>OY253749.1:1989302-2589302 GCA_958009045.1 Oxytorus armatus | reverse complement strand
GGCCCTCTAGTATGTGAAAAAAATATATAAACCGAAATATATCGGAAAGGAAACTTGAGGACCGGTGGCCAGAGCGACCCCATTCTAGACCAACTTTTGTAAAAAATCTTTTGTTCAATTCGAAGGGCGTGTCGTCTTTGATAATGAATCGTGACGACTTTTACGACCCTCTAGTGTGTGAAAAAAAATATAAACCGAAATATATCGGAAAGGAAACTTGACGAGCGGTTCTCAAAGCGACCCCATTCTAAAACAACTCTGGTAAAAAATCTTCTGTCCGATTGGAAGGTCGTGTTCTGTTTGATAATGAATCGTCATGACTTTTACGACCTTCTAGTATGTGAAAAAATATATAAACCGAAATATATCGGAAAGGAAACTTGAGGAGCGGTGGTCAGATCGACTCCATTCTAGACCAACTCTTGTAAAAAATCTTTCGTCCAATTCGAAGGTCGTGTCCTGTTTGATAATAAATCGTGATGACTTTTACGACCCACTACTATGTGACAAAAAATATAAACCAAAATATATCGGAAAGAAACTTGACAGAACGGTGGTCGGAACGACCCGATTCTAGACCAACTCTGGTAAAAAATCTTTCTTCCAATTCGAAGGTCGTTTTCTCTTTGATAATAACTCGGGATGACTCGTACGACCCTCTAGTATGTGAGAAAAAATATAAACCGAAATATATCGGAAAGGAAACTTCAGGAGCGGTGGTCAGAGCGATCCCATTCTAGACCAACTCTTGTAAAAAATCTTTCGTCCAATTCGAAGGTCGTGTCGTCTTTGATAATGAATTGTGACGACTTTTACGACCCTCTAGTATATGAAAAAATATATAAACCGAAATATATTGGAAAGGAAACTTGAGGAGCGGTGGTCAGAACGACCCCATTCTAGACCAACTCTTGTAAAAAGTCTTTCGTCCAATTCGAAGATCGTGTTCCCTTTGATAATGAATCGTGACGACTTTTACGACCCTCTAGTATGTGAAACAAAATATAAACCGAAATATATCTGAAAGGAAACTTCAGGAGCGGTGGTCAGAGCGACCCCATTCTAGACCAACTCTGGTAAAAAATCTTTCATCCAATTCGAAGGTCGTGTCCTCTTTGATAATAAATCGTGATGACTTTTACGACCCTCAAGTATGTGACAAAAAATATAAACCGAAATATATCGGAACGGAAAATAGAGGAGCGGTGGTCAGAACGACCCCATTCTAGACAAACTCTTCTAAAAAGTCTTTCGTCCAATTGGAAGGTCGTGTTCTCTTTGATAATAAATCGTGATGACTTTTACGACCGTCTGGTATGTTAAAATAAATATAAACCGAAATATATCGAAAGGAAACTTGAGGAGCGGTGGTCACAGCGACCCCATTCTAGACCAACTCTTGTAAAAAATCTTTCGTCCAATTCGAAGGTCGTGTCCTCTTTGACAATAAATCGTGATGACTTTTACGACCCTCTAGTATGTGAAAAAATAAATAAACCGGAATATATCGGAAAGGAAACTTGAGGAGCGGTGGTCAGATCGACCCCATTCTAGACCAACTCTTCTAAAAAGTCTTTCGTCCAATTGGAAGGTCGTGTTCTCTTTGATAATAAATCGTGATGACTTTTACGACCCTCTAGTATGTTAAAAAAAATATAAACCGAAATATATCGGAAAGAAAACTTCAGGAGCGGTGGTCAGAGCGACCCCATTCTAGACCAACTCTTGTAAAAAATCTTTCATCAAATTCGAATCTCGTATCGTCTTTGATAATAAATCGTAATGACTTTTATAACCCTCTAGTATATGAAAAAAAACAATAAACCGAAATATATCGGAAAGGAAACTTGAGGAGCGGTGGTCACAGCGACCCCATTCTAGACCACCTCTTGGAAAATCTTTCGTCGAATTGGAAGGTCGTGTTCTCTTTGATAATAAATCGTGTTGACTTTTACGACCCTCTAGTATGTGAGAAAAAATATAAACCGAAATATATCGGAAAGAAAACTTGAGGAGCGGTGGTCAGAGCGGCCCCATTCTAGAACAACTCTTGTAAAAAATCTTTTGTCCAATTCGAAGGTCGTATCGTCTTTGATAATGAATCGTGACGACTTTTATAACCCTCTAGTATATGAAAAAAATAATAAACCGAAATATTTCGGAAAGGAAACTTGAGGAGCGGAGGTCAGAGCGACCCAATTCTAGACCAACTCTTGTAAAAAATTTTTCGTCCAATTCGAAGATCGTGTTCCCTTTGATAATGAATCGTGACGACTTTTACGACCCTCTAGTATGTGAAACAAAATATAAACCGAAATATATCTGAAAGGAAACTTCAGGAGCGGTGGTCAGAGCGACCCCATTCTAGACCAACTCTGGTAAAAAATCTTTCATCCAATTCGAAGGTCGTGTCCTCTTTGATAATAAATCGTGATGACTTTTACGACCCTCAAGTATGTGACAAAAAATATAAACCGAAATATATCGGAACGGAAAATAGAGGAGCGGTGGTCAGAACGACCCCATTCTAGACAAACTCTTCTAAAAAGTCTTTCGTCCAATTGGAAGGTCGTGTTCTCTTTGATAATAAATCGTGATGACTTTTACGACCGTCTGGTATGTTAAAATAAATATAAACCGAAATATATCGAAAGGAAACTTGAGGAGCGGTGGTCACAGCGACCCCATTCTAGACCAACTCTTGTAAAAAATCTTTCGTCCAATTCGAAGGTCGTGTCCTCTTTGACAATAAATCGTGATGACTTTTACGACCCTCTAGTATGTGAAAAAATAAATAAACCGGAATATATCGGAAAGGAAACTTGAGGAGCGGTGGTCAGATCGACCCCATTCTAGACCAACTCTTCTAAAAAGTCTTTCGTCCAATTGGAAGGTCGTGTTCTCTTTGATAATAAATCGTGATGACTTTTACGACCCTCTAGTATGTTAAAAAAAATATAAACCGAAATATATCGGAAAGAAAACTTCAGGAGCGGTGGTCAGAGCGACCCCATTCTAGACCAACTCTTGTAAAAAATCTTTCATCAAATACGAATCTCGTATCGTCTTTGATAATAAATCGTAATGACTTTTATAACCCTCTAGTATATGAAAAAAAACAATAAACCGAAATATATCGGAAAGGAAACTTGAGGAGCGGTGGTCACAGCGACCCCATTCTAGACCACCTCTTGGAAAATCTTTCGTCGAATTGGAAGGTCGTGTTCTCTTTGATAATAAATCGTGTTGACTTTTACGACCCTCTAGTATGTGAGAAAAAATATAAACCGAAATATATCGGAAAGAAAACTTGAGGAGCGGTGGTCAGAGCGGCCCCATTCTAGAACAACTCTTGTAAAAAATCTTTTGTCCAATTCGAAGGTCGTATCGTCTTTGATAATGAATCGTGACGACTTTTATAACCCTCTAGTATATGAAAAAAATAATAAACCGAAATATTTCGGAAAGGAAACTTGAGGAGCGGAGGTCAGAGCGACCCAATTCTAGACCAACTCTTGTAAAAAATTTTTCGTCCAATTCGAAGATCGTGTTCCCTTTGATAATGAATCGTGACGACTTTTACGACCCTCTAGTATGTGAAACAAAATATAAACCGAAATATATCTGAAAGGAAACTTCAGGAGCGGTGGTCAGAGCGACCCCATTCTAGACCAACTCTGGTAAAAAATCTTTCATCCAATTCGAAGGTCGTGTCCTCTTTGATAATAAATCGTGATGACTTTTACGACCCTCAAGTATGTGACAAAAAATATAAACCGAAATATATCGGAAAAGAAACTTGACGAGCGGTGGTCGGAACGCCCCCATTCTAGACCAACTCTGGTAAAAAATCTTCCTTCCAATTCGAAGGTCGTTTTCTCTTTGATAATAACTCGGGATGACTTTTACGACCCTCTAGTATGTGAGAAAAAATATAAACCGAAATATATCGGAAAGGAAACTTCAGGAGCGGTGGTCAGAGCGACCCCATTCTAGACTAACTCTTATAAATAATCTTTCGTCCAATTCGAAGGTCGTGTCGTCTTCGATATTGAATCGTGACGACTTTTACGACCCTCTAGTATGTGAAACAAAATATAAACCGAAATATATCTGAAAGGAAACTTCAGGAGCGGTGGTCAGAGCGATCCCATTCTAGACCAACTCTTGTAAAAAATCTTTCGTCCAATTCGAAGGTCGTGCCGTCTTTGATAATGAATTGTGACGACTTTTACGACCCTCTAGTATGTGAGAAAAAATATAAACCGAAATATATCGGAAAGGAAACTTCAGGAGCGGTGGTCAGAGCGACCCCATTCTAGACCAACTCTTATAAATAATCTTTCGTGCAATTCGAAGGTCGTGTCGTCTTTGATAATGAATCGTGACGACTTTTACGACCCTCTAGTATGTGAAACAAAATATAAACCGAAATATATCTGAAAGGAAACTTCAGGAGCGGTGGTTAGAGCGACCCCATTCTAGACCAACTCTGGTAAAAAATCTTTCTTCCAATTCGAAGGTCGTTTTCTCTTTGATAATAACTCGGGATGACTTTTACGACCGTCTAGTATGTGAAAATAAATATAAACCAAAATATATCGGAAAGGAAACTTGAGGAGCGGTGGTCAGAGCGAACCCATTCCAGACCAACTCTGGTAAAAAATCTTTCGCGCAATTCGAAGGTCGTGTTCTTTTTGATAATGAATCGTGATGACTTTAACGATCCTCTAGTATGTGAAAAAAAATATAAACCAAAATATTTTGGAAAGGAAACTTGAGGAGCGGTGGTCAGAGCGACCCCATTCTAGACCAACTCTTATAAATAATCTTTCGTCCAATTCGAAGGTCGTGTCGTCTTTGATAATGAATCGTGACGACTTTTACGACCCTCTAGTATGTGAAACAAAATATAAACCGAAATATATCTGAAAGGAAACTTCAGGAGCGGTGGTCAGAGCGACCCCATTCTAGACCAATTCTTGTAAAAAATCTTTCATCAAATTCGAATCTCGTATCGTCTTTGATAATGAATCGTAATGACTTTTATAACCCTCTAGTATATGAAAAAAACAATAAACCGAAATATATCGGAAAGAAAACTTGAGTAGCGGTGGTCACAGCGACCCCATTCTAGACCACCTCTTGGAAAATCTTTCGTCGAATTGGAAGGTCGTGTTCTCTTTGATAATAAATCGTGTTGACTTTTACGACCCTCTAGTATTTGAGAAAAAATATAAACCGAAATATATCGGAAAGAAAACTTGAGGAGCGGTGGTCAGAGCGGCCCCATTCTAGAACAACTCTTGTAAAAAATTTTTCGTCCAATTCGAAGATCTTGTTCCCTTTGATAATGAATCGTGACGACTTTTACGACCCTCTAGTATGTGAAACAAAATATAAACCGAAATATATCTGAAAGGAAACTTCAGGAGCGGTGGTCAGAGCGACCCCATTCTAGACCAACTCTGGTAAAAAATCTTTCATCCAATTCGAAGGTCGTGTCCTCTTTGATAATAAATCGTGATGACTTTTACGACCCTCTAGTATGTGACAAAAAATATAAACCGAAATATATCGGAAAAGAAACTTGACGAGCGGTGGTCGGAACGCCCCCATTCTAGACCAGCTCTGGTAAAAAATCTTTCTTCCAATTCGAAGGTCGTTTCCTCTTTGATAATAACTCGGGATGACTTTTACGACCCTCTAGTATGTGAGAAAAAATATAAACCGAAATATATCGGAAAGGAAACTTCAGGAGCGGTGGTCAGAGCGACCCCATTCTAGACCAACTCTTATAAATAATCTTTCGTCCAATTCGAAGGTCGTGTCGTCTTTGATAATGAATCGTGACGACTTTTACGACCCTCTAGTATGTGAAACAAAATATAAACCGAAATATATCTGAAAGGAAACTTCAGGAGCGGTGGTCAGAGCGACCCCATTCTAGACCAACTCTGGTAAAAAATCTTTCTTCCAATTCGAAGGTCGTTTTCTCTTTGATAATAACTCGGGATGACTTTTACGACCGTCTAGTATGTGAAAAAAAATATAAACCAAAATATATCGGAAAGGAAACTTGAGGAGCGGTGGTCAGAGCGAACCCATTCCAGACCAACTCTGGTAAAAAATCTTTCGCGCAATTCGAAGGTCGTGTCGTCTTTGATAATGAATTGTGACGACTTTTACGACCCTCTAGTACATGAAAAAATATATAAACCGAAATATATTGGAAAGGAAACTTGAGGAGCGGTGGTCAGAACGACCCCATTCTAGACAAACTCTTCTAAAAAGTCTTTCGTCCAATTGGAAGGTCGTGTTCTCTTTGATAATAAATCGTGATGACTTTTACGACCGTCTGGTATGTTAAAATAAATATAAACCGAAATATATCGAAAGGAAACTTGAGGAGCGGTGGTCACAGCGACCCCATTCTAGACCAACTCTTGTAAAAAATCTTTCGTCCAATTCGAAGGTCGTGTCCTCTTTGACAATAAATCGTGATGACTTTTACGACCCTCTAGTATGTGAAAAAATAAATAAACCGGAATATATCGGAAAGGAAACTTGAGGAGCGGTGGTCAGATCGACCCCATTCTAGACCAACTCTGGTAAAAAATCTTTCTTCCAATTCGAAGGTCGTGTTCTCTTTGATAATAACTCGCGATGACTTTTACGACCCTCTAGTATGTCAGGAAAAATATAAACCGAAATATATCGGAAAGGAAACTTGAGGAGCGGTGGTCAGAACGACCCCATTCTAGACCAACTCTTGTAAAAAGTCTTTCGTCCAATTGGAAGGTCGTGTTTTCTTTGATAATAAATCGTGATAACTTTCACGACCGTCTGGTATGTTAAAAAAAATATAAACCGTAATATATCGGAAAGGAAACTTGAGGAGCGGTGGTCAGAGCGACCCCATTCTATAACAACTATTGTAAAAAATCTTTCGTCCAATTCGAAGGTTGTGTCCTCTTTGATAATAAATCGTGATGACTTTCACGACCGTCTGGTATGTTAAAAAAAATATAAACCGAAATATATCGGAAAGGAAACTTGAGGAGCGGTGGTCAGAGCGACCCCATTCTAGACCAACTCTTATAAATAATCTTTCGTCCAATTCGAAGGTCGTGTCGTCTATGATAATGAATCGTGACGACCTTTACGACCCACTACTATGTGACAAAAAATATAAACCAAAATATATCGGAAAAGAAACTTGACCGAGCGGTGGTCGGAACGACCCGATTCTAGACCAACTCTGGTAAAAAATCTTTCTTCCAATTCGAAGGTCGTTTTCTCTTTGATAATAACTCGGGATGACTTTTACGACCCTCTAGTATGTGAGAAAAAATATAAACCGAAATATATCGGAAAGGAACCTTCAGGAGCGGTGGTGAGAGCGACCCCATTCTAAACCAACTCTTATAAATAATCTTTCGTCCAATTCGAAGGTCGTGTCGTCTTTGATAATGAATCGTGACGACTTTTACGACCCTCTAGTATGTGAAACAAAATATAAACCGAAATATATCGGAAAGGAACCTTCAGGAGCGGTGGTGAGAGCGACCCCATTCTAAACCAACTCTTATAAATAATCTTTCGTCCAATTCGAAGGTCGTGTCGTCTTTGATAATGAATCGTGACGACTTTTACGACCCTCTAGTATGTGAAACAAAATATAAACCAAAATATATCGGAAAAGAAACTTGACCGAGCGGTGGTCAGAGCGACCTCATTCTAGACCAACTCTGGTAAAAAATCTTTCTTCCAATTCGAAGGTCGTTTTCTCTTTGATAATAACTCGGGATGACTTTTACGACCGTCTGGTATGTGAAAAAAAATATATACCAAAATATATCGGAAAGGAAACTTGAGGAGCGGTGGTCAGAGCGAACCCATTCCAGACCAACTCTGGTAAAAAATCTTTCGTGCAATTCGAAGGTCGTGTCGTCTTTGATAATGAATTGTGACGACTTTTACGACCCTCTAGTATATGAAAAAATATATAAACCGAAATATATTGGAAAGGAAACTTGAGGAGCGGTGGTCAGAACGACCCCATTCTAGACCAACTCTTCTAAAAAGTCTTTCGTCCAATTCGAAGGTCGTGTCCTCTTTGACAATGAATTGTGACGACTTTTACGACCCTCTAGTATGTGAAACAATATATAAACCGAAATATATTCGAAAGGAAACTTGAGGAGCGGTGGTCAGAACGACCCCATTCTAGACCAACTCTTGTAAATAGTCTTTCGTCCAATTGAAAGGTCGTGTTCTCTTTGATAATAACTCGGGATGACTTTTACGACCCTCTAGTATGTGAGAAAAAATATAAACCGAAGTATATCTGAAAGGAAACTTGAGGAGCGGTGGTCAGAGCGAACCCATTCCAGACCAACTCTGGTAAAAAATCTTTCGTGCAATTCGAAGGTCGTGTCGTCTTTGATAATGAATTGTGACGACTTTTACGACCCTCTAGTATATGAAAAAATATATAAACCGAAATATATTGGAAAGGAAACTTGAGGAGCGGTGGTCAGAACGACCCCATTCTAGACCAACTCTTCTAAAAAGTCTTTCGTCCAATTCGAAGGTCGTGTCCTCTTTGACAATGAATCGTGACGACTTTTACGACCCTCTAGTATGTGAAACAAAATATAAACCGAAATATATCTGAAAGGAAACTTCAGGAGCGGTGGTCAGAGCGATCCCATTCTGGACCAACTCTTGTAAAAAATCTTTCGTCCAATTCGAAGGTCGTGCCGTCTTTGATAATGAATTGTGACGACTTTTACGACCCTCTAGTATGTGAGAAAAAATATAAACCGAAATATATCGGAAAGGAAACTTCAGGAGCGGTGGTCAGAGCGACCCCATTCTAGACCAACTCTTATAAATAATCTTTCGTGCAATTCGAAGGTCGTGTCGTCTTTGATAATGAATCGTGACGACTTTTACGACCCTCTAGTATGTGAAACAAAATATAAACCGAAGTATATCTGAAAGGAAACTTCAGGAGCGGTGGTCAGAGCGACCTCATTCTAGACCAACTCTGGTAAAAAATCTTTCTTCCAATTCGAAGGTCGTTTTCTCTTTGATAATAACTCGGGATGACTTTTACGACCGTCTAGTATGTGAAAAAAAATATATACCAAAATATATCGGAAAGGAAACTTGAGGAGCGGTGGTCAGAGCGAACCCATTCCAGACCAAGTCTGGTAAAAAATCTTTCGTGCAATTCGAAGGTCGTGTCGTCTTTGATAATGAATTGTGACGACTTTTACGACCCTCTAGTATATGAAAAAATATATAAACCGAAATATATTGGAAAGGAAACTTGAGGAGCGGTGGTCAGAACGACCCCATTCTAGACCAACTCTTCTAAAAAGTCTTTCGTCCAATTCGAAGGTCGTGTCCTCTTTGACAATAAATCGTGATGACTTTTACGACCCTCTAGTATGTGAAAAAATAAATAAACCGGAATATATCGGAAAGGAAACTTGAGGAGCGGTGGTCAGATCGACCCCATTCTAGACCAACTCTTGTAAAAAATCTTTCGTCCAATTCGGAGGTCGTGTCCTCTTTGATAATAAATCGTGATGACTTTTACGACCCACTACTATGTGACAAAAAATATAAACTAAAATATATCGGAAAAGAAACTTTACGAGCGGTGGTCGGAACCACCCCATTCTAGACCAACTCTGGTAAAAAATCTTTCCTGCAATTCGAAGGTCGTGTCGTCTTTGATAATAAATCGTGATGACTTTTACGACCCTCTAGTATGTGAAAAAAAATATAAACCAAAATATATCGGAAAGGAAACTTGAGGAGCAGTGGTCAGAGCGAACCCATTCCAGACCAACTCTGGTAAAAAATCTTTCGTGCAATTCGAAGGTCGTGTCGTCTTTGACAATGAATTGTGACGACTTTTACGACCCTCTAGTATATGAAAAAATATATAAACCGAAATATATTCGAAAGGAAACTTGAGGAGCGGTGGTCAGAACGACCCCATTCTAGACCAACTCTTGTAAATAGTCTTTCGTCCAATTGAAAGGTCGTGTTCTCTTTGATAATAACTCGGGATGACTTTTACGACCCTCTAGTATGTGAGAAAAAATATAAACCGAAATATATCGGAAAGGAAACTTCAGGAGCGGTGGTCAGAGCGACCCCATTCTAAACCAACTCTTATAAAAAGTCTTTCGTCCAATTGGAATGTCGTGTTCTCTTTGATAATAAATCGTGATAACTTTTACGACCGTCTGGTATGTTAAAAAAAAACATAAACCGAAATATATCGGAAAGGAAACTTGAGGAGCGGTGGTCAGAGCGACCCCATTCTAGATCAACTCTTGTAAAAAATCTTTCGTCCAATTCGAAGGTCGTGTTCTTTTTTATAATGAATCGTGATGACTTTAACGATCCTCTAGTATGTGAAAAAAAATATAAACCAAAATATTTTGGAAAGGAAACTTGAGGAGCGGTGGTCAGAGCGACCCCATTCTAGACCAACTCTTATAAATAATCTTTCGTCCAATTCGAAGGTCGTGTCGTCTTTGATAATGAATCGTGACGACTTTTACGACCCTCTAGTATGTGAAACAAAATATAAACCGAAATATGTCTGAAAGGAAACTTCAGGAGTGGTGGTCAGAGCGACCCCATTCTAGACCAACTCTTATAAATAATCTTTCGTGCAATTCGAAGGTCGTATCGTCTTTGATAATGAATCGTGACGACTTTTACGACCCTCTAGTATGTGAAACAAAATATAAACCGAAATATGTCTGAAAGGAAACTTGAGGAGCGGTGGTCAGAGCGACCCAATTCTAGACCAACTCTTGTAAAAAATCTTTCGTCCAATTCGAAGGTCGTGTTCCCTTTGATAATGAATCGTGACGACTTTTACGACCCTCTAGTATGTGAAACAAAATATAAACCGAAATATATCTGAAAGGAAACTTCAGGAGCGGTGGTCAGAGCGACCCCATTCTAGACCAACTCTGGTAAAAAATCTTTCTTCCAATTCGAAGGTCGTTTTCTCTTTGATAATAACTCGGGATGACTTTTACGACCGTCTAGTATGTGAAAAAAAATATAAACCTAAATATATCGGAAAGGAAACTTGAGGAGCGGTGGTCAGAGCGAACCCATTCCAGACCAACTCGGGTAAAAAATCTTTCGTGCAATTCGAAGGTCGTGTCGTCTTTGATAATGAATTGTGACGACTTTCTCGACCCTCTAGTATATGACAAAAAATATAAACCGAAATATATTGGAAAGGAAACTTGAGGAGCGGTGGTCAGAACGACCCCATTCTAGACCAACTCTTGTAAAAAGTCTTTCGTCCAATTGGAAGGTCGTGTTCTCTTTGATAATAAATCGTGTTGACTTTTTCGACCCTCTAGTATGTGAAAAAAAATATAAACCGAAATATATCGGAAAGAAAACTTGAGGAGCGGTGGTCAGAGCGGCCCCATTCTAGAACAACTCTTGTAAAAAATCTTTTGTCCAATTCGAAGGTCGTATCGTCTTTGATAATGAATCGTGACGACTTTTATAACCCTCTAGTATATGAAAAAAATAATAAACCGACATATATCGGAAAGGAAACTTGAGGAGCGGTGGTCAGAGCGACCCAATTCTAGACCAACTCTTGTAAAAAATCTTTCGCCCAATTCGAAGGTCGTGTTCCTTTTGATAATGAATCGTGATGACTTTTACGACCGTCTAGTATGTGAAAAAAAATATAAACCGAAATATATCCGAGTGGAAACTTGAGCAGCGGTGGTCAGAGCGACCCCATTTTCGACCAACTCTTGTAAAAAATCTTTCGTCCAATTCGAAGGTCGTGTTCTCTTTGATAATGAATCGCCATGACTTTTACGACCCTCTCGTATGTGAAAAAAATATAAACCGAAATATATCGGAACGGAAAATAGAGGAGCGGTGGTCAGAGCGACCCCATTCTAGATCAACTCTTGTAAAAAATCTTTCATCCAATTCGAACGTGGTGTTCTCTTTGATAATAAATCGTGATGACATTTACGGCCCTCTAGTATGTGAAAAAAATATATAAACCGAAATATATCGGAAAGGAAACTTGAGGACCGGTGGCCAGAGCGACCCCATTCTAGACCAACTTTTGTAAAAAATCTTTTGTTCAATTCGAAGGGCGTGTCGTCTTTGATAATGAATCGTGACGACTTTTACGACCCTCTAGTGTGTGAAAAAAAATATAAACCGAAATATATCGGAAAGGAAACTTGACGAGCGGTTCTCAAAGCGACCCCATTCTAAAACAACTCTGGTAAAAAATCTTCTGTCCGATTGGAAGGTCGTGTTCTGTTTGATAATGAATCGTCATGACTTTTACGACCTTCTAGTATGTGAAAAAATATATAAACCGAAATATATCGGAAAGGAAACTTGAGGAGCGGTGGTCAGATCGACTCCATTCTAGACCAACTCTTGTAAAAAATCTTTCGTCCAATTCGAAGGTCGTGTCCTGTTTGATAATAAATCGTGATGACTTTTACGACCCACTACTATGTGACAAAAAATATAAACCAAAATATATCGGAAAGAAACTTGACAGAACGGTGGTCGGAACGACCCGATTCTAGAACAACTCTGGTAAAAAATCTTTCTTCCAATTCGAAGGTCGTTTTCTCTTTGATAATAACTCGGGATGACTCGTACGACCCTCTAGTATGTGAGAAAAAATATAAACCGAAATATATCGGAAAGGAAACTTCAGGAGCGGTGGTCAGAGCGATCCCATTCTAGACCAACTCTTGTAAAAAATCTTTCGTCCAATTCGAAGGTCGTGTCGTCTTTGATAATGAATTGTGACGACTTTTACGACCCTCTAGTATATGAAAAAATATATAAACCGAAATATATTGGAAAGGAAACTTGAGGAGCGGTGGTCAGAACGACCCCATTCTAGACCAACTCTTGTAAAAAGTCTTTCGTCCAATTCGAAGATCGTGTTCCCTTTGATAATGAATCGTGACGACTTTTACGACCCTCTAGTATGTGAAACAAAATATAAACCGAAATATATCTGAAAGGAAACTTCAGGAGCGGTGGTCAGAGCGACCCCATTCTAGACCAACTCTGGTAAAAAATCTTTCATCCAATTCGAAGGTCGTGTCCTCTTTGATAATAAATCGTGATGACTTTTACGACCCTCTAGTATGTGACAAAAAATATAAACCGAAATGTATCGGAAAAGAAACTTGACGAGCGGTGGTCGGAACGCCCCCATTCTAGACCAACTCTGGTAAAAAATCTTCCTTCCAATTCGAAGGTCGTTTTCTCTTTGATAATAACTCGGGATGACTTTTACGACCCTCTAGTATGTGAGAAAAAATATAAACCGAAATATATCGGAAAGGAAACTTCAGGAGCGGTGGTCAGAGCGACCCCATTCTAGACTAACTCTTATAAATAATCTTTCGTCCAATTCGAAGGTCGTGTCGTCTTCGATAATGAATCGTGACGACTTTTACGACCCTCTAGTATGTGAAACAAAATATAAACCGAAATATATCTGAAAGGAAACTTCAGGAGCGGTGGTCAGAGCGATCCCATTCTAGACCAACTCTTGTAAAAAATCTTTCGTCCAATTCGAAGGTCGTGCCGTCTTTGATAATGAATTGTGACGACTTTTACGACCCTCTAGTATGTGAAACAAAATATAAACCGAAATATATCTGAAAGGAAACTTCAGGAGCGGTGGTTAGAGCGACCCCATTCTAGACCAACTCTGGTAAAAAATCTTTCTTCCAATTCGAAGGTCGTTTTCTCTTTGATAATAACTCGGGATGACTTTTACGACCGTCTAGTATGTGAAAATAAATATAAACCAAAATATATCGGAAAGGAAACTTGAGGAGCGGTGGTCAGAGCGAACCCATTCCAGACCAACTCTGGTAAAAAATCTTTCGCGCAATTCGAAGGTCGTGTTCTTTTTGATAATGAATCGTGATGACTTTAACGATCCTCTAGTATGTGAAAAAAAATATAAACCAAAATATTTTGGAAAGGAAACTTGAGGAGCGGTGGTCAGAGCGACCCCATTCTAGACCAACTCTTATAAATAATCTTTCGTCCAATTCGAAGGTCGTGTCGTCTTTGATAATGAATCGTGACGACTTTTACGACCCTCTAGTATGTGAAACAAAATATAAACCGAAATATATCTGAAAGGAAACTTCAGGAGCGGTGGTCAGAGCGACCCCATTCTAGACCAATTCTTGTAAAAAATCTTTCATCAAATTCGAATCTCGTATCGTCTTTGATAATGAATCGTAATGACTTTTATAACCCTCTAGTATATGAAAAAAACAATAAACCGAAATATATCGGAAAGAAAACTTGAGTAGCGGTGGTCACAGCGACCCCATTCTAGACCACCTCTTGGAAAATCTTTCGTCGAATTGGAAGGTCGTGTTCTCTTTGATAATAAATCGTGTTGACTTTTACGACCCTCTAGTATTTGAGAAAAAATATAAACCGAAATATATCGGAAAGAAAACTTGAGGAGCGGTGGTCAGAGCGGCCCCATTCTAGAACAACTCTTGTAAAAAATTTTTCGTCCAATTCGAAGATCTTGTTCCCTTTGATAATGAATCGTGACGACTTTTACGACCCTCTAGTATGTGAAACAAAATATAAACCGAAATATATCTGAAAGGAAACTTCAGGAGCGGTGGTCAGAGCGACCCCATTCTAGACCAACTCTGGTAAAAAATCTTTCATCCAATTCGAAGGTCGTGTCCTCTTTGATAATAAATCGTGATGACTTTTACGACCCTCTAGTATGTGACAAAAAATATAAACCGAAATATATCGGAAAAGAAACTTGACGAGCGGTGGTCGGAACGCCCCCATTCTAGACCAGCTCTGGTAAAAAATCTTTCTTCCAATTCGAAGGTCGTTTCCTCTTTGATAATAACTCGGGATGACTTTTACGACCCTCTAGTATGTGAGAAAAAATATAAACCGAAATATATCGGAAAGGAAACTTCAGGAGCGGTGGTCAGAGCGACCCCATTCTAGACCAACTCTTATAAATAATCTTTCGTCCAATTCGAAGGTCGTGTCGTCTTTGATAATGAATCGTGACGACTTTTACGACCCTCTAGTATGTGAAACAAAATATAAACCGAAATATATCTGAAAGGAAACTTCAGGAGCGGTGGTCAGAGCGACCCCATTCTAGACCAACTCTGGTAAAAAATCTTTCTTCCAATTCGAAGGTCGTTTTCTCTTTGATAATAACTCGGGATGACTTTTACGACCGTCTAGTATGTGAAAAAAAATATAAACCAAAATATATCGGAAAGGAAACTTGAGGAGCGGTGGTCAGAGCGAACCCATTCCAGACCAACTCTGGTAAAAAATCTTTCGCGCAATTCGAAGGTCGTGTCGTCTTTGATAATGAATTGTGACGACTTTTACGACCCTCTAGTACATGAAAAAATATATAAACCGAAATATATTGGAAAGGAAACTTGAGGAGCGGTGGTCAGAACGACCCCATTCTAGACAAACTCTTCTAAAAAGTCTTTCGTCCAATTGGAAGGTCGTGTTCTCTTTGATAATAAATCGTGATGACTTTTACGACCGTCTGGTATGTTAAAATAAATATAAACCGAAATATATCGAAAGGAAACTTGAGGAGCGGTGGTCACAGCGACCCCATTCTAGACCAACTCTTGTAAAAAATCTTTCGTCCAATTCGAAGGTCGTGTCCTCTTTGACAATAAATCGTGATGACTTTTACGACCCTCTAGTATGTGAAAAAATAAATAAACCGGAATATATCGGAAAGGAAACTTGAGGAGCGGTGGTCAGATCGACCCCATTCTAGACCAACTCTGGTAAAAAATCTTTCTTCCAATTCGAAGGTCGTGTTCTCTTTGATAATAACTCGCGATGACTTTTACGACCCTCTAGTATGTCAGGAAAAATATAAACCGAAATATATCGGAAAGGAAACTTGAGGAGCGGTGGTCAGAACGACCCCATTCTAGACCAACTCTTGTAAAAAGTCTTTCGTCCAATTGGAAGGTCGTGTTTTCTTTGATAATAAATCGTGATAACTTTCACGACCGTCTGGTATGTTAAAAAAAATATAAACCGTAATATATCGGAAAGGAAACTTGAGGAGCGGTGGTCAGAGCGACCCCATTCTATAACAACTATTGTAAAAAATCTTTCGTCCAATTCGAAGGTTGTGTCCTCTTTGATAATAAATCGTGATGACTTTCACGACCGTCTGGTATGTTAAAAAAAATATAAACCGAAATATATCGGAAAGGAAACTTGAGGAGCGGTGGTCAGAGCGACCCCATTCTAGACCAACTCTTATAAATAATCTTTCGTCCAATTCGAAGGTCGTGTCGTCTATGATAATGAATCGTGACGACCTTTACGACCCACTACTATGTGACAAAAAATATAAACCAAAATATATCGGAAAAGAAACTTGACCGAGCGGTGGTCGGAACGACCCGATTCTAGACCAACTCTGGTAAAAAATCTTTCTTCCAATTCGAAGGTCGTTTTCTCTTTGATAATAACTCGGGATGACTTTTACGACCCTCTAGTATGTGAGAAAAAATATAAACCGAAATATATCGGAAAGGAACCTTCAGGAGCGGTGGTGAGAGCGACCCCATTCTAAACCAACTCTTATAAATAATCTTTCGTCCAATTCGAAGGTCGTGTCGTCTTTGATAATGAATCGTGACGACTTTTACGACCCTCTAGTATGTGAAACAAAATATAAACCGAAATATATCGGAAAGGAACCTTCAGGAGCGGTGGTGAGAGCGACCCCATTCTAAACCAACTCTTATAAATAATCTTTCGTCCAATTCGAAGGTCGTGTCGTCTTTGATAATGAATCGTGACGACTTTTACGACCCTCTAGTATGTGAAACAAAATATAAACCAAAATATATCGGAAAAGAAACTTGACCGAGCGGTGGTCAGAGCGACCTCATTCTAGACCAACTCTGGTAAAAAATCTTTCTTCCAATTCGAAGGTCGTTTTCTCTTTGATAATAACTCGGGATGACTTTTACGACCGTCTGGTATGTGAAAAAAAATATATACCAAAATATATCGGAAAGGAAACTTGAGGAGCGGTGGTCAGAGCGAACCCATTCCAGACCAACTCTGGTAAAAAATCTTTCGTGCAATTCGAAGGTCGTGTCGTCTTTGATAATGAATTGTGACGACTTTTACGACCCTCTAGTATATGAAAAAATATATAAACCGAAATATATTGGAAAGGAAACTTGAGGAGCGGTGGTCAGAACGACCCCATTCTAGACCAACTCTTCTAAAAAGTCTTTCGTCCAATTCGAAGGTCGTGTCCTCTTTGACAATGAATTGTGACGACTTTTACGACCCTCTAGTATGTGAAACAATATATAAACCGAAATATATTCGAAAGGAAACTTGAGGAGCGGTGGTCAGAACGACCCCATTCTAGACCAACTCTTGTAAATAGTCTTTCGTCCAATTGAAAGGTCGTGTTCTCTTTGATAATAACTCGGGATGACTTTTACGACCCTCTAGTATGTGAGAAAAAATATAAACCGAAGTATATCTGAAAGGAAACTTGAGGAGCGGTGGTCAGAGCGAACCCATTCCAGACCAACTCTGGTAAAAAATCTTTCGTGCAATTCGAAGGTCGTGTCGTCTTTGATAATGAATTGTGACGACTTTTACGACCCTCTAGTATATGAAAAAATATATAAACCGAAATATATTGGAAAGGAAACTTGAGGAGCGGTGGTCAGAACGACCCCATTCTAGACCAACTCTTCTAAAAAGTCTTTCGTCCAATTCGAAGGTCGTGTCCTCTTTGACAATGAATCGTGACGACTTTTACGACCCTCTAGTATGTGAAACAAAATATAAACCGAAATATATCTGAAAGGAAACTTCAGGAGCGGTGGTCAGAGCGATCCCATTCTGGACCAACTCTTGTAAAAAATCTTTCGTCCAATTCGAAGGTCGTGCCGTCTTTGATAATGAATTGTGACGACTTTTACGACCCTCTAGTATGTGAGAAAAAATATAAACCGAAATATATCGGAAAGGAAACTTCAGGAGCGGTGGTCAGAGCGACCCCATTCTAGACCAACTCTTATAAATAATCTTTCGTGCAATTCGAAGGTCGTGTCGTCTTTGATAATGAATCGTGACGACTTTTACGACCCTCTAGTATGTGAAACAAAATATAAACCGAAGTATATCTGAAAGGAAACTTCAGGAGCGGTGGTCAGAGCGACCTCATTCTAGACCAACTCTGGTAAAAAATCTTTCTTCCAATTCGAAGGTCGTTTTCTCTTTGATAATAACTCGGGATGACTTTTACGACCGTCTAGTATGTGAAAAAAAATATATACCAAAATATATCGGAAAGGAAACTTGAGGAGCGGTGGTCAGAGCGAACCCATTCCAGACCAAGTCTGGTAAAAAATCTTTCGTGCAATTCGAAGGTCGTGTCGTCTTTGATAATGAATTGTGACGACTTTTACGACCCTCTAGTATATGAAAAAATATATAAACCGAAATATATTGGAAAGGAAACTTGAGGAGCGGTGGTCAGAACGACCCCATTCTAGACCAACTCTTCTAAAAAGTCTTTCGTCCAATTCGAAGGTCGTGTCCTCTTTGACAATAAATCGTGATGACTTTTACGACCCTCTAGTATGTGAAAAAATAAATAAACCGGAATATATCGGAAAGGAAACTTGAGGAGCGGTGGTCAGATCGACCCCATTCTAGACCAACTCTTGTAAAAAATCTTTCGTCCAATTCGGAGGTCGTGTCCTCTTTGATAATAAATCGTGATGACTTTTACGACCCACTACTATGTGACAAAAAATATAAACTAAAATATATCGGAAAAGAAACTTTACGAGCGGTGGTCGGAACCACCCCATTCTAGACCAACTCTGGTAAAAAATCTTTCCTGCAATTCGAAGGTCGTGTCGTCTTTGATAATAAATCGTGATGACTTTTACGACCCTCTAGTATGTGAAAAAAAATATAAACCAAAATATATCGGAAAGGAAACTTGAGGAGCAGTGGTCAGAGCGAACCCATTCCAGACCAACTCTGGTAAAAAATCTTTCGTGCAATTCGAAGGTCGTGTCGTCTTTGACAATGAATTGTGACGACTTTTACGACCCTCTAGTATATGAAAAAATATATAAACCGAAATATATTCGAAAGGAAACTTGAGGAGCGGTGGTCAGAACGACCCCATTCTAGACCAACTCTTGTAAATAGTCTTTCGTCCAATTGAAAGGTCGTGTTCTCTTTGATAATAACTCGGGATGACTTTTACGACCCTCTAGTATGTGAGAAAAAATATAAACCGAAATATATCGGAAAGGAAACTTCAGGAGCGGTGGTCAGAGCGACCCCATTCTAAACCAACTCTTATAAAAAGTCTTTCGTCCAATTGGAATGTCGTGTTCTCTTTGATAATAAATCGTGATAACTTTTACGACCGTCTGGTATGTTAAAAAAAAACATAAACCGAAATATATCGGAAAGGAAACTTGAGGAGCGGTGGTCAGAGCGACCCCATTCTAGATCAACTCTTGTAAAAAATCTTTCGTCCAATTCGAAGGTCGTGTTCTTTTTTATAATGAATCGTGATGACTTTAACGATCCTCTAGTATGTGAAAAAAAATATAAACCAAAATATTTTGGAAAGGAAACTTGAGGAGCGGTGGTCAGAGCGACCCCATTCTAGACCAACTCTTATAAATAATCTTTCGTCCAATTCGAAGGTCGTGTCGTCTTTGATAATGAATCGTGACGACTTTTACGACCCTCTAGTATGTGAAACAAAATATAAACCGAAATATGTCTGAAAGGAAACTTCAGGAGTGGTGGTCAGAGCGACCCCATTCTAGACCAACTCTTATAAATAATCTTTCGTGCAATTCGAAGGTCGTATCGTCTTTGATAATGAATTGTGACGACTTTTACGACCCTCTAGTATGTGAGAAAAAATATAAACCGAAATATATCGGAAAGGAAACTTCAGGAGCGGTGGTCAGAGCGACCCCATTCTAGACCAACTCTTATAAATAATCTTTCGTGCAATTCGAAGGTCGTGTCGTCTTTGATAATGAATCGTGACGACTTTTACGACCCTCTAGTATGTGAACCAAAATATAAACCGAAGTATATCTGAAAGGAAACTTCAGGAGCGGTGGTCAGAGCGACCTCATTCTAGACCAACTCTGGTAAAAAATCTTTCTTCCAATTCGAAGGTCGTTTTCTCTTTGATAATAACTCGGGATGACTTTTACGACCGTCTAGTATGTGAAAAAAAATATATACCAAAATATATCGGAAAGGAAACTTGAGGAGCGGTGGTCAGAGCGAACCCATTCCAGACCAACTCTGGTAAAAAATCTTTCGTGCAATTCGAAGGTCGTGTCGTCTTTGATAATGAATTGTGACGACTTTTACGACCCTCTAGTATATGAAAAAATATATAAACCGAAATATATTGGAAAGGAAACTTGAGGAGCGGTGGTCAGAACGACCCCATTCTAGACCAACTCTTCTAAAAAGTCTTTCGTCCAATTCGAAGGTCGTGTCCTCTTTGACAATAAATCGTGATGACTTTTACGACCCTCTAGTATGTGAAAAAATAAATAAACCGGAATATATCGGAAAGGAAACTTGAGGAGCGGTGGTCAGATCGACCCCATTCTAGACCAACTCTTGTAAAAAATCTTTCGTCCAATTCGGAGGTCGTGTCCTCTTTGATAATAAATCGTGATGACTTTTACGACCCACTACTATGTGACAAAAAATATAAACTAAAATATATCGGAAAAGAAACTTTACGAGCGGTGGTCGGAACCACCCCATTCTAGACCAACTCTGGTAAAAAATCTTTCCTGCAATTCGAAGGTCGTGTCGTCTTTGATAATAAATCGTGATGACTTTTACGACCCTCTAGTATGTGAAAAAATATATAAACCAAAATATATCGGAAAGGAAACTTGAGGAGCAGTGGTCAGAGCGAACCCATTCCAGACCAACTCTGGTAAAAAATCTTTCGTGCAATTCGAAGGTCGTGTCGTCTTTGACAATGAATTGTGACGACTTTTACGACCCTCTAGTATATGAAAAAATATATAAACCGAAATATATTCGAAAGGAAACTTGAGGAGCGGTGGTCAGAACGACCCCATTCTAGACCAACTCTTGTAAATAGTCTTTCGTCCAATTGAAAGGTCGTGTTCTCTTTGATAATAACTCGGGATGACTTTTACGACCCTCTAGTATGTGAGAAAAAATATAAACCGAAATATATCGGAAAGGAATCTTCAGGAGCGGTGGTCAGAGCGACCCCATTCTAAACCAACTCTTATAAAAAGTCTTTCGTCCAATTGGAATGTCGTGTTCTCTTTGATAATAAATCGTGATAACTTTTACGACCGTCTGGTATGTTAAAAAAAAACATAAACCGAAATATATCGGAAAGGAAACTTGAGGAGCGGTGGTCAGAGCGACCCCATTCTAGATCAACTCTTGTAAAAAATCTTTCGTCCAATTCGAAGGTCGTGTTCTTTTTTATAATGAATCGTGATGACTTTAACGATCCTCTAGTATGTGAAAAAAAATATAAACCAAAATATTTTGGAAAGGAAACTTGAGGAGCGGTGGTCAGAGCGACCCCATTCTAGACCAACTCTTATAAATAATCTTTCGTCCAATTCGAAGGTCGTGTCGTCTTTGATAATGAATCGTGTCGACTTTTACGACCCTCTAGTATGTGAAACAAAATATAAACCGAAATATGTCTGAAAGGAAACTTCAGGAGTGGTGGTCAGAGCGACCCCATTCTAGACCAACTCTTATAAATAATCTTTCGTGCAATTCGAATGTCGTATCGTCTTTGATAATGAATCGTGACGACTTTTACGACCCTCTAGTATGTGAAACAAAATATAAACCGAAATATGTCTGAAAGGAAACTTGAGGAGCGGTGGTCAGAGCGACCCAATTCTAGACCAACTCTTGTAAAAAATCTTTCGTCCAATTCGAAGGTCGTGTTCCCTTTGATAATGAATCGTGACGACTTTTACGACCCTCTAGTATGTGAAACAAAATATAAACCGAAATATATCTGAAAGGAAACTTCAGGAGCGGTGGTCAGAGCGACCCCATTCTAGACCAACTCTGGTAAAAAATCTTTCTTCCAATTCGAAGGTCGTTTTCTCTTTGATAATAACTCGGGATGACTTTTACGACCGTCTAGTATGTGAAAAAAAATATAAACCTAAATATATCGGAAAGGAAACTTGAGGAGCGGTGGTCAGAGCGAACCCATTCCAGACCAACTCTGGTAAAAAATCTTTCGTGCAATTCGAAGGTCGTGTCGTCTTTGATAATGAATTGTGACGACTTTCTCGACCCTCTAGTATATGACAAAAAATATAAACCGAAATATATTGGAAAGGAAACTTGAGGAGCGGTGGTCAGAACGACCCCATTCTAGACCAACTCTTGTAAAAAGTCTTTCGTCCAATTGGAAGGTCGTGTTCTCTTTGATAATAAATCGTGTTGACTTTTTCGACCCTCTAGTATGTGAAAGAAAATATAAACCGAAATATATCGGAAAGAAAACTTGAGGAGCGGTGGTCAGAGCGGCCCCATTCTAGAACAACTCTTGTAAAAAATCTTTTGTCCAATTCGAAGGTCGTATCGTCTTTGATAATGAATCGTGACGACTTTTATAACCCTCTAGTATATGAAAAAAATAATAAACCGACATATATCGGAAAGGAAACTTGAGGAGCGGTGGTCAGAGCGACCCAATTCTAGACCAACTCTTGTAAAAAATCTTTCGCCCAATTCGAAGGTCGTGTTCCTTTTGATAATGAATCGTGATGACTTTTACGACCGTCTAGTATGTGAAAAAAAATATAAACCGAAATATATCCGAGTGGAAACTTGAGCAGCGGTGGTCAGAGCGACCCCATTTTCGACCAACTCTTGTAAAAAATCTTTCGTCCAATTCGAAGGTCGTGTTCTCTTTGATAATGAATCGCCATGACTTTTACGACCCTCTCGTATGTGAAAAAAATATAAACCGAAATATATCGGAACGGAAAATAGAGGAGCGGTGGTCAGAGCGACCCCATTCTAGATCAACTCTTGTAAAAAATCTTTCATCCAATTCGAACGTGGTGTTCTCTTTGATAATAAATCGTGATGACATTTACGGCCCTCTAGTATGTGAAAAAAATATATAAACCGAAATATATCGGAAAGGAAACTTCAGGAGCGGTGGTCAGAGCGACCCCATTCTAGACCAACTCTTATAAATAATCTTTCGTGCAATTCGAAGGTCGTGTCGTCTTTGATAATGAATCGTGACGACTTTTACGACCCTCTAGTATGTGAAACAAAATATAAACCGAAGTATATCTGAAAGGAAACTTCAGGAGCGGTGGTCAGAGCGACCTCATTCTAGACCAACTCTGGTAAAAAATCTTTCTTCCAATTCGAAGGTCGTTTTCTCTTTGATAATAACTCGGGATGACTTTTACGACCGTCTAGTATGTGAAAAAAAATATATACCAAAATATATCGGAAAGGAAACTTGAGGAGCGGTGGTCAGAGCGAACCCATTCCAGACCAACTCTGGTAAAAAATCTTTCGTGCAATTCGAAGGTCGTGTCGTCTTTGATAATGAATTGTGACGACTTTTACGACCCTCTAGTATATGAAAAAATATATAAACCGAAATATATTGGAAAGGAAACTTGAGGAGCGGTGGTCAGAACGACCCCATTCTAGACCAACTCTTCTAAAAAGTCTTTCGTCCAATTCGAAGGTCGTGTCCTCTTTGACAATAAATCGTGATGACTTTTACGACCCTCTAGTATGTGAAAAAATAAATAAACCGGAATATATCGGAAAGGAAACTTGAGGAGCGGTGGTCAGATCGACCCCATTCTAGACCAACTCTTGTAAAAAATCTTTCGTCCAATTCGGAGGTCGTGTCCTCTTTGATAATAAATCGTGATGACTTTTACGACCCACTACTATGTGACAAAAAATATAAACTAAAATATATCGGAAAAGAAACTTTACGAGCGGTGGTCGGAACCACCCCATTCTAGACCAACTCTGGTAAAAAATCTTTCTTCCAATTCGAAGGTCGAGTCCTCTTTGATAATAAATCGTGATGACTTTTACGACCCTCTAGTATGTGAAAAAAAATAGAAATCGAAATATATCGGAAAGGAATCTTGAGGAGCGGTGGCCATAGCGAACCCATTCCAGACGAACTCTGGTAAAAAATCTTTCCTGCAATTCGAAGGTCGTGTCGTCTTTGATAATAAATCGTGATGACTTTTACGACCCTCTAGTATGTGAAACAAAATATAAACCGAAATATATCTGAAAGGAAACTTCAGGAGCGGTGGTCAGAGCGACCCCATTCTAGACCAACTCTGGTAAAAAATCGTTCTTCCAATTCGAAGGTCGTTTTCTCTTTGATAATAACTCGGGATGACTTTTACGACCGTCTAGTATGTGAAAAAAAATATAAACCAAAATATATCGGAAAGGAAACTTGAGGAGCGGTGGTCAGAGCGAACCCATTCCAGACCAACTCTGGTAAAAAATCTTTCGTGCAATTCGAAGGTCGTGTCGTCTTTGATAATGAATTGTGACGACTTTTACGACCCTCTAGTATATGAAAAAATATATAAACCGAAATATATTGGAAAGGAAACTTGAGGAGCGGTGGTCAGAACGACCCCATTCTAGACCAACTCTTCTAAAAAGTCTTTCGTCCAATTGGAAGGTCGTGTTCTCTTTGATAATAAATCGTGATGACTTTTACGACCGTCTGGTATGTTAAAAAAAATATAAACCGAAATATATCGGAAAGGAAACTTGAGGAGCGGTGGTCAGAGCGACCCCATTCTAGACCAACTCTTGTAAAAAATCTTTTATCAAATTCGAATCTCGTATCGTCTTTGATAATGAATCGTAATGACTTTTATAACCCTCTAGTATATGCAAAAAATAATAAACCGAAATATATCGGAAAGGAAACTTGAGGAGCGGTGGTCACAGCGACCCCATTCAAGACCAACTCTTGTAAAAAATCTTTCGTCCAATTCGAAGGTCGTGCCGTCTTTGATAATGAATTGTGACGACTTTTACGACCCTCTAGTATGTGAGAAAAAATATAAACCGAAATATATCGGAAAGGAAACTTCAGGAGCGGTGGTCAGAGCGACCCCATTCTAGACCAACTCTTATAAATAATCTTTCGTCCAATTCGAAGGTCGTGTCGTCTTTGATAATGAATCGTGACGACTTTTACGACCCTCTAGTATGTGAAACAAAATATAAACCGAAATATATCTGAAAGGAAACTTCAGGAGCGGTGGTCAGAGCGACCCCATTCTAGACCAACTCTTGTAAAAAATCTTTCATCAAATTCGAATCTCGTATCGTCTTTGATAATAAATCGTAATGACTTTTATAACCCTCTAGTATATGAAAAAAACAATAAACCGAAATATATCGGAAAGGAAACTTGAGGAGCGGTGGTCACAGCGACCCCATTCTAGACCACCTCTTGGAAAATCTTTCGTCGAATTGGAAGGTCGTGTTCTCTTTGATAATAAATCGTGTTGACTTTTACGACCCTCTAGTATGTGAGAAAAAATATAAACCGAAATATATCGGAAAGAAAACTTGAGGAGCGGTGGTCAGAGCGGCCCCATTCTAGAACAACTCTTGTAAAAAATCTTTTGTCCAATTCGAAGGTCGTATCGTCTTTGATAATGAATCGTGACGACTTTTATAACCCTCTAGTATATGAAAAAAATAATAAACCGAAATATATCGGAAAGGAAACTTGAGGAGCGGAGGTCAGAGCGACCCAATTCTAGACCAACTCTTGTAAAAAATTTTTCGTCCAATTCGAAGATCGTGTTCCCTTTGATAATGAATCGTGACGACTTTTACGACCCTCTAGTATGTGAAACAAAATATAAACCGAAATATATCTGAAAGGAAACTTCAGGAGCGGTGGTCAGAGCGACCCCATTCTAGACCAACTCTGGTAAAAAATCTTTCATCCAATTCGAAGGTCGTGTCCTCTTTGATAATAAATCGTGATGACTTTTACGACCCTCAAGTATGTGACAAAAAATATAAACCGAAATATATCGGAAAAGAAACTTGACGAGCGGTGGTCGGAACGCCCCCATTCTAGACCAACTCTGGTAAAAAATCTTCCTTCCAATTCGAAGGTCGTTTTCTCTTTGATAATAACTCGGGATGACTTTTACGACCCTCTAGTATGTGAGAAAAAATATAAACCGAAATATATCGGAAAGGAAACTTCAGGAGCGGTGGTCAGAGCGACCCCATTCTAGACTAACTCTTATAAATAATCTTTCGTCCAATTCGAAGGTCGTGTCGTCTTCGATATTGAATCGTGACGACTTTTACGACCCTCTAGTATGTGAAACAAAATATAAACCGAAATATATCTGAAAGGAAACTTCAGGAGCGGTGGTCAGAGCGATCCCATTCTAGACCAACTCTTGTAAAAAATCTTTCGTCCAATTCGAAGGTCGTGCCGTCTTTGATAATGAATTGTGACGACTTTTACGACCCTCTAGTATGTGAGAAAAAATATAAACCGAAATATATCGGAAAGGAAACTTCAGGAGCGGTGGTCAGAGCGACCCCATTCTAGACCAACTCTTATAAATAATCTTTCGTGCAATTCGAAGGTCGTGTCGTCTTTGATAATGAATCGTGACGACTTTTACGACCCTCTAGTATGTGAAACAAAATATAAACCGAAATATATCTGAAAGGAAACTTCAGGAGCGGTGGTTAGAGCGACCCCATTCTAGACCAACTCTGGTAAAAAATCTTTCTTCCAATTCGAAGGTCGTTTTCTCTTTGATAATAACTCGGGATGACTTTTACGACCGTCTAGTATGTGAAAAAAAATATAAACCAAAATATATCGGAAAGGAAACTTGAGGAGCGGTGGTCAGAGCGAACCCATTCCAGACCAACTCTGGTAAAAAATCTTTCGCGCAATTCGAAGGTCGTGTCGTCTTTGATAATGAATTGTAACGACTTTTACGACCCTCTAGTATATGAAAAAATATATAAACCGAAATATATTGGAAAGGAAACTTGAGGAGCGGTGGTCAGAACGACCCCATTCTAGACCAACTCTTCTAAAAAGTCTTTCGTCCAATTGGAAGGTCGTGTTCTCTTTGATAATAAATCGTGATGACTTTTACGACCGTCTGGTATGTTAAAATAAATATAAACCGAAATATATCGGAAAGGAAACTTGAGGAGCGGTGGTCAGAGCGACCCCGTTCTAGATCAACTCTTGTAAAAAATCTTTCGTCCAATTCGAAGGTCGTGTTCTTTTTGATAATGAATCGTGATGACTTTAACGATCCTCTAGTATGTGAAAAAAAATATAAACCAAAATATTTTGGAAAGGAAACTTGAGGAGCGGTGGTCAGAGCGACCCCATTCTAGACCAACTCTTATAAATAATCTTTCGTCCAATTCGAAGGTCGTGTCGTCTTTGATAATGAATCGTGACGACTTTTACGACCCTCTAGTATGTGAAACAAAATATAAACCGAAATATATCTGAAAGGAAACTTCAGGAGCGGTGGTCAGAGCGACCCCATTCTAGACCAATTCTTGTAAAAAATCTTTCATCAAATTCGAATCTCGTATCGTCTTTGATAATGAATCGTAATGACTTTTATAACCCTCTAGTATATGAAAAAAACAATAAACCGAAATATATCGGAAAGAAAACTTGAGTAGCGGTGGTCACAGCGACCCCATTCTAGACCACCTCTTGGAAAATCTTTCGTCGAATTGGAAGGTCGTGTTCTCTTTGATAATAAATCGTGTTGACTTTTACGACCCTCTAGTATTTGAGAAAAAATATAAACCGAAATATATCGGAAAGAAAACTTGAGGAGCGGTGGTCAGAGCGGCCCCATTCTAGAACAACTCTTGTAAAAAATTTTTCGTCCAATTCGAAGATCGTGTTCCCTTTGATAATGAATCGTGACGACTTTTACGACCCTCTAGTATGTGAAACAAAATATAAACCGAAATATATCTGAAAGGAAACTTCAGGAGCGGTGGTCAGAGCGACCCCATTCTAGACCAAGTCTGGTAAAAAATCTTTCATCCAATTCGAAGGTCGTGTCCTCTTTGATAATAAATCGTGATGACTTTTACGACCCTCTAGTATGTGACAAAAAATATAAACCGAAATATATCGGAAAAGAAACTTGACGAGCGGTGGTCGGAACGCCCCCATTCTAGACCAGCTCTGGTAAAAAATCTTTCTTCCAATTCGAAGGTCGTTTCCTCTTTGATAATAACTCGGGATGACTTTTACGACCCTCTAGTATGTGAGAAAAAATATAAACCGAAATATATCGGAAAGGAAACTTCAGGAGCGGTGGTCAGAGCGACCCCATTCTAGACCAACTCTTATAAATAATCTTTCGTCCAATTCGAAGGTCGTGTCGTCTTTGATAATGAATCGTGACGACTTTTACGACCCTCTAGTATGTGAAACAAAATATAAACCGAAATATATCTGAAAGGAAACTTCAGGAGCGGTGGTCAGAGCGACCCCATTCTAGACCAACTCTGATAAAAAATCTTTCTTCCAATTCGAAGGTCGTTTTCTCTTTGATAATAACTCGGGATGACTTTTACGACCGTCTAGTATGTGAAAAAAAATATAAACCAAAATATATCGGAAAGGAAACTTGAGGAGCGGTGGTCAGAGCGAACCCATTCCAGACCAACTCTGGTAAAAAATCTTTCGCGCAATTCGAAGGTCGTGTCGTCTTTGATAATGAATTGTGACGACTTTTACGACCCTCTAGTACATGAAAAAATATATAAACCGAAATATATTGGAAAGGAAACTTGAGGAGCGGTGGTCAGAACGACCCCATTCTAGACAAACTCTTCTAAAAAGTCTTTCGTCCAATTGGAAGGTCGTGTTCTCTTTGATAATAAATCGTGATGACTTTTACGACCGTCTGGTATGTTAAAATAAATATAAACCGAAATATATCGAAAGGAAACTTGAGGAGCGGTGGTCACAGCGACCCCATTCTAGACCAACTCTTGTAAAAAATCTTTCGTCCAATTCGAAGGTCGTGTCCTCTTTGACAATAAATCGTGATGACTTTTACGACCCTCTAGTATGTGAAAAAATAAATAAACCGGAATATATCGGAAAGGAAACTTGAGGAGCGGTGGTCAGATCGACCCCATTCTAGACCAACTCTGGTAAAAAATCTTTCTTCCAATTCGAAGGTCGTGTTCTCTTTGATAATAACTCGCGATGACTTTTACGACCCTCTAGTATGTCAGGAAAAATATAAACCGAAATATATCGGAAAGGAAAGGAGCGGTGGTGAGAGCGACCCCATTCTAAACCAACTCTTATAAATAATCTTTCGTCCAATTCGAAGGTCGTGTCGTCTTTGATAATGAATCGTGACGACTTTTACGACCCTCTAGTATGTGAAACAAAATATAAACCAAAATATATCGGAAAAGAAACTTGACCGAGCGGTGGTCAGAGCGACCTCATTCTAGACCAACTCTGGAAAAAAATCTTTCTTCCAATTCGAAGGTCGTTTTCTCTTTGATAATAACTCGGGATGACTTTTACGACCGTCTGGTATGTGAAAAAAAATATATACCAAAATATATCGGAAAGGAAACTTGAGGAGCGGTGGTTGTAATTTCTGTTTTTATTTATTTTATTTTTGTACGAAAGGAAACACGAGAATAATCCAAACAATGGTAATTTTATTTCAATGTTCGACTTTGATCAAATAATAATGTTACAAAAAGATGGATGGCCGAGGAAAGGATCGAAGCCTCTCGCCAGTTAGACCATTAAAATCTTACGCTACTTGACATTTTTGTTAATATAACACAACGATAATTCTACACACACGCATACACACATCCAAGACATACATATATCATTCAGGTTTCGGGTTCGCGACGGATTCGAGTCGCACGCGCACCAATATCGTTCTTTCGCAGTTTTTATGAGATCACTTTGAATTGTTCTTGGTGAGATATCAATTGAGGCAATATATATTTACGTATCTTGTTGGTCGAAGGACACGCTTCCTCGATGGCTCTTTCCTTGCTCCAGGGTAGCTGATGTACGTGACGACAGATAACTTCCAGATATTCCAACGACTGGCCAGTTCGATTGGAATGATAGGTTAAGTGATTTTGTCTCTGTCCTCGCCGTCTCGTGCAACAAGCCCACGCAGTGGATAATCGAGCGTATTCGGGACTTCGGTAATATTTCTGTTGACTCGTCGGCGTCCCCGGAGCGAAAGAGGATCATCTAATCGAAATTACCTCCCACCTAAGCACGACGAAACGAGGAGTCACACGTCATGCGCGTGTATCTCGTGAATTCCCAATTTTCCGCACACGGGTGAACGCGGTAATATTTAAATCTCTACTCGTCACCTTACATGGTCAGAGCGAACCCATTCCAGACCAACTCTGGTAAAAAATCTTTCGTGCAATTCGAAGGTCGTGTCGTCTTTGATAATGAATTGTGACGACTTTTACGACCCTCTAGTATATGAAAAAATATATAAACCGAAATATATTGGAAAGGAAACTTGAGGAGCGGTGGTCAGAACGACCCCATTCTAGACCAACTCTTCTAAAAAGTCTTTCGTCCAATTCGAAGGTCGTGTCCTCTTTGACAATAAATCGTGATGACTTTTACGACCCTCTAGTATGTGAAAAAATAAATAAACCGGAATATATCGGAAAGGAAACTTGAGGAGCGGTGGTCAGATCGACCCCATTCTAGACCAACTCTTGTAAAAAATCTTTCGTCCAATTCGAAGGTCGTGTCCTCTTTGATAATAAATCGTGATGACTTTTACGACCCACTACTATGTGACAAAAAATATAAACTAAAATATATCGGAAAAGAAACTTTACGAGCGGTGGTCGGAACCACCCCATTCTAGACCAACTATGGTAAAAAATCTTTCCTGCAATTCGAAGGTCGTGTCGTCTTTGATAATAAATCGTGATGACTTTTACGACCCTCTAGTATGTGAAAAAAAATATAAACCAAAATATATCGGAAAGGAAACTTGAGGAGCAGTGGTCAGAGCGAACCCATTCCAGACCAACTCTGGTAAAAAATCTTTCGTGCAATTCGAAGGTCGTGTCGTCTTTGACAATGAATTGTGACGACTTTTACGACCCACTAGTATATGAAAAAATATATAAACCGAAATATATTCGAAAGGAAACTTGAGGAGCGGTGGTCAGAACGACCCCATTCTAGACCAACTCTTGTAAATAGTCTTTCGTCCAATTGAAAGGTCGTGTTCTCTTTGATAATAACTCGGGATGACTTTTACGACCCTCTAGTATGTGAGAAAAAATATAAACCGAAATATATCGGAAAGGAAACTTCAGGAGCGGTGGTCAGAGCGACCCCATTCTAAACCAACTCTTATAAAAAGTCTTTCGTCCAATTGGAATGTCGTGTTCTCTTTGATAATAAATCGTGATAACTTTTACGACCGTCTGGTATGTTAAAAAAAACATAAACCGAAATATATCGGAAAGGAAACTTGAGGAGCGGTGGTCAGAGCGACCCCATTCTAGATCAACTCTTGTAAAAAATCTTTCGTCCAATTCGAAGGTCGTGTTCTTTTTTATAATGAATCGTGATGACTTTAACGATCCTCTAGTATGTGAAAAAAAATATAAACCAAAATATTTTGGAAAGGAAACTTGAGGAGCGGTGGTCAGAGCGACCCCATTCTAGACCAACTCTTATAAATAATCTTTCGTCCAATTCGAAGGTCGTGTCGTCTTTGATAATGAATCGTGACGACTTTTACGACCCTCTAGTATGTGAAACAAAATATAAACCGAAATATGTCTGAAAGGAAACTTGAGGAGCGGTGGTCAGAGCGACCCAATTCTAGACCAACTCTTGTAAAAAATCTTTCGTCCAATTCGAAGGTCGTGTTCCCTTTGATAATGAATCGTGACGACTTTTACGACCCTCTAGTATGTGAAACAAAATATAAACCGAAATATATCTGAAAGGAAACTTCAGGAGCGGTGGTCAGAGCGACCCCATTCTAGACCAACTCTGGTAAAAAATCTTTCTTCCAATTCGAAGGTCGTTTTCTCTTTGATAATAACTCGGGATGACTTTTACGACCGTCTAGTATGTGAAAAAAAATATAAACCTAAATATATCGGAAAGGAAACTTGAGGAGCGGTGGTCAGAGCGAACCCATTCCAGACCAACTCTGGTAAAAAATCTTTCGTGCAATTCGAAGGTCGTGTCGTCTTTGATAATGAATTGTGACGACTTTCTCGACCCTCTAGTATATGACAAAAAATATAAACCGAAATATATTGGAAAGGAAACTTGAGGAGCGGTGGTCAGAACGACCCCATTCTAGACCAACTCTTGTAAAAAGTCTTTCGTCCAATTGGAAGGTCGTGTTCTCTTTGATAATAAATCGTGTTGACTTTTTCGACCCTCTAGTATGTGAAAAAAAATATAAACCGAAATATATCGGAAAGAAAACTTGAGGAGCGGTGGTCAGAGCGGCCCCATTCTAGAACAACTCTTGTAAAAAATCTTTTGTCCAATTCGAAGGTCGTATCGTCTTTGATAATGAATCGTGACGACTTTTATAACCCTCTAGTATATGAAAAAAATAATAAACCGACATATATCGGAAAGGAAACTTGAGGAGCGGTGGTCAGAGCGACCCAATTCTAGACCAACTCTTGTAAAAAATCTTTCGCCCAATTCGAAGGTCGTGTTCCTTTTGATAATGAATCGTGATGACTTTTACGACCGTCTAGTATGTGAAAAAAATATATAAACCGAAATATATCGGAAAGGAAACTTGAGGACCGGTGGCCAGAGCGACCCCATTCTAGACCAACTTTTGTAAAAAATCTTTTGTTCAATTCGAAGGGCGTGTCGTCTTTGATAATGAATCGTGACGACTTTTACGACCCTCTAGTGTGTGAAAAAAAATATAAACCGAAATATATCGGAAAGGAAACTTGACGAGCGGTTCTCAAAGCGACCCCATTCTAAAACAACTCTGGTAAAAAATCTTCTGTCCGATTGGAAGGTCGTGTTCTGTTTGATAATGAATCGTCATGACTTTTACGACCTTCTAGTATGTGAAAAAATATATAAACCGAAATATATCGGAAAGGAAACTTGAGGAGCGGTGGTCAGATCGACTCCATTCTAGACCAACTCTTGTAAAAAATCTTTCGTCCAATTCGAAGGTCGTGTCCTGTTTGATAATAAATCGTGATGACTTTTACGACCCTCTAGTATGTGACAAAAAATATAAACCGAAATATATCGGAAAAGAAACTTGACGAGCGGTGGTCGGAACGCCCCCATTCTAGACCAACTCTGGTAAAAAATCTTCCTTCCAATTCGAAGGTCGTTTTCTCTTTGATAATAACTCGGGATGACTTTTACGACCCTCTAGTATGTGAGAAAAAATATAAACCGAAATATATCGGAAAGAAAACTTGAGGAGCGGTGGTCAGAGCGGCCCCATTCTAGACCACCTCTTGGAAAATCTTTCGTCGAATTGGAAGGTCGTGTTCTCTTTGATCATAAATCGTGTTGACTTTTACGACCCTCTAGTATGTGAGAAAAAATATAAACCGAAATATATCGGAAAGAAAACTTGAGGAGCGGTGGTCAGAGCGGCCCCATTCTAGAACAACTCTTGTAAAAAATCTTTTGTCCAATTCGAAGGTCGTATCGTCTTTGATAATGAATCGTGACGACTTTTATAACCCTCTAGTATATGAAAAAAATAATAAACCGAAATATATCGGAAAGGAAACTTGAGGAGCGGAGGTCAGAGCGACCCAATTCTAGACCAACTCTTGTAAAAAATTTTTCGTCCAATTCGAAGATCGTGTTCCCTTCGATAATGAATCGTGACGACTTTTACGACCCTCTAGTATGTGAAACAAAATATAAACCGAAATATATCGGAAAGGAATCTTGAGGAGCGGTGGCCATAGCGAACCCATTCCAGACCAACTCTGGTAAAAAATCGTTCTTCCAATTCGAAGGTCGTTTTCTCTTTGATAATAACTCGGGATGACTTTTACGACCGTCTAGTATGTGAAAAAAAATATAAACCAAAATATATCGGAAAGGAAACTTGAGGAGCGGTGGTCAGAGCGAACCCATTCTAAACCAACTCTTATAAATAATCTTTCGTCCAATTCGAAGGTCGTGTCGTCTTTGATAATGAATCGTGACGACTTTTACGACCCTCTAGTATGTGAAACAAAATATAAACCGAAATATATTGGAAAGGAAACTTGAGGAGCGGTGGTCAGAACGACCCCATTCTAGACCAACTCTTGTAAAAAGTCTTTCGTCCAATTGGAAGGTCGTGTTCTCTTTGATAATAAATCGTGATGACTTTCACGACCGTCTGGTATGTTAAAAAAAATATAAACCGAAATATATCGGAAAGGAAACTTGAGGAGCGGTGGTCAGAGCGACTCCATTCTAGACCAACTCTTGTAAAAAATCTTTCGTCCAATTCGAAGGTCGTGTCCTGTTTGATAATAAATCGTGATGACTTTTACGACCCACTACTATGTGACAAAAAATATAAACCGAAATATATCGGAAAGGAAACTTCAGGAGCGGTGGTCAGAGCGACCCCATTCTAGACCAACTCTTGTAAAAAATCTTTCATCAAATTCGAATCTCGTATCGTCTTTGAAAATGAATCGTAATGACTTTTATAACCCTCTAGTATATGAAAAAAATAATAAACCGAAATATATCGGAAAGGAAACTTGAGGAGCGGTGGTCACAGCGACCCCATTCTAGACCACCTCTTGTAAAAATCTTTCGTCGAATTGGAAGGTCGTGTTCTCTTTGATAATAAATCGTGTTGACTTTTACGACCCTCTAGTATGTGAAAAAAAATATAAACCGAAATATATCGGAAAGGAAACTTGAGGAGCGGTGGTCAGAGCGGCCCCATTCTAGAACAACTCTTGTAAAAAATCTTTCGTCCAATTCGAAGGTCGTATCGTCTTTGATAATGAATCGTGACGACTTTTATAACCCTCTAGTATATGAAAAAAATAATAAACCGAAATATATCGGAAAGGAAACTTGAGGAGCGGTGGTCAGAGCGACCCAATTCTAGACCAACTCTTGTAAAGAATCTTTCGTTCAATTGGAAGGTCGTGTTCTCTTTGATCATAAGTCGTGATGACTTTTACGAACTTCTGGTATGTGAAAAAATATATAAACCGGAAAATATCGAAAGGAAACTTGAGGAGCGGTGGTCACAGCGACCCCATTCTAGACCAACTCTTGTAAAAAATCTTTCGTCCAATTCGAAGGTCGTGTCCTCTTTGACAATAAATCGTGATGACTTTTACGACTCTCTAGTATGTGAAAAAATAAATAAACCGGAATATATCGGAAAGGAAACTTGAGGAGCGGTGGTCAGATCGACCCCATTCTAGACCAACTCTGGTAAAAAATCTTTCTTCCAATTCGAAGGTCGTGTTCTCTTTGATAATAACTCGCGATGACTTTTACGACCCTCTAGTATGTCAGGAAAAATATAAACCGAAATATATCGGAAAGGAAACTTGAGGAGCGGTGGTCAGAACGACCCCATTCTAGACCAACTCTTGTAAAAAGTCTTTCGTCCAATTGGAAGGTCGTGTTCTCTTTGATAATAAATCGTGATAACTTTCACGACCGTCTGGTATGTTAAAAAAAATATAAACCGAAATATATCGGAAAGGAAACTTGAGGAGCGGTGGTCAGAGCGACCCCATTCTATAACAACTATTGTAAAAAATCTTTCGTCCAATTCGAAGGTTGTGTCCTCTTTGATAATAAATCGTGATGACTTTCACGACCGTCTGGTATGTTAAAAAAAATATAAACCGAAATATATCGGAAAGGAAACTTGAGGAGCGGTGGTCAGAGCGACCCCATTCTAGACCAACTCTTATAAATAATCTTTCGTCCAATTCGAAGGTCGTGTCGTCTATGATAATGAATCGTGACGACCTTTACGACCCACTACTATGTGACAAAAAATATAAACCAAAATATATCGGAAAAGAAACTTGACCGAGCGGTGGTCGGAACGACCCGATTCTAGACCAACTCTGGTAAAAAATCTTTCTTCCAATTCGAAGGTCGTTTTCTCTTTGATAATAACTCGGGATGACTTTTACGACCCTCTAGTATGTGAGAAAAAATATAAACTGAAATATATCGGAAAGGAACCTTCAGGAGCGGTGGTGAGAGCGACCCCATTCTAAACCAACTCTTATAAATAATCTTTCGTCCAATTCGAAGGTCGTGTCGTCTTTGATAATGAATCGTGACGACTTTTACGACCCTCTAGTATGTGAAACAAAATATAAACCGAAATATATCTGAAAGGAAACTTCAGGAGCGGTGGTCAGAGCGACCTCATTCTAGACCAACTCTGGTAAAAAATCTTTCTTCCAATTCGAAGGTCGTTTTCTCTTTGATAATAACTCGGGATGACTTTTACGACCGTCTAGTATGTGAAAAAAAATATATACCAAAATATATCGGAAAGGAAACTTGAGGAGCGGTGGTCAGAGCGAACCCATTCCAGACCAACTCTGGTAAAAAATCTTTCGTGCAATTCGAAGGTCGTGTCGTCTTTGATAATGAATTGTGACGACTTTTACGACCCTCTAGTATATGAAAAAATATATAAACCGAAATATATTGGAAAGGAAACTTGAGGAGCGGTGGTCAGAACGACCCCATTCTAGACCAACTCTTCTAAAAAGTCTTTCGTTCAATTGGAAGGTCGTGTTCTCTTTGATAATAAATCGTGATGACTTTTACGACCGTCTGGTATGTTAAAAAAAATATAAACCGAAATATATCGGAAAGGAAACTTGAGGAGCGGTGGTCAGAGCGACCCCATTCTAGACCAACTCTTGTAAAAAATCTTTTATCAAATTCGAATCTCGTATCGTCTTTGATAATGAATCGTAATGACTTTTCTAACCCTCTAGTATATGCAAAAAATAATAAACCGAAATATATCGGAAAGGAAACTTGAGGAGCGGTGGTCACAGCGACCCCATTCTAGACCAACTCTTATAAATAATCTTTCGTCCAATTCGAAGGTCGTGTCGTCTTTGATAATGAATCGTGACGACGTTTACGACCCTCTAGTATGTGAAACAAAATATAAACCGAAATATATCTGAAAGGAAACTTCAGGAGCGGTGGTCAGAGCGACCCCATTCTAGACCAACTCTTGTAAAAAATCTTTTATCAAATTCGAATCTCGTATCGTCTTTGATAATGAATCGTAATGACTTTTATAACCCCTTTAGTATATGCAAAAAATAATAAACCGAAATATATCGGAAAGGAAACTTGAGGAGCGGTGGTCACAGCGACCCCATTCTAGACCAACACTTGTAAAAATCTTTCGTCGAATTGGAAGGTCGTCTTCTCTTTGATAATAAATCGTGTTGACTTTTACGACCCTCTAGTATGTGAAAAAAAATATAAACCGAAATATATCGGAAAGGAAACTTGAGGAGCGGTGATCAGAGCAGCCCCATTCTAGAACAACTCTTGTAAAAAATCTTTTGTCCAATTCGAAGGTCGTATCGTCTTTGATAATGAATCGTGACGACTTTTATAACCCTCTAGTGTATGAAAAAAATAATAAACCGAAATATATCGGAAAGGAAACTTGAGGAGCGGTGGTCAGAGCGACCCAATTCTAGACCAACTCTTGTAAAAAATCTTTCGTTCAATTGGAAGGTCGTGTTCTCTTTGATCATAAGTCGTCATGACTTTTACGAACTTCTGGTATGTGAAAAAATATATAAACCGGAATATATCGAAAGGAAACTTGAGGAGCGGTGGTCACAGCGACCCCATTCTAGACCAACTCTTGTAAAAAATCTTTCGTCCAATTCGAAGGTCGTGTCCTCTTTGACAATAAATCGTGATGACTTTTACGACCCTCTAGTATTTGAAAAAATAAATAAACCGGAATATATCGGAAAGGAAACTTGAGGAGCGGTGGTCAGATCGACCCCATTCTAGACCAACTCTTGTAAAAAATCTTTCGTCCAATTCGAAGGTCGTGTCCTCTTTGATACTAAATCGTGATGACTTTTACGACCCACTACTATGTGACAAAAAATATAAACCAAAATATATCGGAAAAGAAACTTTACGAGCGGTGGTCGGAACCACGACATTCTAGACCAACTCTGGTAAAAAATCTTTCTTCCAATTCGAAGGTCGAGTCCTCTTTGATAATAAATCGTGATGACTTTTACGACCCTCTAGTATGTGAAAAAAAATATAAATCGAAATATATCGGAAAGGAATCTTGAGGAGCGGTGGCCATAGCGAACCCATTCCAGACCAACTCTGGTAAAAAATCGTTCTTCCAATTCGAAGGTCGTTTTCTCTTTGATAATAACTCGGGATGACTTTTACGACCGTCTAGTATGTGAAAAAAAATATAAACCAAAATATATCGGAAAGGAAACTTGAGGAGCGGTGGTCAGAGCGAACCCATTCTAAACCAACTCTTATAAATAATCTTTCGTCCAATTCGAAGGTCGTGTCGTCTTTGATAATGAATCGTGACGACTTTTACGACCCTCTAGTATGTGAAACAAAATATAAACCGAAATATATTGGAAAGGAAACTTGAGGAGCGGTGGTCAGAACGACCCCATTCTAGACCAACTCTTGTAAAAAGTCTTTCGTCCAATTGGAAGGTCGTGTTCTCTTTGATAATAAATCGTGATGACTTTCACGACCGTCTGGTATGTTAAAAAAAATATAAACCGAAATATATCGGAAAGGAAACTTGAGGAGCGGTGGTCAGAGCGACTCCATTCTAGACCAACTCTTGTAAAAAATCTTTCGTCCAATTCGAAGGTCGTGTCCTGTTTGATAATAAATCGTGATGACTTTTACGACCCACTACTATGTGACAAAAAATATAAACCGAAATATATCGGAAAGGAAACTTCAGGAGCGGTGGTCAGAGCGACCCCATTCTAGACCAACTCTTGTAAAAAATCTTTCATCAAATTCGAATCTCGTATCGTCTTTGAAAATGAATCGTAATGACTTTTATAACCCTCTAGTATATGAAAAAAATAATAAACCGAAATATATCGGAAAGGAAACTTGAGGAGCGGTGGTCACAGCGACCCCATTCTAGACCACCTCTTGTAAAAATCTTTCGTCGAATTGGAAGGTCGTGTTCTCTTTGATAATAAATCGTGTTGACTTTTACGACCCTCTAGTATGTGAAAAAAAATATAAACCGAAATATATCGGAAAGGAAACTTGAGGAGCGGTGGTCAGAGCGGCCCCATTCTAGAACAACTCTTGTAAAAAATCTTTCGTCCAATTCGAAGGTCGTATCGTCTTTGATAATGAATCGTGACGACTTTTATAACCCTCTAGTATATGAAAAAAATAATAAACCGAAATATATCGGAAAGGAAACTTGAGGAGCGGTGGTCAGAGCGACCCAATTCTAGACCAACTCTTGTAAAGAATCTTTCGTTCAATTGGAAGGTCGTGTTCTCTTTGATCATAAGTCGTGATGACTTTTACGAACTTCTGGTATGTGAAAAAATATATAAACCGGAAAATATCGAAAGGAAACTTGAGGAGCGGTGGTCACAGCGACCCCATTCTAGACCAACTCTTGTAAAAAATCTTTCGTCCAATTCGAAGGTCGTGTCCTCTTTGACAATAAATCGTGATGACTTTTACGACTCTCTAGTATGTGAAAAAATAAATAAACCGGAATATATCGGAAAGGAAACTTGAGGAGCGGTGGTCAGATCGACCCCATTCTAGACCAACTCTGGTAAAAAATCTTTCTTCCAATTCGAAGGTCGTGTTCTCTTTGATAATAACTCGCGATGACTTTTACGACCCTCTAGTATGTCAGGAAAAATATAAACCGAAATATATCAGAAAGGAAACTTGAGGAGCGGTGGTCAGAACGACCCCATTCTAGACCAACTCTTGTAAAAAGTCTTTCGTCCAATTGGAAGGTCGTGTTCTCTTTGATAATAAATCGTGATAACTTTCACGACCGTCTGGTATGTTAAAAAAAATATAAACCGAAATATATCGGAAAGGAAACTTGAGGAGCGGTGGTCAGAGCGACCCCATTCTATAACAACTATTGTAAAAAATCTTTCGTCCAATTCGAAGGTTGTGTCCTCTTTGATAATAAATCGTGATGACTTTCACGACCGTCTGGTATGTTAAAAAAAATATAAACCGAAATATATCGGAAAGGAAACTTGAGGAGCGGTGGTCAGAGCGACCCCATTCTAGACCAACTCTTATAAATAATCTTTCGTCCAATTCGAAGGTCGTGTCGTCTATGATAATGAATCGTGACGACCTTTACGACCCACTACTATGTGACAAAAAATATAAACCAAAATATATCGGAAAAGAAACTTGACCGAGCGGTGGTCGGAACGACCCGATTCTAGACCAACTCTGGTAAAAAATCTTTCTTCCAATTCGAAGGTCGTTTTCTCTTTGATAATAACTCGGGATGACTTTTACGACCCTCTAGTATGTGAGAAAAAATATAAACTGAAATATATCGGAAAGGAACCTTCAGGAGCGGTGGTGAGAGCGACCCCATTCTAAACCAACTCTTATAAATAATCTTTCGTCCAATTCGAAGGTCGTGTCGTCTTTGATAATGAATCGTGACGACTTTTACGACCCTCTAGTATGTGAAACAAAATATAAACCGAAATATATCTGAAAGGAAACTTCAGGAGCGGTGGTCAGAGCGACCTCATTCTAGACCAACTCTGGTAAAAAATCTTTCTTCCAATTCGAAGGTCGTTTTCTCTTTGATAATAACTCGGGATGACTTTTACGACCGTCTAGTATGTGAAAAAAAATATATACCAAAATATATCGGAAAGGAAACTTGAGGAGCGGTGGTCAGAGCGAACCCATTCCAGACCAACTCTGGTAAAAAATCTTTCGTGCAATTCGAAGGTCGTGTCGTCTTTGATAATGAATTGTGACGACTTTTACGACCCTCTAGTATATGAAAAAATATATAAACCGAAATATATTGGAAAGGAAACTTGAGGAGCGGTGGTCAGAACGACCCCATTCTAGACCAACTCTTCTAAAAAGTCTTTCGTTCAATTGGAAGGTCGTGTTCTCTTTGATAATAAATCGTGATGACTTTTACGACCGTCTGGTATGTTAAAAAAAATATAAACCGAAATATATCGGAAAGGAAACTTGAGGAGCGGTGGTCAGAGCGACCCCATTCTAGACCAACTCTTGTAAAAAATCTTTTATCAAATTCGAATCTCGTATCGTCTTTGATAATGAATCGTAATGACTTTTCTAACCCTCTAGTATATGCAAAAAATAATAAACCGAAATATATCGGAAAGGAAACTTGAGGAGCGGTGGTCACAGCGACCCCATTCTAGACCAACTCTTATAAATAATCTTTCGTCCAATTCGAAGGTCGTGTCGTCTTTGATAATGAATCGTGACGACGTTTACGACCCTCTAGTATGTGAAACAAAATATAAACCGAAATATATCTGAAAGGAAACTTCAGGAGCGGTGGTCAGAGCGACCCCATTCTAGACCAACTCTTGTAAAAAATCTTTTATCAAATTCGAATCTCGTATCGTCTTTGATAATGAATCGTAATGACTTTTCTAACCCTCTAGTATATGCAAAAAATAATAAACCGAAATATATCGGAAAGGAAACTTGAGGAGCGGTGGTCACAGCGACCCCATTCTAGACCAACTCTTATAAATAATCTTTCGTCCAATTCGAAGGTCGTGTCGTCTTTGATAATGAATCGTGACGACGTTTACGACCCTCTAGTATGTGAAACAAAATATAAACCGAAATATATCTGAAAGGAAACTTCAGGAGCGGTGGTCAGAGCGACCCCATTCTAGACCAACTCTTGTAAAAAATCTTTTATCAAATTCGAATCTCGTATCGTCTTTGATAATGAATCGTAATGACTTTTATAACCCCTTTAGTATATGCAAAAAATAATAAACCGAAATATATCGGAAAGGAAACTTGAGGAGCGGTGGTCACAGCGACCCCATTCTAGACCAACTCTTGTAAAAAATCTTTCGTCCAATTCGGAGGTCGTGTCCTCTTTGATAATAAATCGTGATGACTTTTACGACCCACTACTATGTGACAAAAAATATAAACTAAAATATATCGGAAAAGAAACTTTACGAGCGGTGGTCGGAACCACCCCATTCTAGACCAACTCTGGTAAAAAATCTTTTCTGCAATTCGAAGGTCGTGTCGTCTTTGATAATAAATCGTGATGACTTTTACGACCCTCTAGTATGTGAAAAAATATATAAACCAAAATATATCGGAAAGGAAACTTGAGGAGCAGTGGTCAGAGCGAACCCATTCCAGACCAACTCTGGTAAAAAATCTTTCGTGCAATTCGAAGGTCGTGTCGTCTTTGACAATGAATTGTGACGACTTTTACGACCCTCTAGTATATGAAAAAATATATAAACCGAAATATATTCGAAAGGAAACTTGAGGAGCGGTGGTCAGAACGACCCCATTCTAGACCAACTCTTGTAAATAGTCTTTCGTCCAATTGAAAGGTCGTGTTCTCTTTGATAATAACTCGGGATGACTTTTACGACCCTCTAGTATGTGAGAAAAAATATAAACCGAAATATATCGGAAAGGAATCTTCAGGAGCGGTGGTCAGAGCGACCCCATTCTAAACCAACTCTTATAAAAAGTCTTTCGTCCAATTGGAATGTCGTGTTCTCTTTGATAATAAATCGTGATAACTTTTACGACCGTCTGGTATGTTAAAAAAAAACATAAACCGAAATATATCGGAAAGGAAACTTGAGGAGCGGTGGTCAGAGCGACCCCATTCTAGATCAACTCTTGTAAAAAATCTTTCGTCCAATTCGAAGGTCGTGTTCTTTTTTATAATGAATCGTGATGACTTTAACGATCCTCTAGTATGTGAAAAAAAATATAAACCAAAATATTTTGGAAAGGAAACTTGAGGAGCGGTGGTCAGAGCGACCCCATTCTAGACCAACTCTTATAAATAATCTTTCGTCCAATTCGAAGGTCGTGTCGTCTTTGATAATGAATCGTGTCGACTTTTACGACCCTCTAGTATGTGAAACAAAATATAAACCGAAATATGTCTGAAAGGAAACTTCAGGAGTGGTGGTCAGAGCGACCCCATTCTAGACCAACTCTTATAAATAATCTTTCGTGCAATTCGAAGGTCGTATCGTCTTTGATAATGAATCGTGACGACTTTTACGACCCTCTAGTATGTGAAACAAAATATAAACCGAAATATGTCTGAAAGGAAACTTGAGGAGCGGTGGTCAGAGCGACCCAATTCTAGACCAACTCTTGTAAAAAATCTTTCGTCCAATTCGAAGGTCGTGTTCCCTTTGATAATGAATCGTGACGACTTTTACGACCCTCTAGTATGTGAAACAAAATATAAACCGAAATATATCTGAAAGGAAACTTCAGGAGCGGTGGTCAGAGCGACCCCATTCTAGACCAACTCTGGTAAAAAATCTTTCTTCCAATTCGAAGGTCGTTTTCTCTTTGATAATAACTCGGGATGACTTTTACGACCGTCTAGTATGTGAAAAAAAATATAAACCTAAATATATCGGAAAGGAAACTTGAGGAGCGGTGGTCAGAGCGAACCCATTCCAGACCAACTCTGGTAAAAAATCTTTCGTGCAATTCGAAGGTCGTGTCGTCTTTGATAATGAATTGTGACGACTTTCTCGACCCTCTAGTATATGACAAAAAATATAAACCGAAATATATTGGAAAGGAAACTTGAGGAGCGGTGGTCAGAACGACCCCATTCTAGACCAACTCTTGTAAAAAGTCTTTCGTCCAATTGGAAGGTCGTGTTCTCTTTGATAATAAATCGTGTTGACTTTTTCGACCCTCTAGTATGTGAAAGAAAATATAAACCGAAATATATCGGAAAGAAAACTTGAGGAGCGGTGGTCAGAGCGGCCCCATTCTAGAACAACTCTTGTAAAAAATCTTTTGTCCAATTCGAAGGTCGTATCGTCTTTGATAATGAATCGTGACGACTTTTATAACCCTCTAGTATATGAAAAAAATAATAAACCGACATATATCGGAAAGGAAACTTGAGGAGCGGTGGTCAGAGCGACCCAATTCTAGACCAACTCTTGTAAAAAATCTTTCGCCCAATTCGAAGGTCGTGTTCCTTTTGATAATGAATCGTGATGACTTTTACGACCGTCTAGTATGTGAAAAAAAATATAAACCGAAATATATCCGAGTGGAAACTTGAGCAGCGGTGGTCAGAGCGACCCCATTTTCGACCAACTCTTGTAAAAAATCTTTCGTCCAATTCGAAGGTCGTGTTCTCTTTGATAATGAATCGCCATGACTTTTACGACCCTCTCGTATGTGAAAAAAATATAAACCGAAATATATCGGAACGGAAAATAGAGGAGCGGTGGTCAGAGCGACCCCATTCTAGATCAACTCTTGTAAAAAATCTTTCATCCAATTCGAACGTGGTGTTCTCTTTGATAATAAATCGTGATGACATTTACGGCCCTCTAGTATGTGAAAAAAATATATAAACCGAAATATATCGGAAAGGAAACTTCAGGAGCGGTGGTCAGAGCGACCCCATTCTAGACCAACTCTTATAAATAATCTTTCGTGCAATTCGAAGGTCGTGTCGTCTTTGATAATGAATCGTGACGACTTTTACGACCCTCTAGTATGTGAAACAAAATATAAACCGAAGTATATCTGAAAGGAAACTTCAGGAGCGGTGGTCAGAGCGACCTCATTCTAGACCAACTCTGGTAAAAAATCTTTCTTCCAATTCGAAGGTCGTTTTCTCTTTGATAATAACTCGGGATGACTTTTACGACCGTCTAGTATGTGAAAAAAAATATATACCAAAATATATCGGAAAGGAAACTTGAGGAGCGGTGGTCAGAGCGAACCCATTCCAGACCAACTCTGGTAAAAAATCTTTCGTGCAATTCGAAGGTCGTGTCGTCTTTGATAATGAATTGTGACGACTTTTACGACCCTCTAGTATATGACAAAATATATAAACCGAAATATATTGGAAAGGAAACTTGAGGAGCGGTGGTCAGAACGACCCCATTCTAGACCAACTCTTCTAAAAAGTCTTTCGTCCAATTCGAAGGTCGTGTCCTCTTTGACAATAAATCGTGATGACTTTTACGACCCTCTAGTATGTGAAAAAATAAATAAACCGGAATATATCGGAAAGGAAACTTGAGGAGCGGTGGTCAGATCGACCCCATTCTAGACCAACTCTTGTAAAAAATCTTTCGTCCAATTCGGAGGTCGTGTCCTCTTTGATAATAAATCGTGATGACTTTTACGACCCACTACTATGTGACAAAAAATATAAACTAAAATATATCGGAAAAGAAACTTTACGAGCGGTGGTCGGAACCACCCCATTCTAGACCAACTCTGGTAAAAAATCTTTCTTCCAATTCGAAGGTCGAGTCCTCTTTGATAATAAATCGTGATGACTTTTACGACCCTCTAGTATGTGAAAAAAAATAGAAATCGAAATATATCGGAAAGGAATCTTGAGGAGCGGTGGCCATAGCGAACCCATTCCAGACGAACTCTGGTAAAAAATCTTTCCTGCAATTCGAAGGTCGTGTCGTCTTTGATAATAAATCGTGATGACTTTTACGACCCTCTAGTATGTGAAACAAAATATAAACCGAAATATATCTGAAAGGAAACTTCAGGAGCGGTGGTCAGAGCGACCCCATTCTAGACCAACTCTGGTAAAAAATCGTTCTTCCAATTCGAAGGTCGTTTTCTCTTTGATAATAACTCGGGATGACTTTTACGACCGTCTAGTATGTGAAAAAAAATATAAACCAAAATATATCGGAAAGGAAACTTGAGGAGCGGTGGTCAGAGCGAACCCATTCCAGACCAACTCTGGTAAAAAATCTTTCGTGCAATTCGAAGGTCGTGTCGTCTTTGATAATGAATTGTGACGACTTTTACGACCCTCTAGTATATGAAAAAATATATAAACCGAAATATATTGGAAAGGAAACTTGAGGAGCGGTGGTCAGAACGACCCCATTCTAGACCAACTCTTCTAAAAAGTCTTTCGTCCAATTGGAAGGTCGTGTTCTCTTTGATAATAAATCGTGATGACTTTTACGACCGTCTGGTATGTTAAAAAAAATATAAACCGAAATATATCGGAAAGGAAACTTGAGGAGCGGTGGTCAGAGCGACCCCATTCTAGACCAACTCTTGTAAAAAATCTTTTATCAAATTCGAATCTCGTATCGTCTTTGATAATGAATCGTAATGACTTTTATAACCCTCTAGTATATGCAAAAAATAATAAACCGAAATATATCGGAAAGGAAACTTGAGGAGCGGTGGTCACAGCGACCCCATTCAAGACCAACTCTTGTAAAAAATCTTTCGTCCAATTCGAAGGTCGTGCCGTCTTTGATAATGAATTGTGACGACTTTTACGACCCTCTAGTATGTGAGAAAAAATATAAACCGAAATATATCGGAAAGGAAACTTCAGGAGCGGTGGTCAGAGCGACCCCATTCTAGACCAACTCTTATAAATAATCTTTCGTCCAATTCGAAGGTCGTGTCGTCTTTGATAATGAATCGTGACGACTTTTACGACCCTCTAGTATGTGAAACAAAATATAAACCGAAATATATCTGAAAGGAAACTTCAGGAGCGGTGGTCAGAGCGACCCCATTCTAGACCAACTCTTGTAAAAAATCTTTCATCAAATTCGAATCTCGTATCGTCTTTGATAATAAATCGTAATGACTTTTATAACCCTCTAGTATATGAAAAAAACAATAAACCGAAATATATCGGAAAGGAAACTTGAGGAGCGGTGGTCACAGCGACCCCATTCTAGACCACCTCTTGGAAAATCTTTCGTCGAATTGGAAGGTCGTGTTCTCTTTGATAATAAATCGTGTTGACTTTTACGACCCTCTAGTATGTGAGAAAAAATATAAACCGAAATATATCGGAAAGAAAACTTGAGGAGCGGTGGTCAGAGCGGCCCCATTCTAGAACAACTCTTGTAAAAAATCTTTTGTCCAATTCGAAGGTCGTATCGTCTTTGATAATGAATCGTGACGACTTTTATAACCCTCTAGTATATGAAAAAAATAATAAACCGAAATATATCGGAAAGGAAACTTGAGGAGCGGAGGTCAGAGCGACCCAATTCTAGACCAACTCTTGTAAAAAATTTTTCGTCCAATTCGAAGATCGTGTTCCCTTTGATAATGAATCGTGACTACTTTTACGACCCTCTAGTATGTGAAACAAAATATAAACCGAAATATATCTGAAAGGAAACTTCAGGAGCGGTGGTCAGAGCGACCCCATTCTAGACCAACTCTGGTAAAAAATCTTTCATCCAATTCGAAGGTCGTGTCCTCTTTGATAATAAATCGTGATGACTTTTACGACCCTCAAGTATGTGACAAAAAATATAAACCGAAATATATCGGAAAAGAAACTTGACGAGCGGTGGTCGGAACGCCCCCATTCTAGACCAACTCTGGTAAAAAATCTTCCTTCCAATTCGAAGGTCGTTTTCTCTTTGATAATAACTCGGGATGACTTTTACGACCCTCTAGTATGTGAGAAAAAATATAAACCGAAATATATCGGAAAGGAAACTTCAGGAGCGGTGGTCAGAGCGACCCCATTCTAGACTAACTCTTATAAATAATCTTTCGTCCAATTCGAAGGTCGTGTCGTCTTCGATATTGAATCGTGACGACTTTTACGACCCTCTAGTATGTGAAACAAAATATAAACCGAAATATATCTGAAAGGAAACTTCAGGAGCGGTGGTCAGAGCGATCCCATTCTAGACCAACTCTTGTAAAAAATCTTTCGTCCAATTCGAAGGTCGTGCCGTCTTTGATAATGAATTGTGACGACTTTTACGACCCTCTAGTATGTGAGAAAAAATATAAACCGAAATATATCGGAAAGGAAACTTCAGGAGCGGTGGTCAGAGCGACCCCATTCTAGACCAACTCTTATAAATAATCTTTCGTGCAATTCGAAGGTCGTGTCGTCTTTGATAATGAATCGTGACGACTTTTACGACCCTCTAGTATGTGAAACAAAATATAAACCGAAATATATCTGAAAGGAAACTTCAGGAGCGGTGGTTAGAGCGACCCCATTCTAGACCAACTCTGGTAAAAAATCTTTCTTCCAATTCGAAGGTCGTTTTCTCTTTGATAATAACTCGGGATGACTTTTACGACCGTCTAGTATGTGAAAAAAAATATAAACCAAAATATATCGGAAAGGAAACTTGAGGAGCGGTGGTCAGAGCGAACCCATTCCAGACCAACTCTGGTAAAAAATCTTTCGCGCAATTCGAAGGTCGTGTCGTCTTTGATAATGAATTGTAACGACTTTTACGACCCTCTAGTATATGAAAAAATATATAAACCGAAATATATTGGAAAGGAAACTTGAGGAGCGGTGGTCAGAACGACCCCATTCTAGACCAACTCTTCTAAAAAGTCTTTCGTCCAATTGGAAGGTCGTGTTCTCTTTGATAATAAATCGTGATGACTTTTACGACCGTCTGGTATGTTAAAATAAATATAAACCGAAATATATCGGAAAGGAAACTTGAGGAGCGGTGGTCAGAGCGACCCCGTTCTAGATCAACTCTTGTAAAAAATCTTTCGTCCAATTCGAAGGTCGTGTTCTTTTTGATAATGAATCGTGATGACTTTAACGATCCTCTAGTATGTGAAAAAAAATATAAACCAAAATATTTTGGAAAGGAAACTTGAGGAGCGGTGGTCAGAGCGACCCCATTCTAGACCAACTCTTATAAATAATCTTTCGTCCAATTCGAAGGTCGTGTCGTCTTTGATAATGAATCGTGACGACTTTTACGACCCTCTAGTATGTGAAACAAAATATAAACCGAAATATATCTGAAAGGAAACTTCAGGAGCGGTGGTCAGAGCGACCCCATTCTAGACCAATTCTTGTAAAAAATCTTTCATCAAATTCGAATCTCGTATCGTCTTTGATAATGAATCGTAATGACTTTTATAACCCTCTAGTATATGAAAAAAACAATAAACCGAAATATATCGGAAAGAAAACTTGAGTAGCGGTGGTCACAGCGACCCCATTCTAGACCACCTCTTGGAAAATCTTTCGTCGAATTGGAAGGTCGTGTTCTCTTTGATAATAAATCGTGTTGACTTTTACGACCCTCTAGTATTTGAGAAAAAATATAAACCGAAATATATCGGAAAGAAAACTTGAGGAGCGGTGGTCAGAGCGGCCCCATTCTAGAACAACTCTTGTAAAAAATTTTTCGTCCAATTCGAAGATCGTGTTCCCTTTGATAATGAATCGTGACGACTTTTACGACCCTCTAGTATGTGAAACAAAATATAAACCGAAATATATCTGAAAGGAAACTTCAGGAGCGGTGGTCAGAGCGACCCCATTCTAGACCAAGTCTGGTAAAAAATCTTTCATCCAATTCGAAGGTCGTGTCCTCTTTGATAATAAATCGTGATGACTTTTACGACCCTCTAGTATGTGACAAAAAATATAAACCGAAATATATCGGAAAAGAAACTTGACGAGCGGTGGTCGGAACGCCCCCATTCTAGACCAGCTCTGGTAAAAAATCTTTCTTCCAATTCGAAGGTCGTTTCCTCTTTGATAATAACTCGGGATGACTTTTACGACCCTCTAGTATGTGAGAAAAAATATAAACCGAAATATATCGGAAAGGAAACTTCAGGAGCGGTGGTCAGAGCGACCCCATTCTAGACCAACTCTTATAAATAATCTTTCGTCCAATTCGAAGGTCGTGTCGTCTTTGATAATGAATCGTGACGACTTTTACGACCCTCTAGTATGTGAAACAAAATATAAACCGAAATATATCTGAAAGGAAACTTCAGGAGCGGTGGTCAGAGCGACCCCATTCTAGACCAACTCTGGTAAAAAATCTTTCTTCCAATTCGAAGGTCGTTTTCTCTTTGATAATAACTCGGGATGACTTTTACGACCGTCTAGTATGTGAAAAAAAATATAAACCAAAATATATCGGAAAGGAAACTTGAGGAGCGGTGGTCAGAGCGAACCCATTCCAGACCAACTCTGGTAAAAAATCTTTCGCGCAATTCGAAGGTCGTGTCGTCTTTGATAATGAATTGTGACGACTTTTACGACCCTCTAGTACATGAAAAAATATATAAACCGAAATATATTGGAAAGGAAACTTGAGGAGCGGTGGTCAGAACGACCCCATTCTAGACAAACTCTTCTAAAAAGTCTTTCGTCCAATTGGAAGGTCGTGTTCTCTTTGATAATAAATCGTGATGACTTTTACGACCGTCTGGTATGTTAAAATAAATATAAACCGAAATATATCGAAAGGAAACTTGAGGAGCGGTGGTCACAGCGACCCCATTCTAGACCAACTCTTGTAAAAAATCTTTCGTCCAATTCGAAGGTCGTGTCCTCTTTGACAATAAATCGTGATGACTTTTACGACCCTCTAGTATGTGAAAAAATAAATAAACCGGAATATATCGGAAAGGAAACTTGAGGAGCGGTGGTCAGATCGACCCCATTCTAGACCAACTCTGGTAAAAAATCTTTCTTCCAATTCGAAGGTCGTGTTCTCTTTGATAATAACTCGCGATGACTTTTACGACCCTCTAGTATGTCAGGAAAAATATAAACCGAAATATATCGGAAAGGAAAGGAGCGGTGGTGAGAGCGACCCCATTCTAAACCAACTCTTATAAATAATCTTTCGTCCAATTCGAAGGTCGTGTCGTCTTTGATAATGAATCGTGACGACTTTTACGACCCTCTAGTATGTGAAACAAAATATAAACCAAAATATATCGGAAAAGAAACTTGACCGAGCGGTGGTCAGAGCGACCTCATTCTAGACCAACTCTGGTAAAAAATCTTTCTTCCAATTCGAAGGTCGTTTTCTCTTTGATAATAACTCGGGATGACTTTTACGACCGTCTGGTATGTGAAAAAAAATATATACCAAAATATATCGGAAAGGAAACTTGAGGAGCGGTGGTTGTAATTTCTGTTTTTATTTATTTTATTTTTGTACGAAAGGAAACACGAGAATAATCCAAACAATGGTAATTTTATTTCAATGTTCGACTTTGATCAAATAATAATGTTACAAAAAGATGGATGGCCGAGGAAAGGATCGAAGCCTCTCGCCAGTTAGACCATTAAAATCTTACGCTACTTGACATTTTTGTTAATATAACACAACGATAATTCTACACACACGCATACACACATCCAAGACATACATATATCATTCAGGTTTCGGGTTCGCGACGGATTCGAGTCGCACGCGCACCAATATCGTTCTTTCGCAGTTTTTATGAGATCACTTTGAATTGTTCTTGGTGAGATATCAATTGAGGCAATATATATTTACGTATCTTGTTGGTCGAAGGACACGCTTCCTCGATGGCTCTTTCCTTGCTCCAGGGTAGCTGATGTACGTGACGACAGATAACTTCCAGATATTCCAACGACTGGCCAGTTCGATTGGAATGATAGGTTAAGTGATTTTGTCTCTGTCCTCGCCGTCTCGTGCAACAAGCCCACGCAGTGGATAATCGAGCGTATTCGGGACTTCGGTAATATTTCTGTTGACTCGTCGGCGTCCCCGGAGCGAAAGAGGATCATCTAATCGAAATTACCTCCCACCTAAGCACGACGAAACGAGGAGTCACACGTCATGCGCGTGTATCTCGTGAATTCCCAATTTTCCGCACACGGGTGAACGCGGTAATATTTAAATCTCTACTCGTCACCTTACATGGTCAGAGCGAACCCATTCCAGACCAACTCTGGTAAAAAATCTTTCGTGCAATTCGAAGGTCGTGTCGTCTTTGATAATGAATTGTGACGACTTTTACGACCCTCTAGTATATGAAAAAATATATAAACCGAAATATATTGGAAAGGAAACTTGAGGAGCGGTGGTCAGAACGACCCCATTCTAGACCAACTCTTCTAAAAAGTCTTTCGTCCAATTCGAAGGTCGTGTCCTCTTTGACAATAAATCGTGATGACTTTTACGACCCTCTAGTATGTGAAAAAATAAATAAACCGGAATATATCGGAAAGGAAACTTGAGGAGCGGTGGTCAGATCGACCCCATTCTAGACCAACTCTTGTAAAAAATCTTTCGTCCAATTCGAAGGTCGTGTCCTCTTTGATAATAAATCGTGATGACTTTTACGACCCACTACTATGTGACAAAAAATATAAACTAAAATATATCGGAAAAGAAACTTTACGAGCGGTGGTCGGAACCACCCCATTCTAGACCAACTATGGTAAAAAATCTTTCCTGCAATTCGAAGGTCGTGTCGTCTTTGATAATAAATCGTGATGACTTTTACGACCCTCTAGTATGTGAAAAAAAATATAAACCAAAATATATCGGAAAGGAAACTTGAGGAGCAGTGGTCAGAGCGAACCCATTCCAGACCAACTCTGGTAAAAAATCTTTCGTGCAATTCGAAGGTCGTGTCGTCTTTGACAATGAATTGTGACGACTTTTACGACCCACTAGTATATGAAAAAATATATAAACCGAAATATATTCGAAAGGAAACTTGAGGAGCGGTGGTCAGAACGACCCCATTCTAGACCAACTCTTGTAAATAGTCTTTCGTCCAATTGAAAGGTCGTGTTCTCTTTGATAATAACTCGGGATGACTTTTACGACCCTCTAGTATGTGAGAAAAAATATAAACCGAAATATATCGGAAAGGAAACTTCAGGAGCGGTGGTCAGAGCGACCCCATTCTAAACCAACTCTTATAAAAAGTCTTTCGTCCAATTGGAATGTCGTGTTCTCTTTGATAATAAATCGTGATAACTTTTACGACCGTCTGGTATGTTAAAAAAAACATAAACCGAAATATATCGGAAAGGAAACTTGAGGAGCGGTGGTCAGAGCGACCCCATTCTAGATCAACTCTTGTAAAAAATCTTTCGTCCAATTCGAAGGTCGTGTTCTTTTTTATAATGAATCGTGATGACTTTAACGATCCTCTAGTATGTGAAAAAAAATATAAACCAAAATATTTTGGAAAGGAAACTTGAGGAGCGGTGGTCAGAGCGACCCCATTCTAGACCAACTCTTATAAATAATCTTTCGTCCAATTCGAAGGTCGTGTCGTCTTTGATAATGAATCGTGACGACTTTTACGACCCTCTAGTATGTGAAACAAAATATAAACCGAAATATGTCTGAAAGGAAACTTGAGGAGCGGTGGTCAGAGCGACCCAATTCTAGACCAACTCTTGTAAAAAATCTTTCGTCCAATTCGAAGGTCGTGTTCCCTTTGATAATGAATCGTGACGACTTTTACGACCCTCTAGTATGTGAAACAAAATATAAACCGAAATATATCTGAAAGGAAACTTCAGGAGCGGTGGTCAGAGCGACCCCATTCTAGACCAACTCTGGTAAAAAATCTTTCTTCCAATTCGAAGGTCGTTTTCTCTTTGATAATAACTCGGGATGACTTTTACGACCGTCTAGTATGTGAAAAAAAATATAAACCTAAATATATCGGAAAGGAAACTTGAGGAGCGGTGGTCAGAGCGAACCCATTCCAGACCAACTCTGGTAAAAAATCTTTCGTGCAATTCGAAGGTCGTGTCGTCTTTGATAATGAATTGTGACGACTTTCTCGACCCTCTAGTATATGACAAAAAATATAAACCGAAATATATTGGAAAGGAAACTTGAGGAGCGGTGGTCAGAACGACCCCATTCTAGACCAACTCTTGTAAAAAGTCTTTCGTCCAATTGGAAGGACGTGTTCTCTTTGATAATAAATCGTGTTGACTTTTTCGACCCTCTAGTATGTGAAAAAAAATATAAACCGAAATATATCGGAAAGAAAACTTGAGGAGCGGTGGTCAGAGCGGCCCCATTCTAGAACAACTCTTGTAAAAAATCTTTTGTCCAATTCGAAGGTCGTATCGTCTTTGATAATGAATCGTGACGACTTTTATAACCCTCTAGTATATGAAAAAAATAATAAACCGACATATATCGGAAAGGAAACTTGAGGAGCGGTGGTCAGAGCGACCCAATTCTAGACCAACTCTTGTAAAAAATCTTTCGCCCAATTCGAAGGTCGTGTTCCTTTTGATAATGAATCGTGATGACTTTTACGACCGTCTAGTATGTGAAAAAAATATATAAACCGAAATATATCGGAAAGGAAACTTGAGGACCGGTGGCCAGAGCGACCCCATTCTAGACCAACTTTTGTAAAAAATCTTTTGTTCAATTCGAAGGGCGTGTCGTCTTTGATAATGAATCGTGACGACTTTTACGACCCTCTAGTGTGTGAAAAAAAATATAAACCGAAATATATCGGAAAGGAAACTTGACGAGCGGTTCTCAAAGCGACCCCATTCTAAAACAACTCTGGTAAAAAATCTTCTGTCCGATTGGAAGGTCGTGTTCTGTTTGATAATGAATCGTCATGACTTTTACGACCTTCTAGTATGTGAAAAAATATATAAACCGAAATATATCGGAAAGGAAACTTGAGGAGCGGTGGTCAGATCGACTCCATTCTAGACCAACTCTTGTAAAAAATCTTTCGTCCAATTCGAAGGTCGTGTCCTGTTTGATAATAAATCGTGATGACTTTTACGACCCTCTAGTATGTGACAAAAAATATAAACCGAAATATATCGGAAAAGAAACTTGACGAGCGGTGGTCGGAACGCCCCCATTCTAGACCAACTCTGGTAAAAAATCTTCCTTCCAATTCGAAGGTCGTTTTCTCTTTGATAATAACTCGGGATGACTTTTACGACCCTCTAGTATGTGAGAAAAAATATAAACCGAAATATATCGGAAAGAAAACTTGAGGAGCGGTGGTCAGAGCGGCCCCATTCTAGACCACCTCTTGGAAAATCTTTCGTCGAATTGGAAGGTCGTGTTCTCTTTGATCATAAATCGTGTTGACTTTTACGACCCTCTAGTATGTGAGAAAAAATATAAACCGAAATATATCGGAAAGAAAACTTGAGGAGCGGTGGTCAGAGCGGCCCCATTCTAGAACAACTCTTGTAAAAAATCTTTTGTCCAATTCGAAGGTCGTATCGTCTTTGATAATGAATCGTGACGACTTTTATAACCCTCTAGTATATGAAAAAAATAATAAACCGAAATATATCGGAAAGGAAACTTGAGGAGCGGAGGTCAGAGCGACCCAATTCTAGACCAACTCTTGTAAAAAATTTTTCGTCCAATTCGAAGATCGTGTTCCCTTCGATAATGAATCGTGACGACTTTTACGACCCTCTAGTATGTGAAACAAAATATAAACCGAAATATATCGGAAAGGAATCTTGAGGAGCGGTGGCCATAGCGAACCCATTCCAGACCAACTCTGGTAAAAAATCGTTCTTCCAATTCGAAGGTCGTTTTCTCTTTGATAATAACTCGGGATGACTTTTACGACCGTCTAGTATGTGAAAAAAAATATAAACCAAAATATATCGGAAAGGAAACTTGAGGAGCGGTGGTCAGAGCGAACCCATTCTAAACCAACTCTTATAAATAATCTTTCGTCCAATTCGAAGGTCGTGTCGTCTTTGATAATGAATCGTGACGACTTTTACGACCCTCTAGTATGTGAAACAAAATATAAACCGAAATATATTGGAAAGGAAACTTGAGGAGCGGTGGTCAGAACGACCCCATTCTAGACCAACTCTTGTAAAAAGTCTTTCGTCCAATTGGAAGGTCGTGTTCTCTTTGATAATAAATCGTGATGACTTTCACGACCGTCTGGTATGTTAAAAAAAATATAAACCGAAATATATCGGAAAGGAAACTTGAGGAGCGGTGGTCAGAGCGACTCCATTCTAGACCAACTCTTGTAAAAAATCTTTCGTCCAATTCGAAGGTCGTGTCCTGTTTGATAATAAATCGTGATGACTTTTACGACCCACTACTATGTGACAAAAAATATAAACCGAAATATATCGGAAAGGAAACTTCAGGAGCGGTGGTCAGAGCGACCCCATTCTAGACCAACTCTTGTAAAAAATCTTTCATCAAATTCGAATCTCGTATCGTCTTTGAAAATGAATCGTAATGACTTTTATAACCCTCTAGTATATGAAAAAAATAATAAACCGAAATATATCGGAAAGGAAACTTGAGGAGCGGTGGTCACAGCGACCCCATTCTAGACCACCTCTTGTAAAAATCTTTCGTCGAATTGGAAGGTCGTGTTCTCTTTGATAATAAATCGTGTTGACTTTTACGACCCTCTAGTATGTGAAAAAAAATATAAACCGAAATATATCGGAAAGGAAACTTGAGGAGCGGTGGTCAGAGCGGCCCCATTCTAGAACAACTCTTGTAAAAAATCTTTCGTCCAATTCGAAGGTCGTATCGTCTTTGATAATGAATCGTGACGACTTTTATAACCCTCTAGTATATGAAAAAAATAATAAACCGAAATATATCGGAAAGGAAACTTGAGGAGCGGTGGTCAGAGCGACCCAATTCTAGACCAACTCTTGTAAAGAATCTTTCGTTCAATTGGAAGGTCGTGTTCTCTTTGATCATAAGTCGTGATGACTTTTACGAACTTCTGGTATGTGAAAAAATATATAAACCGGAAAATATCGAAAGGAAACTTGAGGAGCGGTGGTCACAGCGACCCCATTCTAGACCAACTCTTGTAAAAAATCTTTCGTCCAATTCGAAGGTCGTGTCCTCTTTGACAATAAATCGTGATGACTTTTACGACTCTCTAGTATGTGAAAAAATAAATAAACCGGAATATATCGGAAAGGAAACTTGAGGAGCGGTGGTCAGATCGACCCCATTCTAGACCAACTCTGGTAAAAAATCTTTCTTCCAATTCGAAGGTCGTGTTCTCTTTGATAATAACTCGCGATGACTTTTACGACCCTCTAGTATGTCAGGAAAAATATAAACCGAAATATATCGGAAAGGAAACTTGAGGAGCGGTGGTCAGAACGACCCCATTCTAGACCAACTCTTGTAAAAAGTCTTTCGTCCAATTGGAAGGTCGTGTTCTCTTTGATAATAAATCGTGATAACTTTCACGACCGTCTGGTATGTTAAAAAAAATATAAACCGAAATATATCGGAAAGGAAACTTGAGGAGCGGTGGTCAGAGCGACCCCATTCTATAACAACTATTGTAAAAAATCTTTCGTCCAATTCGAAGGTTGTGTCCTCTTTGATAATAAATCGTGATGACTTTCACGACCGTCTGGTATGTTAAAAAAAATATAAACCGAAATATATCGGAAAGGAAACTTGAGGAGCGGTGGTCAGAGCGACCCCATTCTAGACCAACTCTTATAAATAATCTTTCGTCCAATTCGAAGGTCGTGTCGTCTATGATAATGAATCGTGACGACCTTTACGACCCACTACTATGTGACAAAAAATATAAACCAAAATATATCGGAAAAGAAACTTGACCGAGCGGTGGTCGGAACGACCCGATTCTAGACCAACTCTGGTAAAAAATCTTTCTTCCAATTCGAAGGTCGTTTTCTCTTTGATAATAACTCGGGATGACTTTTACGACCCTCTAGTATGTGAGAAAAAATATAAACTGAAATATATCGGAAAGGAACCTTCAGGAGCGGTGGTGAGAGCGACCCCATTCTAAACCAACTCTTATAAATAATCTTTCGTCCAATTCGAAGGTCGTGTCGTCTTTGATAATGAATCGTGACGACTTTTACGACCCTCTAGTATGTGAAACAAAATATAAACCGAAATATATCTGAAAGGAAACTTCAGGAGCGGTGGTCAGAGCGACCTCATTCTAGACCAACTCTGGTAAAAAATCTTTCTTCCAATTCGAAGGTCGTTTTCTCTTTGATAATAACTCGGGATGACTTTTACGACCGTCTAGTATGTAAAAAAAAATATATACCAAAATATATCGGAAAGGAAACTTGAGGAGCGGTGGTCAGAGCGAACCCATTCCAGACCAACTCTGGTAAAAAATCTTTCGTGCAATTCGAAGGTCGTGTCGTCTTTGATAATGAATTGTGACGACTTTTACGACCCTCTAGTATATGAAAAAATATATAAACCGAAATATATTGGAAAGGAAACTTGAGGAGCGGTGGTCAGAACGACCCCATTCTAGACCAACTCTTCTAAAAAGTCTTTCGTTCAATTGGAAGGTCGTGTTCTCTTTGATAATAAATCGTGATGACTTTTACGACCGTCTGGTATGTTAAAAAAAATATAAACCGAAATATATCGGAAAGGAAACTTGAGGAGCGGTGGTCAGAGCGACCCCATTCTAGACCAACTCTTGTAAAAAATCTTTTATCAAATTCGAATCTCGTATCGTCTTTGATAATGAATCGTAATGACTTTTCTAACCCTCTAGTATATGCAAAAAATAATAAACCGAAATATATCGGAAAGGAAACTTGAGGAGCGGTGGTCACAGCGACCCCATTCTAGACCAACTCTTATAAATAATCTTTCGTCCAATTCGAAGGTCGTGTCGTCTTTGATAATGAATCGTGACGACGTTTACGACCCTCTAGTATGTGAAACAAAATATAAACCGAAATATATCTGAAAGGAAACTTCAGGAGCGGTGGTCAGAGCGACCCCATTCTAGACCAACTCTTGTAAAAAATCTTTTATCAAATTCGAATCTCGTATCGTCTTTGATAATGAATCGTGACGACTTTTACGACCCTCTAGTATGTGAAACAAAATATAAACCGAAATATATTGGAAAGGAAACTTGAGGAGCGGTGGTCAGAACGACCCCATTCTAGACCAACTCTTGTAAAAAGTCTTTCGTCCAATTGGAAGGTCGTGTTCTCTTTGATAATAAATCGTGATGACTTTCACGACCGTCTGGTATGTTAAAAAAAATATAAACCGAAATATATCGGAAAGGAAACTTGAGGAGCGGTGGTCAGAGCGACTCCATTCTAGACCAACTCTTGTAAAAAATCTTTCGTCCAATTCGAAGGTCGTGTCCTGTTTGATAATAAATCGTGATGACTTTTACGACCCACTACTATGTGACAAAAAATATAAACCGAAATATATCGGAAAGGAAACTTCAGGAGCGGTGGTCAGAGCGACCCCATTCTAGACCAACTCTTGTAAAAAATCTTTCATCAAATTCGAATCTCGTATCGTCTTTGAAAATGAATCGTAATGACTTTTATAACCCTCTAGTATATGAAAAAAATAATAAACCGAAATATATCGGAAAGGAAACTTGAGGAGCGGTGGTCACAGCGACCCCATTCTAGACCACCTCTTGTAAAAATCTTTCGTCGAATTGGAAGGTCGTGTTCTCTTTGATAATAAATCGTGTTGACTTTTACGACCCTCTAGTATGTGAAAAAAAATATAAACCGAAATATATCGGAAAGGAAACTTGAGGAGCGGTGGTCAGAGCGGCCCCATTCTAGAACAACTCTTGTAAAAAATCTTTCGTCCAATTCGAAGGTCGTATCGTCTTTGATAATGAATCGTGACGACTTTTATAACCCTCTAGTATATGAAAAAAATAATAAACCGAAATATATCGGAAAGGAAACTTGAGGAGCGGTGGTCAGAGCGACCCAATTCTAGACCAACTCTTGTAAAGAATCTTTCGTTCAATTGGAAGGTCGTGTTCTCTTTGATCATAAGTCGTGATGACTTTTACGAACTTCTGGTATGTGAAAAAATATATAAACCGGAAAATATCGAAAGGAAACTTGAGGAGCGGTGGTCACAGCGACCCCATTCTAGACCAACTCTTGTAAAAAATCTTTCGTCCAATTCGAAGGTCGTGTCCTCTTTGACAATAAATCGTGATGACTTTTACGACTCTCTAGTATGTGAAAAAATAAATAAACCGGAATATATCGGAAAGGAAACTTGAGGAGCGGTGGTCAGATCGACCCCATTCTAGACCAACTCTGGTAAAAAATCTTTCTTCCAATTCGAAGGTCGTGTTCTCTTTGATAATAACTCGCGATGACTTTTACGACCCTCTAGTATGTCAGGAAAAATATAAACCGAAATATATCGGAAAGGAAACTTGAGGAGCGGTGGTCAGAACGACCCCATTCTAGACCAACTCTTGTAAAAAGTCTTTCGTCCAATTGGAAGGTCGTGTTCTCTTTGATAATAAATCGTGATAACTTTCACGACCGTCTGGTATGTTAAAAAAAATATAAACCGAAATATATCGGAAAGGAAACTTGAGGAGCGGTGGTCAGAGCGACCCCATTCTATAACAACTATTGTAAAAAATCTTTCGTCCAATTCGAAGGTTGTGTCCTCTTTGATAATAAATCGTGATGACTTTCACGACCGTCTGGTATGTTAAAAAAAATATAAACCGAAATATATCGGAAAGGAAACTTGAGGAGCGGTGGTCAGAGCGACCCCATTCTAGACCAACTCTTATAAATAATCTTTCGTCCAATTCGAAGGTCGTGTCGTCTATGATAATGAATCGTGACGACCTTTACGACCCACTACTATGTGACAAAAAATATAAACCAAAATATATCGGAAAAGAAACTTGACCGAGCGGTGGTCGGAACGACCCGATTCTAGACCAACTCTGGTAAAAAATCTTTCTTCCAATTCGAAGGTCGTTTTCTCTTTGATAATAACTCGGGATGACTTTTACGACCCTCTAGTATGTGAGAAAAAATATAAACTGAAATATATCGGAAAGGAACCTTCAGGAGCGGTGGTGAGAGCGACCCCATTCTAAACCAACTCTTATAAATAATCTTTCGTCCAATTCGAAGGTCGTGTCGTCTTTGATAATGAATCGTGACGACTTTTACGACCCTCTAGTATGTGAAACAAAATATAAACCGAAATATATCTGAAAGGAAACTTCAGGAGCGGTGGTCAGAGCGACCCCATTCTAGACCAACTCTGGTAAAAAATCTTTCTTCCAATTCGAAGGTCGTTTTCTCTTTGATAATAACTCGGGATGACTTTTACGACCGTCTAGTATGTGAAAAAAAATATAAACCTAAATATATCGGAAAGGAAACTTGAGGAGCGGTGGTCAGAGCGAACCCATTCCAGACCAACTCGGGTAAAAAATCTTTCGTGCAATTCGAAGGTCGTGTCGTCTTTGATAATGAATTGTGACGACTTTCTCGACCCTCTAGTATATGACAAAAAATATAAACCGAAATATATTGGAAAGGAAACTTGAGGAGCGGTGGTCAGAACGACCCCATTCTAGACCAACTCTTGTAAAAAGTCTTTCGTCCAATTGGAAGGTCGTGTTCTCTTTGATAATAAATCGTGTTGACTTTTTCGACCCTCTAGTATGTGAAAAAAAATATAAACCGAAATATATCGGAAAGAAAACTTGAGGAGCGGTGGTCAGAGCGGCCCCATTCTAGAACAACTCTTGTAAAAAATCTTTTGTCCAATTCGAAGGTCGTATCGTCTTTGATAATGAATCGTGACGACTTTTATAACCCTCTAGTATATGAAAAAAATAATAAACCGACATATATCGGAAAGGAAACTTGAGGAGCGGTGGTCAGAGCGACCCAATTCTAGACCAACTCTTGTAAAAAATCTTTCGCCCAATTCGAAGGTCGTGTTCCTTTTGATAATGAATCGTGATGACTTTTACGACCGTCTAGTATGTGAAAAAAAATATAAACCGAAATATATCCGAGTGGAAACTTGAGCAGCGGTGGTCAGAGCGACCCCATTTTCGACCAACTCTTGTAAAAAATCTTTCGTCCAATTCGAAGGTCGTGTTCTCTTTGATAATGAATCGCCATGACTTTTACGACCCTCTCGTATGTGAAAAAAATATAAACCGAAATATATCGGAACGGAAAATAGAGGAGCGGTGGTCAGAGCGACCCCATTCTAGATCAACTCTTGTAAAAAATCTTTCATCCAATTCGAACGTGGTGTTCTCTTTGATAATAAATCGTGATGACATTTACGGCCCTCTAGTATGTGAAAAAAATATATAAACCGAAATATATCGGAAAGGAAACTTGAGGACCGGTGGCCAGAGCGACCCCATTCTAGACCAACTTTTGTAAAAAATCTTTTGTTCAATTCGAAGGGCGTGTCGTCTTTGATAATGAATCGTGACGACTTTTACGACCCTCTAGTGTGTGAAAAAAAATATAAACCGAAATATATCGGAAAGGAAACTTGACGAGCGGTTCTCAAAGCGACCCCATTCTAAAACAACTCTGGTAAAAAATCTTCTGTCCGATTGGAAGGTCGTGTTCTGTTTGATAATGAATCGTCATGACTTTTACGACCTTCTAGTATGTGAAAAAATATATAAACCGAAATATATCGGAAAGGAAACTTGAGGAGCGGTGGTCAGATCGACTCCATTCTAGACCAACTCTTGTAAAAAATCTTTCGTCCAATTCGAAGGTCGTGTCCTGTTTGATAATAAATCGTGATGACTTTTACGACCCACTACTATGTGACAAAAAATATAAACCAAAATATATCGGAAAGAAACTTGACAGAACGGTGGTCGGAACGACCCGATTCTAGAACAACTCTGGTAAAAAATCTTTCTTCCAATTCGAAGGTCGTTTTCTCTTTGATAATAACTCGGGATGACTCGTACGACCCTCTAGTATGTGAGAAAAAATATAAACCGAAATATATCGGAAAGGAAACTTCAGGAGCGGTGGTCAGAGCGATCCCATTCTAGACCAACTCTTGTAAAAAATCTTTCGTCCAATTCGAAGGTCGTGTCGTCTTTGATAATGAATTGTGACGACTTTTACGACCCTCTAGTATATGAAAAAATATATAAACCGAAATATATTGGAAAGGAAACTTGAGGAGCGGTGGTCAGAACGACCCCATTCTAGACCAACTCTTGTAAAAAGTCTTTCGTCCAATTCGAAGATCGTGTTCCCTTTGATAATGAATCGTGACGACTTTTACGACCCTCTAGTATGTGAAACAAAATATAAACCGAAATATATCTGAAAGGAAACTTCAGGAGCGGTGGTCAGAGCGACCCCATTCTAGACCAACTCTGGTAAAAAATCTTTCATCCAATTCGAAGGTCGTGTCCTCTTTGATAATAAATCGTGATGACTTTTACGACCCTCTAGTATGTGACAAAAAATATAAACCGAAATGTATCGGAAAAGAAACTTGACGAGCGGTGGTCGGAACGCCCCCATTCTAGACCAACTCTGGTAAAAAATCTTCCTTCCAATTCGAAGGTCGTTTTCTCTTTGATAATAACTCGGGATGACTTTTACGACCCTCTAGTATGTGAGAAAAAATATAAACCGAAATATATCGGAAAGGAAACTTCAGGAGCGGTGGTCAGAGCGACCCCATTCTAGACTAACTCTTATAAATAATCTTTCGTCCAATTCGAAGGTCGTGTCGTCTTCGATAATGAATCGTGACGACTTTTACGACCCTCTAGTATGTGAAACAAAATATAAACCGAAATATATCTGAAAGGAAACTTCAGGAGCGGTGGTCAGAGCGATCCCATTCTAGACCAACTCTTGTAAAAAATCTTTCGTCCAATTCGAAGGTCGTGCCGTCTTTGATAATGAATTGTGACGACTTTTACGACCCTCTAGTATGTGAGAAAAAATATAAACCGAAATATATCGGAAAGGAAACTTCAGGAGCGGTGGTCAGAGCGACCCCATTCTAGACCAACTCTTATAAATAATCTTTCGTGCAATTCGAAGGTCGTGTCGTCTTTGATAATGAATCGTGACGACTTTTACGACCCTCTAGTATGTGAAACAAAATATAAACCGAAATATATCTGAAAGGAAACTTCAGGAGCGGTGGTCAGAGCGAACCCATTCCAGACCAACTCTGGTAAAAAATCTTTCGTGCAATTCGAAGGTCGTGTCGTCTTTGATAATGAATTGTGACGACTTTTACGACCCTCTAGTATATGAAAAAATATATAAACCGAAATATATTGGAAAGGAAACTTGAGGAGCGGTGGTCAGAACGACCCCATTCTAGACCAACTCTTCTAAAAAGTCTTTCGTCCAATTCGAAGGTCGTGTCCTCTTTGACAATAAATCGTGATGACTTTTACGACCCTCTAGTATGTGAAAAAATAAATAAACCGGAATATATCGGAAAGGAAACTTGAGGAGCGGTGGTCAGAGCGACCCAATTCTAGACCAACTCTTGTAAAAAATCTTTCGTTCAATTGGAAGGTCGTGTTCTCTTTGATAATAAGTCGTCATGACTTTTACGAACTTCTGGTATGTGAAAAAATATATAAACCGGAATATATCGAAAGGAAACTTGAGGAGCGGTGGTCACAGCAACCCCATTCTAGACCAACTCTTGTAAAAAATCTTTCGTCCAATTCGAAGGTCGTGTCCTCTTTGACAATAAATCGTGATGACTTTTACGACCCTCTAGTATGTGAAAAAATAAATAAACCGGAATATATCGGAAAGGAAACTTGAGGAGCGGTGGTCAGATCGACCCCATTCTAGACCAACTCTTGTAAAAAATCTTTCGTCCAACTCGAAGGTCGTGTCCTCTTTGATGATAAATCATGATGACTTTTACGACCCACTACTATGTGACAAAAAATATAAACCAAAATATATCGGAAAGGAAACTTCAGGAGCAGTGGTCAGAGCGAACCCATTCCAGACCAACTCTGGTAAAAAATCTTTCGTGCAATTCGAAGGTCGTGTCGTCTTTGACAATGAATTGTGACGACTTTTACGACCCTCTAGTATATGAAAAAATATATAAACCGAAATATATTGGAAAAGAAACTTGAGGAGCGGTGGTCAGAACGACCCCATTCTAGACCAACTCTTCTAAAAAGTCTTTCGTCCAATTCGAAGGTCGTGTCCTCTTTGACAATAAATCGTGATGACTTTTACGACCCTCTAGTATGTGAAAAAATAAATAAACCGGAATATATCGGAAAGGAAACTTGAGGAGCGGTGGTCAGATCGACCCCATTCTAGACCAACTCTTGTAAAAAATCTTTCGTCCAATTCGAAGGTCGTGTCCTCTTTGATAATAAATCGTGATGACTTTTACGACCCACTACTATGTGACAAAAAATATAAACTAAAATATATCGGAAAAGAAACTTTACGAGCGGTGGTCGGAACCACCCCATTCTAGACCAACTCTGGTAAAAAATCTTTCCTGCAATTCGAAGGTCGTGTCGTCTTTGATAATAAATCGTGATGACTTTTACGACCCTCTAGTATGTGAAAAAAAATATAAACCAAAATATATCGGAAAGGAAACTTGAGGAGCAGTGGTCAGAGCGAACCCATTCCAGACCAACTCTGGTAAAAAATCTTTCGTGCAATTCGAAGGTCGTGTCGTCTTTGACAATGAATTGTGACGACTTTTACGACCCTCTAGTATATGAAAAAATATATAAACCGAAATATATTCGAAAGGAAACTTGAGGAGCGGTGGTCAGAACGACCCCATTCTAGACCAACTCTTGTAAATAGTCTTTCGTCCAATTGAAAGGTCGTGTTCTCTTTGATAATAACTCGGGATGACTTTTACGACCCTCTAGTATGTGAGAAAAAATATAAACCGAAATATATCGGAAAGGAAACTTCAGGAGCGGTGGTCAGAGCGACCCCATTCTAAACCAACTCTTATAAAAAGTCTTTCGTCCAATTGGAATGTCGTGTTCTCTTTGATAATAAATCGTGATAACTTTTACGACCGTCTGGTATGTTAAAAAAAAACATAAACCGAAATATATCGGAAAGGAAACTTGAGGAGCGGTGGTCAGAGCGACCCCATTCTAGATCAACTCTTGTAAAAAATCTTTCGTCCAATTCGAAGGTCGTGTTCTTTTTTATAATGAATCGTGATGACTTTAACGATCCTCTAGTATGTGAAAAAAAATATAAACCAAAATATTTTGGAAAGGAAACTTGAGGAGCGGTGGTCAGAGCGACCCCATTCTAGACCAACTCTTATAAATAATCTTTCGTCCAATTCGAAGGTCGTGTCGTCTTTGATAATGAATCGTGACGACTTTTACGACCCTCTAGTATGTGAAACAAAATATAAACCGAAATATGTCTGAAAGGAAACTTCAGGAGTGGTGGTCAGAGCGACCCCATTCTAGACCAACTCTTATAAATAATCTTTCGTGCAATTCGAAGGTCGTATCGTCTTTGATAATGAATCGTGACGACTTTTACGACCCTCTAGTATGTGAAACAAAATATAAACCGAAATATGTCTGAAAGGAAACTTGAGGAGCGGTGGTCAGAGCGACCCAATTCTAGACCAACTCTTGTAAAAAATCTTTCGTCCAATTCGAAGGTCGTGTTCCCTTTGATAATGAATCGTGACGACTTTTACGACCCTCTAGTATGTGAAACAAAATATAAACCGAAATATATCTGAAAGGAAACTTCAGGAGCGGTGGTCAGAGCGACCCCATTCTAGACCAACTCTGGTAAAAAATCTTTCTTCCAATTCGAAGGTCGTTTTCTCTTTGATAATAACTCGGGATGACTTTTACGACCGTCTAGTATGTGAAAAAAAATATGAACCTAAATATATCGGAAAGGAAACTTGAGGAGCGGTGGTCAGAGCGGCCCCATTCTAGAACAACTCTTGTAAAAAATCTTTTGTCCAATTCGAAGGTCGTATCGTCTTTGATAATGAATCGTGACGACTTTTATAACCCTCTAGTATATGAAAAAAATAATAAACCGACATATATCGGAAAGGAAACTTGAGGAGCGGTGGTCAGAGCGACCCAATTCTAGACCAACTCTTGTAAAAAGTCTTTCGTCCAATTGGAAGGTCGTGTTCTCTTTGATAATAAATCGTGTTGACTTTTTCGACCCTCTAGTATGTGAAAAAAAATATAAACCGAAATATATCGGAAAGAAAACTTGAGGAGCGGTGGTCAGAGCGGCCCCATTCTAGAACAACTCTTGTAAAAAATCTTTTGTCCAATTCGAAGGTCGTATCGTCTTTGATAATGAATCGTGACGACTTTTATAACCCTCTAGTATATGAAAAAAATAATAAACCGACATATATCGGAAAGGAAACTTGAGGAGCGGTGGTCAGAGCGACCCAATTCTAGACCAACTCTTGTAAAAAATCTTTCGCCCAATTCGAAGGTCGTGTTCCTTTTGATAATGAATCGTGATGACTTTTACGACCGTCTAGTATGTGAAAAAAAATATAAACCGAAATATATCCGAGTGGAAACTTGAGCAGCGGTGGTCAGAGCGACCCCATTTTCGACCAACTCTTGTAAAAAATCTTTCGTCCAATTCGAAGGTCGTGTTCTCTTTGATAATGAATCGCCATGACTTTTACGACCCTCTCGTATGTGAAAAAAATATAAACCGAAATATATCGGAACGGAAAATAGAGGAGCGGTGGTCAGAGCGACCCCATTCTAGATCAACTCTTGTAAAAAATCTTTCATCCAATTCGAACGTGGTGTTCTCTTTGATAATAAATCGTGATGACATTTACGGCCCTCTAGTATGTGAAAAAAATATATAAACCGAAATATATCGGAAAGGAAACTTGAGGACCGGTGGCCAGAGCGACCCCATTCTAGACCAACTTTTGTAAAAAATCTTTTGTTCAATTCGAAGGGCGTGTCGTCTTTGATAATGAATCGTGACGACTTTTACGACCCTCTAGTGTGTGAAAAAAAATATAAACCGAAATATATCGGAAAGGAAACTTGACGAGCGGTTCTCAAAGCGACCCCATTCTAAAACAACTCTGGTAAAAAATCTTCTGTCCGATTGGAAGGTCGTGTTCTGTTTGATAATGAATCGTCATGACTTTTACGACCTTCTAGTATGTGAAAAAATATATAAACCGAAATATATCGGAAAGGAAACTTGAGGAGCGGTGGTCAGATCGACTCCATTCTAGACCAACTCTTGTAAAAAATCTTTCGTCCAATTCGAAGGTCGTGTCCTGTTTGATAATAAATCGTGATGACTTTTACGACCCACTACTATGTGACAAAAAATATAAACCAAAATATATCGGAAAGAAACTTGACAGAACGGTGGTCGGAACGACCCGATTCTAGACCAACTCTGGTAAAAAATCTTTCTTCCAATTCGAAGGTCGTTTTCTCTTTGATAATAACTCGGGATGACTCGTACGACCCTCTAGTATGTGAGAAAAAATATAAACCGAAATATATCGGAAAGGAAACTTCAGGAGCGGTGGTCAGAGCGATCCCATTCTAGACCAACTCTTGTAAAAAATCTTTCGTCCAATTCGAAGGTCGTGTCGTCTTTGATAATGAATTGTGACGACTTTTACGACCCTCTAGTATATGAAAAAATATATAAACCGAAATATATTGGAAAGGAAACTTGAGGAGCGGTGGTCAGAACGACCCCATTCTAGACCAACTCTTGTAAAAAGTCTTTCGTCCAATTCGAAGATCGTGTTCCCTTTGATAATGAATCGTGACGACTTTTACGACCCTCTAGTATGTGAAACAAAATATAAACCGAAATATATCTGAAAGGAAACTTCAGGAGCGGTGGTCAGAGCGACCCCATTCTAGACCAACTCTGGTAAAAAATCTTTCATCCAATTCGAAGGTCGTGTCCTCTTTGATAATAAATCGTGATGACTTTTACGACCCTCAAGTATGTGACAAAAAATATAAACCGAAATATATCGGAACGGAAAATAGAGGAGCGGTGGTCAGAACGACCCCATTCTAGACAAACTCTTCTAAAAAGTCTTTCGTCCAATTGGAAGGTCGTGTTCTCTTTGATAATAAATCGTGATGACTTTTACGACCGTCTGGTATGTTAAAATAAATATAAACCGAAATATATCGAAAGGAAACTTGAGGAGCGGTGGTCACAGCGACCCCATTCTAGACCAACTCTTGTAAAAAATCTTTCGTCCAATTCGAAGGTCGTGTCCTCTTTGACAATAAATCGTGATGACTTTTACGACCCTCTAGTATGTGAAAAAATAAATAAACCGGAATATATCGGAAAGGAAACTTGAGGAGCGGTGGTCAGATCGACCCCATTCTAGACCAACTCTTCTAAAAAGTCTTTCGTCCAATTGGAAGGTCGTGTTCTCTTTGATAATAAATCGTGATGACTTTTACGACCCTCTAGTATGTTAAAAAAAATATAAACCGAAATATATCGGAAAGAAAACTTCAGGAGCGGTGGTCAGAGCGACCCCATTCTAGACCAACTCTTGTAAAAAATCTTTCATCAAATTCGAATCTCGTATCGTCTTTGATAATAAATCGTAATGACTTTTATAACCCTCTAGTATATGAAAAAAAACAATAAACCGAAATATATCGGAAAGGAAACTTGAGGAGCGGTGGTCACAGCGACCCCATTCTAGACCACCTCTTGGAAAATCTTTCGTCGAATTGGAAGGTCGTGTTCTCTTTGATAATAAATCGTGTTGACTTTTACGACCCTCTAGTATGTGAGAAAAAATATAAACCGAAATATATCGGAAAGAAAACTTGAGGAGCGGTGGTCAGAGCGGCCCCATTCTAGAACAACTCTTGTAAAAAATCTTTTGTCCAATTCGAAGGTCGTATCGTCTTTGATAATGAATCGTGACGACTTTTATAACCCTCTAGTATATGAAAAAAATAATAAACCGAAATATTTCGGAAAGGAAACTTGAGGAGCGGAGGTCAGAGCGACCCAATTCTAGACCAACTCTTGTAAAAAATTTTTCGTCCAATTCGAAGATCGTGTTCCCTTTGATAATGAATCGTGACGACTTTTACGACCCTCTAGTATGTGAAACAAAATATAAACCGAAATATATCTGAAAGGAAACTTCAGGAGCGGTGGTCAGAGCGACCCCATTCTAGACCAACTCTGGTAAAAAATCTTTCATCCAATTCGAAGGTCGTGTCCTCTTTGATAATAAATCGTGATGACTTTTACGACCCTCAAGTATGTGACAAAAAATATAAACCGAAATATATCGGAAAAGAAACTTGACGAGCGGTGGTCGGAACGCCCCCATTCTAGACCAACTCTGGTAAAAAATCTTCCTTCCAATTCGAAGGTCGTTTTCTCTTTGATAATAACTCGGGATGACTTTTACGACCCTCTAGTATGTGAGAAAAAATATAAACCGAAATATATCGGAAAGGAAACTTCAGGAGCGGTGGTCAGAGCGACCCCATTCTAGACTAACTCTTATAAATAATCTTTCGTCCAATTCGAAGGTCGTGTCGTCTTCGATATTGAATCGTGACGACTTTTACGACCCTCTAGTATGTGAAACAAAATATAAACCGAAATATATCTGAAAGGAAACTTCAGGAGCGGTGGTCAGAGCGATCCCATTCTAGACCAACTCTTGTAAAAAATCTTTCGTCCAATTCGAAGGTCGTGCCGTCTTTGATAATGAATTGTGACGACTTTTACGACCCTCTAGTATGTGAGAAAAAATATAAACCGAAATATATCGGAAAGGAAACTTCAGGAGCGGTGGTCAGAGCGACCCCATTCTAGACCAACTCTTGTAAAAAATCTTTCGTCCAATTCGAAGGTCGTGTTCTCTTTGATAATGAATCGCCATGACTTTTACGACCCTCTCGTATGTGAAAAAAATATAAACCGAAATATATCGGAACGGAAAATAGAGGAGCGGTGGTCAGAGCGACCCCATTCTAGATCAACTCTTGTAAAAAATCTTTCATCCAATTCGAACGTGGTGTTCTCTTTGATAATAAATCGTGATGACATTTACGGCCCTCTAGTATGTGAAAAAAATATATAAACCGAAATATATCGGAAAGGAAACTTGAGGACCGGTGGCCAGAGCGACCCCATTCTAGACCAACTTTTGTAAAAAATCTTTTGTTCAATTCGAAGGGCGTGTCGTCTTTGATAATGAATCGTGACGACTTTTACGACCCTCTAGTGTGTGAAAAAAAATATAAACCGAAATATATCGGAAAGGAAACTTGACGAGCGGTTCTCAAAGCGACCCCATTCTAAAACAACTCTGGTAAAAAATCTTCTGTCCGATTGGAAGGTCGTGTTCTGTTTGATAATGAATCGTCATGACTTTTACGACCTTCTAGTATGTGAAAAAATATATAAACCGAAATATATCGGAAAGGAAACTTGAGGAGCGGTGGTCAGATCGACTCCATTCTAGACCAACTCTTGTAAAAAATCTTTCGTCCAATTCGAAGGTCGTGTCCTCTTTGACAATAAATCGTGATGACTTTTACGACCCTCTAGTATGTGAAAAAATAAATAAACCGGAATATATCGGAAAGGAAACTTGAGGAGCGGTGGTCAGATCGACCCCATTCTAGACCAACTCTTCTAAAAAGTCTTTCGTCCAATTGGAAGGTCGTGTTCTCTTTGATAATAAATCGTGATGACTTTTACGACCCTCTAGTATGTTAAAAAAAATATAAACCGAAATATATCGGAAAGAAAACTTCAGGAGCGGTGGTCAGAGCGACCCCATTCTAGACCAACTCTTGTAAAAAATCTTTCATCAAATTCGAATCTCGTATCGTCTTTGATAATAAATCGTAATGACTTTTATAACCCTCTAGTATATGAAAAAAAACAATAAACCGAAATATATCGGAAAGGAAACTTGAGGAGCGGTGGTCACAGCGACCCCATTCTAGACCACCTCTTGGAAAATCTTTCGTCGAATTGGAAGGTCGTGTTCTCTTTGATAATAAATCGTGTTGACTTTTACGACCCTCTAGTATGTGAGAAAAAATATAAACCGAAATATATCGGAAAGAAAACTTGAGGAGCGGTGGTCAGAGCGGCCCCATTCTAGAACAACTCTTGTAAAAAATCTTTTGTCCAATTCGAAGGTCGTATCGTCTTTGATAATGAATCGTGACGACTTTTATAACCCTCTAGTATATGAAAAAAATAATAAACCGAAATATTTCGGAAAGGAAACTTGAGGAGCGGAGGTCAGAGCGACCCAATTCTAGACCAACTCTTGTAAAAAATTTTTCGTCCAATTCGAAGATCGTGTTCCCTTTGATAATGAATCGTGACGACTTTTACGACCCTCTAGTATGTGAAACAAAATATAAACCGAAATATATCTGAAAGGAAACTTCAGGAGCGGTGGTCAGAGCGACCCCATTCTAGACCAACTCTGGTAAAAAATCTTTCATCCAATTCGAAGGTCGTGTCCTCTTTGATAATAAATCGTGATGACTTTTACGACCCTCAAGTATGTGACAAAAAATATAAACCGAAATATATCGGAAAAGAAACTTGACGAGCGGTGGTCGGAACGCCCCCATTCTAGACCAACTCTGGTAAAAAATCTTCCTTCCAATTCGAAGGTCGTTTTCTCTTTGATAATAACTCGGGATGACTTTTACGACCCTCTAGTATGTGAGAAAAAATATAAACCGAAATATATCGGAAAGGAAACTTCAGGAGCGGTGGTCAGAGCGACCCCATTCTAGACTAACTCTTATAAATAATCTTTCGTCCAATTCGAAGGTCGTGTCGTCTTCGATATTGAATCGTGACGACTTTTACGACCCTCTAGTATGTGAAACAAAATATAAACCGAAATATATCTGAAAGGAAACTTCAGGAGCGGTGGTCAGAGCGATCCCATTCTAGACCAACTCTTGTAAAAAATCTTTCGTCCAATTCGAAGGTCGTGCCGTCTTTGATAATGAATTGTGACGACTTTTACGACCCTCTAGTATGTGAGAAAAAATATAAACCGAAATATATCGGAAAGGAAACTTCAGGAGCGGTGGTCAGAGCGACCCCATTCTAGACCAACTCTTATAAATAATCTTTCGTGCAATTCGAAGGTCGTGTCGTCTTTGATAATGAATCGTGACGACTTTTACGACCCTCTAGTATGTGAAACAAAATATAAACCGAAATATATCTGAAAGGAAACTTCAGGAGCGGTGGTTAGAGCGACCCCATTCTAGACCAACTCTGGTAAAAAATCTTTCTTCCAATTCGAAGGTCGTTTTCTCTTTGATAATAACTCGGGATGACTTTTACGACCGTCTAGTATGTGAAAATAAATATAAACCAAAATATATCGGAAAGGAAACTTGAGGAGCGGTGGTCAGAGCGAACCCATTCCAGACCAACTCTGGTAAAAAATCTTTCGCGCAATTCGAAGGTCGTGTTCTTTTTGATAATGAATCGTGATGACTTTAACGATCCTCTAGTATGTGAAAAAAAATATAAACCAAAATATTTTGGAAAGGAAACTTGAGGAGCGGTGGTCAGAGCGACCCCATTCTAGACCAACTCTTATAAATAATCTTTCGTCCAATTCGAAGGTCGTGTCGTCTTTGATAATGAATCGTGACGACTTTTACGACCCTCTAGTATGTGAAACAAAATATAAACCGAAATATATCTGAAAGGAAACTTCAGGAGCGGTGGTCAGAGCGACCCCATTCTAGACCAATTCTTGTAAAAAATCTTTCATCAAATTCGAATCTCGTATCGTCTTTGATAATGAATCGTAATGACTTTTATAACCCTCTAGTATATGAAAAAAACAATAAACCGAAATATATCGGAAAGAAAACTTGAGTAGCGGTGGTCACAGCGACCCCATTCTAGACCACCTCTTGGAAAATCTTTCGTCGAATTGGAAGGTCGTGTTCTCTTTGATAATAAATCGTGTTGACTTTTACGACCCTCTAGTATTTGAGAAAAAATATAAACCGAAATATATCGGAAAGAAAACTTGAGGAGCGGTGGTCAGAGCGGCCCCATTCTAGAACAACTCTTGTAAAAAATTTTTCGTCCAATTCGAAGATCTTGTTCCCTTTGATAATGAATCGTGACGACTTTTACGACCCTCTAGTATGTGAAACAAAATATAAACCGAAATATATCTGAAAGGAAACTTCAGGAGCGGTGGTCAGAGCGACCCCATTCTAGACCAACTCTGGTAAAAAATCTTTCATCCAATTCGAAGGTCGTGTCCTCTTTGATAATAAATCGTGATGACTTTTACGACCCTCTAGTATGTGACAAAAAATATAAACCGAAATATATCGGAAAAGAAACTTGACGAGCGGTGGTCGGAACGCCCCCATTCTAGACCAGCTCTGGTAAAAAATCTTTCTTCCAATTCGAAGGTCGTTTCCTCTTTGATAATAACTCGGGATGACTTTTACGACCCTCTAGTATGTGAGAAAAAATATAAACCGAAATATATCGGAAAGGAAACTTCAGGAGCGGTGGTCAGAGCGACCCCATTCTAGACCAACTCTTATAAATAATCTTTCGTCCAATTCGAAGGTCGTGTCGTCTTTGATAATGAATCGTGACGACTTTTACGACCCTCTAGTATGTGAAACAAAATATAAACCGAAATATATCTGAAAGGAAACTTCAGGAGCGGTGGTCAGAGCGACCCCATTCTAGACCAACTCTGGTAAAAAATCTTTCTTCCAATTCGAAGGTCGTTTTCTCTTTGATAATAACTCGGGATGACTTTTACGACCGTCTAGTATGTGAAAAAAAATATAAACCAAAATATATCGGAAAGGAAACTTGAGGAGCGGTGGTCAGAGCGAACCCATTCCAGACCAACTCTGGTAAAAAATCTTTCGCGCAATTCGAAGGTCGTGTCGTCTTTGATAATGAATTGTGACGACTTTTACGACCCTCTAGTACATGAAAAAATATATAAACCGAAATATATTGGAAAGGAAACTTGAGGAGCGGTGGTCAGAACGACCCCATTCTAGACAAACTCTTCTAAAAAGTCTTTCGTCCAATTGGAAGGTCGTGTTCTCTTTGATAATAAATCGTGATGACTTTTACGACCGTCTGGTATGTTAAAATAAATATAAACCGAAATATATCGAAAGGAAACTTGAGGAGCGGTGGTCACAGCGACCCCATTCTAGACCAACTCTTGTAAAAAATCTTTCGTCCAATTCGAAGGTCGTGTCCTCTTTGACAATAAATCGTGATGACTTTTACGACCCTCTAGTATGTGAAAAAATAAATAAACCGGAATATATCGGAAAGGAAACTTGAGGAGCGGTGGTCAGATCGACCCCATTCTAGACCAACTCTGGTAAAAAATCTTTCTTCCAATTCGAAGGTCGTGTTCTCTTTGATAATAACTCGCGATGACTTTTACGACCCTCTAGTATGTCAGGAAAAATATAAACCGAAATATATCGGAAAGGAAACTTGAGGAGCGGTGGTCAGAACGACCCCATTCTAGACCAACTCTTGTAAAAAGTCTTTCGTCCAATTGGAAGGTCGTGTTTTCTTTGATAATAAATCGTGATAACTTTCACGACCGTCTGGTATGTTAAAAAAAATATAAACCGTAATATATCGGAAAGGAAACTTGAGGAGCGGTGGTCAGAGCGACCCCATTCTATAACAACTATTGTAAAAAATCTTTCGTCCAATTCGAAGGTTGTGTCCTCTTTGATAATAAATCGTGATGACTTTCACGACCGTCTGGTATGTTAAAAAAAATATAAACCGAAATATATCGGAAAGGAAACTTGAGGAGCGGTGGTCAGAGCGACCCCATTCTAGACCAACTCTTATAAATAATCTTTCGTCCAATTCGAAGGTCGTGTCGTCTATGATAATGAATCGTGACGACCTTTACGACCCACTACTATGTGACAAAAAATATAAACCAAAATATATCGGAAAAGAAACTTGACCGAGCGGTGGTCGGAACGACCCGATTCTAGACCAACTCTGGTAAAAAATCTTTCTTCCAATTCGAAGGTCGTTTTCTCTTTGATAATAACTCGGGATGACTTTTACGACCCTCTAGTATGTGAGAAAAAATATAAACCGAAATATATCGGAAAGGAACCTTCAGGAGCGGTGGTGAGAGCGACCCCATTCTAAACCAACTCTTATAAATAATCTTTCGTCCAATTCGAAGGTCGTGTCGTCTTTGATAATGAATCGTGACGACTTTTACGACCCTCTAGTATGTGAAACAAAATATAAACCGAAATATATCGGAAAGGAACCTTCAGGAGCGGTGGTGAGAGCGACCCCATTCTAAACCAACTCTTATAAATAATCTTTCGTCCAATTCGAAGGTCGTGTCGTCTTTGATAATGAATCGTGACGACTTTTACGACCCTCTAGTATGTGAAACAAAATATAAACCAAAATATATCGGAAAAGAAACTTGACCGAGCGGTGGTCAGAGCGACCTCATTCTAGACCAACTCTGGTAAAAAATCTTTCTTCCAATTCGAAGGTCGTTTTCTCTTTGATAATAACTCGGGATGACTTTTACGACCGTCTGGTATGTGAAAAAAAATATATACCAAAATATATCGGAAAGGAAACTTGAGGAGCGGTGGTCAGAGCGAACCCATTCCAGACCAACTCTGGTAAAAAATCTTTCGTGCAATTCGAAGGTCGTGTCGTCTTTGATAATGAATTGTGACGACTTTTACGACCCTCTAGTATATGAAAAAATATATAAACCGAAATATATTGGAAAGGAAACTTGAGGAGCGGTGGTCAGAACGACCCCATTCTAGACCAACTCTTCTAAAAAGTCTTTCGTCCAATTCGAAGGTCGTGTCCTCTTTGACAATGAATTGTGACGACTTTTACGACCCTCTAGTATGTGAAACAATATATAAACCGAAATATATTCGAAAGGAAACTTGAGGAGCGGTGGTCAGAACGACCCCATTCTAGACCAACTCTTGTAAATAGTCTTTCGTCCAATTGAAAGGTCGTGTTCTCTTTGATAATAACTCGGGATGACTTTTACGACCCTCTAGTATGTGAGAAAAAATATAAACCGAAGTATATCTGAAAGGAAACTTGAGGAGCGGTGGTCAGAGCGAACCCATTCCAGACCAACTCTGGTAAAAAATCTTTCGTGCAATTCGAAGGTCGTGTCGTCTTTGATAATGAATTGTGACGACTTTTACGACCCTCTAGTATATGAAAAAATATATAAACCGAAATATATTGGAAAGGAAACTTGAGGAGCGGTGGTCAGAACGACCCCATTCTAGACCAACTCTTCTAAAAAGTCTTTCGTCCAATTCGAAGGTCGTGTCCTCTTTGACAATGAATCGTGACGACTTTTACGACCCTCTAGTATGTGAAACAAAATATAAACCGAAATATATCTGAAAGGAAACTTCAGGAGCGGTGGTCAGAGCGATCCCATTCTGGACCAACTCTTGTAAAAAATCTTTCGTCCAATTCGAAGGTCGTGCCGTCTTTGATAATGAATTGTGACGACTTTTACGACCCTCTAGTATGTGAGAAAAAATATAAACCGAAATATATCGGAAAGGAAACTTCAGGAGCGGTGGTCAGAGCGACCCCATTCTAGACCAACTCTTATAAATAATCTTTCGTGCAATTCGAAGGTCGTGTCGTCTTTGATAATGAATCGTGACGACTTTTACGACCCTCTAGTATGTGAAACAAAATATAAACCGAAGTATATCTGAAAGGAAACTTCAGGAGCGGTGGTCAGAGCGACCTCATTCTAGACCAACTCTGGTAAAAAATCTTTCTTCCAATTCGAAGGTCGTTTTCTCTTTGATAATAACTCGGGATGACTTTTACGACCGTCTAGTATGTGAAAAAAAATATATACCAAAATATATCGGAAAGGAAACTTGAGGAGCGGTGGTCAGAGCGAACCCATTCCAGACCAAGTCTGGTAAAAAATCTTTCGTGCAATTCGAAGGTCGTGTCGTCTTTGATAATGAATTGTGACGACTTTTACGACCCTCTAGTATATGAAAAAATATATAAACCGAAATATATTGGAAAGGAAACTTGAGGAGCGGTGGTCAGAACGACCCCATTCTAGACCAACTCTTCTAAAAAGTCTTTCGTCCAATTCGAAGGTCGTGTCCTCTTTGACAATAAATCGTGATGACTTTTACGACCCTCTAGTATGTGAAAAAATAAATAAACCGGAATATATCGGAAAGGAAACTTGAGGAGCGGTGGTCAGATCGACCCCATTCTAGACCAACTCTTGTAAAAAATCTTTCGTCCAATTCGGAGGTCGTGTCCTCTTTGATAATAAATCGTGATGACTTTTACGACCCACTACTATGTGACAAAAAATATAAACTAAAATATATCGGAAAAGAAACTTTACGAGCGGTGGTCGGAACCACCCCATTCTAGACCAACTCTGGTAAAAAATCTTTCCTGCAATTCGAAGGTCGTGTCGTCTTTGATAATAAATCGTGATGACTTTTACGACCCTCTAGTATGTGAAAAAAAATATAAACCAAAATATATCGGAAAGGAAACTTGAGGAGCAGTGGTCAGAGCGAACCCATTCCAGACCAACTCTGGTAAAAAATCTTTCGTGCAATTCGAAGGTCGTGTCGTCTTTGACAATGAATTGTGACGACTTTTACGACCCTCTAGTATATGAAAAAATATATAAACCGAAATATATTCGAAAGGAAACTTGAGGAGCGGTGGTCAGAACGACCCCATTCTAGACCAACTCTTGTAAATAGTCTTTCGTCCAATTGAAAGGTCGTGTTCTCTTTGATAATAACTCGGGATGACTTTTACGACCCTCTAGTATGTGAGAAAAAATATAAACCGAAATATATCGGAAAGGAAACTTCAGGAGCGGTGGTCAGAGCGACCCCATTCTAAACCAACTCTTATAAAAAGTCTTTCGTCCAATTGGAATGTCGTGTTCTCTTTGATAATAAATCGTGATAACTTTTACGACCGTCTGGTATGTTAAAAAAAAACATAAACCGAAATATATCGGAAAGGAAACTTGAGGAGCGGTGGTCAGAGCGACCCCATTCTAGATCAACTCTTGTAAAAAATCTTTCGTCCAATTCGAAGGTCGTGTTCTTTTTTATAATGAATCGTGATGACTTTAACGATCCTCTAGTATGTGAAAAAAAATATAAACCAAAATATTTTGGAAAGGAAACTTGAGGAGCGGTGGTCAGAGCGACCCCATTCTAGACCAACTCTTATAAATAATCTTTCGTCCAATTCGAAGGTCGTGTCGTCTTTGATAATGAATCGTGACGACTTTTACGACCCTCTAGTATGTGAAACAAAATATAAACCGAAATATGTCTGAAAGGAAACTTCAGGAGTGGTGGTCAGAGCGACCCCATTCTAGACCAACTCTTATAAATAATCTTTCGTGCAATTCGAAGGTCGTATCGTCTTTGATAATGAATTGTGACGACTTTTACGACCCTCTAGTATGTGAGAAAAAATATAAACCGAAATATATCGGAAAGGAAACTTCAGGAGCGGTGGTCAGAGCGACCCCATTCTAGACCAACTCTTATAAATAATCTTTCGTGCAATTCGAAGGTCGTGTCGTCTTTGATAATGAATCGTGACGACTTTTACGACCCTCTAGTATGTGAAACAAAATATAAACCGAAGTATATCTGAAAGGAAACTTCAGGAGCGGTGGTCAGAGCGACCTCATTCTAGACCAACTCTGGTAAAAAATCTTTCTTCCAATTCGAAGGTCGTTTTCTCTTTGATAATAACTCGGGATGACTTTTACGACCGTCTAGTATGTGAAAAAAAATATATACCAAAATATATCGGAAAGGAAACTTGAGGAGCGGTGGTCAGAGCGAACCCATTCCAGACCAACTCTGGTAAAAAATCTTTCGTGCAATTCGAAGGTCGTGTCGTCTTTGATAATGAATTGTGACGACTTTTACGACCCTCTAGTATATGAAAAAATATATAAACCGAAATATATTGGAAAGGAAACTTGAGGAGCGGTGGTCAGAACGACCCCATTCTAGACCAACTCTTCTAAAAAGTCTTTCGTCCAATTCGAAGGTCGTGTCCTCTTTGACAATAAATCGTGATGACTTTTACGACCCTCTAGTATGTGAAAAAATAAATAAACCGGAATATATCGGAAAGGAAACTTGAGGAGCGGTGGTCAGATCGACCCCATTCTAGACCAACTCTTGTAAAAAATCTTTCGTCCAATTCGGAGGTCGTGTCCTCTTTGATAATAAATCGTGATGACTTTTACGACCCACTACTATGTGACAAAAAATATAAACTAAAATATATCGGAAAAGAAACTTTACGAGCGGTGGTCGGAACCACCCCATTCTAGACCAACTCTGGTAAAAAATCTTTCCTGCAATTCGAAGGTCGTGTCGTCTTTGATAATAAATCGTGATGACTTTTACGACCCTCTAGTATGTGAAAAAATATATAAACCAAAATATATCGGAAAGGAAACTTGAGGAGCAGTGGTCAGAGCGAACCCATTCCAGACCAACTCTGGTAAAAAATCTTTCGTGCAATTCGAAGGTCGTGTCGTCTTTGACAATGAATTGTGACGACTTTTACGACCCTCTAGTATATGAAAAAATATATAAACCGAAATATATTCGAAAGGAAACTTGAGGAGCGGTGGTCAGAACGACCCCATTCTAGACCAACTCTTGTAAATAGTCTTTCGTCCAATTGAAAGGTCGTGTTCTCTTTGATAATAACTCGGGATGACTTTTACGACCCTCTAGTATGTGAGAAAAAATATAAACCGAAATATATCGGAAAGGAATCTTCAGGAGCGGTGGTCAGAGCGACCCCATTCTAAACCAACTCTTATAAAAAGTCTTTCGTCCAATTGGAATGTCGTGTTCTCTTTGATAATAAATCGTGATAACTTTTACGACCGTCTGGTATGTTAAAAAAAAACATAAACCGAAATATATCGGAAAGGAAACTTGAGGAGCGGTGGTCAGAGCGACCCCATTCTAGATCAACTCTTGTAAAAAATCTTTCGTCCAATTCGAAGGTCGTGTTCTTTTTTATAATGAATCGTGATGACTTTAACGATCCTCTAGTATGTGAAAAAAAATATAAACCAAAATATTTTGGAAAGGAAACTTGAGGAGCGGTGGTCAGAGCGACCCCATTCTAGACCAACTCTTATAAATAATCTTTCGTCCAATTCGAAGGTCGTGTCGTCTTTGATAATGAATCGTGTCGACTTTTACGACCCTCTAGTATGTGAAACAAAATATAAACCGAAATATGTCTGAAAGGAAACTTCAGGAGTGGTGGTCAGAGCGACCCCATTCTAGACCAACTCTTATAAATAATCTTTCGTGCAATTCGAAGGTCGTATCGTCTTTGATAATGAATCGTGACGACTTTTACGACCCTCTAGTATGTGAAACAAAATATAAACCGAAATATGTCTGAAAGGAAACTTGAGGAGCGGTGGTCAGAGCGACCCAATTCTAGACCAACTCTTGTAAAAAATCTTTCGTCCAATTCGAAGGTCGTGTTCCCTTTGATAATGAATCGTGACGACTTTTACGACCCTCTAGTATGTGAAACAAAATATAAACCGAAATATATCTGAAAGGAAACTTCAGGAGCGGTGGTCAGAGCGACCCCATTCTAGACCAACTCTGGTAAAAAATCTTTCTTCCAATTCGAAGGTCGTTTTCTCTTTGATAATAACTCGGGATGACTTTTACGACCGTCTAGTATGTGAAAAAAAATATAAACCTAAATATATCGGAAAGGAAACTTGAGGAGCGGTGGTCAGAGCGAACCCATTCCAGACCAACTCTGGTAAAAAATCTTTCGTGCAATTCGAAGGTCGTGTCGTCTTTGATAATGAATTGTGACGACTTTCTCGACCCTCTAGTATATGACAAAAAATATAAACCGAAATATATTGGAAAGGAAACTTGAGGAGCGGTGGTCAGAACGACCCCATTCTAGACCAACTCTTGTAAAAAGTCTTTCGTCCAATTGGAAGGTCGTGTTCTCTTTGATAATAAATCGTGTTGACTTTTTCGACCCTCTAGTATGTGAAAGAAAATATAAACCGAAATATATCGGAAAGAAAACTTGAGGAGCGGTGGTCAGAGCGGCCCCATTCTAGAACAACTCTTGTAAAAAATCTTTTGTCCAATTCGAAGGTCGTATCGTCTTTGATAATGAATCGTGACGACTTTTATAACCCTCTAGTATATGAAAAAAATAATAAACCGACATATATCGGAAAGGAAACTTGAGGAGCGGTGGTCAGAGCGACCCAATTCTAGACCAACTCTTGTAAAAAATCTTTCGCCCAATTCGAAGGTCGTGTTCCTTTTGATAATGAATCGTGATGACTTTTACGACCGTCTAGTATGTGAAAAAAAATATAAACCGAAATATATCCGAGTGGAAACTTGAGCAGCGGTGGTCAGAGCGACCCCATTTTCGACCAACTCTTGTAAAAAATCTTTCGTCCAATTCGAAGGTCGTGTTCTCTTTGATAATGAATCGCCATGACTTTTACGACCCTCTCGTATGTGAAAAAAATATAAACCGAAATATATCGGAACGGAAAATAGAGGAGCGGTGGTCAGAGCGACCCCATTCTAGATCAACTCTTGTAAAAAATCTTTCGTCCAATTCGAAGGTCGTGTTCTCTTTGATAATGAATCGCCATGACATTTACGGCCCTCTAGTATGTGAAAAAAATATATAAACCGAAATATATCGGAAAGGAAACTTCAGGAGCGGTGGTCAGAGCGACCCCATTCTAGACCAACTCTTATAAATAATCTTTCGTGCAATTCGAAGGTCGTGTCGTCTTTGATAATGAATCGTGACGACTTTTACGACCCTCTAGTATGTGAAACAAAATATAAACCGAAGTATATCTGAAAGGAAACTTCAGGAGCGGTGGTCAGAGCGACCTCATTCTAGACCAACTCTGGTAAAAAATCTTTCTTCCAATTCGAAGGTCGTTTTCTCTTTGATAATAACTCGGGATGACTTTTACGACCGTCTAGTATGTGAAAAAAAATATATACCAAAATATATCGGAAAGGAAACTTGAGGAGCGGTGGTCAGAGCGAACCCATTCCAGACCAACTCTGGTAAAAAATCTTTCGTGCAATTCGAAGGTCGTGTCGTCTTTGATAATGAATTGTGACGACTTTTACGACCCTCTAGTATATGAAAAAATATATAAACCGAAATATATTGGAAAGGAAACTTGAGGAGCGGTGGTCAGAACGACCCCATTCTAGACCAACTCTTCTAAAAAGTCTTTCGTCCAATTCGAAGGTCGTGTCCTCTTTGACAATAAATCGTGATGACTTTTACGACCCTCTAGTATGTGAAAAAATAAATAAACCGGAATATATCGGAAAGGAAACTTGAGGAGCGGTGGTCAGATCGACCCCATTCTAGACCAACTCTTGTAAAAAATCTTTCGTCCAATTCGGAGGTCGTGTCCTCTTTGATAATAAATCGTGATGACTTTTACGACCCACTACTATGTGACAAAAAATATAAACTAAAATATATCGGAAAAGAAACTTTACGAGCGGTGGTCGGAACCACCCCATTCTAGACCAACTCTGGTAAAAAATCTTTCTTCCAATTCGAAGGTCGAGTCCTCTTTGATAATAAATCGTGATGACTTTTACGACCCTCTAGTATGTGAAAAAAAATAGAAATCGAAATATATCGGAAAGGAATCTTGAGGAGCGGTGGCCATAGCGAACCCATTCCAGACGAACTCTGGTAAAAAATCTTTCCTGCAATTCGAAGGTCGTGTCGTCTTTGATAATAAATCGTGATGACTTTTACGACCCTCTAGTATGTGAAACAAAATATAAACCGAAATATATCTGAAAGGAAACTTCAGGAGCGGTGGTCAGAGCGACCCCATTCTAGACCAACTCTGGTAAAAAATCGTTCTTCCAATTCGAAGGTCGTTTTCTCTTTGATAATAACTCGGGATGACTTTTACGACCGTCTAGTATGTGAAAAAAAATATAAACCAAAATATATCGGAAAGGAAACTTGAGGAGCGGTGGTCAGAGCGAACCCATTCCAGACCAACTCTGGTAAAAAATCTTTCGTGCAATTCGAAGGTCGTGTCGTCTTTGATAATGAATTGTGACGACTTTTACGACCCTCTAGTATATGAAAAAATATATAAACCGAAATATATTGGAAAGGAAACTTGAGGAGCGGTGGTCAGAACGACCCCATTCTAGACCAACTCTTCTAAAAAGTCTTTCGTCCAATTGGAAGGTCGTGTTCTCTTTGATAATAAATCGTGATGACTTTTACGACCGTCTGGTATGTTAAAAAAAATATAAACCGAAATATATCGGAAAGGAAACTTGAGGAGCGGTGGTCAGAGCGACCCCATTCTAGACCAACTCTTGTAAAAAATCTTTTATCAAATTCGAATCTCGTATCGTCTTTGATAATGAATCGTAATGACTTTTATAACCCTCTAGTATATGCAAAAAATAATAAACCGAAATATATCGGAAAGGAAACTTGAGGAGCGGTGGTCACAGCGACCCCATTCAAGACCAACTCTTGTAAAAAATCTTTCGTCCAATTCGAAGGTCGTGCCGTCTTTGATAATGAATTGTGACGACTTTTACGACCCTCTAGTATGTGAGAAAAAATATAAACCGAAATATATCGGAAAGGAAACTTCAGGAGCGGTGGTCAGAGCGACCCCATTCTAGACCAACTCTTATAAATAATCTTTCGTCCAATTCGAAGGTCGTGTCGTCTTTGATAATGAATCGTGACGACTTTTACGACCCTCTAGTATGTGAAACAAAATATAAACCGAAATATATCTGAAAGGAAACTTCAGGAGCGGTGGTCAGAGCGACCCCATTCTAGACCAACTCTTGTAAAAAATCTTTCATCAAATTCGAATCTCGTATCGTCTTTGATAATAAATCGTAATGACTTTTATAACCCTCTAGTATATGAAAAAAACAATAAACCGAAATATATCGGAAAGGAAACTTGAGGAGCGGTGGTCACAGCGACCCCATTCTAGACCACCTCTTGGAAAATCTTTCGTCGAATTGGAAGGTCGTGTTCTCTTTGATAATAAATCGTGTTGACTTTTACGACCCTCTAGTATGTGAGAAAAAATATAAACCGAAATATATCGGAAAGAAAACTTGAGGAGCGGTGGTCAGAGCGGCCCCATTCTAGAACAACTCTTGTAAAAAATCTTTTGTCCAATTCGAAGGTCGTATCGTCTTTGATAATGAATCGTGACGACTTTTATAACCCTCTAGTATATGAAAAAAATAATAAACCGAAATATATCGGAAAGGAAACTTGAGGAGCGGAGGTCAGAGCGACCCAATTCTAGACCAACTCTTGTAAAAAATTTTTCGTCCAATTCGAAGATCGTGTTCCCTTTGATAATGAATCGTGACGACTTTTACGACCCTCTAGTATGTGAAACAAAATATAAACCGAAATATATCTGAAAGGAAACTTCAGGAGCGGTGGTCAGAGCGACCCCATTCTAGACCAACTCTGGTAAAAAATCTTTCATCCAATTCGAAGGTCGTGTCCTCTTTGATAATAAATCGTGATGACTTTTACGACCCTCAAGTATGTGACAAAAAATATAAACCGAAATATATCGGAAAAGAAACTTGACGAGCGGTGGTCGGAACGCCCCCATTCTAGACCAACTCTGGTAAAAAATCTTCCTTCCAATTCGAAGGTCGTTTTCTCTTTGATAATAACTCGGGATGACTTTTACGACCCTCTAGTATGTGAGAAAAAATATAAACCGAAATATATCGGAAAGGAAACTTCAGGAGCGGTGGTCAGAGCGACCCCATTCTAGACTAACTCTTATAAATAATCTTTCGTCCAATTCGAAGGTCGTGTCGTCTTCGATATTGAATCGTGACGACTTTTACGACCCTCTAGTATGTGAAACAAAATATAAACCGAAATATATCTGAAAGGAAACTTCAGGAGCGGTGGTCAGAGCGATCCCATTCTAGACCAACTCTTGTAAAAAATCTTTCGTCCAATTCGAAGGTCGTGCCGTCTTTGATAATGAATTGTGACGACTTTTACGACCCTCTAGTATGTGAGAAAAAATATAAACCGAAATATATCGGAAAGGAAACTTCAGGAGCGGTGGTCAGAGCGACCCCATTCTAGACCAACTCTTATAAATAATCTTTCGTGCAATTCGAAGGTCGTGTCGTCTTTGATAATGAATCGTGACGACTTTTACGACCCTCTAGTATGTGAAACAAAATATAAACCGAAATATATCTGAAAGGAAACTTCAGGAGCGGTGGTTAGAGCGACCCCATTCTAGACCAACTCTGGTAAAAAATCTTTCTTCCAATTCGAAGGTCGTTTTCTCTTTGATAATAACTCGGGATGACTTTTACGACCGTCTAGTATGTGAAAAAAAATATAAACCAAAATATATCGGAAAGGAAACTTGAGGAGCGGTGGTCAGAGCGAACCCATTCCAGACCAACTCTGGTAAAAAATCTTTCGCGCAATTCGAAGGTCGTGTCGTCTTTGATAATGAATTGTAACGACTTTTACGACCCTCTAGTATATGAAAAAATATATAAACCGAAATATATTGGAAAGGAAACTTGAGGAGCGGTGGTCAGAACGACCCCATTCTAGACCAACTCTTCTAAAAAGTCTTTCGTCCAATTGGAAGGTCGTGTTCTCTTTGATAATAAATCGTGATGACTTTTACGACCGTCTGGTATGTTAAAATAAATATAAACCGAAATATATCGGAAAGGAAACTTGAGGAGCGGTGGTCAGAGCGACCCCGTTCTAGATCAACTCTTGTAAAAAATCTTTCGTCCAATTCGAAGGTCGTGTTCTTTTTGATAATGAATCGTGATGACTTTAACGATCCTCTAGTATGTGAAAAAAAATATAAACCAAAATATTTTGGAAAGGAAACTTGAGGAGCGGTGGTCAGAGCGACCCCATTCTAGACCAACTCTTATAAATAATCTTTCGTCCAATTCGAAGGTCGTGTCGTCTTTGATAATGAATCGTGACGACTTTTACGACCCTCTAGTATGTGAAACAAAATATAAACCGAAATATATCTGAAAGGAAACTTCAGGAGCGGTGGTCAGAGCGACCCCATTCTAGACCAATTCTTGTAAAAAATCTTTCATCAAATTCGAATCTCGTATCGTCTTTGATAATGAATCGTAATGACTTTTATAACCCTCTAGTATATGAAAAAAACAATAAACCGAAATATATCGGAAAGAAAACTTGAGTAGCGGTGGTCACAGCGACCCCATTCTAGACCACCTCTTGGAAAATCTTTCGTCGAATTGGAAGGTCGTGTTCTCTTTGATAATAAATCGTGTTGACTTTTACGACCCTCTAGTATTTGAGAAAAAATATAAACCGAAATATATCGGAAAGAAAACTTGAGGAGCGGTGGTCAGAGCGGCCCCATTCTAGAACAACTCTTGTAAAAAATTTTTCGTCCAATTCGAAGATCGTGTTCCCTTTGATAATGAATCGTGACGACTTTTACGACCCTCTAGTATGTGAAACAAAATATAAACCGAAATATATCTGAAAGGAAACTTCAGGAGCGGTGGTCAGAGCGACCCCATTCTAGACCAAGTCTGGTAAAAAATCTTTCATCCAATTCGAAGGTCGTGTCCTCTTTGATAATAAATCGTGATGACTTTTACGACCCTCTAGTATGTGACAAAAAATATAAACCGAAATATATCGGAAAAGAAACTTGACGAGCGGTGGTCGGAACGCCCCCATTCTAGACCAGCTCTGGTAAAAAATCTTTCTTCCAATTCGAAGGTCGTTTCCTCTTTGATAATAACTCGGGATGACTTTTACGACCCTCTAGTATGTGAGAAAAAATATAAACCGAAATATATCGGAAAGGAAACTTCAGGAGCGGTGGTCAGAGCGACCCCATTCTAGACCAACTCTTATAAATAATCTTTCGTCCAATTCGAAGGTCGTGTCGTCTTTGATAATGAATCGTGACGACTTTTACGACCCTCTAGTATGTGAAACAAAATATAAACCGAAATATATCTGAAAGGAAACTTCAGGAGCGGTGGTCAGAGCGACCCCATTCTAGACCAACTCTGGTAAAAAATCTTTCTTCCAATTCGAAGGTCGTTTTCTCTTTGATAATAACTCGGGATGACTTTTACGACCGTCTAGTATGTGAAAAAAAATATAAACCAAAATATATCGGAAAGGAAACTTGAGGAGCGGTGGTCAGAGCGAACCCATTCCAGACCAACTCTGGTAAAAAATCTTTCGCGCAATTCGAAGGTCGTGTCGTCTTTGATAATGAATTGTGACGACTTTTACGACCCTCTAGTACATGAAAAAATATATAAACCGAAATATATTGGAAAGGAAACTTGAGGAGCGGTGGTCAGAACGACCCCATTCTAGACAAACTCTTCTAAAAAGTCTTTCGTCCAATTGGAAGGTCGTGTTCTCTTTGATAATAAATCGTGATGACTTTTACGACCGTCTGGTATGTTAAAATAAATATAAACCGAAATATATCGAAAGGAAACTTGAGGAGCGGTGGTCACAGCGACCCCATTCTAGACCAACTCTTGTAAAAAATCTTTCGTCCAATTCGAAGGTCGTGTCCTCTTTGACAATAAATCGTGATGACTTTTACGACCCTCTAGTATGTGAAAAAATAAATAAACCGGAATATATCGGAAAGGAAACTTGAGGAGCGGTGGTCAGATCGACCCCATTCTAGACCAACTCTGGTAAAAAATCTTTCTTCCAATTCGAAGGTCGTGTTCTCTTTGATAATAACTCGCGATGACTTTTACGACCCTCTAGTATGTCAGGAAAAATATAAACCGAAATATATCGGAAAGGAAAGGAGCGGTGGTGAGAGCGACCCCATTCTAAACCAACTCTTATAAATAATCTTTCGTCCAATTCGAAGGTCGTGTCGTCTTTGATAATGAATCGTGACGACTTTTACGACCCTCTAGTATGTGAAACAAAATATAAACCAAAATATATCGGAAAAGAAACTTGACCGAGCGGTGGTCAGAGCGACCTCATTCTAGACCAACTCTGGAAAAAAATCTTTCTTCCAATTCGAAGGTCGTTTTCTCTTTGATAATAACTCGGGATGACTTTTACGACCGTCTGGTATGTGAAAAAAAATATATACCAAAATATATCGGAAAGGAAACTTGAGGAGCGGTGGTTGTAATTTCTGTTTTTATTTATTTTATTTTTGTACGAAAGGAAACACGAGAATAATCCAAACAATGGTAATTTTATTTCAATGTTCGACTTTGATCAAATAATAATGTTACAAAAAGATGGATGGCCGAGGAAAGGATCGAAGCCTCTCGCCAGTTAGACCATTAAAATCTTACGCTACTTGACATTTTTGTTAATATAACACAACGATAATTCTACACACACGCATACACACATCCAAGACATACATATATCATTCAGGTTTCGGGTTCGCGACGGATTCGAGTCGCACGCGCACCAATATCGTTCTTTCGCAGTTTTTATGAGATCACTTTGAATTGTTCTTGGTGAGATATCAATTGAGGCAATATATATTTACGTATCTTGTTGGTCGAAGGACACGCTTCCTCGATGGCTCTTTCCTTGCTCCAGGGTAGCTGATGTACGTGACGACAGATAACTTCCAGATATTCCAACGACTGGCCAGTTCGATTGGAATGATAGGTTAAGTGATTTTGTCTCTGTCCTCGCCGTCTCGTGCAACAAGCCCACGCAGTGGATAATCGAGCGTATTCGGGACTTCGGTAATATTTCTGTTGACTCGTCGGCGTCCCCGGAGCGAAAGAGGATCATCTAATCGAAATTACCTCCCACCTAAGCACGACGAAACGAGGAGTCACACGTCATGCGCGTGTATCTCGTGAATTCCCAATTTTCCGCACACGGGTGAACGCGGTAATATTTAAATCTCTACTCGTCACCTTACATGGTCAGAGCGAACCCATTCCAGACCAACTCTGGTAAAAAATCTTTCGTGCAATTCGAAGGTCGTGTCGTCTTTGATAATGAATTGTGACGACTTTTACGACCCTCTAGTATATGAAAAAATATATAAACCGAAATATATTGGAAAGGAAACTTGAGGAGCGGTGGTCAGAACGACCCCATTCTAGACCAACTCTTCTAAAAAGTCTTTCGTCCAATTCGAAGGTCGTGTCCTCTTTGACAATAAATCGTGATGACTTTTACGACCCTCTAGTATGTGAAAAAATAAATAAACCGGAATATATCGGAAAGGAAACTTGAGGAGCGGTGGTCAGATCGACCCCATTCTAGACCAACTCTTGTAAAAAATCTTTCGTCCAATTCGAAGGTCGTGTCCTCTTTGATAATAAATCGTGATGACTTTTACGACCCACTACTATGTGACAAAAAATATAAACTAAAATATATCGGAAAAGAAACTTTACGAGCGGTGGTCGGAACCACCCCATTCTAGACCAACTATGGTAAAAAATCTTTCCTGCAATTCGAAGGTCGTGTCGTCTTTGATAATAAATCGTGATGACTTTTACGACCCTCTAGTATGTGAAAAAAAATATAAACCAAAATATATCGGAAAGGAAACTTGAGGAGCAGTGGTCAGAGCGAACCCATTCCAGACCAACTCTGGTAAAAAATCTTTCGTGCAATTCGAAGGTCGTGTCGTCTTTGACAATGAATTGTGACGACTTTTACGACCCACTAGTATATGAAAAAATATATAAACCGAAATATATTCGAAAGGAAACTTGAGGAGCGGTGGTCAGAACGACCCCATTCTAGACCAACTCTTGTAAATAGTCTTTCGTCCAATTGAAAGGTCGTGTTCTCTTTGATAATAACTCGGGATGACTTTTACGACCCTCTAGTATGTGAGAAAAAATATAAACCGAAATATATCGGAAAGGAAACTTCAGGAGCGGTGGTCAGAGCGACCCCATTCTAAACCAACTCTTATAAAAAGTCTTTCGTCCAATTGGAATGTCGTGTTCTCTTTGATAATAAATCGTGATAACTTTTACGACCGTCTGGTATGTTAAAAAAAACATAAACCGAAATATATCGGAAAGGAAACTTGAGGAGCGGTGGTCAGAGCGACCCCATTCTAGATCAACTCTTGTAAAAAATCTTTCGTCCAATTCGAAGGTCGTGTTCTTTTTTATAATGAATCGTGATGACTTTAACGATCCTCTAGTATGTGAAAAAAAATATAAACCAAAATATTTTGGAAAGGAAACTTGAGGAGCGGTGGTCAGAGCGACCCCATTCTAGACCAACTCTTATAAATAATCTTTCGTCCAATTCGAAGGTCGTGTCGTCTTTGATAATGAATCGTGACGACTTTTACGACCCTCTAGTATGTGAAACAAAATATAAACCGAAATATGTCTGAAAGGAAACTTGAGGAGCGGTGGTCAGAGCGACCCAATTCTAGACCAACTCTTGTAAAAAATCTTTCGTCCAATTCGAAGGTCGTGTTCCCTTTGATAATGAATCGTGACGACTTTTACGACCCTCTAGTATGTGAAACAAAATATAAACCGAAATATATCTGAAAGGAAACTTCAGGAGCGGTGGTCAGAGCGACCCCATTCTAGACCAACTCTGGTAAAAAATCTTTCTTCCAATTCGAAGGTCGTTTTCTCTTTGATAATAACTCGGGATGACTTTTACGACCGTCTAGTATGTGAAAAAAAATATAAACCTAAATATATCGGAAAGGAAACTTGAGGAGCGGTGGTCAGAGCGAACCCATTCCAGACCAACTCTGGTAAAAAATCTTTCGTGCAATTCGAAGGTCGTGTCGTCTTTGATAATGAATTGTGACGACTTTCTCGACCCTCTAGTATATGACAAAAAATATAAACCGAAATATATTGGAAAGGAAACTTGAGGAGCGGTGGTCAGAACGACCCCATTCTAGACCAACTCTTGTAAAAAGTCTTTCGTCCAATTGGAAGGTCGTGTTCTCTTTGATAATAAATCGTGTTGACTTTTTCGACCCTCTAGTATGTGAAAAAAAATATAAACCGAAATATATCGGAAAGAAAACTTGAGGAGCGGTGGTCAGAGCGGCCCCATTCTAGAACAACTCTTGTAAAAAATCTTTTGTCCAATTCGAAGGTCGTATCGTCTTTGATAATGAATCGTGACGACTTTTATAACCCTCTAGTATATGAAAAAAATAATAAACCGACATATATCGGAAAGGAAACTTGAGGAGCGGTGGTCAGAGCGACCCAATTCTAGACCAACTCTTGTAAAAAATCTTTCGCCCAATTCGAAGGTCGTGTTCCTTTTGATAATGAATCGTGATGACTTTTACGACCGTCTAGTATGTGAAAAAAATATATAAACCGAAATATATCGGAAAGGAAACTTGAGGACCGGTGGCCAGAGCGACCCCATTCTAGACCAACTTTTGTAAAAAATCTTTTGTTCAATTCGAAGGGCGTGTCGTCTTTGATAATGAATCGTGACGACTTTTACGACCCTCTAGTGTGTGAAAAAAAATATAAACCGAAATATATCGGAAAGGAAACTTGACGAGCGGTTCTCAAAGCGACCCCATTCTAAAACAACTCTGGTAAAAAATCTTCTGTCCGATTGGAAGGTCGTGTTCTGTTTGATAATGAATCGTCATGACTTTTACGACCTTCTAGTATGTGAAAAAATATATAAACCGAAATATATCGGAAAGGAAACTTGAGGAGCGGTGGTCAGATCGACTCCATTCTAGACCAACTCTTGTAAAAAATCTTTCGTCCAATTCGAAGGTCGTGTCCTGTTTGATAATAAATCGTGATGACTTTTACGACCCTCTAGTATGTGACAAAAAATATAAACCGAAATATATCGGAAAAGAAACTTGACGAGCGGTGGTCGGAACGCCCCCATTCTAGACCAACTCTGGTAAAAAATCTTCCTTCCAATTCGAAGGTCGTTTTCTCTTTGATAATAACTCGGGATGACTTTTACGACCCTCTAGTATGTGAGAAAAAATATAAACCGAAATATATCGGAAAGAAAACTTGAGGAGCGGTGGTCAGAGCGGCCCCATTCTAGACCACCTCTTGGAAAATCTTTCGTCGAATTGGAAGGTCGTGTTCTCTTTGATCATAAATCGTGTTGACTTTTACGACCCTCTAGTATGTGAGAAAAAATATAAACCGAAATATATCGGAAAGAAAACTTGAGGAGCGGTGGTCAGAGCGGCCCCATTCTAGAACAACTCTTGTAAAAAATCTTTTGTCCAATTCGAAGGTCGTATCGTCTTTGATAATGAATCGTGACGACTTTTATAACCCTCTAGTATATGAAAAAAATAATAAACCGAAATATATCGGAAAGGAAACTTGAGGAGCGGAGGTCAGAGCGACCCAATTCTAGACCAACTCTTGTAAAAAATTTTTCGTCCAATTCGAAGATCGTGTTCCCTTCGATAATGAATCGTGACGACTTTTACGACCCTCTAGTATGTGAAACAAAATATAAACCGAAATATATCGGAAAGGAATCTTGAGGAGCGGTGGCCATAGCGAACCCATTCCAGACCAACTCTGGTAAAAAATCGTTCTTCCAATTCGAAGGTCGTTTTCTCTTTGATAATAACTCGGGATGACTTTTACGACCGTCTAGTATGTGAAAAAAAATATAAACCAAAATATATCGGAAAGGAAACTTGAGGAGCGGTGGTCAGAGCGAACCCATTCTAAACCAACTCTTATAAATAATCTTTCGTCCAATTCGAAGGTCGTGTCGTCTTTGATAATGAATCGTGACGACTTTTACGACCCTCTAGTATGTGAAACAAAATATAAACCGAAATATATTGGAAAGGAAACTTGAGGAGCGGTGGTCAGAACGACCCCATTCTAGACCAACTCTTGTAAAAAGTCTTTCGTCCAATTGGAAGGTCGTGTTCTCTTTGATAATAAATCGTGATGACTTTCACGACCGTCTGGTATGTTAAAAAAAATATAAACCGAAATATATCGGAAAGGAAACTTGAGGAGCGGTGGTCAGAGCGACTCCATTCTAGACCAACTCTTGTAAAAAATCTTTCGTCCAATTCGAAGGTCGTGTCCTGTTTGATAATAAATCGTGATGACTTTTACGACCCACTACTATGTGACAAAAAATATAAACCGAAATATATCGGAAAGGAAACTTCAGGAGCGGTGGTCAGAGCGACCCCATTCTAGACCAACTCTTGTAAAAAATCTTTCATCAAATTCGAATCTCGTATCGTCTTTGAAAATGAATCGTAATGACTTTTATAACCCTCTAGTATATGAAAAAAATAATAAACCGAAATATATCGGAAAGGAAACTTGAGGAGCGGTGGTCACAGCGACCCCATTCTAGACCACCTCTTGTAAAAATCTTTCGTCGAATTGGAAGGTCGTGTTCTCTTTGATAATAAATCGTGTTGACTTTTACGACCCTCTAGTATGTGAAAAAAAATATAAACCGAAATATATCGGAAAGGAAACTTGAGGAGCGGTGGTCAGAGCGGCCCCATTCTAGAACAACTCTTGTAAAAAATCTTTCGTCCAATTCGAAGGTCGTATCGTCTTTGATAATGAATCGTGACGACTTTTATAACCCTCTAGTATATGAAAAAAATAATAAACCGAAATATATCGGAAAGGAAACTTGAGGAGCGGTGGTCAGAGCGACCCAATTCTAGACCAACTCTTGTAAAGAATCTTTCGTTCAATTGGAAGGTCGTGTTCTCTTTGATCATAAGTCGTGATGACTTTTACGAACTTCTGGTATGTGAAAAAATATATAAACCGGAAAATATCGAAAGGAAACTTGAGGAGCGGTGGTCAGAACGACCCCATTCTAGACCAACTCTTGTAAAAAGTCTTTCGTCCAATTGGAAGGTCGTGTTCTCTTTGATAATAAATCGTGATAACTTTCACGACCGTCTGGTATGTTAAAAAAAATATAAACCGAAATATATCGGAAAGGAAACTTGAGGAGCGGTGGTCAGAGCGACCCCATTCTATAACAACTATTGTAAAAAATCTTTCGTCCAATTCGAAGGTTGTGTCCTCTTTGATAATAAATCGTGATGACTTTCACGACCGTCTGGTATGTTAAAAAAAATATAAACCGAAATATATCGGAAAGGAAACTTGAGGAGCGGTGGTCAGAGCGACCCCATTCTAGACCAACTCTTATAAATAATCTTTCGTCCAATTCGAAGGTCGTGTCGTCTATGATAATGAATCGTGACGACCTTTACGACCCACTACTATGTGACAAAAAATATAAACCAAAATATATCGGAAAAGAAACTTGACCGAGCGGTGGTCGGAACGACCCGATTCTAGACCAACTCTGGTAAAAAATCTTTCTTCCAATTCGAAGGTCGTTTTCTCTTTGATAATAACTCGGGATGACTTTTACGACCCTCTAGTATGTGAGAAAAAATATAAACTGAAATATATCGGAAAGGAACCTTCAGGAGCGGTGGTGAGAGCGACCCCATTCTAAACCAACTCTTATAAATAATCTTTCGTCCAATTCGAAGGTCGTGTCGTCTTTGATAATGAATCGTGACGACTTTTACGACCCTCTAGTATGTGAAACAAAATATAAACCGAAATATATCTGAAAGGAAACTTCAGGAGCGGTGGTCAGAGCGACCTCATTCTAGACCAACTCTGGTAAAAAATCTTTCTTCCAATTCGAAGGTCGTTTTCTCTTTGATAATAACTCGGGATGACTTTTACGACCGTCTAGTATGTGAAAAAAAATATATACCAAAATATATCGGAAAGGAAACTTGAGGAGCGGTGGTCAGAGCGAACCCATTCCAGACCAACTCTGGTAAAAAATCTTTCGTGCAATTCGAAGGTCGTGTCGTCTTTGATAATGAATTGTGACGACTTTTACGACCCTCTAGTATATGAAAAAATATATAAACCGAAATATATTGGAAAGGAAACTTGAGGAGCGGTGGTCAGAACGACCCCATTCTAGACCAACTCTTCTAAAAAGTCTTTCGTTCAATTGGAAGGTCGTGTTCTCTTTGATAATAAATCGTGATGACTTTTACGACCGTCTGGTATGTTAAAAAAAATATAAACCGAAATATATCGGAAAGGAAACTTGAGGAGCGGTGGTCAGAGCGACCCCATTCTAGACCAACTCTTGTAAAAAATCTTTTATCAAATTCGAATCTCGTATCGTCTTTGATAATGAATCGTAATGACTTTTCTAACCCTCTAGTATATGCAAAAAATAATAAACCGAAATATATCGGAAAGGAAACTTGAGGAGCGGTGGTCACAGCGACCCCATTCTAGACCAACTCTTATAAATAATCTTTCGTCCAATTCGAAGGTCGTGTCGTCTTTGATAATGAATCGTGACGACGTTTACGACCCTCTAGTATGTGAAACAAAATATAAACCGAAATATATCTGAAAGGAAACTTCAGGAGCGGTGGTCAGAGCGACCCCATTCTAGACCAACTCTTGTAAAAAATCTTTTATCAAATTCGAATCTCGTATCGTCTTTGATAATGAATCGTAATGACTTTTCTAACCCTCTAGTATATGCAAAAAATAATAAACCGAAATATATCGGAAAGGAAACTTGAGGAGCGGTGGTCACAGCGACCCCATTCTAGACCAACTCTTATAAATAATCTTTCGTCCAATTCGAAGGTCGTGTCGTCTTTGATAATGAATCGTGACGACGTTTACGACCCTCTAGTATGTGAAACAAAATATAAACCGAAATATATCTGAAAGGAAACTTCAGCAGCGGTGGTCAGAGCGACCCCATTCTAGACCAACTCTTGTAAAAAATCTTTTATCAAATTCGAATCTCGTATCGTCTTTGATAATGAATCGTAATGACTTTTATAACCCCTTTAGTATATGCAAAAAATAATAAACCGAAATATATCGGAAAGGAAACTTGAGGAGCGGTGGTCACAGCGACCCCATTCTAGACCAACACTTGTAAAAATCTTTCGTCGAATTGGAAGGTCGTCTTCTCTTTGATAATAACTCGCGATGACTTTTACGACCCTCTAGTATGTCAGGAAAAATATAAACCGAAATATATCGGAAAGGAAACTTGAGGAGCGGTGGTCAGAACGACCCCATTCTAGACCAACTCTTGTAAAAAGTCTTTCGTCCAATTGGAAGGTCGTGTTCTCTTTGATAATAAATCGTGATAACTTTCACGACCGTCTGGTATGTTAAAAAAAATATAAACCGAAATATATCGGAAAGGAAACTTGAGGAGCGGTGGTCAGAGCGACCCCATTCTATAACAACTATTGTAAAAAATCTTTCGTCCAATTCGAAGGTTGTGTCCTCTTTGATAATAAATCGTGATGACTTTCACGACCGTCTGGTATGTTAAAAAAAATATAAACCGAAATATATCGGAAAGGAAACTTGAGGAGCGGTGGTCAGAGCGACCCCATTCTAGACCAACTCTTATAAATAATCTTTCGTCCAATTCGAAGGTCGTGTCGTCTATGATAATGAATCGTGACGACCTTTACGACCCACTACTATGTGACAAAAAATATAAACCAAAATATATCGGAAAAGAAACTTGACCGAGCGGTGGTCGGAACGACCCGATTCTAGACCAACTCTGGTAAAAAATCTTTCTTCCAATTCGAAGGTCGTTTTCTCTTTGATAATAACTCGGGATGACTTTTACGACCCTCTAGTATGTGAGAAAAAATATAAACTGAAATATATCGGAAAGGAACCTTCAGGAGCGGTGGTGAGAGCGACCCCATTCTAAACCAACTCTTATAAATAATCTTTCGTCCAATTCGAAGGTCGTGTCGTCTTTGATAATGAATCGTGACGACTTTTACGACCCTCTAGTATGTGAAACAAAATATAAACCGAAATATATCTGAAAGGAAACTTCAGGAGCGGTGGTCAGAGCGACCTCATTCTAGACCAACTCTGGTAAAAAATCTTTCTTCCAATTCGAAGGTCGTTTTCTCTTTGATAATAACTCGGGATGACTTTTACGACCGTCTAGTATGTGAAAAAAAATATATACCAAAATATATCGGAAAGGAAACTTGAGGAGCGGTGGTCAGAGCGAACCCATTCCAGACCAACTCTGGTAAAAAATCTTTCGTGCAATTCGAAGGTCGTGTCGTCTTTGATAATGAATTGTGACGACTTTTACGACCCTCTAGTATATGAAAAAATATATAAACCGAAATATATTGGAAAGGAAACTTGAGGAGCGGTGGTCAGAACGACCCCATTCTAGACCAACTCTTCTAAAAAGTCTTTCGTTCAATTGGAAGGTCGTGTTCTCTTTGATAATAAATCGTGATGACTTTTACGACCGTCTGGTATGTTAAAAAAAATATAAACCGAAATATATCGGAAAGGAAACTTGAGGAGCGGTGGTCAGAGCGACCCCATTCTAGACCAACTCTTGTAAAAAATCTTTTATCAAATTCGAATCTCGTATCGTCTTTGATAATGAATCGTAATGACTTTTCTAACACTCTAGTATATGCAAAAAATAATAAACCGAAATATATCGGAAAGGAAACTTGAGGAGCGGTGGTCACAGCGACCCCATTCTAGACCAACTCTTATAAATAATCTTTCGTCCAATTCGAAGGTCGTGTCGTCTTTGATAATGAATCGTGACGACGTTTACGACCCTCTAGTATGTGAAACAAAATATAAACCGAAATATATCTGAAAGGAAACTTCAGGAGCGGTGGTCAGAGCGACCCCATTCTAGACCAACTCTTGTAAAAAATCTTTTATCAAATTCGAATCTCGTATCGTCTTTGATAATAAATCGTAATGACTTTTATAACCCCTTTAGTATATGCAAAAAATAATAAACCGAAATATATCGGAAAGGAAACTTGAGGAGCGGTGGTCACAGCGACCCCATTCTAGACCAACACTTGTAAAAATCTTTCGTCGAATTGGAAGGTCGTCTTCTCTTTGATAATAAATCGTGTTGACTTTTACGACCCTCTAGTATGTGAAAAAAAATATAAACCGAAATATATCGGAAAGGAAACTTGAGGAGCGGTGATCAGAGCAGCCCCATTCTAGAACAACTCTTGTAAAAAATCTTTTGTCCAATTCGAAGGTCGTATCGTCTTTGATAATGAATCGTGACGACTTTTATAACCCTCTAGTGTATGAAAAAAATAATAAACCGAAATATATCGGAAAGGAAACTTGAGGAGCGGTGGTCAGAGCGACCCAATTCTAGACCAACTCTTGTAAAAAATCTTTCGTTCAATTGGAAGGTCGTGTTCTCTTTGATCATAAGTCGTCATGACTTTTACGAACTTCTGGTATGTGAAAAAATATATAAACCGGAATATATCGAAAGGAAACTTGAGGAGCGGTGGTCACAGCGACCCCATTCTAGACCAACTCTTGTAAAAAATCTTTCGTCCAATTCGAAGGTCGTGTCCTCTTTGACAATAAATCGTGATGACTTTTACGACCCTCTAGTATGTGAAAAAATAAATAAACCGGAATATATCGGAAAGGAAACTTGAGGAGCGGTGGTCAGATCGACCCCATTCTAGACCAACTCTTGTAAAAAATCTTTCGTCCAATTCGAAGGTCGTGTCCTCTTTGATACTAAATCGTGATGACTTTTACGACCCACTACTATGTGACAAAAAATATAAACCAAAATATATCGGAAAAGAAACTTTACGAGCGGTGGTCGGAACCACGACATTCTAGACCAACTCTGGTAAAAAATCTTTCTTCCAATTCGAAGGTCGAGTCCTCTTTGATAATAAATCGTGATGACTTTTACGACCCTCTAGTATGTGAAAAAAAATATAAATCGAAATATATCGGAAAGGAATCTTGAGGAGCGGTGGCCATAGCGAACCCATTCCAGACCAACTCTGGTAAAAAATCGTTCTTCCAATTCGAAGGTCGTTTTCTCTTTGATAATAACTCGGGATGACTTTTACGACCGTCTAGTATGTGAAAAAAAATATAAACCAAAATATATCGGAAAGGAAACTTGAGGAGCGGTGGTCAGAGCGAACCCATTCTAAACCAACTCTTATAAATAATCTTTCGTCCAATTCGAAGGTCGTGTCGTCTTTGATAATGAATCGTGACGACTTTTACGACCCTCTAGTATGTGAAACAAAATATAAACCGAAATATATCTGAAAGGAAACTTCAGGAGCGGTGGTCAGAGCGACCCCATTCTAGACCAACTCTGGTAAAAAATCTTTCTTCCAATTCGAAGGTCGTTTTCTCTTTGATAATAACTCGGGATGACTTTTACGACCGTCTAGTATGTGAAAAAAAATATAAACCAAAATATATCGGAAAGGAAACTTGAGGAGCGGTGGTCAGAGCGAACCCATTCCAGACCAACTCTGGTAAAAAATCTTTCGCGCAATTCGAAGGTCGTGTCGTCTTTGATAATGAATTGTGACGACTTTTACGACCCTCTAGTACATGAAAAAATATATAAACCGAAATATATTGGAAAGGAAACTTGAGGAGCGGTGGTCAGAACGACCCCATTCTAGACAAACTCTTCTAAAAAGTCTTTCGTCCAATTGGAAGGTCGTGTTCTCTTTGATAATAAATCGTGATGACTTTTACGACCGTCTGGTATGTTAAAATAAATATAAACCGAAATATATCGAAAGGAAACTTGAGGAGCGGTGGTCACAGCGACCCCATTCTAGACCAACTCTTGTAAAAAATCTTTCGTCCAATTCGAAGGTCGTGTCCTCTTTGACAATAAATCGTGATGACTTTTACGACCCTCTAGTATGTGAAAAAATAAATAAACCGGAATATATCGGAAAGGAAACTTGAGGAGCGGTGGTCAGATCGACCCCATTCTAGACCAACTCTGGTAAAAAATCTTTCTTCCAATTCGAAGGTCGTGTTCTCTTTGATAATAACTCGCGATGACTTTTACGACCCTCTAGTATGTCAGGAAAAATATAAACCGAAATATATCGGAAAGGAAACTTGAGGAGCGGTGGTCAGAACGACCCCATTCTAGACCAACTCTTGTAAAAAGTCTTTCGTCCAATTGGAAGGTCGTGTTCTCTTTGATAATAAATCGTGATAACTTTCACGACCGTCTGGTATGTTAAAAAAAATATAAACCGAAATATATCGGAAAGGAAACTTGAGGAGCGGTGGTCAGAGCGACCCCATTCTAGACCAACTCTTATAAATAATCTTTCGTCCAATTCGAAGGTCGTGTCGTCTTTGATAATGAATCGTGACGACTTTTACGACCCTCTAGTATGTGAAACAAAATATAAACCAAAATATATCGGAAAAGAAACTTGACCGAGCGGTGGTCAGAGCGACCTCATTCTAGACCAACTCTGGTAAAAAATCTTTCTTCCAATTCGAAGGTCGTTTTCTCTTTGATAATAACTCGGGATGACTTTTACGACCGTCTGGTATGTGAAAAAAAATATATACCAAAATATATCGGAAAGGAAACTTGAGGAGCGGTGGTCAGAGCGAACCCATTCCAGACCAACTCTGGTAAAAAATCTTTCGTGCAATTCGAAGGTCGTGTCGTCTTTGATAATGAATTGTGACGACTTTTACGACCCTCTAGTATATGAAAAAATATATAAACCGAAATATATTGGAAAGGAAACTTGAGGAGCGGTGGTCAGAACGACCCCATTCTAGACCAACTCTTCTAAAAAGTCTTTCGTCCAATTCGAAGGTCGTGTCCTCTTTGACAATAAATCGTGATGACTTTTACGACCCTCTAGTATGTGAAAAAATAAATAAACCGGAATATATCGGAAAGGAAACTTGAGGAGCGGTGGTCAGATCGACCCCATTCTAGACCAACTCTTGTAAAAAATCTTTCGTCCAATTCGAAGGTCGTGTCCTCTTTGATAATAAATCGTGATGACTTTTACGACCCACTACTATGTGACAAAAAATATAAACTAAAATATATCGGAAAAGAAACTTTACGAGCGGTGGTCGGAACCACCCCATTCTAGACCAACTCTGGTAAAAAATCTTTCCTGCAATTCGACGGTCGTGTCGTCTTTGATAATAAATCGTGATGACTTTTACGACCCTCTAGTATGTGAAAAAAAATATAAACCAAAATATATCGGAAAGGAAACTTGAGGAGCAGTGGTCAGAGCGAACCCATTCCAGACCAACTCTGGTAAAAAATCTTTCGTGCAATTCGAAGGTCGTGTCGTCTTTGACAATGAATTGTGACGACTTTTACGACCCTCTAGTATATGAAAAAATATATAAACCGAAATATATTCGAAAGGAAACTTGAGGAGCGGTGGTCAGAACGACCCCATTCTAGACCAACTCTTGTAAATAGTCTTTCGTCCAATTGAAAGGTCGTGTTCTCTTTGATAATAACTCGGGATGACTTTTACGACCCTCTAGTATGTGAGAAAAAATATAAACCGAAATATATCGGAAAGGAAACTTCAGGAGCGGTGGTCAGAGCGACCCCATTCTAAACCAACTCTTATAAAAAGTCTTTCGTCCAATTGGAATGTCGTGTTCTCTTTGATAATAAATCGTGATAACTTTTACGACCGTCTGGTATGTTAAAAAAAAACATAAACCGAAATATATCGGAAAGGAAACTTGAGGAGCGGTGGTCAGAGCGACCCCATTCTAGACCAACTCTTATAAATAATCTTTCGTCCAATTCGAAGGTCGTGTCGTCTTTGATAATGAATCGTGACGACTTTTACGACCCTCTAGTATGTGAAACAAAATATAAACCGAAATATGTCTGAAAGGAAACTTCAGGAGTGGTGGTCAGAGCGACCCCATTCTAGACCAACTCTTATAAATAATCTTTCGTGCAATTCGAAGGTCGTATCGTCTTTGATAATGAATCGTGACGACTTTTACGACCCTCTAGTATGTGAAACAAAATATAAACCGAAATATGTCTGAAAGGAAACTTGAGGAGCGGTGGTCAGAGCGACCCAATTCTAGACCAACTCTTGTAAAAAATCTTTCGTCCAATTCGAAGGTCGTGTTCCCTTTGATAATGAATCGTGACGACTTTTACGACCCTCTAGTATGTGAAACAAAATATAAACCGAAATATATCTGAAAGGAAACTTCAGGAGCGGTGGTCAGAGCGACCCCATTCTAGACCAACTCTGGTAAAAAATCTTTCTTCCAATTCGAAGGTCGTTTTCTCTTTGATAATAACTCGGGATGACTTTTACGACCGTCTAGTATGTGAAAAAAAATATAAACCTAAATATATCGGAAAGGAAACTTGAGGAGCGGTGGTCAGAGCGAACCCATTCCAGAACAACTCTGGTAAAAAATCTTTCGTGCAATTCGAAGGTCGTGTCGTCTTTGATAATGAATTGTGGCGACTTTCTCGACCCTCTAGTATATGACAAAAAATATAAACCGAAATATATTGGAAAGGAAACTTGAGGAGCGGTGGTCAGAACGACCCCATTCTAGACCAACTCTTGTAAAAAGTCTTTCGTCCAATTGGAAGGTCGTGTTCTCTTTGATAATAAATCGTGTTGACTTTTTCGACCCTCTAGTATGTGAAAAAAAATATAAACCGAAATATATCGGAAAGAAAACTTGAGGAGCGGTGGTCAGAGCGGCCCCATTCTAGAACAACTCTTGTAAAAAATCTTTTGTCCAATTCGAAGGTCGTATCGTCTTTGATAATGAATCGTGACGACTTTTATAACCCTCTAGTATATGAAAAAAATAATAAACCGACATATATCGGAAAGGAAACTTGAGGAGCGGTGGTCAGAGCGAACCCATTCTAAACCAACTCTTATAAATAATCTTTCGTCCAATTCGAAGGTCGTGTCGTCTTTGATAATGAATCGTGACGACTTTTACGACCCTCTAGTATGTGAAACAAAATATAAACCGAAATATATCTGAAAGGAAACTTCAGGAGCGGTGGTCAGAGCGACCCCATTCTAGACCAACTCTGGTAAAAAATCTTTCTTCCAATTCGAAGGTCGTTTTCTCTTTGATAATAACTCGGGATGACTTTTACGACCGTCTAGTATGTGAAAAAAAATATAAACCAAAATATATCGGAAAGGAAACTTGAGGAGCGGTGGTCAGAGCGAACCCATTCCAGACCAACTCTGGTAAAAAATCTTTCGCGCAATTCGAAGGTCGTGTCGTCTTTGATAATGAATTGTGACGACTTTTACGACCCTCTAGTACATGAAAAAATATATAAACCGAAATATATTGGAAAGGAAACTTGAGGAGCGGTGGTCAGAACGACCCCATTCTAGACAAACTCTTCTAAAAAGTCTTTCGTCCAATTGGAAGGTCGTGTTCTCTTTGATAATAAATCGTGATGACTTTTACGACCGTCTGGTATGTTAAAATAAATATAAACCGAAATATATCGAAAGGAAACTTGAGGAGCGGTGGTCACAGCGACCCCATTCTAGACCAACTCTTGTAAAAAATCTTTCGTCCAATTCGAAGGTCGTGTCCTCTTTGACAATAAATCGTGATGACTTTTACGACCCTCTAGTATGTGAAAAAATAAATAATCCGGAATATATCGGAAAGGAAACTTGAGGAGCGGTGGTCAGATCGACCCCATTCTAGACCAACTCTGGTAAAAAATCTTTCTTCCAATTCGAAGGTCGTGTTCTCTTTGATAATAACTCGCGATGACTTTTACGACCCTCTAGTATGTCAGGAAAAATATAAACCGAAATATATCGGAAAGGAAACTTGAGGAGCGGTGGTCAGAACGACCCCATTCTAGACCAACTCTTGTAAAAAGTCTTTCGTCCAATTGGAAGGTCGTGTTCTCTTTGATAATAAATCGTGATAACTTTCACGACCGTCTGGTATGTTAAAAAAAATATAAACCGAAATATATCGGAAAGGAAACTTGAGGAGCGGTGGTCAGAGCGACCCCATTCTATAACAACTATTGTAAAAAATCTTTCGTCCAATTCGAAGGTTGTGTCCTCTTTGATAATAAATCGTGATGACTTTCACGACCGTCTGGTATGTTAAAAAAAATATAAACCGAAATATATCGGAAAGGAAACTTGAGGAGCGGTGGTCAGAGCGACCCCATTCTAGACCAACTCTTATAAATAATCTTTCGTCCAATTCGAAGGTCGTGTCGTCTATGATAATGAATCGTGACGACCTTTACGACCCACTACTATGTGACAAAAAATATAAACCAAAATATATCGGAAAAGAAACTTGACCGAGCGGTGGTCGGAACGACCCGATTCTAGACCAACTCTGGTAAAAAATCTTTCTTCCAATTCGAAGGTCGTTTTCTCTTTGATAATAACTCGGGATGACTTTTACGACCCTCTAGTATGTGAGAAAAAATATAAACCGAAATATATCGGAAAGGAACCTTCAGGAGCGGTGGTGAGAGCGACCCCATTCTAAACCAACTCTTATAAATAATCTTTCGTCCAATTCGAAGGTCGTGTCGTCTTTGATAATGAATCGTGACGACTTTTACGACCCTCTAGTATGTGAAACAAAATATAAACCGAAATATATCGGAAAGGAACCTTCAGGAGCGGTGGTGAGAGCGACCCCATTCTAAACCAACTCTTATAAATAATCTTTCGTCCAATTCGAAGGTCGTGTCGTCTTTGATAATGAATCGTGACGACTTTTACGACCCTCTAGTATGTGAAACAAAATATAAACCAAAATATATCGGAAAAGAAACTTGACCGAGCGGTGGTCAGAGCGACCTCATTCTAGACCAACTCTGGTAAAAAATCTTTCTTCCAATTCGAAGGTCGTTTTCTCTTTGATAATAACTCGGGATGACTTTTACGACCGTCTGGTATGTGAAAAAAAATATATACCAAAATATATCGGAAAGGAAACTTGAGGAGCGGTGGTCAGAGCGAACCCATTCCAGACCAACTCTGGTAAAAAATCTTTCGTGCAATTCGAAGGTCGTGTCGTCTTTGATAATGAATTGTGACGACTTTTACGACCCTCTAGTATATGAAAAAATATATAAACCGAAATATATTGGAAAGGAAACTTGAGGAGCGGTGGTCAGAACGACCCCATTCTAGACCAACTCTTCTAAAAAGTCTTTCGTCCAATTCGAAGGTCGTGTCCTCTTTGACAATAAATCGTGATGACTTTTACGACCCTCTAGTATGTGAAAAAATAAATAAACCGGAATATATCGGAAAGGAAACTTGAGGAGCGGTGGTCAGATCGACCCCATTCTAGACCAACTCTTGTAAAAAATCTTTCGTCCAATTCGAAGGTCGTGTCCTCTTTGATAATAAATCGTGATGACTTTTACGACCCACTACTATGTGACAAAAAATATAAACTAAAATATATCGGAAAAGAAACTTTACGAGCGGTGATCGGAACCACCCCATTCTAGACCAACTCTGGTAAAAAATCTTTCCTGCAATTCGAAGGTCGTGTCGTCTTTGATAATAAATCGTGATGACTTTTACGACCCTCTAGTATGTGAAAAAAAATATAAACCAAAATATATCGGAAAGGAAACTTGAGGAGCAGTGGTCAGAGCGAACCCATTCCAGACCAACTCTGGTAAAAAATCTTTCGTGCAATTCGAAGGTCGTGTCGTCTTTGACAATGAATTGTGACGACTTTTACGACCCTCTAGTATATGAAAAAATATATAAACCGAAATATATTCGAAAGGAAACTTGAGGAGCGGTGGTCAGAACGACCCCATTCTAGACCAACTCTTGTAAATAGTCTTTCGTCCAATTGAAAGGTCGTGTTCTCTTTGATAATAACTCGGGATGACTTTTACGACCCTCTAGTATGTGAGAAAAAATATGAACCGAAATATATCGGAAAGGAAACTTCCGGAGCGGTGGTCAGAGCGACCCCATTCTAAACCAACTCTTATAAAAAGTCTTTCGTCCAATTGGAATGTCGTGTTCTCTTTGATAATAAATCGTGATAACTTTTACGACCGTCTGGTATGTTAAAAAAAAACATAAACCGAAATATATCGGAAAGGAAACTTGAGGAGCGGTGGTCAGAGCGACCCCATTCTAGACCAACTCTTATAAATAATCTTTCGTCCAATTCGAAGGTCGTGTCGTCTTTGATAATGAATCGTGACGACTTTTACGACCCTCTAGTATGTGAAACAAAATATAAACCGAAATATGTCTGAAAGGAAACTTCAGGAGTGGTGGTCAGAGCGACCCCATTCTAGACCAACTCTTATAAATAATCTTTCGTGCAATTCGAAGGTCGTATCGTCTTTGATAATGAATCGTGACGACTTTTACGACCCTCTAGTATGTGAAACAAAATATAAACCGAAATATGTCTGAAAGGAAACTTGAGGAGCGGTGGTCAGAGCGACCCAATTCTAGACCAACTCTTGTAAAAAATCTTTCGTCCAATTCGAAGGTCGTGTTCCCTTTGATAATGAATCGTGACGACTTTTACGACCCTCTAGTATGTGAAACAAAATATAAACCGAAATATATCTGAAAGGAAACTTCAGGAGCGGTGGTCAGAGCGACCCCATTCTAGACCAACTCTGGTAAAAAATCTTTCTTCCAATTCGAAGGTCGTTTTCTCTTTGATAATAACTCGGGATGACTTTTACGACCGTCTAGTATGTGAAAAAAAATATAAACCTAAATATATCGGAAAGGAAACTTGAGGAGCGGTGGTCAGAGCGAACCCATTCCAGACCAACTCTGGTAAAAAATCTTTCGTGCAATTCGAAGGTCGTGTTGTCTTTGATAATGAATTGTGACGACTTTCTCGACCCTCTAGTATATGACAAAAAATATAAACCGAAATATATTGGAAAGGAAACTTGAGGAGCGGTGGTCAGAACGACCCCATTCTAGACCAACTCTTGTAAAAAGTCTTTCGTCCAATTGGAAGGTCGTGTTCTCTTTGATAATAAATCGTGTTGACTTTTTCGACCCTCTAGTATGTGAAAAAAAATATAAACCGAAATATATCGGAAAGAAAACTTGAGGAGCGGTGGTCAGAGCGGCCCCATTCTAGAACAACTCTTGTAAAAAATCTTTTGTCCAATTCGAAGGTCGTATCGTCTTTGATAATGAATCGTGACGACTTTTATAACCCTCTAGTATATGAAAAAAATAATAAACCGACATATATCGGAAAGGAAACTTGAGGAGCGGTGGTCAGAGCGACCCAATTCTAGACCAACTCTTGTAAAAAATCTTTCGCCCAATTCGAAGGTCGTGTTCCTTTTGATAATGAATCGTGATGACTTTTACGACCGTCTAGTATGTGAAAAAAAATATAAACCGAAATATATCCGAGTGGAAACTTGAGCAGCGGTGGTCAGAGCGACCCCATTTTCGACCAACTCTTGTAAAAAATCTTTCGTCCAATTCGAAGGTCGTGTTCTCTTTGATAATGAATCGCCATGACTTTTACGACCCTCTCGTATGTGAAAAAAATATAAACCGAAATATATCGGAACGGAAAATAGAGGAGCGGTGGTCAGAGCGACCCCATTCTAGATCAACTCTTGTAAAAAATCTTTCATCCAATTCGAACGTGGTGTTCTCTTTGATAATAAATCGTGATGACATTTACGGCCCTCTAGTATGTGAAAAAAATATATAAACCGAAATATATCGGAAAGGAAACTTGAGGACCGGTGGCCAGAGCGACCCCATTCTAGACCAACTTTTGTAAAAAATCTTTTGTTCAATTCGAAGGGCGTGTCGTCTTTGATAATGAATCGTGACGACTTTTACGACCCTCTAGTGTGTGAAAAAAAATATAAACCGAAATATATCGGAAAGGAAACTTGACGAGCGGTTCTCAAAGCGACCCCATTCTAAAACAACTCTGGTAAAAAATCTTCTGTCCGATTGGAAGGTCGTGTTCTGTTTGATAATGAATCGTCATGACTTTTACGACCTTCTAGTATGTGAAAAAATATATAAACCGAAATATATCGGAAAGGAAACTTGAGGAGCGGTGGTCAGATCGACTCCATTCTAGACCAACTCTTGTAAAAAATCTTTCGTCCAATTCGAAGGTCGTGTCCTGTTTGATAATAAATCGTGATGACTTTTACGACCCACTACTATGTGACAAAAAATATAAACCAAAATATATCGGAAAGAAACTTGACAGAACGGTGGTCGGAACGACCCGATTCTAGACCAACTCTGGTAAAAAATCTTTCTTCCAATTCGAAGGTCGTTTTCTCTTTGATAATAACTCGGGATGACTCGTACGACCCTCTAGTATGTGAGAAAAAATATAAACCGAAATATATCGGAAAGGAAACTTCAGGAGCGGTGGTCAGAGCGATCCCATTCTAGACCAACTCTTGTAAAAAATCTTTCGTCCAATTCGAAGGTCGTGTCGTCTTTGATAATGAATTGTGACGACTTTTACGACCCTCTAGTATATGAAAAAATATATAAACCGAAATATATTGGAAAGGAAACTTGAGGAGCGGTGGTCAGAACGACCCCATTCTAGACCAACTCTTGTAAAAAGTCTTTCGCCCAATTCGAAGATCGTGTTCCCTTTGATAATGAATCGTGACGACTTTTACGACCCTCTAGTATGTGAAACAAAATATAAACCGAAATATATCTGAAAGGAAACTTCAGGAGCGGTGGTCAGAGCGACCCCATTCTAGACCAACTCTGGTAAAAAATCTTTCATCCAATTCGAAGGTCGTGTCCTCTTTGATAATAAATCGTGATGACTTTTACGACCCTCTAGTATGTGACAAAAAATATAAACCGAAATATATCGGAAAAGAAACTTGACGAGCGGTGGTCGGAACGCCCCCATTCTAGACCAGCTCTGGTAAAAAATCTTTCTTCCAATTCGAAGGTCGTTTCCTCTTTGATAATAACTCGGGATGACTTTTACGACCCTCTAGTATGGGAGAAAAAATATAAACCGAAATATATCGGAAAGGAAACTTCAGGAGCGGTGGTCAGAGCGACCCCATTCTAGACTAACTCTTATAAATAATCTTTCGTCCAATTCGAAGGTCGTGCCGTCTTTGATAATGAATTGTGACGACTTTTACGACCCTCTAGTATGTGAAACAAAATATAAACCGAAATATATCTGAAAGGAAACTTCAGGAGCGGTGGTCAGAGCGACCCCATTCTAGACCAACTCTGGTAAAAAATCTTTCATCCAATTCGAAGGTCGTGTCCTCTTTGATAATAAATCGTGATGACTTTTACGACCCTCTAGTATGTGACAAAAAATATAAACCGAAATATATCGGAAAAGAAACTTGACGAGCGGTGGTCGGAACGCCCCCATTCTAGACCAGCTCTGGTAAAAAATCTTTCTTCCAATTCGAAGGTCGTTTCCTCTTTGATAATAACTCGGGATGACTTTTACGACCCTCTAGTATGGGAGAAAAAATATAAACCGAAATATATCGGAAAGGAAACTTCAGGAGCGGTGGTCAGAGCGACCCCATTCTAGACTAACTCTTATAAATAATCTTTCGTCCAATTCGAAGGTCGTGCCGTCTTTGATAATGAATTGTGACGACTTTTACGACCCTCTAGTATGTGAGAAAAAATATAAACCGAAATATATCGGAAAGGAAACTTCAGGAGCGGTGGTCAGAGCGACCCCATTCTAGACCAACTCTTATAAATAATCTTTCGTCCAATTCGAAGGTCGTGTCGTCTTTGATAATGAATCGTGACGACTTTTACGACCCTCTAGTATGTGAAACAAAATATAAACCGAAATATATCTGTAAGGAAACTTCAGGAGCGGTGGTCAGAGCGACCCCATTCTAGACCAACTCTTGTAAAAAATCTTTCATCAAATTCGAATCTCGTATCGTCTTTGATAATAAATCGTAATGACTTTTATAACCCTCTAGTATATGAAAAAAACAATAAACCGAAATATATCGGAAAGGAAACTTGAGGAGCGGTGGTCACAGCGACCCCATTCTAGACCACCTCTTGGAAAATCTTTCGTCGAATTGGAAGGTCGTGTTCTCTTTGATAATAAATCGTGTTGACTTTTACGACCCTCTAGTATGTGAGAAAAAATATAAACCGAAATATATCGGAAAGAAAACTTGAGGAGCGGTGGTCAGAGCGGCCCCATTCTAGAACAACTCTTGTAAAAAATCTTTTGTCCAATTCGAAGGTCGTATCGTCTTTGATAATGAATCGTGACGACTTTTATAACCCTCTAGTATATGAAAAAAATAATAAACCGAAATATATCGGAAAGGAAACTTGAGGAGCGGAGGTCAGAGCGACCCAATTCTAGACCAACTCTTGTAAAAAATTTTTCGTCCAATTCGAAGATCGTGTTCCCTTTGATAATGAATCGTGACGACTTTTACGACCCTCTAGTATGTGAAACAAAATATAAACCGAAATATATCTGAAAGGAAACTTCAGGAGCGGTGGTCAGAGCGACCCCATTCTAGACCAACTCTGGTAAAAAATCTTTCATCCAATTCGAAGGTCGTGTCCTCTTTGATAATAAATCGTGATGACTTTTACGACCCTCAAGTATGTGACAAAAAATATAAACCGAAATATATCGGAAAAGAAACTTGACGAGCGGTGGTCGGAACGCCCCCATTCTAGACCAACTCTGGTAAAAAATCTTCCTTCCAATTCGAAGGTCGTTTTCTCTTTGATAATAACTCGGGATGACTTTTACGACCCTCTAGTATGTGAGAAAAAATATAAACCGAAATATATCGGAAAGGAAACTTCAGGAGCGGTGGTCAGAGCGACCCCATTCTAGACTAACTCTTATAAATAATCTTTCGTCCAATTCGAAGGTCGTGTCGTCTTCGATATTGAATCGTGACGACTTTTACGACCCTCTAGTATGTGAAACAAAATATAAACCGAAATATATCTGAAAGGAAACTTCAGGAGCGGTGGTCAGAGCGATCCCATTCTAGACCAACTCTTGTAAAAAATCTTTCGTCCAATTCGAAGGTCGTGCCGTCTTTGATAATGAATTGTGACGACTTTTACGACCCTCTAGTATGTGAGAAAAAATATAAACCGAAATATATCGGAAAGGAAACTTCAGGAGCGGTGGTCAGAGCGACCCCATTCTAGACCAACTCTTATAAATAATCTTTCGTGCAATTCGAAGGTCGTGTCGTCTTTGATAATGAATCGTGACGACTTTTACGACCCTCTAGTATGTGAAACAAAATATAAACCGAAATATATCTGAAAGGAAACTTCAGGAGCGGTGGTTAGAGCGACCCCATTCTAGACCAACTCTGGTAAAAAATCTTTCTTCCAATTCGAAGGTCGTTTTCTCTTTGATAATAACTCGGGATGACTTTTACGACCGTCTAGTATGTGAAAAAAAATATAAACCAAAATATATCGGAAAGGAAACTTGAGGAGCGGTGGTCAGAGCGAACCCATTCCAGACCAACTCTGGTAAAAAATCTTTCGCGCAATTCGAAGGTCGTGTCGTCTTTGATAATGAATTGTAACGACTTTTACGACCGTCTAGTATATGAAAAAATATATAAACCGAAATATATTGGAAAGGAAACTTGAGGAGCGGTGGTCAGAACGACCCCATTCTAGACCAACTCTTCTAAAAAGTCTTTCGTCCAATTGGAAGGTCGTGTTCTCTTTGATAATAAATCGTGATGACTTTTACGACCGTCTGGTATGTTAAAATAAATATAAACCGAAATATATCGGAAAGGAAACTTGAGGAGCGGTGGTCAGAGCGACCCCGTTCTAGATCAACTCTTGTAAAAAATCTTTCGTCCAATTCGAAGGTCGTGTTCTTTTTGATAATGAATCGTGATGACTTTAACGATCCTCTAGTATGTGAAAAAAAATATAAACCAAAATATTTTGGAAAGGAAACTTGAGGAGCGGTGGTCAGAGCGACCCCATTCTAGACCAACTCTTATAAATAATCTTTCGTCCAATTCGAAGGTCGTGTCGTCTTTGATAATGAATCGTGACGACTTTTACGACCCTCTAGTATGTGAAACAAAATATAAACCGAAATATATCTGAAAGGAAACTTCAGGAGCGGTGGTCAGAGCGACCCCATTCTAGACCAATTCTTGTAAAAAATCTTTCATCAAATTCGAATCTCGTATCGTCTTTGATAATGAATCGTAATGACTTTTATAACCCTCTAGTATATGAAAAAAACAATAAACCGAAATATATCGGAAAGAAAACTTGAGTAGCGGTGGTCACAGCGACCCCATTCTAGACCACCTCTTGGAAAATCTTTCGTCGAATTGGAAGGTCGTGTTCTCTTTGATAATAAATCGTGTTGACTTTTACGACCCTCTAGTATTTGAGAAAAAATATAAACCGAAATATATCGGAAAGAAAACTTGAGGAGCGGTGGTCAGAGCGGCCCCATTCTAGAACAACTCTTGTAAAAAATTTTTCGTCCAATTCGAAGATCGTGTTCCCTTTGATAATGAATCGTGACGACTTTTACGACCCTCTAGTATGTGAAACAAAATATAAACCGAAATATATCTGAAAGGAAACTTCAGGAGCGGTGGTCAGAGCGACCCCATTCTAGACCAACTCTGGTAAAAAATCTTTCATCCAATTCGAAGGTCGTGTCCTCTTTGATAATAAATCGTGATGACTTTTACGACCCTCTAGTATGTGACAAAAAATATAAACCGAAATATATCGGAAAAGAAACTTGACGAGCGGTGGTCGGAACGCCCCCATTCTAGACCAGCTCTGGTAAAAAATCTTTCTTCCAATTCGAAGGTCGTTTCCTCTTTGATAATAACTCGGGATGACTTTTACGACCCTCTAGTATGTGAGAAAAAATATAAACCGAAATATATCGGAAAGGAAACTTCAGGAGCGGTGGTCAGAGCGACCCCATTCTAGACCAACTCTTATAAATAATCTTTCGTCCAATTCGAAGGTCGTGTCGTCTTTGATAATGAATCGTGACGACTTTTACGACCCTCTAGTATGTGAAACAAAATATAAACCGAAATATATCTGAAAGGAAACTTCAGGAGCGGTGGTCAGAGCGACCCCATTCTAGACCAACTCTGGTAAAAAATCTTTCTTCCAATTCGAAGGTCGTTTTCTCTTTGATAATAACTCGGGATGACTTTTACGACCGTCTAGTATGTGAAAAAAAATATAAACCAAAATATATCGGAAAGGAAACTTGAGGAGCGGTGGTCAGAGCGAACCCATTCCAGACCAACTCTGGTAAAAAATCTTTCGCGCAATTCGAAGGTCGTGTCGTCTTTGATAATGAATTGTGACGACTTTTACGACCCTCTAGTACATGAAAAAATATATAAACCGAAATATATTGGAAAGGAAACTTGAGGAGCGGTGGTCAGAACGACCCCATTCTAGACAAACTCTTCTAAAAAGTCTTTCGTCCAATTGGAAGGTCGTGTTCTCTTTGATAATAAATCGTGATGACTTTTACGACCGTCTGGTATGTTAAAATAAATATAAACCGAAATATATCGAAAGGAAACTTGAGGAGCGGTGGTCACAGCGACCCCATTCTAGACCAACTCTTGTAAAAAATCTTTCGTCCAATTCGAAGGTCGTGTCCTCTTTGACAATAAATCGTGATGACTTTTACGACCCTCTAGTATGTGAAAAAATAAATAAACCGGAATATATCGGAAAGGAAACTTGAGGAGCGGTGGTCAGATCGACCCCATTCTAGACCAACTCTGGTAAAAAATCTTTCTTCCAATTCGAAGGTCGTGTTCTCTTTGATAATAACTCGCGATGACTTTTACGACCCTCTAGTATGTCAGGAAAAATATAAACCGAAATATATCGGAAAGGAAACTTGAGGAGCGGTGGTCAGAACGACCCCATTCTAGACCAACTCTTGTAAAAAGTCTTTCGTCCAATTGGAAGGTCGTGTTCTCTTTGATAATAAATCGTGATAACTTTCACGACCGTCTGGTATGTTAAAAAAAATATAAACCGAAATATATCGGAAAGGAAACTTGAGGAGCGGTGGTCAGAGCGACCCCATTCTATAACAACTATTGTAAAAAATCTTTCGTCCAATTCGAAGGTTGTGTCCTCTTTGATAATAAATCGTGATGACTTTCACGACCGTCTGGTATGTTAAAAAAAATATAAACCGAAATATATCGGAAAGGAAATTTGAGGAGCGGTGGTCAGAGCGACCCCATTCTAGACCAACTCTTATAAATAATCTTTCGTCCAATTCGAAGGTCGTGTCGTCTATGATAATGAATCGTGACGACCTTTACGACCCACTACTATGTGACAAAAAATATAAACCAAAATATATCGGAAAAGAAACTTGACCGAGCGGTGGTCGGAACGACCCGATTCTAGACCAACTCTGGTAAAAAATCTTTCTTCCAATTCGAAGGTCGTTTTCTCTTTGATACTAACTCGGGATGACTTTTACGACCCTCTAGTATGTGAGAAAAAATATAAACCGAAATATATCGGAAAGGAACCTTCAGGAGCGGTGGTGAGAGCGACCCCATTCTAAACCAACTCTTATAAATAATCTTTCGTCCAATTCGAAGGTCGTGTCGTCTTTGATAATGAATCGTGACGACTTTTACGACGCTCTAGTATGTGAAACAAAATATAAACCGAAATATATCGGAAAGAAACCTTCAGGAGCGGTGGTGAGAGCGACCCCATTCTAAACCAACTCTTATAAATAATCTTTCGTCCAATTCGAAGGTCGTGTCGTCTTTGATAATGAATCGTGACGACTTTAACGACCCTCTAGTATGTGAAACAAAATATAAACCAAAATATATCGGAAAAGAAACTTGACCGAGCGGTGGTCAGAGCGACCTCATTCTAGACCAACTCTGGTAAAAAATCTTTCTTCCAATTCGAAGGTCGTTTTCTCTTTGATAATAACTCGGGATGACTTTTACGACCGTCTGGTATGTGAAAAAAAATATATACCAAAATATATCGGAAAGGAAACTTGAGGAGCGGTGGTCAGAGCGAACCCATTCCAGACCAACTCTGGTAAAAAATCTTTCGTGCAATTCGAAGGTCGTGTCGTCTTTGATAATGAATTGTGACGACTTTTACGACCCTCTAGTATATGAAAAAATATATAAACCGAAATATATTGGAAAGGAAACTTGAGGAGCGGTGGTCAGAACGACCCCATTCTAGACCAACTCTTCTAAAAAGTCTTTCGTCCAATTCGAAGGTCGTGTCCTCTTTGACAATAAATCGTGATGACTTTTACGACCCTCTAGTATGTGAAAAAATAAATAAACCGGAATATATCGGAAAGGAAACTTGAGGAGCGGTGGTCAGATCGACCCCATTCTAGACCAACTCTTGTAAAAAATCTTTCGTCCAATTCGAAGGTCGTGTCCTCTTTGATAATAAATCGTGATGACTTTTACGACCCACTACTATGTGACAAAAAATATAAACTAAAATATATCGGAAAAGAAACTTTACGAGCGGTGGTCGGAACCACCCCATTCTAGACCAACTCTGGTAAAAAATCTTTCCTGCAATTCGAAGGTCGTGTCGTCTTTGATAATAAATCGTGATGACTTTTACGACCCTCTAGTATGTGAAAAAAAATATAAACCAAAATATATCGGAAAGGAAACTTGAGGAGCAGTGGTCAGAGCGAACCCATTCCAGACCAACTCTGGTAAAAAATCTTTCGTGCAATTCGAAGGTCGTGTCGTCTTTGACAATGAATTGTGACGACTTTTACGACCCTCTAGTATATGAAAAAATATATAAACCGAAATATATTCGAAAGGAAACTTGAGGAGCGGTGGTCAGAACGACCCCATTCTAGACCAACTCTTGTAAATAGTCTTTCGTCCAATTGGAATGTCGTGTTCTCTTTGATAATAAATCGTGATAACTTTTACGACCGTCTGGTATGTTAAAAAAAAACATAAACCGAAATATATCGGAAAGGAAACTTGAGGAGCGGTGGTCAGAGCGACCCCATTCTAGATCAACTCTTGTAAAAAATCTTTCGTCCAATTCGAAGGTCGTGTTCTTTTTTATAATGAATCGTGATGACTTTAATGATCCTCTAGTATGTGAAAAAAAATATAAACCAAAATATTTTGGAAAGGAAACTTGAGGAGCGGTGGTCAGAGCGACCCCATTCTAGACCAACTCTTATAAATAATCTTTCGTCCAATTCGAAGGTCGTGTCGTCTTTGATAATGAATCGTGACGACTTTTACGACCCTCTAGTATGTGAAACAAAATATAAACCGAAATATGTCTGAAAGGAAACTTGAGGAGCGGTGGTCAGAGCGACCCAATTCTAGACCAACTCTTGTAAAAAATCTTTCGTCCAATTCGAAGGTCGTGTTCCCTTTGATAATGAATCGTGACGACTTTTACGACCCTCTAGTATGTGAAACAAAATATAAACCGAAATATATCTGAAAGGAAACTTCAGGAGCGGTGGTCAGAGCGACCCCATTCTAGACCAACTCTGGTAAAAAATCTTTCTTCCAATTCGAAGGTCGTTTTCTCTTTGATAATAACTCGGGATGACTTTTACGACCGTCTAGTATGTGAAAAAAAATATAAACCTAAATATATCGGAAAGGAAACTTGAGGAGCGGTGGTCAGAGCGAACCCATTCCAGACCAACTCTGGTAAAAAATCTTTCGTGCAATTCGAAGGTCGTGTCGTCTTTGATAATGAATTGTGACGACTTTCTCGACCCTCTAGTATATGACAAAAAATATAAACCGAAATATATTGGAAAGGAAACTTGAGGAGCGGTGGTCAGAACGACCCCATTCTAGACCAACTCTTGTAAAAAGTCTTTCGTCCAATTGGAAGGTCGTGTTCTCTTTGATAATAAATCGTGTTGACTTTTTCGACCCTCTAGTATGTGAAAAAAAATATAAACCGAAATATATCGGAAAGAAAACTTGAGGAGCGGTGGTCAGAGCGGCCCCATTCTAGAACAACTCTTGTAAAAAATCTTTTGTCCAATTCGAAGGTCGTATCGTCTTTGATAATGAATCGTGACGACTTTTATAACCCTCTAGTATATGAAAAAAATAATAAACCGACATATATCGGAAAGGAAACTTGAGGAGCGGTGGTCAGAGCGACCCAATTCTAGACCAACTCTTGTAAAAAATCTTTCGCCCAATTCGAAGGTCGTGTTCCTTTTGATAATGAATCGTGATGACTTTTACGACCGTCTAGTATGTGAAAAAAAATATAAACCGAAATATATCCGAGTGGAAACTTGAGCAGCGGTGGTCAGAGCGACCCCATTTTCGACCAACTCTTGTAAAAAATCTTTCGTCCAATTCGAAGGTCGTGTTCTCTTTGATAATGAATCGCCATGACTTTTACGACCCTCTCGTATGTGAAAAAAATATAAACCGAAATATATCGGAACGGAAAATAGAGGAGCGGTGGTCAGAGCGACCCCATTCTAGATCAACTCTTGTAAAAAATCTTTCATCCAATTCGAACGTGGTGTTCTCTTTGATAATAAATCGTGATGACATTTACGGCCCTCTAGTATGTGAAAAAAATATATAAACCGAAATATATCGGAAAGGAAACTTGAGGACCGGTGGCCAGAGCGACCCCATTCTAGACCAACTTTTGTAAAAAATCTTTCGTCCAATTCGAAGGTCGTGTCCTGTTTGATAATAAATCGTGATGACTTTTACGACCCACTACTATGTGACAAAAAATATAAACCAAAATATATCGGAAAGAAACTTGACAGAACGGTGGTCGGAACGACCCGATTCTAGACCAACTCTGGTAAAAAATCTTTCTTCCAATTCGAAGGTCGTTTTCTCTTTGATAATAACTCGGGATGACTCGTACGACCCTCTAGTATGTGAGAAAAAATATAAACCGAAATATATCGGAAAGGAAACTTCAGGAGCGGTGGTCAGAGCGACCCCATTCTAGACCAACTCTGGTAAAAAATCTTTCATCCAATTCGAAGGGCGTGTCGTCTTTGATAATGAATCGTGACGACTTTTACGACCCTCTAGTGTGTGAAAAAAAATATAAACCGAAATATATCGGAAAGGAAACTTGACGAGCGGTTCTCAAAGCGACCCCATTCTAAAACAACTCTGGTAAAAAATCTTCTGTCCGATTGGAAGGTCGTGTTCTGTTTGATAATGAATCGTCATGACTTTTACGACCTTCTAGTATGTGAAAAAATATATAAACCGAAATATATCGGAAAGGAAACTTGAGGAGCGGTGGTCAGATCGACTCCATTCTAGACCAACTCTTGTAAAAAATCTTTCGTCCAATTCGAAGGTCGTGTCCTGTTTGATAATAAATCGTGATGACTTTTACGACCCACTACTATGTGACAAAAAATATAAACCAAAATATATCGGAAAGAAACTTGACAGAACGGTGGTCGGAACGACCCGATTCTAGACCAACTCTGGTAAAAAATCTTTCTTCCAATTCGAAGGTCGTTTTCTCTTTGATAATAACTCGGGATGACTCGTACGACCCTCTAGTATGTGAGAAAAAATATAAACCGAAATATATCGGAAAGGAAACTTCAGGAGCGGTGGTCAGAGCGACCCCATTCTAGACCAACTCTGGTAAAAAATCTTTCATCCAATTCGAAGGTCGTGTCCTCTTTGATAATAAATCGTGATGACTTTTACGACCCTCTAGTATGTGACAAAAAATATAAACCGAAATATATCGGAAAAGAAACTTGACGAGCGGTGGTCGGAACGCCCCCATTCTAGACCAACTCTGGTAAAAAATCTTCCTTCCAATTCGAAGGTCGTTTTCTCTTTGATAATAACTCGGGATGACTTTTACGACCCTCTAGTATGTGAGAAAAAATATAAACCGAAATATATCGGAAAGAAAACTTGAGGAGCGGTGGTCAGAGCGGCCCCATTCTAGACCACCTCTTGGAAAATCTTTCGTCGAATTGGAAGGTCGTGTTCTCTTTGATAATAAATCGTGTTGACTTTTACGACCCTCTAGTATGTGAGAAAAAATATAAACCGAAATATATCGGAAAGAAAACTTGAGGAGCGGTGGTCAGAGCGGCCCCATTCTAGAACAACTCTTGTAAAAAATCTTTTGTCCAATTCGAAGGTCGTATCGTCTTTGATAATGAATCGTGACGACTTTTATAACCCTCTAGTATATGAAAAAAATAATAAACCGAAATATATCGGAAAGGAAACTTGAGGAGCGGAGGTCAGAGCGACCCAATTCTAGACCAACTCTTGTAAAAAATTTTTCGTCCAATTCGAAGATCGTGTTCCCTTCGATAATGAATCGTGACGACTTTTACGACCCTCTAGTATGTGAAACAAAATATAAACCGAAATATATCTGAAAGGAAACTTCAGGAGCGGTGGTCAGAGCGACCCCATTCTAGACCAACTCTGGTAAAAAATCTTTCATCCAATTCGAAGGTCGTGTCCTCTTTGATAATAAATCGTGATGACTTTTACGACCCTCTAGTATGTGACAAAAAATATAAACCGAAATGTATCGGAAAAGAAACTTGACGAGCGGTGGTCGGAACGCCCCCATTCTAGACCAACTCTGGTAAAAAATCTTCCTTCCAATTCGAAGGTCGTTTTCTTTTGATAATAACTCGGGATGACTTTTACGACCCTCTAGTATGTGAGAAAAAATATAAACCGAAATATATCGGAAAGGAAACTTCAGGAGCGGTGGTCAGAGCGACCCCATTCTAGACCAACTCTGGTAAAAAATCTTTCTTCCAATTCGAAGGTCGTTTTCTCTTTGATAATAACTCGGGATGACTTTTACGACCGTCTAGTATGTGAAAAAAAATATAAACCAAAATATATCGGAAAGGAAACTTGAGGAGCGGTGGTCAGAGCGAACCCATTCCAGACCAACTCTGGTAAAAAATCTTTCGCGCAATTCGAAGGTCGTGTCGTCTTTGATAATGAATTGTGACGACTTTTACGACCCTCTAGTACATGAAAAAATATATAAACCGAAATATATTGGAAAGGAAACTTGAGGAGCGGTGGTCAGAACGACCCCATTCTAGACAAACTCTTCTAAAAAGTCTTTCGTCCAATTGGAAGGTCGTGTTCTCTTTGATAATAAATCGTGATGACTTTTACGACCGTCTGGTATGTTAAAATAAATATAAACCGAAATATATCGAAAGGAAACTTGAGGAGCGGTGGTCACAGCGACCCCATTCTAGACCAACTCTTGTAAAAAATCTTTCGTCCAATTCGAAGGTCGTGTCCTCTTTGACAATAAATCGTGATGACTTTTACGACCCTCTAGTATGTGAAAAAATAAATAAACCGGAATATATCGGAAAGGAAACTTGAGGAGCGGTGGTCAGATCGACCCCATTCTAGACCAACTCTGGTAAAAAATCTTTCTTCCAATTCGAAGGTCGTGTTCTCTTTGATAATAACTCGCGATGACTTTTACGACCCTCTAGTATGTCAGGAAAAATATAAACCGAAATATATCGGAAAGGAAACTTGAGGAGCGGTGGTCAGAACGACCCCATTCTAGACCAACTCTTGTAAAAAGTCTTTCGTCCAATTGGAAGGTCGTGTTCTCTTTGATAATAAATCGTGATAACTTTCACGACCGTCTGGTATGTTAAAAAAAATATAAACCGAAATATATCGGAAAGGAAACTTGAGGAGCGGTGGTCAGAGCGACCCCATTCTATAACAACTATTGTAAAAAATCTTTCGTCCAATTCGAAGGTTGTGTCCTCTTTGATAATAAATCGTGATGACTTTCACGACCGTCTGGTATGTTAAAAAAAATATAAACCGAAATATATCGGAAAGGAAACTTGAGGAGCGGTGGTCAGAGCGACCCCATTCTAGACCAACTCTTATAAATAATCTTTCGTCCAATTCGAAGGTCGTGTCGTCTATGATAATGAATCGTGACGACCTTTACGACCCACTACTATGTGACAAAAAATATAAACCAAAATATATCGGAAAAGAAACTTGACCGAGCGGTGGTCGGAACGACCCGATTCTAGACCAACTCTGGTAAAAAATCTTTCTTCCAATTCGAAGGTCGTTTTCTCTTTGATAATAACTCGGGATGACTTTTACGACCCTCTAGTATGTGAGAAAAAATATAAACCGAAATATATCGGAAAGGAACCTTCAGGAGCGGTGGTGAGAGCGACCCCATTCTAAACCAACTCTTATAAATAATCTTTCGTCCAATTCGAAGGTCGTGTCGTCTTTGATAATGAATCGTGACGACTTTTACGACCCTCTAGTATGTGAAACAAAATATAAACCAAAATATATCGGAAAAGAAACTTGACCGAGCGGTGGTCAGAGCGACCTCATTCTAGACCAACTCTGGTAAAAAATCTTTCTTCCAATTCGAAGGTCGTTTTCTCTTTGATAATAACTCGGGATGACTTTTACGACCGTCTGGTATGTGAAAAAAAATATATACCAAAATATATCGGAAAGGAAACTTGAGGAGCGGTGGTCAGAGCGAACCCATTCCAGACCAACTCTGGTAAAAAATCTTTCGTGCAATTCGAAGGTCGTGTCGTCTTTGATAATGAATTGTGACGACTTTTACGACCCTCTAGTATATGAAAAAATATATAAACCGAAATATATTGGAAAGGAAACTTGAGGAGCGGTGGTCAGAACGACCCCATTCTAGACCAACTCTTCTAAAAAGTCTTTCGTCCAATTCGAAGGTCGTGTCCTCTTTGACAATAAATCGTGATGACTTTTACGACCCTCTAGTATGTGAAAAAATAAATAAACCGGAATATATCGGAAAGGAAACTTGAGGAGCGGTGGTCAGATCGACCCCATTCTAGACCAACTCTTGTAAAAAATCTTTCGTCCAATTCGAAGGTCGTGTCCTCTTTGATAATAAATCGTGATGACTTTTACGACCCACTACTATGTGACAAAAAATATAAACTAAAATATATCGGAAAAGAAACTTTACGAGCGGTGGTCGGAACCACCCCATTCTAGACCAACTCTGGTAAAAAATCTTTCCTGCAATTCGAAGGTCGTGTCGTCTTTGATAATAAATCGTGATGACTTTTACGACCCTCTAGTATGTGAAAAAAAATATAAACCAAAATATATCGGAAAGGAAACTTGAGGAGCAGTGGTCAGAGCGAACCCATTCCAGACCAACTCTTCTAAAAAGTCTTTCGTCCAATTGGAAGGTCGTGTTCTCTTTGCTAATAAATCGTGATGACTTTTACGACCGTCTGGTATGTTAAAATAAATATAAACCGAAATATATCGAAAGGAAACTTGAGGAGCGGTGGTCACAGCGACCCCATTCTAGACCAACTCTTGTAAAAAATCTTTCGTCCAATTCGAAGGTCGTGTCCTCTTTGACAATAAATCGTGATGACTTTTACGACCCTCTAGTATGTGAAAAAATAAATAAACCGGAATATATCGGAAAGGAAACTTGAGGAGCGGTGGTCAGATCGACCCCATTCTAGACCAACTCTGGTAAAAAATCTTTCTTCCAATTCGAAGGTCGTGTTCTCTTTGATAATAACTCGCGATGACTTTTACGACCCTCTAGTATGTCAGGAAAAATATAAACCGAAATATATCGGAAAGGAAACTTGAGGAGCGGTGGTCAGAACGACCCCATTCTAGACCAACTCTTGTAAAAAGTCTTTCGTCCAATTGGAAGGTCGTGTTCTCTTTGATAATAAATCGTGATAACTTTCACGACCGTCTGGTATGTTAAAAAAAATATAAACCGAAATATATCGGAAAGGAAACTTGAGGAGCGGTGGTCAGAGCGACCCCATTCTATAACAACTATTGTAAAAAATCTTTCGTCCAATTCAAAGGTTGTGTCCTCTTTGATAATAAATCGTGATGACTTTCACGACCGTCTGGTATGTTAAAAAAAATATAAACCGAAATATATCGGAAAGGAAACTTGAGGAGCGGTGGTCAGAGCGACCCCATTCTAGACCAACTCTTATAAATAATCTTTCGTCCAATTCGAAGGTCGTGTCGTCTATGATAATGAATCGTGACGACCTTTACGACCCACTACTATGTGACAAAAAATATAAACCAAAATATATCGGAAAAGAAACTTGACCGAGCGGTGGTCGGAACGACCCGATTCTAGACCAACTCTGGTAAAAAATCTTTCTTCCAATTCGAAGGTCGTTTTCTCTTTGATAATAACTCGGGATGACTTTTACGACCCTCTAGTATGTGAGAAAAAATATAAACCGAAATATATCGGAAAGGAACCTTCAGGAGCGGTGGTGAGAGCGACCCCATTCTAAACCAACTCTTATAAATAATCTTTCGTCCAATTCGAAGGTCGTGTCGTCTTTGATAATGAATCGTGACGACTTTTACGACCCTCTAGTATGTGAAACAAAATATAAACCGAAATATATCGGAAAGGAACCTTCAGGAGCGGTGGTGAGAGCGACCCCATTCTAAACCAACTCTTATAAATAATCTTTCGTCCAATTCGAAGGTCGTGTCGTCTTTGATAATGAATCGTGACGACTTTTACGACCCTCTAGTATGTGAAACAAAATATAAACCAAAATATATCGGAAAAGAAACTTGACCGAGCGGTGGTCAGAGCGACCTCATTCTAGACCAACTCTGGTAAAAAATCTTTCTTCCAATTCGGAGGTCGTTTTCTCTTTGATAATAACTCGGGATGACTTTTACGACCGTCTGGTATGTGAAAAAAAATATATACCAAAATATATCGGAAAGGAAACTTGAGGAGCGGTGGTCAGAGCGAACCCATTCCAGACCAACTCTGGTAAAAAATCTTTCGTGCAATTCGAAGGTCGTGTCGTCTTTGATAATGAATTGTGACGACTTTTACGACCCTCTAGTATATGAAAAAATATATAAACCGAAATATATTGGAAAGGAAACTTGAGGAGCGGTGGTCAGAACGACCCCATTCTAGACCAACTCTTCTAAAAAGTCTTTCGTCCAATTCGAAGGTCGTGTCCTCTTTGACAATAAATCGTGATGACTTTTACGACCCTCTAGTATGTGAAAAAATAAATAAACCGGAATATATCGGAAAGGAAACTTGACGAGCGGTGGTCGGAACGCCCCCATTCTAGACCAGCTCTGGTAAAAAATCTTTCTTCCAATTCGAAGGTCGTTTCCTCTTTGATAATAACTCGGGATGACTTTTACGACCCTCTAGTATGGGAGAAAAAATATAAACCGAAATATATCGGAAAGGAAACTTCAGGAGCGGTGGTCAGAGCGACCCCATTCTAGACTAACTCTTATAAATAATCTTTCGTCCAATTCGAAGGTCGTGCCGTCTTTGATAATGAATTGTGACGACTTTTACGACCCTCTAGTATGTGAGAAAAAATATAAACCGAAATATATCGGAAAGGAAACTTCAGGAGCGGTGGTCAGAGCGACCCCATTCTAGACCAACTCTTATAAATAATCTTTCGTCCAATTCGAAGGTCGTGTCGTCTTTGATAATGAATCGTGACGACTTTTACGACCCTCTAGTATGTGAAACAAAATATAAACCGAAATATATCTGTAAGGAAACTTCAGGAGCGGTGGTCAGAGCGACCCCATTCTAGACCAACTCTTGTAAAAAATCTTTCATCAAATTCGAATCTCGTATCGTCTTTGATAATAAATCGTAATGACTTTTATAACCCTCTAGTATATGAAAAAAACAATAAACCGAAATATATCGGAAAGGAAACTTGAGGAGCGGTGGTCACAGCGACCCCATTCTAGACCACCTCTTGGAAAATCTTTCGTCGAATTGGAAGGTCGTGTTCTCTTTGATAATAAATCGTGTTGACTTTTACGACCCTCTAGTATGTGAGAAAAAATATAAACCGAAATATATCGGAAAGAAAACTTGAGGAGCGGTGGTCAGAGCGGCCCCATTCTAGAACAACTCTTGTAAAAAATCTTTTGTCCAATTCGAAAGTCGTATCGTCTTTGATAATGAATCGTGACGACTTTTATAACCCTCTAGTATATGAAAAAAATAATAAACCGAAATATATCGGAAAGGAAACTTGAGGAGCGGAGGTCAGAGCGACCCAATTCTAGACCAACTCTTGTAAAAAATTTTTCGTCCAATTCGAAGATCGTGTTCCCTTTGATAATGAATCGTGACGACTTTTACGACCCTCTAGTATGTGAAACAAAATATAAACCGAAATATATCTGAAAGGAAACTTCAGGAGCGGTGGTCAGAGCGACCCCATTCTAGACCAACTCTGGTAAAAAATCTTTCATCCAATTCGAAGGTCGTGTCCTCTTTGATAATAAATCGTGATGACTTTTACGACCCTCAAGTATGTGACAAAAAATATAAACCGAAATATATCGGAAAAGAAACTTGACGAGCGGTGGTCGGAACGCCCCCATTCTAGACCAACTCTGGTAAAAAATCTTCCTTCCAATTCGAAGGTCGTTTTCTCTTTGATAATAACTCGGGATGACTTTTACGACCCTCTAGTATGTGAGAAAAAATATAAACCGAAATATATCGGAAAGGAAACTTCAGGAGCGGTGGTCAGAGCGACCCCATTCTAGACTAACTCTTATAAATAATCTTTCGTCCAATTCGAAGGTCGTGTCGTCTTCGATATTGAATCGTGACGACTTTTACGACCCTCTAGTATGTGAAACAAAATATAAACCGAAATATATCTGAAAGGAAACTTCAGGAGCGGTGGTCAGAGCGATCCCATTCTAGACCAACTCTTGTAAAAAATCTTTCGTCCAATTCGAAGGTCGTGCCGTCTTTGATAATGAATTGTGACGACTTTTACGACCCTCTAGTATGTGAGAAAAAATATAAACCGAAATATATCGGAAAGGAAACTTCAGGAGCGGTGGTCAGAGCGACCCCATTCTAGACCAACTCTTATAAATAATCTTTCGTGCAATTCGAAGGTCGTGTCGTCTTTGATAATGAATCGTGATGACTTTTACGACCGTCTGGTATGTTAAAATAAATATAAACCGAAATATATCGGAAAGGAAACTTGAGGAGCGGTGGTCAGAGCGACCCCGTTCTAGATCAACTCTTGTAAAAAATCTTTCGTCCAATTCGAAGGTCGTGTTCTTTTTGATAATGAATCGTGATGACTTTAACGATCCTCTAGTATGTGAAAAAAAATATAAACCAAAATATTTTGGAAAGGAAACTTGAGGAGCGGTGGTCAGAGCGACCCCATTCTAGACCAACTCTTATAAATAATCTTTCGTCCAATTCGAAGGTCGTGTCGTCTTTGATAATGAATCGTGACGACTTTTACGACCCTCTAGTATGTGAAACAAAATATAAACCGAAATATATCTGAAAGGAAACTTCAGGAGCGGTGGTCAGAGCGACCCCATTCTAGACCAATTCTTGTAAAAAATCTTTCATCAAATTCGAATCTCGTATCGTCTTTGATAATGAATCGTAATGACTTTTATAACCCTCTAGTATATGAAAAAAACAATAAACCGAAATATATCGGAAAGAAAACTTGAGTAGCGGTGGTCACAGCGACCCCATTCTAGACCACCTCTTGGAAAATCTTTCGTCGAATTGGAAGGTCGTGTTCTCTTTGATAATAAATCGTGTTGACTTTTACGACCCTCTAGTATTTGAGAAAAAATATAAACCGAAATATATCGGAAAGAAAACTTGAGGAGCGGTGGTCAGAGCGGCCCCATTCTAGAACAACTCTTGTAAAAAATTTTCGTCCAATTCGAAGATCGTGTTCCCTTTGATAATGAATCGTGACGACTTTTACGACCCTCTAGTATGTGAAACAAAATATAAACCGAAATATATCTGAAAGGAAACTTCAGGAGCGGTGGTCAGAGCGACCCCATTCTAGACCAACTCTGGTAAAAAATCTTTCATCCAATTCGAAGGTCGTGTCCTCTTTGATAATAAATCGTGATGACTTTTACGACCCTCTAGTATGTGACAAAAAATATAAACCGAAATATATCGGAAAAGAAACTTGACGAGCGGTGGTCGGAACGCCCCCATTCTAGACCAGCTCTGGTAAAAAATCTTTCTTCCAATTCGAAGGTCGTTTCCTCTTTGATAATAACTCGGGATGACTTTTACGACCCTCTAGTATGTGAGAAAAAATATAAACCGAAATATATCGGAAAGGAAACTTCAGGAGCGGTGGTCAGAGCGACCCCATTCTAGACCAACTCTTATAAATAATCTTTCGTCCAATTCGAAGGTCGTGTCGTCTTTGATAATGAATCGTGACGACTTTTACGACCCTCTAGTATGTGAAACAAAATATAAACCGAAATATATCTGAAAGGAAACTTCAGGAGCGGTGGTCAGAGCGACCCCATTCTAGACCAACTCTGGTAAAAAATCTTTCTTCCAATTCGAAGGTCGTTTTCTCTTTGATAATAACTCGGGATGACTTTTACGACCGTCTAGTATGTGAAAAAAAATATAAACCAAAATATATCGGAAAGGAAACTTGAGGAGCGGTGGTCAGAGCGAACCCATTCCAGACCAACTCTGGTAAAAAATCTTTCGCGCAATTCGAAGGTCGTGTCGTCTTTGATAATGAATTGTGACGACTTTTACGACCCTCTAGTACATGAAAAAATATATAAACCGAAATATATTGGAAAGGAAACTTGAGGAGCGGTGGTCAGAACGACCCCATTCTAGACAAACTCTTCTAAAAAGTCTTTCGTCCAATTGGAAGGTCGTGTTTTCTTTGATAATAAATCGTGATGACTTTTACGACCGTCTGGTATGTTAAAATAAATATAAACCGAAATATATCGAAAGGAAACTTGAGGAGCGGTGGTCACAGCGACCCCATTCTAGACCAACTCTTGTAAAAAATCTTTCGTCCAATTCGAAGGTCGTGTCCTCTTTGACAATAAATCGTGATGACTTTTACGACCCTCTAGTATGTGAAAAAATAAATAAACCGGAATATATCGGAAAGGAAACTTGAGGAGCGGTGGTCAGATCGACCCCATTCTAGACCAACTCTGGTAAAAAATCTTTCTTCCAATTCGAAGGTCGTGTTCTGTTTGATAATAACTCGCGATGACTTTTACGACCCTCTAGTATGTCAGGAAAAATATAAACCGAAATATATCGGAAAGGAAACTTGAGGAGCGGTGGTCAGAACGACCCCATTCTAGACCAACTCTTGTAAAAAGTCTTTCGTCCAATTGGAAGGTCGTGTTCTCTTTGATAATAAATCGTGATAACTTTCACGACCGTCTGGTATGTTAAAAAAAATATAAACCGAAATATATCGGAAAGGAAACTTGAGGAGCGGTGGTCAGAGCGACCCCATTCTATAACAACTATTGTAAAAAATCTTTCGTCCAATTCGAAGGTTGTGTCCTCTTTGATAATAAATCGTGATGACTTTCACGACCGTCTGGTATGTTAAAAAAAATATAAACCGAAATATATCGGAAAGGAAACTTGAGGAGCGGTGGTCAGAGCGACCCCATTCTAGACCAACTCTTATAAATAATCTTTCGTCCAATTCGAAGGTCGTGTCGTCTATGATAATGAATCGTGACGACCTTTACGACCCACTACTATGTGACAAAAAATATAAACCAAAATATATCGGAAAAGAAACTTGACCGAGCGGTGGTCGGAACGACCCGATTCTAGACCAACTCTGGTAAAAAATCTTTCTTCCAATTCGAAGGTCGTTTTCTCTTTGATACTAACTCGGGATGACTTTTACGACCCTCTAGTATGTGAGAAAAAATATAAACCGAAATATATCGGAAAGGAACCTTCAGGAGCGGTGGTGAGAGCGACCCCATTCTAAACCAACTCTTATAAATAATCTTTCGTCCAATTCGAAGGTCGTGTCGTCTTTGATAATGAATCGTGACGACTTTTACGACGCTCTAGTATGTGAAACAAAATATAAACCGAAATATATCGGAAAGAAACCTTCAGGAGCGGTGGTGAGAGCGACCCCATTCTAAACCAACTCTTATAAATAATCTTTCGTCCAATTCGAAGGTCGTGTCGTCTTTGATAATGAATCGTGACGACTTTAACGACCCTCTAGTATGTGAAACAAAATATAAACCAAAATATATCGGAAAAGAAACTTGACCGAGCGGTGGTCAGAGCGACCTCATTCTAGACCAACTCTGGTAAAAAATCTTTCTTCCAATTCGAAGGTCGTTTTCTCTTTGATAATAACTCGGGATGACTTTTACGACCGTCTGGTATGTGAAAAAAAATATATACCAAAATATATCGGAAAGGAAACTTGAGGAGCGGTGGTCAGAGCGAACCCATTCCAGACCAACTCTGGTAAAAAATCTTTCGTGCAATTCGAAGGTCGTGTCGTCTTTGATAATGAATTGTGACGACTTTTACGACCCTCTAGTATATGAAAAAATATATAAACCGAAATATATTGGAAAGGAAACTTGAGGAGCGGTGGTCAGAACGACCCCATTCTAGACCAACTCTTCTAAAAAGTCTTTCGTCCAATTCGAAGGTCGTGTCCTCTTTGACAATAAATCGTGATGACTTTTACGACCCTCTAGTATGTGAAAAAATAAATAAACCGGAATATATCGGAAAGGAAACTTGAGGAGCGGTGGTCAGATCGACCCCATTCTAGACCAACTCTTGTAAAAAATCTTTCGTCCAATTCGAAGGTCGTGTCCTCTTTGATAATAAATCGTGATGACTTTTACGACCCACTACTATGTGACAAAAAATATAAACTAAAATATATCGGAAAAGAAACTTTACGAGCGGTGGTCGGAACCACCCCATTCTAGACCAACTCTGGTAAAAAATCTTTCCTGCAATTCGAAGGTCGTGTCGTCTTTGATAATAAATCGTGATGACTTTTACGACCCTCTAGTATGTGAAAAAAAATATAAACCAAAATATATCGGAAAGGAAACTTGAGGAGCAGTGGTCAGAGCGAACCCATTCCAGACCAACTCTGGTAAAAAATCTTTCGTGCAATTCGAAGGTCGTGTCGTCTTTGACAATGAATTGTGACGACTTTTACGACCCTCTAGTATATGAAAAAATATATAAACCGAAATATATTCGAAAGGAAACTTGAGGAGCGGTGGTCAGAACGACCCCATTCTAGACCAACTCTTGTAAATAGTCTTTCGTCCAATTGGAATGTCGTGTTCTCTTTGATAATAAATCGTGATAACTTTTACGACCGTCTGGTATGTTAAAAAAAAACATAAACCGAAATATATCGGAAAGGAAACTTGAGGAGCGGTGGTCAGAGCGACCCCATTCTAGATCAACTCTTGTAAAAAATCTTTCGTCCAATTCGAAGGTCGTGTTCTTTTTTATAATGAATCGTGATGACTTTAATGATCCTCTAGTATGTGAAAAAAAATATAAACCAAAATATTTTGGAAAGGAAACTTGAGGAGCGGTGGTCAGAGCGACCCCATTCTAGACCAACTCTTATAAATAATCTTTCGTCCAATTCGAAGGTCGTGTCGTCTTTGATAATGAATCGTGACGACTTTTACGACCCTCTAGTATGTGAAACAAAATATAAACCGAAATATGTCTGAAAGGAAACTTGAGGAGCGGTGGTCAGAGCGACCCAATTCTAGACCAACTCTTGTAAAAAATCTTTCGTCCAATTCGAAGGTCGTGTTCCCTTTGATAATGAATCGTGACGACTTTTACGACCCTCTAGTATGTGAAACAAAATATAAACCGAAATATATCTGAAAGGAAACTTCAGGAGCGGTGGTCAGAGCGACCCCATTCTAGACCAACTCTGGTAAAAAATCTTTCTTCCAATTCGAAGGTCGTTTTCTCTTTGATAATAACTCGGGATGACTTTTACGACCGTCTAGTATGTGAAAAAAAATATAAACCTAAATATATCGGAAAGGAAACTTGAGGAGCGGTGGTCAGAGCGAACCCATTCCAGACCAACTCTGGTAAAAAATCTTTCGTGCAATTCGAAGGTCGTGTCGTCTTTGATAATGAATTGTGACGACTTTCTCGACCCTCTAGTATATGACAAAAAATATAAACCGAAATATATTGGAAAGGAAACTTGAGGAGCGGTGGTCAGAACGACCCCATTCTAGACCAACTCTTGTAAAAAGTCTTTCGTCCAATTGGAAGGTCGTGTTCTCTTTGATAATAAATCGTGTTGACTTTTTCGACCCTCTAGTATGTGAAAAAAAATATAAACCGAAATATATCGGAAAGAAAACTTGAGGAGCGGTGGTCAGAGCGGCCCCATTCTAGAACAACTCTTGTAAAAAATCTTTTGTCCAATTCGAAGGTCGTATCGTCTTTGATAATGAATCGTGACGACTTTTATAACCCTCTAGTATATGAAAAAAATAATAAACCGACATATATCGGAAAGGAAACTTGAGGAGCGGTGGTCAGAGCGACCCAATTCTAGACCAACTCTTGTAAAAAATCTTTCGCCCAATTCGAAGGTCGTGTTCCTTTTGATAATGAATCGTGATGACTTTTACGACCGTCTAGTATGTGAAAAAAAATATAAACCGAAATATATCCGAGTGGAAACTTGAGCAGCGGTGGTCAGAGCGACCCCATTTTCGACCAACTCTTGTAAAAAATCTTTCGTCCAATTCGAAGGTCGTGTTCTCTTTGATAATGAATCGCCATGACTTTTACGACCCTCTCGTATGTGAAAAAAATATAAACCGAAATATATCGGAACGGAAAATAGAGGAGCGGTGGTCAGAGCGACCCCATTCTAGATCAACTCTTGTAAAAAATCTTTCATCCAATTCGAACGTGGTGTTCTCTTTGATAATAAATCGTGATGACATTTACGGCCCTCTAGTATGTGAAAAAAATATATAAACCGAAATATATCGGAAAGGAAACTTGAGGACCGGTGGCCAGAGCGACCCCATTCTAGACCAACTTTTGTAAAAAATCTTTTGTTCAATTCGAAGGGCGTGTCGTCTTTGATAATGAATCGTGACGACTTTTACGACCCTCTAGTGTGTGAAAAAAAATATAAACCGAAATATATCGGAAAGGAAACTTGACGAGCGGTTCTCAAAGCGACCCCATTCTAAAACAACTCTGGTAAAAAATCTTCTGTCCGATTGGAAGGTCGTGTTCTGTTTGATAATGAATCGTCATGACTTTTACGACCTTCTAGTATGTGAAAAAATATATAAACCGAAATATATCGGAAAGGAAACTTGAGGAGCGGTGGTCAGATCGACTCCATTCTAGACCAACTCTTGTAAAAAATCTTTCGTCCAATTCGAAGGTCGTGTCCTGTTTGATAATAAATCGTGATGACTTTTACGACCCACTACTATGTGACAAAAAATATAAACCAAAATATATCGGAAAGAAACTTGACAGAACGGTGGTCGGAACGACCCGATTCTAGACCAACTCTGGTAAAAAATCTTTCTTCCAATTCGAAGGTCGTTTTCTCTTTGATAATAACTCGGGATGACTCGTACGACCCTCTAGTATGTGAGAAAAAATATAAACCGAAATATATCGGAAAGGAAACTTCAGGAGCGGTGGTCAGAGCGATCCCATTCTAGACCAACTCTTGTAAAAAATCTTTCGTCCAATTCGAAGGTCGTGTCGTCTTTGATAATGAATTGTGACGACTTTTACGACCCTCTAGTATATGAAAAAATATATAAACCGAAATATATTGGAAAGGAAACTTGAGAAGCGGTGGTCAGAACGACCCCATTCTAGACCAACTCTTGTAAAAAGTCTTTCGTCCAATTCGAAGATCGTGTTCCCTTTGATAATGAATCGTGACGACTTTTACGACCCTCTAGTATGTGAAACAAAATATAAACCGAAATATATCTGAAAGGAAACTTCAGGAGCGGTGGTCAGAGCGACCCCATTCTAGACCAACTCTGGTAAAAAATCTTTCATCCAATTCGAAGGTCGTGTCCTCTTTGATAATAAATCGTGATGACTTTTACGACCCTCTAGTATGTGACAAAAAATATAAACCGAAATATATCGGAAAAGAAACTTGACGAGCGGTGGTCGGAACGCCCCCATTCTAGACCAACTCTGGTAAAAAATCTTCCTTCCAATTCGAAGGTCGTTTTCTCTTTGATAATAACTCGGGATGACTTTTACGACCCTCTAGTATGTGAGAAAAAATATAAACCGAAATATATCGGAAAGAAAACTTGAGGAGCGGTGGTCAGAGCGGCCCCATTCTAGACCACCTCTTGGAAAATCTTTCGTCGAATTGGAAGGTCGTGTTCTCTTTGATAATAAATCGTGTTGACTTTTACGACCCTCTAGTATGTGAGAAAAAATATAAACCGAAATATATCGGAAAGAAAACTTGAGGAGCGGTGGTCAGAGCGGCCCCATTCTAGAACAACTCTTGTAAAAAATCTTTTGTCCAATTCGAAGGTCGTATCGTCTTTGATAATGAATCGTGACGACTTTTATAACCCTCTAGTATATGAAAAAAATAATAAACCGAAATATATCGGAAAGGAAACTTGAGGAGCGGAGGTCAGAGCGACCCAATTCTAGACCAACTCTTGTAAAAAATTTTTCGTCCAATTCGAAGATCGTGTTCCCTTCGATAATGAATCGTGACGACTTTTACGACCCTCTAGTATGTGAAACAAAATATAAACCGAAATATATCTGAAAGGAAACTTCAGGAGCGGTGGTCAGAGCGACCCCATTCTAGACCAACTCTGGTAAAAAATCTTTCATCCAATTCGAAGGTCGTGTCCTCTTTGATAATAAATCGTGATGACTTTTACGACCCTCTAGTATGTGACAAAAAATATAAACCGAAATGTATCGGAAAAGAAACTTGACGAGCGGTGGTCGGAACGCCCCCATTCTAGACCAACTCTGGTAAAAAATCTTCCTTCCAATTCGAAGGTCGTTTTCTCTTTGATAATAACTCGGGATGACTTTTACGACCCTCTAGTATGTGAGAAAAAATATAAACCGAAATATATCGGAAAGGAAACTTCAGGAGCGGTGGTCAGAGCGACCCCATTCTAGACTAACTCTTATAAATAATCTTTCGTCCAATTCGAAGGTCGTGTCGTCTTCGATAATGAATCGTGACGACTTTTACGACCCTCTAGTATGTGAAACAAAATATAAACCGAAATATATCTGAAAGGAAACTTCAGGAGCGGTGGTCAGAGCGATCCCATTCTAGACCAACTCTTGTAAAAAATCTTTCGTCCAATTCGAAGGTCGTGCCGTCTTTGATAATGAATTGTGACGACTTTTACGACCCTCTAGTATGTGAGAAAAAATATAAACCGAAATATATCGGAAAGGAAACTTCAGGAGCGGTGGTCAGAGCGACCCCATTCTAGACCAACTCTTATAAATAATCTTTCGTGCAATTCGAAGGTCGTGTCGTCTTTGATAATGAATCGTGACGACTTTTACGACCCTCTAGTATGTGAAACAAAATATAAACCGAAATATATCTGAAAGGAAACTTCAGGAGCGGTGGTCAGAGCGACCTCATTCTAGACCAACTCTGGTAAAAAATCTTTCTTCTAATTCGAAGGTCGTTTTCTCTTTGATAATAACTCGGGATGACTTTTACGACCGTCTAGTATGTGAAAAAAAATATATACCAAAATATATCGGAAAGGAAACTTGAGGAGCGGTGGTCAGAGCGAACCCATTCCAGACCAACTCTGGTAAAAAATCTTTCGTGCAATTCGAAGGTCGTGTCGTCTTTGATAATGAATTGTGACGACTTTTACGACCCTCTAGTATGTGAAACAAAATATAAACCGAAATATATCTGAAAGGAAACTTCAGGAGCGGTGGTCAGAGCGACCCCATTCTAGACCAACTCTGGTAAAAAATCGTTCTTCCAATTCGAAGGTCGTTTTCTCTTTGATAATAACTCGGGATGACTTTTACGACCGTCTAGTATGTGAAAAAAAATATAAACCAAAATATATCGGAAAGGAAACTTGAGGAGCGGTGGTCAGAACGACCCATTCTAGACCAACTCTGGTAAAAAATCTTTCGTGCAATTCGAAGGTCGTGTCGTCTTTGACAATGAATTGTGACGACTTTTACGACCCTCTAGTATATGAAAAAATATATAAACCGAAATATATTGGAAAGGAAACTTGAGGAGCGGTGGTCAGAACGACCCCATTCTAGATCAACTCTTGTAAAAAGTCTTTCGTCCAATTGAAAGGTCGTGTTCTCTTTGATAATAACTCGGGATGACTTTTACGACCCTCTAGTATGTGAGAAAAAATATAAACCGAAATATATCGGAAAGGAAACTTCAGGAGCGGTGGTCAGAGCGACCCCATTCTAGACCAACTCTTATAAATAATCTTTCGTGCAATTCGAAGGTCGTGTCGTCTTTGATAATGAATCGTGACGACTTTTACGACCCTCTAGTATGTGAAACAAAATATAAACCGAAATATATCTGAAAGGAAACTTCAGGAGCGGTGGTCAGAGCGACCTCATTCTAGACCAACTCTGGTAAAAAATCTTTCTTCCAATTCGAAGGTCGTTTTCTCTTTGATAATAACTCGGGATGACTTTTACGACCGTCTAGTATGTGAAAAAAAATATATACCAAAATATATCGGAAAGGAAACTTGAGGAGCGGTGGTCAGAGCGAACCCATTCCAGACCAACTCTGGTAAAAAATCTTGCGTGCAATTCGAATGTCGTGTCGTCTTTGATAATGAATTGTGACGACTTTTACGACCCTCTAGTATATGAAAAAATATATAAACCGAAATATATTGGAAAGGAAACTTGAGGAGCGGTGGTCAGAACGACCCCATTCTAGACCAACTCTTCTAAAAAGTCTTTCGTCCAATTCGAAGGTCGTTTCCTCTTTGACAATAAATCGTGATGACTTTTACGACCCTCTAGTATGTGAAAAAATAAATAAACCGGAATATATCGGAAAGGAAACTTGAGGAGCGGTGGTCAGATCGACCCCATTCTAGACCAACTCTTGTAAAAAATCTTTCGTCCAATTCGAAGGTCGTGTCCTCTTTGATAATAAATCGTGATGACTTTTACGACCCACTACTATGTGACAAAAAATATAAACTAAAATATATCGGAAAAGAAACTTTACGAGCGGTGGTCGGAACCACCCCATTCTAGACCAACTCTGGTAAAAAATCTTTCTTCCAATTCGAAGGTCGAGTCCTCTTTGATAATAAATCGTGATGACTTTTACGACCCTCTAGTATGTGAAAAAAAATAGAAATCGAAATATATCGGAAAGGAATCTTGAGGAGCGGTGGCCATAGCGAACCCATTCCAGACCAACTCTGGTAAAAAATCTTTCCTGCAATTCGAAGGTCGTGTCGTCTTTGATAATAAATCGTGATGACTTTTACGACCCTCTAGTATGTGAAACAAAATATAAACCGAAATATATCTGAAAGGAAACTTCAGGAGCGGTGGTCAGAGCGACCCCATTCTAGACCAACTCTGGTAAAAAATCGTTCTTCCAATTCGAAGGTCGTTTTCTCTTTGATAATAACTCGGGATGACTTTTACGACCGTCTAGTATGTGAAAAAAAATATAAACCAAAATATATCGGAAAGGAAACTTGAGGAGCGGTGGTCAGAGCGAACCCATTCCAGACCAACTCTGGTAAAAAATCTTTCGTGCAATTCGAAGGTCGTGTCGTCTTTGACAATGAATTGTGACGACTTTTACGACCCTCTAGTATATGAAAAAATATATAAACCGAAATATATTGGAAAGGAAACTTGAGGAGCGGTGGTCAGAACGACCCCATTCTAGACCAACTCTTGTAAAAAGTCTTTCGTCCAATTGAAAGGTCGTGTTCTCTTTGATAATAACTCGGGATGACTTTTACGACCCTCTAGTATGTGAGAAAAAATATAAACCGAAATATATCGGAAAGGAAACTTCAGGAGCGGTGGTCAGAGCGACCCCATTCTAAACCAACTCTTATAAATAATCTTTCGTCCAATTCGAAGGTCGTGTCGTCTTTGATAATGAATCGTGACGACTTTTACGACCCTCTAGTATGTGAAACAAAATATGAACCGAAATATATCTGAAAGGAAACTTCAGGAGCGGTGGTCAGAGCGACCCCATTCTATACCAACTCCGGTAAAAAATCATTCTTCCAATTCGAAGGTCGTTTTCTCTTTGATAATAACTCGGGATGACTTTTACGACCGTCTAGTATGTGAAAAAAAATATAAACCAAAATATATCGGAAAGGAAACTTGAGGAGCGGTGGTCAGAGCGAACCCATTCCAGACCAACTCTGGTAAAAAATCTTTCGTGCAATTCGAAGGTCGTGTCGTCTTTGATAATGAATTGTGACGACTTTTACGACCCTCTAGTATATGAAAAAATATATAAACCGAAATATATTGGAAAGGAAACTTGAGGAGCGGTGGTCAGAACGACCCCATTCTAGACCAACTCTTCTAAAAAGTCTTTCGTCCAATTGGAAGGTCGTGTTCTCTTTGATAATAAATCGTGATGACTTTTACGACCGTCTGGTATGTTAAAAAAAATATAAACCGAAATATATCGGAAAGGAAACTTGAGGAGCGGTGGTCAGAGCGACGCCATTCTAGATCAACTCTTGTAAAAAATCTTTCGTCCAATTCGAAGGTCGTGTTCTTTTTTATAATGAATCGTGATGACTTTAACGATCCTCTAGTATGTGAAAAAAAATATAAACCGAAATATTTTGGAAAGGAAACTTGAGGAGCGGTGGTCAGAGCGACCCCATTCTAGACCAACTCTTATAAATAATCTTTCGTCCAATTCGAAGGTCGTGTCGTCTTTGATAATGAATCGTGACGACTTTTACGACCCTCTAGTATGTGAAACAAAATATGAACCGAAATATATCTGAAAGGAAACTTCAGGAGCGGTGGTCAGAGCGACCCCATTCTAGACCAACTCTAGTAAAAAATCTTTTATCAAATTCGAATCTCGTATCGTCTTTGATAATGAATCGTAATGACTTTTATAACCCTCTAGTATATGCAAAAAATAATAAACCGAAATATATCGGAAAGGAAACTTGAGGAGCGGTGGTCACAGCGACCCCATTCTAGACCAACTCTTGTAAAAATCTTTCGTCGAATTGGAAGGTCATCTTCTCTTTGATAATAAATCGTGTTGACTTTTACGACCCTCTAGTATGTGAAAAAAAATATAAACCGAAATATATCGGAAAGGAAACTTGAGGAGCGGTGATCAGAGCAGCCCCATTCTAGAACAACTCTTGTAAAAAATCTTTTGTCCAATTCGAAGGTCGTATCGTCTTTGATAATGAATCGTGACGACTTTTATAACCCTCTAGTATATGAAAAAAATAATAAACCGAAATATATCGGAAAGGAAACTTGAGGAGCGGTGGTCAGAGCGACCCAATTCTAGACCAACTCTTGTAAAAAATCTTTCGTTCAATTGGAAGGTCGTGTTCTCTTTGATCATAAGTCGTCATGACTTTTACGAACTTCTGGTATGTGAAAAAATATATAAACCGGAATATATCGAAAGGAAACTTGAGGAGCGGTGGTCACAGCAACCTCATTCTAGACCAACTCTTGTAAAAAATCTTTCGTCCAATTCGAAGGTCGTGTCCTCTTTGACAATAAATCGTGATGACTTTTACGACCCTCTAGTATGTGAAAAAATAAATAAACCGGAATATATCGGAAAGGAAACTTGAGGAGCGGTGGTCAGATCGACCCCATTCTAGACCAACTCTTGTAAAAAATCTTTCGTCCAATTCGAAGGTCGTGTCCTCTTTGATAATAAATCGTGATGACTTTTACGACCCACTACTATGTGACAAAAAATATAAACCAAAATATATCGGAAAAGAAACTTTACGAGCGGTGGTCGGAACCACCCCATTCTAGACCAACTCTGGTAAAAAATCTTTCTTCCAATTCGAAGGTCGAGTCCTCTTTGATAATAAATCGTGATGACTTTTACGACCCTCTAGTATGTGAAAAAAAATATAAATCGAAATATATCGGAAAGGAATCTTGAGGAGCGGTGGCCATAGCGAACCCATTCCAGACCAACTCTGGTAAAAAATCTTTCCTGCAATTCGAAGGTCGTGTCGTCTTTGATAATAAATCGTGATGACTTTTACGACCCTCTAGTATGTGAAACAAAATATAAACCGAAATATATCTGAAAGGAAACTTCAGGAGCGGTGGTCAGAGCGACCCCATTCTAGACCAACTCTGGTAAAAAATCGTTCTTCCAATTCGAAGGTCATTTTCTATTTGATAATAACTCGGGATGACTTTTACGACCGTCTAGTATGTGAAAAAAAATATAAACCAAAATATATCGGAAAGGAAACTTGAGGAGCGGTGGTCAGAGCGAACCCATTCCAGACCAACTCTGGTAAAAAATCTTTCGTGCAATTCGAAGGTCGTGTCGTCTTTGATAATAAATCGTGATGACTTTTACGACCCTCTAGTATGTGAAAAAAAATAGAAATCGAAATATATCGGAAAGGAATCTTGAGGAGCGGTGGCCATAGCGAACCCATTCCAGACCAACTCTGGTAAAAAATCTTTCCTGCAATTCGAAGGTCGTGTCGTCTTTGATAATAAATCGTGATGACTTTTACGACCCTCTAGTATGTGAAAAAAAATAGAAATCGAAATATATCGGAAAGGAATCTTGAGGAGCGGTGGCCATAGCGAACCCATTCCAGACCAACTCTGGTAAAAAATCTTTCCTGCAATTCGAAGGTCGTGTCGTCTTTGATAATAAATCGTGATGACTTTTACGACCCTCTAGTATGTGAAACAAAATATAAACCGAAATATATCTGAAAGGAAACTTCAGGAGCGGTGGTCAGAGCGACCCCATTCTAGACCAACTCTGGTAAAAAATCGTTCTTCCAATTCGAAGGTCGTTTTCTCTTTGATAATAACTCGGGATGACTTTTACGACCGTCTAGTATGTGAAAAAAAATATAAACCAAAATATATCGGAAAGGAAACTTGAGGAGCGGTGGTCAGAGCGAACCCATTCCAGACCAACTCTGGTAAAAAATCTTTCGTGCAATTCGAAGGTCGTGTCGTCTTTGACAATGAATTGTGACGACTTTTACGACCCTCTAGTATATGAAAAAATATATAAACCGAAATATATTGGAAAGGAAACTTGAGGAGCGGTGGTCAGAACGACCCCATTCTAGACCAACTCTTGTAAAAAGTCTTTCGTCCAATTGAAAGGTCGTGTTCTCTTTGATAATAACTCGGGATGACTTTTACGACCCTCTAGTATGTGAGAAAAAATATAAACCGAAATATATCGGAAAGGAAACTTCAGGAGCGGTGGTCAGAGCGACCCCATTCTAAACCAACTCTTATAAATAATCTTTCGTCCAATTCGAAGGTCGTGTCGTCTTTGATAATGAATCGTGACGACTTTTACGACCCTCTAGTATGTGAAACAAAATATGAACCGAAATATATCTGAAAGGAAACTTCAGGAGCGGTGGTCAGAGCGACCCCATTCTATACCAACTCCGGTAAAAAATCATTCTTCCAATTCGAAGGTCGTTTTCTCTTTGATAATAACTCGGGATGACTTTTACGACCGTCTAGTATGTGAAAAAAAATATAAACCAAAATATATCGGAAAGGAAACTTGAGGAGCGGTGGTCAGAGCGAACCCATTCCAGACCAACTCTGGTAAAAAATCTTTCGTGCAATTCGAAGGTCGTGTCGTCTTTGATAATGAATTGTGACGACTTTTACGACCCTCTAGTATATGAAAAAATATATAAACCGAAATATATTGGAAAGGAAACTTGAGGAGCGGTGGTCAGAACGACCCCATTCTAGACCAACTCTTCTAAAAAGTCTTTCGTCCAATTCGAAGGTCGTTTCCTGTTTGACAATAAATCGTGATGACTTTTACGACCCTCTAGTATGTGAAAAAATAAATAAACCGGAATATATCGGAAAGGAAACTTGAGGAGCGGTGGTCAGATCGACCCCATTCTAGACCAACTCTTGTAAAAAATCTTTCGTCCAATTCGAAGGTCGTGTCCTCTTTGATAATAAATCGTGATGACTTTTACGACCCACTACTATGTGACAAAAAATATAAACTAAAATATATCGGAAAAGAAACTTTACGAGCGGTGGTCGGAACCACCCCATTCTAGACCAACTCTGGTAAAAAATCTTTCTTCCAATTCGAAGGTCGAGTCCTCTTTGATAATAAATCGTGATGACTTTTACGACCCTCTAGTATGTGAAAAAAAATAGAAATCGAAATATATCGGAAAGGAATCTTGAGGAGCGGTGGCCATAGCGAACCCATTCCAGACCAACTCTGGTAAAAAATCTTTCCTGCAATTCGAAGGTCGTGTCGTCTTTGATAATAAATCGTGATGACTTTTACGACCCTCTAGTATGTGAAACAAAATATAAACCGAAATATATCTGAAAGGAAACTTCAGGAGCGGTGGTCAGAGCGACCCCATTCTAGACCAACTCTGGTAAAAAATCGTTCTTCCAATTCGAAGGTCGTTTTCTCTTTGATAATAACTCGGGATGACTTTTACGACCGTCTAGTATTTGAAAAAAAATATAAACCAAAATATATCGGAAAGGAAACTTGAGGAGCGGTGGTCAGAGCGAACCCATTCCAGACCAACTCTGGTAAAAAATCTTTCGTGCAATTCGAAGGTCGTGTCGTCTTTGACAATGAATTGTGACGACTTTTACGACCCTCTAGTATATGAAAAAATATATAAACCGAAATATATTGGAAAGGAAACTTGAGGAGCGGTGGTCAGAACGACCCCATTCTAGACCAACTCTTGTAAAAAGTCTTTCGTCCAATTGAAAGGTCGTGTTCTCTTTGATAATAACTCGGGATGACTTTTACGACCCTCTAGTATGTGAGAAAAAATATAAACCGAAATATATCGGAAAGGAAACTTCAGGAGCGGTGGTCAGAGCGACCCCATTCTAAACCAACTCTTATAAATAATCTTTCGTCCAATTCGAAGGTCGTGTCGTCTTTGATAATGAATCGTGACGACTTTTACGACCCTCTAGTATGTGAAACAAAATATAAACCGAAATATATCTGAAAGGAAACTTCAGGAGCGGTGGTCAGAGCGACCCCATTCTATACCAACTCCGGTAAAAAATCATTCTTCCAATTCGAAGGTCGTTTTCTCTTTGATAATAACTCGGGATGAATTTTACGACCGTCTAGTATGTGAAAAAAAATATAAACCAAAATATATCGGAAAGGAAACTTGAGGAGCGGTGGTCAGAGCGAACCCATTCCAGACCAACTCTGGTAAAAAATCTTTCGTGCAATTCGAAGGTCGTGTCGTCTTTGATAATGAATTGTGACGACTTTTACGACCCTCTAGTATATGAAAAAATATATAAACCGAAATATATTGGAAAGGAAACTTGAGGAGCGGTGGTCAGAACGACCCCATTCTAGACCAACTCTTCTAAAAAGTCTTTCGTCCAATTGGAAGGTCGTGTTCTCTTTGATAATAAATCGTGATGACTTTTACGACCGTCTGGTATGTTAAAAAAAATATAAACCGAAATATATCGGAAAGGAAACTTGAGGAGCGGTGGTCAGAGCGACGCCATTCTAGATCAACTCTTGTAAAAAATCTTTCGTCCAATTCGAAGGTCGTGTTCTTTTTTATAATGAATCGTGATGACTTTAACGATCCTCTAGTATGTGAAAAAAAATATAAACCGAAATATTTTGGAAAGGAAACTTGAGGAGCGGTGGTCAGAGCGACCCCATTCTAGACCAACTCTTATAAATAATCTTTCGTCCAATTCGAAGGTCGTGTCGTCTTTGATAATGAATCGTGACGACTTTTACGACCCTCTAGTATGTGAAACAAAATATGAACCGAAATATATCTGAAAGGAAACTTCAGGAGCGGTGGTCAGAGCGACCCCATTCTAGACCAACTCTTGTAAAAAATCTTTTATCAAATTCGAATCTCGTATCGTCTTTGATAATGAATCGTAATGACTTTTATAACCCTCTAGTATATGCAAAAAATAATAAACCGAAATATATCGGAAAGGAAACTTGAGGAGCGGTGGTCACAGCGACCCCATTCTAGACCAACTCTTGTAAAAATCTTTCGTCGAATTGGAAGGTCGTCTTCTCTTTGATAATAAATCGTGTTGACTTTTACGACCCTCTAGTATGTGAAAAAAAATATAAACCGAAATATATCGGAAAGGAAACTTGAGGAGCGGTGATCAGAGCAGCCCCATTCTAGAACAACTCTTGTAAAAAATCTTTTGTCCAATTCGAAGGTCGTATCGTCTTTGATAATGAATCGTGACGACTTTTATAACCCTCTAGTATATGAAAAAAATAATAAACCGAAATATATCGGAAAGGAAACTTGAGGAGCGGTGGTCAGAGCGACCCAATTCTAGACCAACTCTTGTAAAAAATCTTTCGTTCAATTGGAAGGTCGTGTTCTCTTTGATCATAAGTCTTCATGACTTTTACGAACTTCTGGTATGTGAAAAAATATATAAACCGGAATATATCGAAAGGAAACTTGAGGAGCGGTGGTCACAGCAACCCCATTCTAGACCAACTCTTGTAAAAAATCTTTCGTCCAATTCGAAGGTCGTGTCCTCTTTGACAATAAATCGTGATGACTTTTACGACCCTCTAGTATGTGAAAAAATAAATAAACCGGAATATATCGGAAAGGAAACTTGAGGAGCGGTGGTCAGATCGACCCCATTCTAGACCAACTCTTGTAAAAAATCTTTCGTCCAATTCGAAGGTCGTGTCCTCTTTGATAATAAGTCGTGATGACTTTTACGACCCACTACTATGTGACAAAAAATATAAACCAAAATATATCGGAAAAGAAACTTTACGAGCGGTGGTCGGAACCACCCCATTCTAGACCAACTCTGGTAAAAAATCTTTCTTCCAATTCGAAGGTCGAGTCCTCTTTGATAATAAATCGTGATGACTTTTACGACCCTCTAGTATGTGAAAAAAAATATAAATCGAAATATATCGGAAAGGAATCTTGAGGAGCGGTGGCCATAGCGAACCCATTCCAGACCAACTCTGGTAAAAAATCTTTCCTGCAATTCGAAGGTCGTGTCGTCTTTGATAATAAATCGTGATGACTTTTACGACCCTCTAGTATGTGAAACAAAATATAAACCGAAATATATCTGAAAGGAAACTTCAGGAGCGGTGGTCAGAGCGACCCCATTCTAGACCAACTCTGGTAAAAAATCGTTCTTCCAATTCGAAGGTCATTTTCTCTTTGATAATAACTCGGGATGACTTTTACGACCGTCTAGTATGTGAAAAAAAATATAAACCAAAATATATCGGAAAGGAAACTTGAGGAGCGGTGGTCAGAGCGAACCCATTCCAGACCAACTCTGGTAAAAAATCTTTCGTGCAATTCGAAGGTCGTGTCGTCTTTGACAATGAATTGTGACGACTTTTACGACCCTCTAGTATATGAAAAAATATATAAACCGAAATATATTGGAAAGGAAACTTGAGGAGCGGTGGTCAGAACGACCCCATTCTCGACCAACTCTTGTAAAAAGTCTTTCGTCCAATTGAAAGGTCGTGTTCTCTTTGATAATAACTCGGGATGACTTTTACGACCCTCTAGTATGTGAGAAAAAATATAAACCGAAATATATCGGAAAGGAAACTTCAGGAGCGGTGGTCAGAGCGACCCCATTCTAAACCAACTCTTATAAAAAGTCTTTCGTCCAATTGGAATGTCGTGTTCTCTTTGATAATAAATCGTGATAACTTTTACGACCGTCTGGTATGTTATAAAAAACATAAACCGAAATATATCGGAAAGGAAACTTGAGGAGCGGTGGTCAGAGCGACCCCATTCTAGATCAACTCTTGTAAAAAATCTTTCTTCCAATTCGAAGGTCGTGTTCTTTTTTATAATGAATCGTGATGACTTTAACGATCCTCTAGTATGTGAAAAAAAATATAAACCAAAATATTTTGGAAAGGAAACTTGAGGAGCGGTGGTCAGAGCGACCCCATTCTAGACCAACTCTTATAAATAATCTTTCGTCCAATTCGAAGGTCGTGTAGTCTTTGATAATGAATCGTGACGACTTTTACGACCCTCTAGTATGTGAAACAAAATATAAACCGAAATATGTCTGAAAGGAAACTTCAGGAGCGGTGGTCAGAGCGACCCCATTCTAGACCAACTCTTATAAATAATCTTTCGTGCAATTCGAAGGTCGTATCGTCTTTGATAATGAATCGTGACGACTTTTACGACCCTCTAGTATGTGAAACAAAATATAAACCGAAATATATCTGAAAGGAAATTTCAGGAGCGGTGGTCAGAGCGACCCCATTCTAGACCAACTCTGGTAAAAAATCTTTCTTCCAATTCGAAGGTCGTTTTCTCTTTGATAATAACTCGGGATGACTTTTACGACCGTCTAGTATGTGAAAAAAAATATAAACCAAAATATATCGGAAAGGAAACTTGAGGAGCGGTGGTCAGAGCGAACCCATTCCAGACCAACTCTGGTAAAAAATCTTTCGTGCAATTCGAAGGTCGTGTCGTCTTTGATAATGAATTGTGACGACTTTCTCGACCCTCTAGTATATGACAAAAAATATAAACCGAAATATACTGGAAAGGAAACTTGAGGAGCGGTGGTCAGAACGACCCCATTCTAGACCAACTCTTGTAAAAAGTCTTTCGTCCAATTGGAAGGTCGTGTTCTCTTTGATAATAAATCGTGTTGACTTTTTCCACCCTCTAGTATGTGAAAAAAAATATAAACCGAAATATATCGGAAAGAAAACTTGAGGAGCGGTGGTCAGAGCGGCCCCATTCTAGAACAACTCTTGTAAAAAATCTTTTGTCCAATTCGAAGGTCGTATCGTCTTTGATAATGAATCGTGACGACTTTTATAACCCTCTAGTATATGAAAAAAATAATAAACCGACATATATCGGAAAGGAAACTTGAGGAGCGGTGGTCAGAGCGACCCAATTCTAGACCAACTCTTGTAAAAAATCTTTCGCCCAATTCGAAGGTCGTGTTCCTTTTGATAATGAATCGTGATGACTTTTACGACCGTCTAGTATGTGAAAAAAAATATAAACCGAAATATATCCGAGTGGAAACTTGAGCAGCGGTGGTCAGAGCGACCCCATTTTCGACCAACTCTTGTAAAAAATCTTTCGTCCAATTCGAAGGTCGTGTTCTCTTTGATAATGAATCGCCATGACTTTTACGACCCTCTCGTATGTGAAAAAAATATAAACCGAAATATATCGGAACGGAAAATAGAGGAGCGGTGGTCAGAGCGACCCCATTCTAGATCAACTCTTGTAAAAAATCTTTCATCCAATTCGAACGTGGTGTTCTCTTTGATAATAAATCGTGATGACATTTACGGCCCTCTAGTATGTGAAAAAAATATATAAACCGAAATATATCGGAAAGGAAACTTGAGGACCGGTGGCCAGAGCGACCCCATTCTAGACCAACTTTTGTAAAAAATCTTTTGTTCAATTCGAAGGGCGTGTCGTCTTTGATAATGAATCGTGACGACTTTTACGACCCTCTAGTGTGTGAAAAAAAATATAAACCGAAATATATCGGAAAGGAAACTTGACGAGCGGTTCTCAAAGCGACCCCATTCTAAAACAACTCTGGTAAAAAATCTTCTGTCCGATTGGAAGGTCGTGTTCTGTTTGATAATGAATCGTCATGACTTTTACGACCTTCTAGTATGTGAAAAAATATATAAACCGAAATATATCGGAAAGGAAACTTGAGGAGCGGTGGTCACATCGACTCCATTCTAGACCAACTCTTGTAAAAAATCTTTTGTTCAATTCGAAGGGCGTGTCGTCTTTGATAATGAATCGTGACGACTTTTACGACCCTCTAGTGTGTGAAAAAATATATAAACCGAAATATATTGGAAAGGAAACTTGAGGAGCGGTGGTCAGAACGACCCCATTCTAGACCAACTCTTGTAAAAAGTCTTTCGTCCAATTGGAAGGTCGTGTTCTCTTTGATAATTAATCGTGATGACTTTCACGACCGTCTGGTATGTTAAAAAAAATATAAACCGAAATATATCGGAAAGGAAACTTGAGGAGCGGTGGTCAGAGCGACTCCATTCTAGACCAACTCTTGTAAAAAATCTTTCGTCCAATTCGAAGGTCGTGTCCTGTTTGATAATAAATCGTGATGACTTTTACGACCCACTACTATGTGACAAAAAATATAAACCGAAATATATCGGAAAGGAAACTTCAGGAGCGGTGGTCAGAGCGACCCCATTCTAGACCAACTCTTGTAAAAAATCTTTCATCAAATTCGAATCTCGTATCGTCTTTGAAAATGAATCGTAATTACTTTTATAACCCTCTAGTATATGAAAAAAATAATAAACCGAAATATATCGGAAAGGAAACTTGAGGAGCGGTGGTCACAGCGACCCCATTCTAGACCACCTCTTGTAAAAATCTTTCGTCGAATTGGAAGGTCGTGTTCTCTTTGATAATAAATCGTGTTAACTTTTACGACCCTCTAGTATGTGAAAAAAAATATAAACCGAAATATATCGGAAAGGAAACTTGAGGAGCGGTGGTCAGAGCGGCCCCATTCTAGAACAACTCTTGTAAAAAATCTTTCGTCCAATTCGAAGGTCGTATCGTCTTTGATAATGAATCGTGACGACTTTTATAACCCTCTAGTATATGAAAAAAATAATAAACCGAAATATATCGGAAAGGAAACTTGAGGAGCGGTGGTCAGAGCGACCCAATTCTAGACCAACTCTTGTAAAGAATCTTTCGTTCAATTGGAAGGTCGTGTTCTCTTTGATCATAAGTCGTGATGACTTTTACGAACTTCTGGTATGTGAAAAAATATATAAACCGGAAAATATCGAAAGGAAACTTGAGGAGCGGTGGTCACAGCGACCCCATTCTAGACCAACTCTTGTAAAAAATCTTTCGTCCAATTCGAAGGTCGTGTCCTCTTTGACAATAAATCGTGATGACTTTTACGACTCTCTAGTATGTGAAAAAATAAATAAACCGGAATATATCGGAAAGGAAACTTGAGGAGCGGTGGTCAGATCGACCCCATTCTAGACCAACTCTGGTAAAAAATCTTTCTTCCAATTCGAAGGTCGTGTTCTCTTTGATAATAACTCGCGATGACTTTTACGACCCTCTAGTATGTCAGGAAAAATATAAACCGAAATATATCGGAAAGGAAACTTGAGGAGCGGTGGTCAGAACGACCCCATTCTAGACCAACTCTTGTAAAAAGTCTTTCGTCCAATTGGAAGGTCGTGTTCTCTTTGATAATAAATCGTGATAACTTTCACGACCGTCTGGTATGTTAAAAAAAATATAAACCGAAATATATCGGAAAGGAAACTTGAGGAGCGGTGGTCAGAGCGACCCCATTCTATAACAACTATTGTAAAAAATCTTTCGTCCAATTCGAAGGTTGTGTCCTCTTTGATAATAAATCGTGATGACTTTCACGACCGTCTGGTATGTTAAAAAAAATATAAACCGAAATATATCGGAAAGGAAACTTGAGGAGCGGTGGTCAGAGCGACCCCATTCTAGACCAACTCTTATAAATAATCTTTCGTCCAATTCGAAGGTCGTGTCGTCTATGATAATGAATCGTGACGACCTTTACGACCCACTACTATGTGACAAAAAATATAAACCAAAATATATCGGAAAAGAAACTTGACCGAGCGGTGGTCGGAACGACCCGATTCTAGACCAACTCTGGTAAAAAATCTTTCTTCCAATTCGAAGGTCGTTTTCTCTTTGATAATAACTCGGGATGACTTTTACGACCCTCTAGTATGTGAGAAAAAATATAAACTGAAATATATCGGAAAGGAACCTTCAGGAGCGGTGGTGAGAGCGACCCCATTCTAAACCAACTCTTATAAATAATCTTTCGTCCAATTCGAAGGTCGTGTCGTCTTTGATAATGAATCGTGACGACTTTTACGACCCTCTAGTATGTGAAACAAAATATAAACCGAAATATATCTGAAAGGAAACTTCAGGAGCGGTGGTCAGAGCGACCTCATTCTAGACCAACTCTGGTAAAAAATCTTTCTTCCAATTCGAAGGTCGTTTTCTCTTTGATAATAACTCGGGATGACTTTTACGACCGTCTAGTATGTGAAAAAAAATATATACCAAAATATATCGGAAAGGAAACTTGAGGAGCGGTGGTCAGAGCGAACCCATTCCAGACCAACTCTGGTAAAAAATCTTTCGTGCAATTCGAAGGTCGTGTCGTCTTTGATAATGAATTGTGACGACTTTTACGACCCTCTAGTATATGAAAAAATATATAAACCGAAATATATTGGAAAGGAAACTTGAGGAGCGGTGGTCAGAACGACCCCATTCTAGACCAACTCTTCTAAAAAGTCTTTCGTCCAATTGGAAGGTCGTGTTCTCTTTGATAATCAATCGTGATGACTTTTACGACCGTCTGGTATGTTAAAAAAAATATAAACCGAAATATATCGGAAAGGAAACTTGAGGAGCGGTGGTCAGAGCGACCCCATTCTAGACCAACTCTTGTAAAAAATCTTTTATCAAATTCGAATCTCGTATCGTCTTTGATAATGAATCGTAATGACTTTTCTAACCCTCTAGTATATGCAAAAAATAATAAACCGAAATATATCGGAAAGGAAACTTGAGGAGCGGTGGTCACAGCGACCCCATTCTAGACCAACTCTTATAAATAATCTTTCGTCCAATTCGAAGGTCGTGTCGTCTTTGATAATGAATCGTGACGACTTTTACGACCCTCTAGTATGTGAAACAAAATATAAACCGAAATATATCTGAAAGGAAACTTCAGGAGCGGTGGTCAGAGCGACCCCATTCTAGACCAACTATTGTAAAAAATCTTTTATCAAATTCGAATCTCGTATCGTCTTTGATAATGAATCGTAATGACTTTTATAACCCCTTTAGTATATGCAAAAAATAATAAACCGAAATATATCGGAAAGGAAACTTGAGGAGCGGTGGTCACAGCGACCCCATTCTAGACCAACTCTTGTAAAAATCTTTCGTCGAATTGGAAGGTCGTCTTCTCTTTGATAATAAATCGTGTTGACTTTTACGACCCTCTAGTATGTGAAAAAAAATATAAACCGAAATATATCGGAAAGGAAACTTGAGGAGCGGTGATCAGAGCAGCCCCATTCTAGAACAACTCTTGTAAAAAATCTTTTGTCCAATTCGAAGGTCGTATCGTCTTTGATAATGAATCGTGACGACTTTTATAACCCTCTAGTATATGAAAAAAATAATAAACCGAAATATATCGGAAAGGAAACTTGAGGAGCGGTGGTCAGAGCGACCCAATTCTAGACCAACTCTTGTAAAAAATCTTTCGTTCAATTGGAAGGTCGTGTTCTCTTTGATCATAAGTCGTCATGACTTTTACGAACTTCTGGTATGTGAAAAAATATATAAACCGGAATATATCGAAAGGAAACTTGAGGAGCGGTGGTCACAGCGACCCCATTCTAGACCAACTCTTGTAAAAAATCTTTCGTCCAATTCGAAGGTCGTGTCCTCTTTGACAATAAATCGTGATGACTTTTACGACCCTCTAGTATGTGAAAAAATAAATAAACCGGAATATATCGGAAAGGAAACTTGAGGAGCGGTGGTCAGATCGACCCCATTCTAGACCAACTCTTGTAAAAAATCTTTCGTCCAATTCGAAGGTCGTGTCCTCTTTGATACTAAATCGTGATGACTTTTACGACCCACTACTATGTGACAAAAAATATAAACCAAAATATATCGGAAAAGAAACTTTACGAGCGGTGGTCGGAACCACGACATTCTAGACCAACTCTGGTAAAAAATCTTTCTTCCAATTCGAAGGTCGAGTCCTCTTTGATAATAAATCGTGATGACTTTTACGACCCTCTAGTATGTGAAAAAAAATATAAATCGAAATATATCGGAAAGGAATCTTGAGGAGCGGTGGCCATAGCGAACCCATTCCAGACCAACTCTGGTAAAAAATCGTTCTTCCAATTCGAAGGTCGTTTTCTCTTTGATAATAACTCGGGATGACTTTTACGACCGTCTAGTATGTGAAAAAAAATATAAACCAAAATATATCGGAAAGGAAACTTGAGGAGCGGTGGTCAGAGCGAACCCATTCTAAACCAACTCTTATAAATAATCTTTCGTCCAATTCGAAGGTCGTGTCGTCTTTGATAATGAATCGTGACGACTTTTACGACCCTCTAGTATGTGAAACAAAATATAAACCGAAATATATCTGAAAGGAAACTTCAGGAGCGGTGGTCAGAGCGACCCCATTCTAGACCAACTCTGGTAAAAAATCTTTCTTCCAATTCGAAGGTCGTTTTCTCTTTGATAATAACTCGGGATGACTTTTACGACCGTCTAGTATGTGAAAAAAAATATAAACCAAAATATATCGGAAAGGAAACTTGAGGAGCGGTGGTCAGAGCGAACCCATTCCAGACCAACTCTGGTAAAAAATCTTTCGCGCAATTCGAAGGTCGTGTCGTCTTTGATAATGAATTGTGACGACTTTTACGACCCTCTAGTACATGAAAAAATATTTAAACCGAAATATATTGGAAAGGAAACTTGAGGAGCGGTGGTCAGAACGACCCCATTCTAGACAAACTCTTCTAAAAAGTCTTTCGTCCAATTGGAAGGTCGTGTTCTCTTTGATAATAAATCGTGATGACTTTTACGACCGTCTGGTATGTTAAAATAAATATAAACCGAAATATATCGAAAGGAAACTTGAGGAGCGGTGGTCACAGCGACCCCATTCTAGACCAACTCTTGTAAAAAATCTTTCGTCCAATTCGAAGGTCGTGTCCTCTTTGACAATAAATCGTGATGACTTTTACGACCCTCTAGTATGTGAAAAAATAAATATACCGGAATATATCGGAAAGGAAACTTGAGGAGCGGTGGTCAGATCGACCCCGGTCTAGACTAACTCTGGTAAAAAATCTTTCTTCCAATTCGAAGGTCGTGTTCTCTTTGATAATAACTCGCGATGACTTTTACGACCCTCTAGTATGTCAGGAAAAATATAAACCGAAATATATCGGAAAGGAAACTTGAGGAGCGGTGGTCAGAACGACCCCATTCTAGACCAACTCTTGTAAAAAGTCTTTCGTCCAATTGGAAGGTCGTGTTCTCTTTGATAATAAATCGTGATAACTTTCACGACCGTCTGGTATGTTAAAAAAAATATAAACCGAAATATATCGGAAAGGAAACTTGAGGAGCGGTGGTCAGAGCGACCCCATTCTATAACAACTATTGTAAAAAATCTTTCGTCCAATTCGAAGGTTGTGTCCTCTTTGATAATAAATCGTGATGACTTTCACGACCGTCTGGTATGTTAAAAAAAATATAAACCGAAATATATCGGAAAGGAAACTTGAGGAGCGGTGGTCAGAGCGACCCCATTCTAGACCAACTCTTATAAATAATCTTTCGTCCAATTCGAAGGTCGTGTCGTCTATGATAATGAATCGTGACGACCTTTACGACCCACTACTATGTGACAAAAAATATAAACCAAAATATATCGGAAAAGAAACTTGACCGAGCGGTGGTCGGAACGACCCGATTCTAGACCAACTCTGGTAAAAAATCTTTCTTCCAATTCGAAGGTCGTTTTCTCTTTGATAATAACTCGGGATGACTTTTACGACCCTCTAGTATGTGAGAAAAAATATAAACCGAAATATATCGGAAAGGAACCTTCAGGAGCGGTCGTGAGAGCGACCCCATTCTAAACCAACTCTTATAAATAATCTTTCGTCCAATTCGAAGGTCGTGTCGTCTTTGATAATGAATCGTGACGACTTTTACGACCCTCTAGTATGTGAAACAAAATATAAACCGAAATATATCGGAAAGGAACCTTCAGGAGCGGTGGTGAGAGCGACCCCATTCTAAACCAACTCTTATAAATAATCTTTCGTCCAATTCGAAGGTCGTGTCGTCTTTGATAATGAATCGTGACGACTTTTACGACCCTCTAGTATGTGAAACAAAATATAAACCAAAATATATCGGAAAAGAAACTTGACCGAGCGGTGGTCAGAGCGACCTCATTCTAGACCGACTCTGGAAAAAATCTTTCTTCCAATTCGAAGGTCGTTTTCTCTTTGATAATAACTCGGGATGACTTTTACGACCGTCTGGTATGTGAAAAAAAATATATACCAAAATATATCGGAAAGGAAACTTGAGGAGCGGTGGTCAGAGCGAACCCATTCCAGACCAACTCTGGTAAAAAATCTTTCGTGCAATTCGAAGGTCGTGTCGTCTTTGATAATGAATTGTGACGACTTTTACGACCCTCTAGTATATGAAAAAATATATAAACCGAAATATATTGGAAAGGAAACTTGAGGAGCGGTGGTCAGAACGACCCCATTCTAGACCAACTCTTCTAAAAAGTCTTTCGTCCAATTCGAAGGTCGTGTCCTCTTTGACAATAAATCGTGATGACTTTTACGACCCTCTAGTATGTGAAAAAATAAATAAACCGGAATATATCGGAAAGGAAACTTGAGGAGCGGTGGTCAGATCGACCCCATTCTAGACCAACTCTTGTAAAAAATCTTTCGTCCAATTCGAAGGTCGTGTCCTCTTTGATAATAAATCGTGATGACTTTTACGACCCACTACTATGTGACAAAAAATATAAACTAAAATATATCGGAAAAGAAACTTTACGAGCGGTGGTCGGAACCACCCCATTCTAGACCAACTCTTGTAAATAGTCTTTCGTCCAATTGAAAGGTCGTGTTCTCTTTGATAATAACTCGGGATGACTTTTACGACCCTCTAGTATGTGAGAAAAAATATAAACCGAAATATATCGGAAAGGAAACTTCAGGAGCGGTGGTCAGAGCGACCCCATTCTAAACCAACTCTTATAAAAAGTCTTTCGTCCAATTGGAATGTCGTGTTCTCTTTGATAATAAATCGTGATAACTTTTACGACCGTCTGGTATGTTAAAAAAAAAACATAAACCGAAATATATCGGAAAGGAAACTTGAGGAGCGGTGGTCAGAGCGACCCCATTCTAGACCAACTCTTATAAATAATCTTTCGTCCAATTCGAAGGTCGTGTCGTCTTTGATAATGAATCGTGACGACTTTTACGACCCTCTAGTATGTGAAACAAAATATAAACCGAAATATGTCTGAAAGGAAACTTCAGGAGTGGTGGTCAGAGCGACCCCATTCTAGACCAACTCTTATAAATAATCTTTCGTGCAATTCGAAGGTCGTATCGTCTTTGATAATGAATCGTGACGACTTTTACGACCCTCTAGTATGTGAAACAAAATATAAACCGAAATATGTCTGAAAGGAAACTTGAGGAGCGGTGGTCAGAGCGACCCAATTCTAGACCAACGCTTGTAAAAAATCTTTCGTCCAATTCGAAGGTCGTGTTCCCTTTGATAATGAATCGTGACGACTTTTACGACCCTCTAGTATGTGAAACAAAATATAAACCGAAATATATCTGAAAGGAAACTTCAGGAGCGGTGGTCAGAGCGACCCCATTCTAGACCAACTCTGGTAAAAAATCTTTCTTCCAATTCGAAGGTCGTTTTCTCTTTGATAATAACTCGGGATGACTTTTACGGCCGTCTAGTATGTGAAAAAAAATATAAACCTAAATATATCGGAAAGGAAACTTGAGGAGCGGTGGTCAGAGCGAACCCATTCCAGACCAACTCTGGTAAAAAATCTTTCGTGCAATTCGAAGGTCGTGTCGTCTTTGATAATGAATTGTGACGACTTTCTCGACCCTCTAGTATATGACAAAAAATATAAACCGAAATATATTGGAAAGGAAACTTGAGGAGCGGTGGTCAGAACGACCCCATTCTAGACCAACTCTTGTAAAAAGTCTTTCGTCCAATTGGAAGGTCGTGTTCTCTTTGATAATAAATCGTGTTGACTTTTTCGACCCTCTAGTATGTGAAAAAAAATATAAACCGAAATATATCGGAAAGAAAACTTGAGGAGCGGTGGTCAGAGCGGCCCCATTCTAGAACAACTCTTGTAAAAAATCTTTTGTCCAATTCGAAGGTCGTATCGTCTTTGATAATGAATCGTGACGACTTTTATAACCCTCTAGTATATGAAAAAAATAATAAACCGACATATATCGGAAAGGAAACTTGAGGAGCGGTGGTCAGAGCGACCCAATTCTAGACCAACTCTTGTAAAAAATCTTTCGCCCAATTCGAAGGTCGTGTTCCTTTTGATAATGAATCGTGATGACTTTTACGACCGTCTAGTATGTGAAAAAAAATATAAACCGAAATATATCCGAGTGGAAACTTGAGCAGCGGTGGTCAGAGCGACCCCATTTTCGACCAACTCTTGTAAAAAATCTTTCGTCCAATTCGAAGGTCGTGTTCTCTTTGATAATGAATCGCCATGACTTTTACGACCCTCTCGTATGTGAAAAAAATATAAACCGAAATATATCGGAACGGAAAATAGAGGAGCGGTGGTCAGAGCGACCCCATTCTAGATCAACTCTTGTAAAAAATCTTTCATCCAATTCGAACGTGGTGTTCTCTTTGATAATAAATCGTGATGACATTTACGGCCCTCTAGTATGTGAAAAAAATATATAAACCGAAATATATCGGAAAGGAAACTTGAGGACCGGTGGCCAGAGCGACCCCATTCTAGACCAACTTTTGTAAAAAATCTTTTGTTCAATTCGAAGGGCGTGTCGTCTTTGATAATGAATCGTGACGACTTTTACGACCCTCTAGTGTGTGAAAAAAAATATAAACCGAAATATATCGGAAAGGAAACTTGACGAGCGGTTCTCAAAGCGACCCCATTCTAAAACAACTCTGGTAAAAAATCTTCTGTCCGATTGGAAGGTCGTGTTCTGTTTGATAATGAATCGTCATGACTTTTACGACCTTCTAGTATGTGAAAAAATATATAAACCGAAATATATCGGAAAGGAAACTTGAGGAGCGGTGGTCAGATCGACTCCATTCTAGACCAACTCTTGTAAAAAATCTTTCGTCCAATTCGAAGGTCGTGTCCTGTTTGATAATAAATCGTGATGACTTTTACGACCCACTACTATGTGACAAAAAATATAAACCAAAATATATCGGAAAGAAACTTGACAGAACGGTGGTCGGAACGACCCGATTCTAGACCAACTCTGGTAAAAAATCTTTCTTCCAATTCGAAGGTCGTTTTCTCTTTGATAATAACTCGGGATGACTCGTACGACCCTCTAGTATGTGAGAAAAAATATAAACCGAAATATATCGGAAAGGAAACTTCAGGAGCGGTGGTCAGAGCGATCCCATTCTAGACCAACTCTTGTAAAAAATCTTTCGTCCAATTCGAAGGTCGTGTCGTCTTTGATAATGAATTGTGACGACTTTTACGACCCTCTAGTATATGAAAAAATATATAAACCGAAATATATTGGAAAGGAAACTTGAGAAGCGGTGGTCAGAACGACCCCATTCTAGACCAACTCTTGTAAAAAGTCTTTCGTCCAATTCGAAGATCGTGTTCCCTTTGATAATGAATCGTGACGACTTTTACGACCCTCTAGTATGTGAAACAAAATATAAACCGAAATATATCTGAAAGGAAACTTCAGGAGCGGTGGTCAGAGCGACCCCATTCTAGACCAACTCTGGTAAAAAATCTTTCATCCAATTCGAAGGTCGTGTCCTCTTTGATAATAAATCGTGATGACTTTTACGACCCTCTAGTATGTGACAAAAAATATAAACCGAAATATATCGGAAAAGAAACTTGACGAGCGGTGGTCGGAACGCCCCCATTCTAGACCAACTCTGGTAAAAAATCTTCCTTCCAATTCGAAGGTCGTTTTCTCTTTGATAATAACTCGGGATGACTTTTACGACCCTCTAGTATGTGAGAAAAAATATAAACCGAAATATATCGGAAAGAAAACTTGAGGAGCGGTGGTCAGAGCGGCCCCATTCTAGACCACCTCTTGGAAAATCTTTCGTCGAATTGGAAGGTCGTGTTCTCTTTGATAATAAATCGTGTTGACTTTTACGACCCTCTAGTATGTGAGAAAAAATATAAACCGAAATATATCGGAAAGAAAACTTGAGGAGCGGTGGTCAGAGCGGCCCCATTCTAGAACAACTCTTGTAAAAAATCTTTTGTCCAATTCGAAGGTCGTATCGTCTTTGATAATGAATCGTGACGACTTTTATAACCCTCTAGTATATGAAAAAAATAATAAACCGAAATATATCGGAAAGGAAACTTGAGGAGCGGAGGTCAGAGCGACCCAATTCTAGACCAACTCTTGTAAAAAATTTTTCGTCCAATTCGAAGATCGTGTTCCCTTCGATAATGAATCGTGACGACTTTTACGACCCTCTAGTATGTGAAACAAAATATAAACCGAAATATATCTGAAAGGAAACTTCAGGAGCGGTGGTCAGAGCGACCCCATTCTAGACCAACTCTGGTAAAAAATCTTTCATCCAATTCGAAGGTCGTGTCCTCTTTGATAATAAATCGTGATGACTTTTACGACCCTCTAGTATGTGACAAAAAATATAAACCGAAATGTATCGGAAAAGAAACTTGACGAGCGGTGGTCGGAACGCCCCCATTCTAGACCAACTCTGGTAAAAAATCTTCCTTCCAATTCGAAGGTCGTTTTCTCTTTGATAATAACTCGGGATGACTTTTACGACCCTCTAGTATGTGAGAAAAAATATAAACCGAAATATATCGGAAAGGAAACTTCAGGAGCGGTGGTCAGAGCGACCCCATTCTAGACTAACTCTTATAAATAATCTTTCGTCCAATTCGAAGGTCGTGTCGTCTTCGATAATGAATCGTGACGACTTTTACGACCCTCTAGTATGTGAAACAAAATATAAACCGAAATATATCTGAAAGGAAACTTCAGGAGCGGTGGTCAGAGCGATCCCATTCTAGACCAACTCTTGTAAAAAATCTTTCGTCCAATTCGAAGGTCGTGCCGTCTTTGATAATGAATTGTGACGACTTTTACGACCCTCTAGTATGTGAGAAAAAATATAAACCGAAATATATCGGAAAGGAAACTTCAGGAGCGGTGGTCAGAGCGACCCCATTCTAGACCAACTCTTATAAATAATCTTTCGTGCAATTCGAAGGTCGTGTCGTCTTTGATAATGAATCGTGACGACTTTTACGACCCTCTAGTATGTGAAACAAAATATAAACCGAAATATATCTGAAAGGAAACTTCAGGAGCGGTGGTCAGAGCGACCTCATTCTAGACCAACTCTGGTAAAAAATCTTTCTTCTAATTCGAAGGTCGTTTTCTCTTTGATAATAACTCGGGATGACTTTTACGACCGTCTAGTATGTGAAAAAAAATATATACCAAAATATATCGGAAAGGAAACTTGAGGAGCGGTGGTCAGAGCGAACCCATTCCAGACCAACTCTGGTAAAAAATCTTTCGTGCAATTCGAAGGTCGTGTCGTCTTTGATAATGAATTGTGACGACTTTTACGACCCTCTAGTATGTGAAACAAAATATAAACCGAAATATATCTGAAAGGAAACTTCAGGAGCGGTGGTCAGAGCGACCCCATTCTAGACCAACTCTGGTAAAAAATCGTTCTTCCAATTCGAAGGTCGTTTTCTCTTTGATAATAACTCGGGATGACTTTTACGACCGTCTAGTATGTGAAAAAAAATATAAACCAAAATATATCGGAAAGGAAACTTGAGGAGCGGTGGTCAGAACGACCCATTCTAGACCAACTCTGGTAAAAAATCTTTCGTGCAATTCGAAGGTCGTGTCGTCTTTGACAATGAATTGTGACGACTTTTACGACCCTCTAGTATATGAAAAAATATATAAACCGAAATATATTGGAAAGGAAACTTGAGGAGCGGTGGTCAGAACGACCCCATTCTAGATCAACTCTTGTAAAAAGTCTTTCGTCCAATTGAAAGGTCGTGTTCTCTTTGATAATAACTCGGGATGACTTTTACGACCCTCTAGTATGTGAGAAAAAATATAAACCGAAATATATCGGAAAGGAAACTTCAGGAGCGGTGGTCAGAGCGACCCCATTCTAGACCAACTCTTATAAATAATCTTTCGTGCAATTCGAAGGTCGTGTCGTCTTTGATAATGAATCGTGACGACTTTTACGACCCTCTAGTATGTGAAACAAAATATAAACCGAAATATATCTGAAAGGAAACTTCAGGAGCGGTGGTCAGAGCGACCTCATTCTAGACCAACTCTGGTAAAAAATCTTTCTTCCAATTCGAAGGTCGTTTTCTCTTTGATAATAACTCGGGATGACTTTTACGACCGTCTAGTATGTGAAAAAAAATATATACCAAAATATATCGGAAAGGAAACTTGAGGAGCGGTGGTCAGAGCGAACCCATTCCAGACCAACTCTGGTAAAAAATCTTGCGTGCAATTCGAATGTCGTGTCGTCTTTGATAATGAATTGTGACGACTTTTACGACCCTCTAGTATATGAAAAAATATATAAACCGAAATATATTGGAAAGGAAACTTGAGGAGCGGTGGTCAGAACGACCCCATTCTAGACCAACTCTTCTAAAAAGTCTTTCGTCCAATTCGAAGGTCGTTTCCTCTTTGACAATAAATCGTGATGACTTTTACGACCCTCTAGTATGTGAAAAAATAAATAAACCGGAATATATCGGAAAGGAAACTTGAGGAGCGGTGGTCAGATCGACCCCATTCTAGACCAACTCTTGTAAAAAATCTTTCGTCCAATTCGAAGGTCGTGTCCTCTTTGATAATAAATCGTGATGACTTTTACGACCCACTACTATGTGACAAAAAATATAAACTAAAATATATCGGAAAAGAAACTTTACGAGCGGTGGTCGGAACCACCCCATTCTAGACCAACTCTGGTAAAAAATCTTTCTTCCAATTCGAAGGTCGAGTCCTCTTTGATAATAAATCGTGATGACTTTTACGACCCTCTAGTATGTGAAAAAAAATAGAAATCGAAATATATCGGAAAGGAATCTTGAGGAGCGGTGGCCATAGCGAACCCATTCCAGACCAACTCTGGTAAAAAATCTTTCCTGCAATTCGAAGGTCGTGTCGTCTTTGATAATAAATCGTGATGACTTTTACGACCCTCTAGTATGTGAAACAAAATATAAACCGAAATATATCTGAAAGGAAACTTCAGGAGCGGTGGTCAGAGCGACCCCATTCTAGACCAACTCTGGTAAAAAATCGTTCTTCCAATTCGAAGGTCGTTTTCTCTTTGATAATAACTCGGGATGACTTTTACGACCGTCTAGTATGTGAAAAAAAATATAAACCAAAATATATCGGAAAGGAAACTTGAGGAGCGGTGGTCAGAGCGAACCCATTCCAGACCAACTCTGGTAAAAAATCTTTCGTGCAATTCGAAGGTCGTGTCGTCTTTGACAATGAATTGTGACGACTTTTACGACCCTCTAGTATATGAAAAAATATATAAACCGAAATATATTGGAAAGGAAACTTGAGGAGCGGTGGTCAGAACGACCCCATTCTAGACCAACTCTTGTAAAAAGTCTTTCGTCCAATTGAAAGGTCGTGTTCTCTTTGATAATAACTCGGGATGACTTTTACGACCCTCTAGTATGTGAGAAAAAATATAAACCGAAATATATCGGAAAGGAAACTTCAGGAGCGGTGGTCAGAGCGACCCCATTCTAAACCAACTCTTATAAATAATCTTTCGTCCAATTCGAAGGTCGTGTCGTCTTTGATAATGAATCGTGACGACTTTTACGACCCTCTAGTATGTGAAACAAAATATGAACCGAAATATATCTGAAAGGAAACTTCAGGAGCGGTGGTCAGAGCGACCCCATTCTATACCAACTCCGGTAAAAAATCATTCTTCCAATTCGAAGGTCGTTTTCTCTTTGATAATAACTCGGGATGACTTTTACGACCGTCTAGTATGTGAAAAAAAATATAAACCAAAATATATCGGAAAGGAAACTTGAGGAGCGGTGGTCAGAGCGAACCCATTCCAGACCAACTCTGGTAAAAAATCTTTCGTGCAATTCGAAGGTCGTGTCGTCTTTGATAATGAATTGTGACGACTTTTACGACCCTCTAGTATATGAAAAAATATATAAACCGAAATATATTGGAAAGGAAACTTGAGGAGCGGTGGTCAGAACGACCCCATTCTAGACCAACTCTTCTAAAAAGTCTTTCGTCCAATTGGAAGGTCGTGTTCTCTTTGATAATAAATCGTGATGACTTTTACGACCGTCTGGTATGTTAAAAAAAATATAAACCGAAATATATCGGAAAGGAAACTTGAGGAGCGGTGGTCAGAGCGACGCCATTCTAGATCAACTCTTGTAAAAAATCTTTCGTCCAATTCGAAGGTCGTGTTCTTTTTTATAATGAATCGTGATGACTTTAACGATCCTCTAGTATGTGAAAAAAAATATAAACCGAAATATTTTGGAAAGGAAACTTGAGGAGCGGTGGTCAGAGCGACCCCATTCTAGACCAACTCTTATAAATAATCTTTCGTCCAATTCGAAGGTCGTGTCGTCTTTGATAATGAATCGTGACGACTTTTACGACCCTCTAGTATGTGAAACAAAATATGAACCGAAATATATCTGAAAGGAAACTTCAGGAGCGGTGGTCAGAGCGACCCCATTCTAGACCAACTCTAGTAAAAAATCTTTTATCAAATTCGAATCTCGTATCGTCTTTGATAATGAATCGTAATGACTTTTATAACCCTCTAGTATATGCAAAAAATAATAAACCGAAATATATCGGAAAGGAAACTTGAGGAGCGGTGGTCACAGCGACCCCATTCTAGACCAACTCTTGTAAAAATCTTTCGTCGAATTGGAAGGTCATCTTCTCTTTGATAATAAATCGTGTTGACTTTTACGACCCTCTAGTATGTGAAAAAAAATATAAACCGAAATATATCGGAAAGGAAACTTGAGGAGCGGTGATCAGAGCAGCCCCATTCTAGAACAACTCTTGTAAAAAATCTTTTGTCCAATTCGAAGGTCGTATCGTCTTTGATAATGAATCGTGACGACTTTTATAACCCTCTAGTATATGAAAAAAATAATAAACCGAAATATATCGGAAAGGAAACTTGAGGAGCGGTGGTCAGAGCGACCCAATTCTAGACCAACTCTTGTAAAAAATCTTTCGTTCAATTGGAAGGTCGTGTTCTCTTTGATCATAAGTCGTCATGACTTTTACGAACTTCTGGTATGTGAAAAAATATATAAACCGGAATATATCGAAAGGAAACTTGAGGAGCGGTGGTCACAGCAACCTCATTCTAGACCAACTCTTGTAAAAAATCTTTCGTCCAATTCGAAGGTCGTGTCCTCTTTGACAATAAATCGTGATGACTTTTACGACCCTCTAGTATGTGAAAAAATAAATAAACCGGAATATATCGGAAAGGAAACTTGAGGAGCGGTGGTCAGATCGACCCCATTCTAGACCAACTCTTGTAAAAAATCTTTCGTCCAATTCGAAGGTCGTGTCCTCTTTGATAATAAATCGTGATGACTTTTACGACCCACTACTATGTGACAAAAAATATAAACCAAAATATATCGGAAAAGAAACTTTACGAGCGGTGGTCGGAACCACCCCATTCTAGACCAACTCTGGTAAAAAATCTTTCTTCCAATTCGAAGGTCGAGTCCTCTTTGATAATAAATCGTGATGACTTTTACGACCCTCTAGTATGTGAAAAAAAATATAAATCGAAATATATCGGAAAGGAATCTTGAGGAGCGGTGGCCATAGCGAACCCATTCCAGACCAACTCTGGTAAAAAATCTTTCCTGCAATTCGAAGGTCGTGTCGTCTTTGATAATAAATCGTGATGACTTTTACGACCCTCTAGTATGTGAAACAAAATATAAACCGAAATATATCTGAAAGGAAACTTCAGGAGCGGTGGTCAGAGCGACCCCATTCTAGACCAACTCTGGTAAAAAATCGTTCTTCCAATTCGAAGGTCATTTTCTATTTGATAATAACTCGGGATGACTTTTACGACCGTCTAGTATGTGAAAAAAAATATAAACCAAAATATATCGGAAAGGAAACTTGAGGAGCGGTGGTCAGAGCGAACCCATTCCAGACCAACTCTGGTAAAAAATCTTTCGTGCAATTCGAAGGTCGTGTCGTCTTTGATAATAAATCGTGATGACTTTTACGACCCTCTAGTATGTGAAAAAAAATAGAAATCGAAATATATCGGAAAGGAATCTTGAGGAGCGGTGGCCATAGCGAACCCATTCCAGACCAACTCTGGTAAAAAATCTTTCCTGCAATTCGAAGGTCGTGTCGTCTTTGATAATAAATCGTGATGACTTTTACGACCCTCTAGTATGTGAAAAAAAATAGAAATCGAAATATATCGGAAAGGAATCTTGAGGAGCGGTGGCCATAGCGAACCCATTCCAGACCAACTCTGGTAAAAAATCTTTCCTGCAATTCGAAGGTCGTGTCGTCTTTGATAATAAATCGTGATGACTTTTACGACCCTCTAGTATGTGAAACAAAATATAAACCGAAATATATCTGAAAGGAAACTTCAGGAGCGGTGGTCAGAGCGACCCCATTCTAGACCAACTCTGGTAAAAAATCGTTCTTCCAATTCGAAGGTCGTTTTCTCTTTGATAATAACTCGGGATGACTTTTACGACCGTCTAGTATGTGAAAAAAAATATAAACCAAAATATATCGGAAAGGAAACTTGAGGAGCGGTGGTCAGAGCGAACCCATTCCAGACCAACTCTGGTAAAAAATCTTTCGTGCAATTCGAAGGTCGTGTCGTCTTTGACAATGAATTGTGACGACTTTTACGACCCTCTAGTATATGAAAAAATATATAAACCGAAATATATTGGAAAGGAAACTTGAGGAGCGGTGGTCAGAACGACCCCATTCTAGACCAACTCTTGTAAAAAGTCTTTCGTCCAATTGAAAGGTCGTGTTCTCTTTGATAATAACTCGGGATGACTTTTACGACCCTCTAGTATGTGAGAAAAAATATAAACCGAAATATATCGGAAAGGAAACTTCAGGAGCGGTGGTCAGAGCGACCCCATTCTAAACCAACTCTTATAAATAATCTTTCGTCCAATTCGAAGGTCGTGTCGTCTTTGATAATGAATCGTGACGACTTTTACGACCCTCTAGTATGTGAAACAAAATATGAACCGAAATATATCTGAAAGGAAACTTCAGGAGCGGTGGTCAGAGCGACCCCATTCTATACCAACTCCGGTAAAAAATCATTCTTCCAATTCGAAGGTCGTTTTCTCTTTGATAATAACTCGGGATGACTTTTACGACCGTCTAGTATGTGAAAAAAAATATAAACCAAAATATATCGGAAAGGAAACTTGAGGAGCGGTGGTCAGAGCGAACCCATTCCAGACCAACTCTGGTAAAAAATCTTTCGTGCAATTCGAAGGTCGTGTCGTCTTTGATAATGAATTGTGACGACTTTTACGACCCTCTAGTATATGAAAAAATATATAAACCGAAATATATTGGAAAGGAAACTTGAGGAGCGGTGGTCAGAACGACCCCATTCTAGACCAACTCTTCTAAAAAGTCTTTCGTCCAATTGGAAGGTCGTGTTCTCTTTGATAATAAATCGTGATGACTTTTACGACCGTCTGGTATGTTAAAAAAAATATAAACCGAAATATATCGGAAAGGAAACTTGAGGAGCGGTGGTCAGAGCGACGCCATTCTAGATCAACTCTTGTAAAAAATCTTTCGTCCAATTCGAAGGTCGTGTTCTTTTTTATAATGAATCGTGATGACTTTAACGATCCTCTAGTATGTGAAAAAAAATATAAACCGAAATATTTTGGAAAGGAAACTTGAGGAGCGGTGGTCAGAGCGACCCCATTCTAGACCAACTCTTATAAATAATCTTTCGTCCAATTCGAAGGTCGTGTCGTCTTTGATAATGAATCGTGACGACTTTTACGACCCTCTAGTATGTGAAACAAAATATGAACCGAAATATATCTGAAAGGAAACTTCAGGAGCGGTGGTCAGAGCGACCCCATTCTAGACCAACTCTAGTAAAAAATCTTTTATCAAATTCGAATCTCGTATCGTCTTTGATAATGAATCGTAATGACTTTTATAACCCTCTAGTATATGCAAAAAATAATAAACCGAAATATATCGGAAAGGAAACTTGAGGAGCGGTGGTCACAGCGACCCCATTCTAGACCAACTCTTGTAAAAATCTTTCGTCGAATTGGAAGGTCATCTTCTCTTTGATAATAAATCGTGTTGACTTTTACGACCCTCTAGTATGTGAAAAAAAATATAAACCGAAATATATCGGAAAGGAAACTTGAGGAGCGGTGATCAGAGCAGCCCCATTCTAGAACAACTCTTGTAAAAAATCTTTTGTCCAATTCGAAGGTCGTATCGTCTTTGATAATGAATCGTGACGACTTTTATAACCCTCTAGTATATGAAAAAAATAATAAACCGAAATATATCGGAAAGGAAACTTGAGGAGCGGTGGTCAGAGCGACCCAATTCTAGACCAACTCTTGTAAAAAATCTTTCGTTCAATTGGAAGGTCGTGTTCTCTTTGATCATAAGTCGTCATGACTTTTACGAACTTCTGGTATGTGAAAAAATATATAAACCGGAATATATCGAAAGGAAACTTGAGGAGCGGTGGTCACAGCAACCTCATTCTAGACCAACTCTTGTAAAAAATCTTTCGTCCAATTCGAAGGTCGTGTCCTCTTTGACAATAAATCGTGATGACTTTTACGACCCTCTAGTATGTGAAAAAATAAATAAACCGGAATATATCGGAAAGGAAACTTGAGGAGCGGTGGTCAGATCGACCCCATTCTAGACCAACTCTTGTAAAAAATCTTTCGTCCAATTCGAAGGTCGTGTCCTCTTTGATAATAAATCGTGATGACTTTTACGACCCACTACTATGTGACAAAAAATATAAACCAAAATATATCGGAAAAGAAACTTTACGAGCGGTGGTCGGAACCACCCCATTCTAGACCAACTCTGGTAAAAAATCTTTCTTCCAATTCGAAGGTCGAGTCCTCTTTGATAATAAATCGTGATGACTTTTACGACCCTCTAGTATGTGAAAAAAAATATAAATCGAAATATATCGGAAAGGAATCTTGAGGAGCGGTGGCCATAGCGAACCCATTCCAGACCAACTCTGGTAAAAAATCTTTCCTGCAATTCGAAGGTCGTGTCGTCTTTGATAATAAATCGTGATGACTTTTACGACCCTCTAGTATGTGAAACAAAATATAAACCGAAATATATCTGAAAGGAAACTTCAGGAGCGGTGGTCAGAGCGACCCCATTCTAGACCAACTCTGGTAAAAAATCGTTCTTCCAATTCGAAGGTCATTTTCTATTTGATAATAACTCGGGATGACTTTTACGACCGTCTAGTATGTGAAAAAAAATATAAACCAAAATATATCGGAAAGGAAACTTGAGGAGCGGTGGTCAGAGCGAACCCATTCCAGACCAACTCTGGTAAAAAATCTTTCGTGCAATTCGAAGGTCGTGTCGTCTTTGATAATAAATCGTGATGACTTTTACGACCCTCTAGTATGTGAAACAAAATATAAACCGAAATATATCTGAAAGGAAACTTCAGGAGCGGTGGTCAGAGCGACCCCATTCTAGACCAACTCTGGTAAAAAATCGTTCTTCCAATTCGAAGGTCGTTTTCTCTTTGATAATAACTCGGGATGACTTTTACGACCGTCTAGTATGTGAAAAAAAATATAAACCAAAATATATCGGAAAGGAAACTTGAGGAGCGGTGGTCAGAGCGACCCATTCTAGACCAACTCTGGTAAAAAATCTTTCGTGCAATTCGAAGGTCGTGTCGTCTTTGACAATGAATTGTGACGACTTTTACGACCCTCTAGTATATGAAAAAATATATAAACCGAAATATATTGGAAAGGAAACTTGAGGAGCGGTGGTCAGAACGACCCCATTCTAGATCAACTCTTGTAAAAAGTCTTTCGTCCAATTGAAAGGTCGTGTTCTCTTTGATAATAACTCGGGATGACTTTTACGACCCTCTAGTATGTGAGAAAAAATATAAACCGAAATATATCGGAAAGGAAACTTCAGGAGCGGTGGTCAGAGCGACCCCATTCTAGACCAACTCTTATAAATAATCTTTCGTGCAATTCGAAGGTCGTGTCGTCTTTGATAATGAATCGTGACGACTTTTACGACCCTCTAGTATGTGAAACAAAATATAAACCGAAATATATCTGAAAGGAAACTTCAGGAGCGGTGGTCAGAGCGACCTCATTCTAGACCAACTCTGGTAAAAAATCTTTCTTCCAATTCGAAGGTCGTTTTCTCTTTGATAATAACTCGGGATGACTTTTACGACCGTCTAGTATGTGAAAAAAAATATATACCAAAATATATCGGAAAGGAAACTTGAGGAGCGGTGGTCAGAGCGAACCCATTCCAGACCAACTCTGGTAAAAAATCTTTCGTGCAATTCGAAGGTCGTGTCGTCTTTGATAATGAATTGTGACGACTTTTACGACCCTCTAGTATATGAAAAAATATATAAACCGAAATATATTGGAAAGGAAACTTGAGGAGCGGTGGTCAGAACGACCCCATTCTAGACCAACTCTTCTAAAAAGTCTTTCGTCCAATTGGAAGGTCGTGTTCTCTTTGATAATAAATCGTGATGACTTTTACGACCGTCTGGTATGTTAAAAAAAATATAAACCGAAATATATCGGAAAGGAAACTTGAGGAGCGGTGGTCAGAGCGACGCCATTCTAGATCAACTCTTGTAAAAAATCTTTCGTCCAATTCGAAGGTCGTGTTCTTTTTTATAATGAATCGTGATGACTTTAACGATCCTCTAGTATGTGAAAAAAAATATAAACCGAAATATTTTGGAAAGGAAACTTGAGGAGCGGTGGTCAGAGCGACCCCATTCTAGACCAACTCTTATAAATAATCTTTCGTCCAATTCGAAGGTCGTGTCGTCTTTGATAATGAATCGTGACGACTTTTACGACCCTCTAGTATGTGAAACAAAATATGAACCGAAATATATCTGAAAGGAAACTTCAGGAGCGGTGGTCAGAGCGACCCCATTCTAGACCAACTCTTGTAAAAAATCTTTTATCAAATTCGAATCTCGTATCGTCTTTGATAATGAATCGTAATGACTTTTATAACCCTCTAGTATATGCAAAAAATAATAAACCGAAATATATCGGAAAGGAAACTTGAGGAGCGGTGGTCACAGCGACCCCATTCTAGACCAACTCTTGTAAAAATCTTTCGTCGAATTGGAAGGTCGTCTTCTCTTTGATAATAAATCGTGTTGACTTTTACGACCCTCTAGTATGTGAAAAAAAATATAAACCGAAATATATCGGAAAGGAAACTTGAGGAGCGGTGATCAGAGCAGCCCCATTCTAGAACAACTCTTGTAAAAAATCTTTTGTCCAATTCGAAGGTCGTATCGTCTTTGATAATGAATCGTGACGACTTTTATAACCCTCTAGTATATGAAAAAAATAATAAACCGAAATATATCGGAAAGGAAACTTGAGGAGCGGTGGTCAGAGCGACCCAATTCTAGACCAACTCTTGTAAAAAATCTTTCGTTCAATTGGAAGGTCGTGTTCTCTTTGATCATAAGTCTTCATGACTTTTACGAACTTCTGGTATGTGAAAAAATATATAAACCGGAATATATCGAAAGGAAACTTGAGGAGCGGTGGTCACAGCAACCCCATTCTAGACCAACTCTTGTAAAAAATCTTTCGTCCAATTCGAAGGTCGTGTCCTCTTTGACAATAAATCGTGATGACTTTTACGACCCTCTAGTATGTGAAAAAATAAATAAACCGGAATATATCGGAAAGGAAACTTGAGGAGCGGTGGTCAGATCGACCCCATTCTAGACCAACTCTTGTAAAAAATCTTTCGTCCAATTCGAAGGTCGTGTCCTCTTTGATAATAAGTCGTGGTGACTTTTACGACCCACTACTATGTGACAAAAAATATAAACCAAAATATATCGGAAAAGAAACTTTACGAGCGGTGGTCGGAACCACCCCATTCTAGACCAACTCTGGTAAAAAATCTTTCTTCCAATTCGAAGGTCGAGTCCTCTTTGATAATAAATCGTGATGACTTTTACGACCCTCTAGTATGTGAAAAAAAATATAAATCGAAATATATCGGAAAGGAATCTTGAGGAGCGGTGGCCATAGCGAACCCATTCCAGACCAACTCTGGTAAAAAATCTTTCCTGCAATTCGAAGGTCGTGTCGTCTTTGATAATAAATCGTGATGACTTTTACGACCCTCTAGTATGTGAAACAAAATATAAACCGAAATATATCTGAAAGGAAACTTCAGGAGCGGTGGTCAGAGCGACCCCATTCTAGACCAACTCTGGTAAAAAATCGTTCTTCCAATTCGAAGGTCATTTTCTCTTTGATAATAACTCGGGATGACTTTTACGACCGTCTAGTATGTGAAAAAAAATATAAACCAAAATATATCGGAAAGGAAACTTGAGGAGCGGTGGTCAGAGCGAACCCATTCCAGACCAACTCTGGTAAAAAATCTTTCGTGCAATTCGAAGGTCGTGTCGTCTTTGACAATGAATTGTGACGACTTTTACGACCCTCTAGTATATGAAAAAATATATAAACCGAAATATATTGGAAAGGAAACTTGAGGAGCGGTGGTCAGAACGACCCCATTCTCGACCAACTCTTGTAAAAAGTCTTTCGTCCAATTGAAAGGTCGTGTTCTCTTTGATAATAACTCGGGATGACTTTTACGACCCTCTAGTATGTGAGAAAAAATATAAACCGAAATATATCGGAAAGGAAACTTCAGGAGCGGTGGTCAGAGCGACCCCATTCTAAACCAACTCTTATAAAAAGTCTTTCGTCCAATTGGAATGTCGTGTTCTCTTTGATAATAAATCGTGATAACTTTTACGACCGTCTGGTATGTTATAAAAAACATAAACCGAAATATATCGGAAAGGAAACTTGAGGAGCGGTGGTCAGAGCGACCCCATTCTAGATCAACTCTTGTAAAAAATCTTTCTTCCAATTCGAAGGTCGTGTTCTTTTTTATAATGAATCGTGATGACTTTAACGATCCTCTAGTATGTGAAAAAAAATATAAACCAAAATATTTTGGAAAGGAAACTTGAGGAGCGGTGGTCAGAGCGACCCCATTCTAGACCAACTCTTATAAATAATCTTTCGTCCAATTCGAAGGTCGTGTAGTCTTTGATAATGAATCGTGACGACTTTTACGACCCTCTAGTATGTGAAACAAAATATAAACCGAAATATGTCTGAAAGGAAACTTCAGGAGCGGTGGTCAGAGCGACCCCATTCTAGACCAACTCTTATAAATAATCTTTCGTGCAATTCGAAGGTCGTATCGTCTTTGATAATGAATCGTGACGACTTTTACGACCCTCTAGTATGTGAAACAAAATATAAACCGAAATATATCTGAAAGGAAATTTCAGGAGCGGTGGTCAGAGCGACCCCATTCTAGACCAACTCTGGTAAAAAATCTTTCTTCCAATTCGAAGGTCGTTTTCTCTTTGATAATAACTCGGGATGACTTTTACGACCGTCTAGTATGTGAAAAAAAATATAAACCAAAATATATCGGAAAGGAAACTTGAGGAGCGGTGGTCAGAGCGAACCCATTCCAGACCAACTCTGGTAAAAAATCTTTCGTGCAATTCGAAGGTCGTGTCGTCTTTGATAATGAATTGTGACGACTTTTACGACCCTCTAGTATATGAAAAAATATATAAACCGAAATATATTGGAAAGGAAACTTGAGGAGCGGTGGTCAGAACGACCCCATTCTAGACCAACTCTTCTAAAAAGTCTTTCGTTCAATTGGAAGGTCGTGTTCTCTTTGATAATAAATCGTGATGACTTTTACGACCGTCTGGTATGTTAAAAAAAATATAAACCGAAATATATCGGAAAGGAAACTTGAGGAGCGGTGGTCAGAGCGACCCCATTCTAGACCAACTCTTGTAAAAAATCTTTTATCAAATTCGAATCTCGTATCGTCTTTGATAATGAATCGTAATGACTTTTCTAACCCTCTAGTATATGCAAAAAATAATAAACCGAAATATATCGGAAAGGAAACTTGAGGAGCGGTGGTCACAGCGACCCCATTCTAGACCAACTCTTATAAATAATCTTTCGTCCAATTCGAAGGTCGTGTCGTCTTTGATAATGAATCGTGACGACGTTTACGACCCTCTAGTATGTGAAACAAAATATAAACCGAAATATATCTGAAAGGAAACTTCAGGAGCGGTGGTCAGAGCGACCCCATTCTAGACCAACTCTTGTAAAAAATCTTTTATCAAATTCGAATCTCGTATCGTCTTTGATAATGAATCGTAATGACTTTTATAACCCCTTTAGTATATGCAAAAAATAATAAACCGAAATATATCGGAAAGGAAACTTGAGGAGCGGTGGTCACAGCGACCCCATTCTAGACCAACACTTGTAAAAATCTTTCGTCGAATTGGAAGGTCGTCTTCTCTTTGATAATAAATCGTGTTGACTTTTACGACCCTCTAGTATGTGAAAAAAAATATAAACCGAAATATATCGGAAAGGAAACTTGAGGAGCGGTGATCAGAGCAGCCCCATTCTAGAACAACTCTTGTAAAAAATCTTTTGTCCAATTCGAAGGTCGTATCGTCTTTGATAATGAATCGTGACGACTTTTATAACCCTCTAGTGTATGAAAAAAATAATAAACCGAAATATATCGGAAAGGAAACTTGAGGAGCGGTGGTCAGAGCGACCCAATTCTAGACCAACTCTTGTAAAAAATCTTTCGTTCAATTGGAAGGTCGTGTTCTCTTTGATCATAAGTCGTCATGACTTTTACGAACTTCTGGTATGTGAAAAAATATATAAACCGGAATATATCGAAAGGAAACTTGAGGAGCGGTGGTCACAGCGACCCCATTCTAGACCAACTCTTGTAAAAAATCTTTCGTCCAATTCGAAGGTCGTGTCCTCTTTGACAATAAATCGTGATGACTTTTACGACCCTCTAGTATGTGAAAAAATAAATAAACCGGAATATATCGGAAAGGAAACTTGAGGAGCGGTGGTCAGATCGACCCCATTCTAGACCAACTCTTGTAAAAAATCTTTCGTCCAATTCGAAGGTCGTGTCCTCTTTGATACTAAATCGTGATGACTTTTACGACCCACTACTATGTGACAAAAAATATAAACCAAAATATATCGGAAAAGAAACTTTACGAGCGGTGGTCGGAACCACGACATTCTAGACCAACTCTGGTAAAAAATCTTTCTTCCAATTCGAAGGTCGAGTCCTCTTTGATAATAAATCGTGATGACTTTTACGACCCTCTAGTATGTGAAAAAAAATATAAATCGAAATATATCGGAAAGGAATCTTGAGGAGCGGTGGCCATAGCGAACCCATTCCAGACCAACTCTGGTAAAAAATCGTTCTTCCAATTCGAAGGTCGTTTTCTCTTTGATAATAACTCGGGATGACTTTTACGACCGTCTAGTATGTGAAAAAAAATATAAACCAAAATATATCGGAAAGGAAACTTGAGGAGCGGTGGTCAGAGCGAACCCATTCTAAACCAACTCTTATAAATAATCTTTCGTCCAATTCGAAGGTCGTGTCGTCTTTGATAATGAATCGTGACGACTTTTACGACCCTCTAGTATGTGAAACAAAATATAAACCGAAATATATTGGAAAGGAAACTTGAGGAGCGGTGGTCAGAACGACCCCATTCTAGACCAACTCTTGTAAAAAGTCTTTCGTCCAATTGGAAGGTCGTGTTCTCTTTGATAATAAATCGTGATGACTTTCACGACCGTCTGGTATGTTAAAAAAAATATAAACCGAAATATATCGGAAAGGAAACTTGAGGAGCGGTGGTCAGAGCGACTCCATTCTAGACCAACTCTTGTAAAAAATCTTTCGTCCAATTCGAAGGTCGTGTCCTGTTTGATAATAAATCGTGATGACTTTTACGACCCACTACTATGTGACAAAAAATATAAACCGAAATATATCGGAAAGGAAACTTCAGGAGCGGTGGTCAGAGCGACCCCATTCTAGACCAACTCTTGTAAAAAATCTTTCATCAAATTCGAATCTCGTATCGTCTTTGAAAATGAATCGTAATGACTTTTATAACCCTCTAGTATATGAAAAAAATAATAAACCGAAATATATCGGAAAGGAAACTTGAGGAGCGGTGGTCACAGCGACCCCATTCTAGACCACCTCTTGTAAAAATCTTTCGTCGAATTGGAAGGTCGTGTTCTCTTTGATAATAAATCGTGTTGACTTTTACGACCCTCTAGTATGTGAAAAAAAATATAAACCGAAATATATCGGAAAGGAAACTTGAGGAGCGGTGGTCAGAGCGGCCCCATTCTAGAACAACTCTTGTAAAAAATCTTTCGTCCAATTCGAAGGTCGTATCGTCTTTGATAATGAATCGTGACGACTTTTATAACCCTCTAGTATATGAAAAAAATAATAAACCGAAATATATCGGAAAGGAAACTTGAGGAGCGGTGGTCAGAGCGACCCAATTCTAGACCAACTCTTGTAAAGAATCTTTCGTTCAATTGGAAGGTCGTGTTCTCTTTGATCATAAGTCGTGATGACTTTTACGAACTTCTGGTATGTGAAAAAATATATAAACCGGAAAATATCGAAAGGAAACTTGAGGAGCGGTGGTCACAGCGACCCCATTCTAGACCAACTCTTGTAAAAAATCTTTCGTCCAATTCGAAGGTCGTGTCCTCTTTGACAATAAATCGTGATGACTTTTACGACTCTCTAGTATGTGAAAAAATAAATAAACCGGAATATATCGGAAAGGAAACTTGAGGAGCGGTGGTCAGATCGACCCCATTCTAGACCAACTCTGGTAAAAAATCTTTCTTCCAATTCGAAGGTCGTGTTCTCTTTGATAATAACTCGCGATGACTTTTACGACCCTCTAGTATGTCAGGAAAAATATAAACCGAAATATATCGGAAAGGAAACTTGAGGAGCGGTGGTCAGAACGACCCCATTCTAGACCAACTCTTGTAAAAAGTCTTTCGTCCAATTGGAAGGTCGTGTTCTCTTTGATAATAAATCGTGATAACTTTCACGACCGTCTGGTATGTTAAAAAAAATATAAACCGAAATATATCGGAAAGGAAACTTGAGGAGCGGTGGTCAGAGCGACCCCATTCTATAACAACTATTGTAAAAAATCTTTCGTCCAATTCGAAGGTTGTGTCCTCTTTGATAATAAATCGTGATGACTTTCACGACCGTCTGGTATGTTAAAAAAAATATAAACCGAAATATATCGGAAAGGAAACTTGAGGAGCGGTGGTCAGAGCGACCCCATTCTAGACCAACTCTTATAAATAATCTTTCGTCCAATTCGAAGGTCGTGTCGTCTATGATAATGAATCGTGACGACCTTTACGACCCACTACTATGTGACAAAAAATATAAACCAAAATATATCGGAAAAGAAACTTGACCGAGCGGTGGTCGGAACGACCCGATTCTAGACCAACTCTGGTAAAAAATCTTTCTTCCAATTCGAAGGTCGTTTTCTCTTTGATAATAACTCGGGATGACTTTTACGACCCTCTAGTATGTGAGAAAAAATATAAACTGAAATATATCGGAAAGGAACCTTCAGGAGCGGTGGTGAGAGCGACCCCATTCTAAACCAACTCTTATAAATAATCTTTCGTCCAATTCGAAGGTCGTGTCGTCTTTGATAATGAATCGTGACGACTTTTACGACCCTCTAGTATGTGAAACAAAATATAAACCGAAATATATCTGAAAGGAAACTTCAGGAGCGGTGGTCAGAGCGACCTCATTCTAGACCAACTCTGGTAAAAAATCTTTCTTCCAATTCGAAGGTCGTTTTCTCTTTGATAATAACTCGGGATGACTTTTACGACCGTCTAGTATGTGAAAAAAAATATATACCAAAATATATCGGAAAGGAAACTTGAGGAGCGGTGGTCAGAGCGAACCCATTCCAGACCAACTCTGGTAAAAAATCTTTCGTGCAATTCGAAGGTCGTGTCGTCTTTGATAATGAATTGTGACGACTTTTACGACCCTCTAGTATATGAAAAAATATATAAACCGAAATATATTGGAAAGGAAACTTGAGGAGCGGTGGTCAGAACGACCCCATTCTAGACCAACTCTTCTAAAAAGTCTTTCGTTCAATTGGAAGGTCGTGTTCTCTTTGATAATAAATCGTGATGACTTTTACGACCGTCTGGTATGTTAAAAAAAATATAAACCGAAATATATCGGAAAGGAAACTTGAGGAGCGGTGGTCAGAGCGACCCCATTCTAGACCAACTCTTGTAAAAAATCTTTTATCAAATTCGAATCTCGTATCGTCTTTGATAATGAATCGTAATGACTTTTCTAACACTCTAGTATATGCAAAAAATAATAAACCGAAATATATCGGAAAGGAAACTTGAGGAGCGGTGGTCACAGCGACCCCATTCTAGACCAACTCTTATAAATAATCTTTCGTCCAATTCGAAGGTCGTGTCGTCTTTGATAATGAATCGTGACGACGTTTACGACCCTCTAGTATGTGAAACAAAATATAAACCGAAATATATCTGAAAGGAAACTTCAGGAGCGGTGGTCAGAGCGACCCCATTCTAGACCAACTCTTGTAAAAAATCTTTTATCAAATTCGAATCTCGTATCGTCTTTGATAATAAATCGTAATGACTTTTATAACCCCTTTAGTATATGCAAAAAATAATAAACCGAAATATATCGGAAAGGAAACTTGAGGAGCGGTGGTCACAGCGACCCCATTCTAGACCAACACTTGTAAAAATCTTTCGTCGAATTGGAAGGTCGTCTTCTCTTTGATAATAAATCGTGTTGACTTTTACGACCCTCTAGTATGTGAAAAAAAATATAAACCGAAATATATCGGAAAGGAAACTTGAGGAGCGGTGATCAGAGCAGCCCCATTCTAGAACAACTCTTGTAAAAAATCTTTTGTCCAATTCGAAGGTCGTATCGTCTTTGATAATGAATCGTGACGACTTTTATAACCCTCTAGTGTATGAAAAAAATAATAAACCGAAATATATCGGAAAGGAAACTTGAGGAGCGGTGGTCAGAGCGACCCAATTCTAGACCAACTCTTGTAAAAAATCTTTCGTTCAATTGGAAGGTCGTGTTCTCTTTGATCATAAGTCGTCATGACTTTTACGAACTTCTGGTATGTGAAAAAATATATAAACCGGAATATATCGAAAGGAAACTTGAGGAGCGGTGGTCACAGCGACCCCATTCTAGACCAACTCTTGTAAAAAATCTTTCGTCCAATTCGAAGGTCGTGTCCTCTTTGACAATAAATCGTGATGACTTTTACGACCCTCTAGTATGTGAAAAAATAAATAAACCGGAATATATCGGAAAGGAAACTTGAGGAGCGGTGGTCAGATCGACCCCATTCTAGACCAACTCTTGTAAAAAATCTTTCGTCCAATTCGAAGGTCGTGTCCTCTTTGATACTAAATCGTGATGACTTTTACGACCCACTACTATGTGACAAAAAATATAAACCAAAATATATCGGAAAAGAAACTTTACGAGCGGTGGTCGGAACCACGACATTCTAGACCAACTCTGGTAAAAAATCTTTCTTCCAATTCGAAGGTCGAGTCCTCTTTGATAATAAATCGTGATGACTTTTACGACCCTCTAGTATGTGAAAAAAAATATAAATCGAAATATATCGGAAAGGAATCTTGAGGAGCGGTGGCCATAGCGAACCCATTCCAGACCAACTCTGGTAAAAAATCGTTCTTCCAATTCGAAGGTCGTTTTCTCTTTGATAATAACTCGGGATGACTTTTACGACCGTCTAGTATGTGAAAAAAAATATAAACCAAAATATATCGGAAAGGAAACTTGAGGAGCGGTGGTCAGAGCGAACCCATTCTAAACCAACTCTTATAAATAATCTTTCGTCCAATTCGAAGGTCGTGTCGTCTTTGATAATGAATCGTGACGACTTTTACGACCCTCTAGTATGTGAAACAAAATATAAACCGAAATATATCTGAAAGGAAACTTCAGGAGCGGTGGTCAGAGCGACCCCATTCTAGACCAACTCTGGTAAAAAATCTTTCTTCCAATTCGAAGGTCGTTTTCTCTTTGATAATAACTCGGGATGACTTTTACGACCGTCTAGTATGTGAAAAAAAATATAAACCAAAATATATCGGAAAGGAAACTTGAGGAGCGGTGGTCAGAGCGAACCCATTCCAGACCAACTCTGGTAAAAAATCTTTCGCGCAATTCGAAGGTCGTGTCGTCTTTGATAATGAATTGTGACGACTTTTACGACCCTCTAGTACATGAAAAAATATATAAACCGAAATATATTGGAAAGGAAACTTGAGGAGCGGTGGTCAGAACGACCCCATTCTAGACAAACTCTTCTAAAAAGTCTTTCGTCCAATTGGAAGGTCGTGTTCTCTTTGATAATAAATCGTGATGACTTTTACGACCGTCTGGTATGTTAAAATAAATATAAACCGAAATATATCGAAAGGAAACTTGAGGAGCGGTGGTCACAGCGACCCCATTCTAGACCAACTCTTGTAAAAAATCTTTCGTCCAATTCGAAGGTCGTGTCCTCTTTGACAATAAATCGTGATGACTTTTACGACCCTCTAGTATGTGAAAAAATAAATAAACCGGAATATATCGGAAAGGAAACTTGAGGAGCGGTGGTCAGATCGACCCCATTCTAGACCAACTCTGGTAAAAAATCTTTCTTCCAATTCGAAGGTCGTGTTCTCTTTGATAATAACTCGCGATGACTTTTACGACCCTCTAGTATGTCAGGAAAAATATAAACCGAAATATATCGGAAAGGAAACTTGAGGAGCGGTGGTCAGAACGACCCCATTCTAGACCAACTCTTGTAAAAAGTCTTTCGTCCAATTGGAAGGTCGTGTTCTCTTTGATAATAAATCGTGATAACTTTCACGACCGTCTGGTATGTTAAAAAAAATATAAACCGAAATATATCGGAAAGGAAACTTGAGGAGCGGTGGTCAGAGCGACCCCATTCTAGACCAACTCTTATAAATAATCTTTCGTCCAATTCGAAGGTCGTGTCGTCTTTGATAATGAATCGTGACGACTTTTACGACCCTCTAGTATGTGAAACAAAATATAAACCAAAATATATCGGAAAAGAAACTTGACCGAGCGGTGGTCAGAGCGACCTCATTCTAGACCAACTCTGGTAAAAAATCTTTCTTCCAATTCGAAGGTCGTTTTCTCTTTGATAATAACTCGGGATGACTTTTACGACCGTCTGGTATGTGAAAAAAAATATATACCAAAATATATCGGAAAGGAAACTTGAGGAGCGGTGGTCAGAGCGAACCCATTCCAGACCAACTCTGGTAAAAAATCTTTCGTGCAATTCGAAGGTCGTGTCGTCTTTGATAATGAATTGTGACGACTTTTACGACCCTCTAGTATATGAAAAAATATATAAACCGAAATATATTGGAAAGGAAACTTGAGGAGCGGTGGTCAGAACGACCCCATTCTAGACCAACTCTTCTAAAAAGTCTTTCGTCCAATTCGAAGGTCGTGTCCTCTTTGACAATAAATCGTGATGACTTTTACGACCCTCTAGTATGTGAAAAAATAAATAAACCGGAATATATCGGAAAGGAAACTTGAGGAGCGGTGGTCAGATCGACCCCATTCTAGACCAACTCTTGTAAAAAATCTTTCGTCCAATTCGAAGGTCGTGTCCTCTTTGATAATAAATCGTGATGACTTTTACGACCCACTACTATGTGACAAAAAATATAAACTAAAATATATCGGAAAAGAAACTTTACGAGCGGTGGTCGGAACCACCCCATTCTAGACCAACTCTGGTAAAAAATCTTTCCTGCAATTCGACGGTCGTGTCGTCTTTGATAATAAATCGTGATGACTTTTACGACCCTCTAGTATGTGAAAAAAAATATAAACCAAAATATATCGGAAAGGAAACTTGAGGAGCAGTGGTCAGAGCGAACCCATTCCAGACCAACTCTGGTAAAAAATCTTTCGTGCAATTCGAAGGTCGTGTCGTCTTTGACAATGAATTGTGACGACTTTTACGACCCTCTAGTATATGAAAAAATATATAAACCGAAATATATTCGAAAGGAAACTTGAGGAGCGGTGGTCAGAACGACCCCATTCTAGACCAACTCTTGTAAATAGTCTTTCGTCCAATTGAAAGGTCGTGTTCTCTTTGATAATAACTCGGGATGACTTTTACGACCCTCTAGTATGTGAGAAAAAATATAAACCGAAATATATCGGAAAGGAAACTTCAGGAGCGGTGGTCAGAGCGACCCCATTCTAAACCAACTCTTATAAAAAGTCTTTCGTCCAATTGGAATGTCGTGTTCTCTTTGATAATAAATCGTGATAACTTTTACGACCGTCTGGTATGTTAAAAAAAAACATAAACCGAAATATATCGGAAAGGAAACTTGAGGAGCGGTGGTCAGAGCGACCCCATTCTAGACCAACTCTTATAAATAATCTTTCGTCCAATTCGAAGGTCGTGTCGTCTTTGATAATGAATCGTGACGACTTTTACGACCCTCTAGTATGTGAAACAAAATATAAACCGAAATATGTCTGAAAGGAAACTTCAGGAGTGGTGGTCAGAGCGACCCCATTCTAGACCAACTCTTATAAATAATCTTTCGTGCAATTCGAAGGTCGTATCGTCTTTGATAATGAATCGTGACGACTTTTACGACCCTCTAGTATGTGAAACAAAATATAAACCGAAATATGTCTGAAAGGAAACTTGAGGAGCGGTGGTCAGAGCGACCCAATTCTAGACCAACTCTTGTAAAAAATCTTTCGTCCAATTCGAAGGTCGTGTTCCCTTTGATAATGAATCGTGACGACTTTTACGACCCTCTAGTATGTGAAACAAAATATAAACCGAAATATATCTGAAAGGAAACTTCAGGAGCGGTGGTCAGAGCGACCCCATTCTAGACCAACTCTGGTAAAAAATCTTTCTTCCAATTCGAAGGTCGTTTTCTCTTTGATAATAACTCGGGATGACTTTTACGACCGTCTAGTATGTGAAAAAAAATATAAACCTAAATATATCGGAAAGGAAACTTGAGGAGCGGTGGTCAGAGCGAACCCATTCCAGAACAACTCTGGTAAAAAATCTTTCGTGCAATTCGAAGGTCGTGTCGTCTTTGATAATGAATTGTGGCGACTTTCTCGACCCTCTAGTATATGACAAAAAATATAAACCGAAATATATTGGAAAGGAAACTTGAGGAGCGGTGGTCAGAACGACCCCATTCTAGACCAACTCTTGTAAAAAGTCTTTCGTCCAATTGGAAGGTCGTGTTCTCTTTGATAATAAATCGTGTTGACTTTTTCGACCCTCTAGTATGTGAAAAAAAATATAAACCGAAATATATCGGAAAGAAAACTTGAGGAGCGGTGGTCAGAGCGGCCCCATTCTAGAACAACTCTTGTAAAAAATCTTTTGTCCAATTCGAAGGTCGTATCGTCTTTGATAATGAATCGTGACGACTTTTATAACCCTCTAGTATATGAAAAAAATAATAAACCGACATATATCGGAAAGGAAACTTGAGGAGCGGTGGTCAGAGCGAACCCATTCTAAACCAACTCTTATAAATAATCTTTCGTCCAATTCGAAGGTCGTGTCGTCTTTGATAATGAATCGTGACGACTTTTACGACCCTCTAGTATGTGAAACAAAATATAAACCGAAATATATCTGAAAGGAAACTTCAGGAGCGGTGGTCAGAGCGACCCCATTCTAGACCAACTCTGGTAAAAAATCTTTCTTCCAATTCGAAGGTCGTTTTCTCTTTGATAATAACTCGGGATGACTTTTACGACCGTCTAGTATGTGAAAAAAAATATAAACCAAAATATATCGGAAAGGAAACTTGAGGAGCGGTGGTCAGAGCGAACCCATTCCAGACCAACTCTGGTAAAAAATCTTTCGCGCAATTCGAAGGTCGTGTCGTCTTTGATAATGAATTGTGACGACTTTTACGACCCTCTAGTACATGAAAAAATATATAAACCGAAATATATTGGAAAGGAAACTTGAGGAGCGGTGGTCAGAACGACCCCATTCTAGACAAACTCTTCTAAAAAGTCTTTCGTCCAATTGGAAGGTCGTGTTCTCTTTGATAATAAATCGTGATGACTTTTACGACCGTCTGGTATGTTAAAATAAATATAAACCGAAATATATCGAAAGGAAACTTGAGGAGCGGTGGTCACAGCGACCCCATTCTAGACCAACTCTTGTAAAAAATCTTTCGTCCAATTCGAAGGTCGTGTCCTCTTTGACAATAAATCGTGATGACTTTTACGACCCTCTAGTATGTGAAAAAATAAATAATCCGGAATATATCGGAAAGGAAACTTGAGGAGCGGTGGTCAGATCGACCCCATTCTAGACCAACTCTGGTAAAAAATCTTTCTTCCAATTCGAAGGTCGTGTTCTCTTTGATAATAACTCGCGATGACTTTTACGACCCTCTAGTATGTCAGGAAAAATATAAACCGAAATATATCGGAAAGGAAACTTGAGGAGCGGTGGTCAGAACGACCCCATTCTAGACCAACTCTTGTAAAAAGTCTTTCGTCCAATTGGAAGGTCGTGTTCTCTTTGATAATAAATCGTGATAACTTTCACGACCGTCTGGTATGTTAAAAAAAATATAAACCGAAATATATCGGAAAGGAAACTTGAGGAGCGGTGGTCAGAGCGACCCCATTCTATAACAACTATTGTAAAAAATCTTTCGTCCAATTCGAAGGTTGTGTCCTCTTTGATAATAAATCGTGATGACTTTCACGACCGTCTGGTATGTTAAAAAAAATATAAACCGAAATATATCGGAAAGGAAACTTGAGGAGCGGTGGTCAGAGCGACCCCATTCTAGACCAACTCTTATAAATAATCTTTCGTCCAATTCGAAGGTCGTGTCGTCTATGATAATGAATCGTGACGACCTTTACGACCCACTACTATGTGACAAAAAATATAAACCAAAATATATCGGAAAAGAAACTTGACCGAGCGGTGGTCGGAACGACCCGATTCTAGACCAACTCTGGTAAAAAATCTTTCTTCCAATTCGAAGGTCGTTTTCTCTTTGATAATAACTCGGGATGACTTTTACGACCCTCTAGTATGTGAGAAAAAATATAAACCGAAATATATCGGAAAGGAACCTTCAGGAGCGGTGGTGAGAGCGACCCCATTCTAAACCAACTCTTATAAATAATCTTTCGTCCAATTCGAAGGTCGTGTCGTCTTTGATAATGAATCGTGACGACTTTTACGACCCTCTAGTATGTGAAACAAAATATAAACCGAAATATATCGGAAAGGAACCTTCAGGAGCGGTGGTGAGAGCGACCCCATTCTAAACCAACTCTTATAAATAATCTTTCGTCCAATTCGAAGGTCGTGTCGTCTTTGATAATGAATCGTGACGACTTTTACGACCCTCTAGTATGTGAAACAAAATATAAACCAAAATATATCGGAAAAGAAACTTGACCGAGCGGTGGTCAGAGCGACCTCATTCTAGACCAACTCTGGTAAAAAATCTTTCTTCCAATTCGAAGGTCGTTTTCTCTTTGATAATAACTCGGGATGACTTTTACGACCGTCTGGTATGTGAAAAAAAATATATACCAAAATATATCGGAAAGGAAACTTGAGGAGCGGTGGTCAGAGCGAACCCATTCCAGACCAACTCTGGTAAAAAATCTTTCGTGCAATTCGAAGGTCGTGTCGTCTTTGATAATGAATTGTGACGACTTTTACGACCCTCTAGTATATGAAAAAATATATAAACCGAAATATATTGGAAAGGAAACTTGAGGAGCGGTGGTCAGAACGACCCCATTCTAGACCAACTCTTCTAAAAAGTCTTTCGTCCAATTCGAAGGTCGTGTCCTCTTTGACAATAAATCGTGATGACTTTTACGACCCTCTAGTATGTGAAAAAATAAATAAACCGGAATATATCGGAAAGGAAACTTGAGGAGCGGTGGTCAGATCGACCCCATTCTAGACCAACTCTTGTAAAAAATCTTTCGTCCAATTCGAAGGTCGTGTCCTCTTTGATAATAAATCGTGATGACTTTTACGACCCACTACTATGTGACAAAAAATATAAACTAAAATATATCGGAAAAGAAACTTTACGAGCGGTGATCGGAACCACCCCATTCTAGACCAACTCTGGTAAAAAATCTTTCCTGCAATTCGAAGGTCGTGTCGTCTTTGATAATAAATCGTGATGACTTTTACGACCCTCTAGTATGTGAAAAAAAATATAAACCAAAATATATCGGAAAGGAAACTTGAGGAGCAGTGGTCAGAGCGAACCCATTCCAGACCAACTCTGGTAAAAAATCTTTCGTGCAATTCGAAGGTCGTGTCGTCTTTGACAATGAATTGTGACGACTTTTACGACCCTCTAGTATATGAAAAAATATATAAACCGAAATATATTCGAAAGGAAACTTGAGGAGCGGTGGTCAGAACGACCCCATTCTAGACCAACTCTTGTAAATAGTCTTTCGTCCAATTGAAAGGTCGTGTTCTCTTTGATAATAACTCGGGATGACTTTTACGACCCTCTAGTATGTGAGAAAAAATATGAACCGAAATATATCGGAAAGGAAACTTCCGGAGCGGTGGTCAGAGCGACCCCATTCTAAACCAACTCTTATAAAAAGTCTTTCGTCCAATTGGAATGTCGTGTTCTCTTTGATAATAAATCGTGATAACTTTTACGACCGTCTGGTATGTTAAAAAAAAACATAAACCGAAATATATCGGAAAGGAAACTTGAGGAGCGGTGGTCAGAGCGACCCCATTCTAGACCAACTCTTATAAATAATCTTTCGTCCAATTCGAAGGTCGTGTCGTCTTTGATAATGAATCGTGACGACTTTTACGACCCTCTAGTATGTGAAACAAAATATAAACCGAAATATGTCTGAAAGGAAACTTCAGGAGTGGTGGTCAGAGCGACCCCATTCTAGACCAACTCTTATAAATAATCTTTCGTGCAATTCGAAGGTCGTATCGTCTTTGATAATGAATCGTGACGACTTTTACGACCCTCTAGTATGTGAAACAAAATATAAACCGAAATATGTCTGAAAGGAAACTTGAGGAGCGGTGGTCAGAGCGACCCAATTCTAGACCAACTCTTGTAAAAAATCTTTCGTCCAATTCGAAGGTCGTGTTCCCTTTGATAATGAATCGTGACGACTTTTACGACCCTCTAGTATGTGAAACAAAATATAAACCGAAATATATCTGAAAGGAAACTTCAGGAGCGGTGGTCAGAGCGACCCCATTCTAGACCAACTCTGGTAAAAAATCTTTCTTCCAATTCGAAGGTCGTTTTCTCTTTGATAATAACTCGGGATGACTTTTACGACCGTCTAGTATGTGAAAAAAAATATAAACCTAAATATATCGGAAAGGAAACTTGAGGAGCGGTGGTCAGAGCGAACCCATTCCAGACCAACTCTGGTAAAAAATCTTTCGTGCAATTCGAAGGTCGTGTTGTCTTTGATAATGAATTGTGACGACTTTCTCGACCCTCTAGTATATGACAAAAAATATAAACCGAAATATATTGGAAAGGAAACTTGAGGAGCGGTGGTCAGAACGACCCCATTCTAGACCAACTCTTGTAAAAAGTCTTTCGTCCAATTGGAAGGTCGTGTTCTCTTTGATAATAAATCGTGTTGACTTTTTCGACCCTCTAGTATGTGAAAAAAAATATAAACCGAAATATATCGGAAAGAAAACTTGAGGAGCGGTGGTCAGAGCGGCCCCATTCTAGAACAACTCTTGTAAAAAATCTTTTGTCCAATTCGAAGGTCGTATCGTCTTTGATAATGAATCGTGACGACTTTTATAACCCTCTAGTATATGAAAAAAATAATAAACCGACATATATCGGAAAGGAAACTTGAGGAGCGGTGGTCAGAGCGACCCAATTCTAGACCAACTCTTGTAAAAAATCTTTCGCCCAATTCGAAGGTCGTGTTCCTTTTGATAATGAATCGTGATGACTTTTACGACCGTCTAGTATGTGAAAAAAAATATAAACCGAAATATATCCGAGTGGAAACTTGAGCAGCGGTGGTCAGAGCGACCCCATTTTCGACCAACTCTTGTAAAAAATCTTTCGTCCAATTCGAAGGTCGTGTTCTCTTTGATAATGAATCGCCATGACTTTTACGACCCTCTCGTATGTGAAAAAAATATAAACCGAAATATATCGGAACGGAAAATAGAGGAGCGGTGGTCAGAGCGACCCCATTCTAGATCAACTCTTGTAAAAAATCTTTCATCCAATTCGAACGTGGTGTTCTCTTTGATAATAAATCGTGATGACATTTACGGCCCTCTAGTATGTGAAAAAAATATATAAACCGAAATATATCGGAAAGGAAACTTGAGGACCGGTGGCCAGAGCGACCCCATTCTAGACCAACTTTTGTAAAAAATCTTTTGTTCAATTCGAAGGGCGTGTCGTCTTTGATAATGAATCGTGACGACTTTTACGACCCTCTAGTGTGTGAAAAAAAATATAAACCGAAATATATCGGAAAGGAAACTTGACGAGCGGTTCTCAAAGCGACCCCATTCTAAAACAACTCTGGTAAAAAATCTTCTGTCCGATTGGAAGGTCGTGTTCTGTTTGATAATGAATCGTCATGACTTTTACGACCTTCTAGTATGTGAAAAAATATATAAACCGAAATATATCGGAAAGGAAACTTGAGGAGCGGTGGTCAGATCGACTCCATTCTAGACCAACTCTTGTAAAAAATCTTTCGTCCAATTCGAAGGTCGTGTCCTGTTTGATAATAAATCGTGATGACTTTTACGACCCACTACTATGTGACAAAAAATATAAACCAAAATATATCGGAAAGAAACTTGACAGAACGGTGGTCGGAACGACCCGATTCTAGACCAACTCTGGTAAAAAATCTTTCTTCCAATTCGAAGGTCGTTTTCTCTTTGATAATAACTCGGGATGACTCGTACGACCCTCTAGTATGTGAGAAAAAATATAAACCGAAATATATCGGAAAGGAAACTTCAGGAGCGGTGGTCAGAGCGATCCCATTCTAGACCAACTCTTGTAAAAAATCTTTCGTCCAATTCGAAGGTCGTGTCGTCTTTGATAATGAATTGTGACGACTTTTACGACCCTCTAGTATATGAAAAAATATATAAACCGAAATATATTGGAAAGGAAACTTGAGGAGCGGTGGTCAGAACGACCCCATTCTAGACCAACTCTTGTAAAAAGTCTTTCGCCCAATTCGAAGATCGTGTTCCCTTTGATAATGAATCGTGACGACTTTTACGACCCTCTAGTATGTGAAACAAAATATAAACCGAAATATATCTGAAAGGAAACTTCAGGAGCGGTGGTCAGAGCGACCCCATTCTAGACCAACTCTGGTAAAAAATCTTTCATCCAATTCGAAGGTCGTGTCCTCTTTGATAATAAATCGTGATGACTTTTACGACCCTCTAGTATGTGACAAAAAATATAAACCGAAATATATCGGAAAAGAAACTTGACGAGCGGTGGTCGGAACGCCCCCATTCTAGACCAGCTCTGGTAAAAAATCTTTCTTCCAATTCGAAGGTCGTTTCCTCTTTGATAATAACTCGGGATGACTTTTACGACCCTCTAGTATGGGAGAAAAAATATAAACCGAAATATATCGGAAAGGAAACTTCAGGAGCGGTGGTCAGAGCGACCCCATTCTAGACTAACTCTTATAAATAATCTTTCGTCCAATTCGAAGGTCGTGCCGTCTTTGATAATGAATTGTGACGACTTTTACGACCCTCTAGTATGTGAAACAAAATATAAACCGAAATATATCTGAAAGGAAACTTCAGGAGCGGTGGTCAGAGCGACCCCATTCTAGACCAACTCTGGTAAAAAATCTTTCATCCAATTCGAAGGTCGTGTCCTCTTTGATAATAAATCGTGATGACTTTTACGACCCTCTAGTATGTGACAAAAAATATAAACCGAAATATATCGGAAAAGAAACTTGACGAGCGGTGGTCGGAACGCCCCCATTCTAGACCAGCTCTGGTAAAAAATCTTTCTTCCAATTCGAAGGTCGTTTCCTCTTTGATAATAACTCGGGATGACTTTTACGACCCTCTAGTATGGGAGAAAAAATATAAACCGAAATATATCGGAAAGGAAACTTCAGGAGCGGTGGTCAGAGCGACCCCATTCTAGACTAACTCTTATAAATAATCTTTCGTCCAATTCGAAGGTCGTGCCGTCTTTGATAATGAATTGTGACGACTTTTACGACCCTCTAGTATGTGAGAAAAAATATAAACCGAAATATATCGGAAAGGAAACTTCAGGAGCGGTGGTCAGAGCGACCCCATTCTAGACCAACTCTTATAAATAATCTTTCGTCCAATTCGAAGGTCGTGTCGTCTTTGATAATGAATCGTGACGACTTTTACGACCCTCTAGTATGTGAAACAAAATATAAACCGAAATATATCTGTAAGGAAACTTCAGGAGCGGTGGTCAGAGCGACCCCATTCTAGACCAACTCTTGTAAAAAATCTTTCATCAAATTCGAATCTCGTATCGTCTTTGATAATAAATCGTAATGACTTTTATAACCCTCTAGTATATGAAAAAAACAATAAACCGAAATATATCGGAAAGGAAACTTGAGGAGCGGTGGTCACAGCGACCCCATTCTAGACCACCTCTTGGAAAATCTTTCGTCGAATTGGAAGGTCGTGTTCTCTTTGATAATAAATCGTGTTGACTTTTACGACCCTCTAGTATGTGAGAAAAAATATAAACCGAAATATATCGGAAAGAAAACTTGAGGAGCGGTGGTCAGAGCGGCCCCATTCTAGAACAACTCTTGTAAAAAATCTTTTGTCCAATTCGAAGGTCGTATCGTCTTTGATAATGAATCGTGACGACTTTTATAACCCTCTAGTATATGAAAAAAATAATAAACCGAAATATATCGGAAAGGAAACTTGAGGAGCGGAGGTCAGAGCGACCCAATTCTAGACCAACTCTTGTAAAAAATTTTTCGTCCAATTCGAAGATCGTGTTCCCTTTGATAATGAATCGTGACGACTTTTACGACCCTCTAGTATGTGAAACAAAATATAAACCGAAATATATCTGAAAGGAAACTTCAGGAGCGGTGGTCAGAGCGACCCCATTCTAGACCAACTCTGGTAAAAAATCTTTCATCCAATTCGAAGGTCGTGTCCTCTTTGATAATAAATCGTGATGACTTTTACGACCCTCAAGTATGTGACAAAAAATATAAACCGAAATATATCGGAAAAGAAACTTGACGAGCGGTGGTCGGAACGCCCCCATTCTAGACCAACTCTGGTAAAAAATCTTCCTTCCAATTCGAAGGTCGTTTTCTCTTTGATAATAACTCGGGATGACTTTTACGACCCTCTAGTATGTGAGAAAAAATATAAACCGAAATATATCGGAAAGGAAACTTCAGGAGCGGTGGTCAGAGCGACCCCATTCTAGACTAACTCTTATAAATAATCTTTCGTCCAATTCGAAGGTCGTGTCGTCTTCGATATTGAATCGTGACGACTTTTACGACCCTCTAGTATGTGAAACAAAATATAAACCGAAATATATCTGAAAGGAAACTTCAGGAGCGGTGGTCAGAGCGATCCCATTCTAGACCAACTCTTGTAAAAAATCTTTCGTCCAATTCGAAGGTCGTGCCGTCTTTGATAATGAATTGTGACGACTTTTACGACCCTCTAGTATGTGAGAAAAAATATAAACCGAAATATATCGGAAAGGAAACTTCAGGAGCGGTGGTCAGAGCGACCCCATTCTAGACCAACTCTTATAAATAATCTTTCGTGCAATTCGAAGGTCGTGTCGTCTTTGATAATGAATCGTGACGACTTTTACGACCCTCTAGTATGTGAAACAAAATATAAACCGAAATATATCTGAAAGGAAACTTCAGGAGCGGTGGTTAGAGCGACCCCATTCTAGACCAACTCTGGTAAAAAATCTTTCTTCCAATTCGAAGGTCGTTTTCTCTTTGATAATAACTCGGGATGACTTTTACGACCGTCTAGTATGTGAAAAAAAATATAAACCAAAATATATCGGAAAGGAAACTTGAGGAGCGGTGGTCAGAGCGAACCCATTCCAGACCAACTCTGGTAAAAAATCTTTCGCGCAATTCGAAGGTCGTGTCGTCTTTGATAATGAATTGTAACGACTTTTACGACCGTCTAGTATATGAAAAAATATATAAACCGAAATATATTGGAAAGGAAACTTGAGGAGCGGTGGTCAGAACGACCCCATTCTAGACCAACTCTTCTAAAAAGTCTTTCGTCCAATTGGAAGGTCGTGTTCTCTTTGATAATAAATCGTGATGACTTTTACGACCGTCTGGTATGTTAAAATAAATATAAACCGAAATATATCGGAAAGGAAACTTGAGGAGCGGTGGTCAGAGCGACCCCGTTCTAGATCAACTCTTGTAAAAAATCTTTCGTCCAATTCGAAGGTCGTGTTCTTTTTGATAATGAATCGTGATGACTTTAACGATCCTCTAGTATGTGAAAAAAAATATAAACCAAAATATTTTGGAAAGGAAACTTGAGGAGCGGTGGTCAGAGCGACCCCATTCTAGACCAACTCTTATAAATAATCTTTCGTCCAATTCGAAGGTCGTGTCGTCTTTGATAATGAATCGTGACGACTTTTACGACCCTCTAGTATGTGAAACAAAATATAAACCGAAATATATCTGAAAGGAAACTTCAGGAGCGGTGGTCAGAGCGACCCCATTCTAGACCAATTCTTGTAAAAAATCTTTCATCAAATTCGAATCTCGTATCGTCTTTGATAATGAATCGTAATGACTTTTATAACCCTCTAGTATATGAAAAAAACAATAAACCGAAATATATCGGAAAGAAAACTTGAGTAGCGGTGGTCACAGCGACCCCATTCTAGACCACCTCTTGGAAAATCTTTCGTCGAATTGGAAGGTCGTGTTCTCTTTGATAATAAATCGTGTTGACTTTTACGACCCTCTAGTATTTGAGAAAAAATATAAACCGAAATATATCGGAAAGAAAACTTGAGGAGCGGTGGTCAGAGCGGCCCCATTCTAGAACAACTCTTGTAAAAAATTTTTCGTCCAATTCGAAGATCGTGTTCCCTTTGATAATGAATCGTGACGACTTTTACGACCCTCTAGTATGTGAAACAAAATATAAACCGAAATATATCTGAAAGGAAACTTCAGGAGCGGTGGTCAGAGCGACCCCATTCTAGACCAACTCTGGTAAAAAATCTTTCATCCAATTCGAAGGTCGTGTCCTCTTTGATAATAAATCGTGATGACTTTTACGACCCTCTAGTATGTGACAAAAAATATAAACCGAAATATATCGGAAAAGAAACTTGACGAGCGGTGGTCGGAACGCCCCCATTCTAGACCAGCTCTGGTAAAAAATCTTTCTTCCAATTCGAAGGTCGTTTCCTCTTTGATAATAACTCGGGATGACTTTTACGACCCTCTAGTATGTGAGAAAAAATATAAACCGAAATATATCGGAAAGGAAACTTCAGGAGCGGTGGTCAGAGCGACCCCATTCTAGACCAACTCTTATAAATAATCTTTCGTCCAATTCGAAGGTCGTGTCGTCTTTGATAATGAATCGTGACGACTTTTACGACCCTCTAGTATGTGAAACAAAATATAAACCGAAATATATCTGAAAGGAAACTTCAGGAGCGGTGGTCAGAGCGACCCCATTCTAGACCAACTCTGGTAAAAAATCTTTCTTCCAATTCGAAGGTCGTTTTCTCTTTGATAATAACTCGGGATGACTTTTACGACCGTCTAGTATGTGAAAAAAAATATAAACCAAAATATATCGGAAAGGAAACTTGAGGAGCGGTGGTCAGAGCGAACCCATTCCAGACCAACTCTGGTAAAAAATCTTTCGCGCAATTCGAAGGTCGTGTCGTCTTTGATAATGAATTGTGACGACTTTTACGACCCTCTAGTACATGAAAAAATATATAAACCGAAATATATTGGAAAGGAAACTTGAGGAGCGGTGGTCAGAACGACCCCATTCTAGACAAACTCTTCTAAAAAGTCTTTCGTCCAATTGGAAGGTCGTGTTCTCTTTGATAATAAATCGTGATGACTTTTACGACCGTCTGGTATGTTAAAATAAATATAAACCGAAATATATCGAAAGGAAACTTGAGGAGCGGTGGTCACAGCGACCCCATTCTAGACCAACTCTTGTAAAAAATCTTTCGTCCAATTCGAAGGTCGTGTCCTCTTTGACAATAAATCGTGATGACTTTTACGACCCTCTAGTATGTGAAAAAATAAATAAACCGGAATATATCGGAAAGGAAACTTGAGGAGCGGTGGTCAGATCGACCCCATTCTAGACCAACTCTGGTAAAAAATCTTTCTTCCAATTCGAAGGTCGTGTTCTCTTTGATAATAACTCGCGATGACTTTTACGACCCTCTAGTATGTCAGGAAAAATATAAACCGAAATATATCGGAAAGGAAACTTGAGGAGCGGTGGTCAGAACGACCCCATTCTAGACCAACTCTTGTAAAAAGTCTTTCGTCCAATTGGAAGGTCGTGTTCTCTTTGATAATAAATCGTGATAACTTTCACGACCGTCTGGTATGTTAAAAAAAATATAAACCGAAATATATCGGAAAGGAAACTTGAGGAGCGGTGGTCAGAGCGACCCCATTCTATAACAACTATTGTAAAAAATCTTTCGTCCAATTCGAAGGTTGTGTCCTCTTTGATAATAAATCGTGATGACTTTCACGACCGTCTGGTATGTTAAAAAAAATATAAACCGAAATATATCGGAAAGGAAACTTGAGGAGCGGTGGTCAGAGCGACCCCATTCTAGACCAACTCTTATAAATAATCTTTCGTCCAATTCGAAGGTCGTGTCGTCTATGATAATGAATCGTGACGACCTTTACGACCCACTACTATGTGACAAAAAATATAAACCAAAATATATCGGAAAAGAAACTTGACCGAGCGGTGGTCGGAACGACCCGATTCTAGACCAACTCTGGTAAAAAATCTTTCTTCCAATTCGAAGGTCGTTTTCTCTTTGATACTAACTCGGGATGACTTTTACGACCCTCTAGTATGTGAGAAAAAATATAAACCGAAATATATCGGAAAGGAACCTTCAGGAGCGGTGGTGAGAGCGACCCCATTCTAAACCAACTCTTATAAATAATCTTTCGTCCAATTCGAAGGTCGTGTCGTCTTTGATAATGAATCGTGACGACTTTTACGACGCTCTAGTATGTGAAACAAAATATAAACCGAAATATATCGGAAAGAAACCTTCAGGAGCGGTGGTGAGAGCGACCCCATTCTAAACCAACTCTTATAAATAATCTTTCGTCCAATTCGAAGGTCGTGTCGTCTTTGATAATGAATCGTGACGACTTTAACGACCCTCTAGTATGTGAAACAAAATATAAACCAAAATATATCGGAAAAGAAACTTGACCGAGCGGTGGTCAGAGCGACCTCATTCTAGACCAACTCTGGTAAAAAATCTTTCTTCCAATTCGAAGGTCGTTTTCTCTTTGATAATAACTCGGGATGACTTTTACGACCGTCTGGTATGTGAAAAAAAATATATACCAAAATATATCGGAAAGGAAACTTGAGGAGCGGTGGTCAGAGCGAACCCATTCCAGACCAACTCTGGTAAAAAATCTTTCGTGCAATTCGAAGGTCGTGTCGTCTTTGATAATGAATTGTGACGACTTTTACGACCCTCTAGTATATGAAAAAATATATAAACCGAAATATATTGGAAAGGAAACTTGAGGAGCGGTGGTCAGAACGACCCCATTCTAGACCAACTCTTCTAAAAAGTCTTTCGTCCAATTCGAAGGTCGTGTCCTCTTTGACAATAAATCGTGATGACTTTTACGACCCTCTAGTATGTGAAAAAATAAATAAACCGGAATATATCGGAAAGGAAACTTGAGGAGCGGTGGTCAGATCGACCCCATTCTAGACCAACTCTTGTAAAAAATCTTTCGTCCAATTCGAAGGTCGTGTCCTCTTTGATAATAAATCGTGATGACTTTTACGACCCACTACTATGTGACAAAAAATATAAACTAAAATATATCGGAAAAGAAACTTTACGAGCGGTGGTCGGAACCACCCCATTCTAGACCAACTCTGGTAAAAAATCTTTCCTGCAATTCGAAGGTCGTGTCGTCTTTGATAATAAATCGTGATGACTTTTACGACCCTCTAGTATGTGAAAAAAAATATAAACCAAAATATATCGGAAAGGAAACTTGAGGAGCAGTGGTCAGAGCGAACCCATTCCAGACCAACTCTGGTAAAAAATCTTTCGTGCAATTCGAAGGTCGTGTCGTCTTTGACAATGAATTGTGACGACTTTTACGACCCTCTAGTATATGAAAAAATATATAAACCGAAATATATTCGAAAGGAAACTTGAGGAGCGGTGGTCAGAACGACCCCATTCTAGACCAACTCTTGTAAATAGTCTTTCGTCCAATTGGAATGTCGTGTTCTCTTTGATAATAAATCGTGATAACTTTTACGACCGTCTGGTATGTTAAAAAAAAACATAAACCGAAATATATCGGAAAGGAAACTTGAGGAGCGGTGGTCAGAGCGACCCCATTCTAGATCAACTCTTGTAAAAAATCTTTCGTCCAATTCGAAGGTCGTGTTCTTTTTTATAATGAATCGTGATGACTTTAATGATCCTCTAGTATGTGAAAAAAAATATAAACCAAAATATTTTGGAAAGGAAACTTGAGGAGCGGTGGTCAGAGCGACCCCATTCTAGACCAACTCTTATAAATAATCTTTCGTCCAATTCGAAGGTCGTGTCGTCTTTGATAATGAATCGTGACGACTTTTACGACCCTCTAGTATGTGAAACAAAATATAAACCGAAATATGTCTGAAAGGAAACTTGAGGAGCGGTGGTCAGAGCGACCCAATTCTAGACCAACTCTTGTAAAAAATCTTTCGTCCAATTCGAAGGTCGTGTTCCCTTTGATAATGAATCGTGACGACTTTTACGACCCTCTAGTATGTGAAACAAAATATAAACCGAAATATATCTGAAAGGAAACTTCAGGAGCGGTGGTCAGAGCGACCCCATTCTAGACCAACTCTGGTAAAAAATCTTTCTTCCAATTCGAAGGTCGTTTTCTCTTTGATAATAACTCGGGATGACTTTTACGACCGTCTAGTATGTGAAAAAAAATATAAACCTAAATATATCGGAAAGGAAACTTGAGGAGCGGTGGTCAGAGCGAACCCATTCCAGACCAACTCTGGTAAAAAATCTTTCGTGCAATTCGAAGGTCGTGTCGTCTTTGATAATGAATTGTGACGACTTTCTCGACCCTCTAGTATATGACAAAAAATATAAACCGAAATATATTGGAAAGGAAACTTGAGGAGCGGTGGTCAGAACGACCCCATTCTAGACCAACTCTTGTAAAAAGTCTTTCGTCCAATTGGAAGGTCGTGTTCTCTTTGATAATAAATCGTGTTGACTTTTTCGACCCTCTAGTATGTGAAAAAAAATATAAACCGAAATATATCGGAAAGAAAACTTGAGGAGCGGTGGTCAGAGCGGCCCCATTCTAGAACAACTCTTGTAAAAAATCTTTTGTCCAATTCGAAGGTCGTATCGTCTTTGATAATGAATCGTGACGACTTTTATAACCCTCTAGTATATGAAAAAAATAATAAACCGACATATATCGGAAAGGAAACTTGAGGAGCGGTGGTCAGAGCGACCCAATTCTAGACCAACTCTTGTAAAAAATCTTTCGCCCAATTCGAAGGTCGTGTTCCTTTTGATAATGAATCGTGATGACTTTTACGACCGTCTAGTATGTGAAAAAAAATATAAACCGAAATATATCCGAGTGGAAACTTGAGCAGCGGTGGTCAGAGCGACCCCATTTTCGACCAACTCTTGTAAAAAATCTTTCGTCCAATTCGAAGGTCGTGTTCTCTTTGATAATGAATCGCCATGACTTTTACGACCCTCTCGTATGTGAAAAAAATATAAACCGAAATATATCGGAACGGAAAATAGAGGAGCGGTGGTCAGAGCGACCCCATTCTAGATCAACTCTTGTAAAAAATCTTTCATCCAATTCGAACGTGGTGTTCTCTTTGATAATAAATCGTGATGACATTTACGGCCCTCTAGTATGTGAAAAAAATATATAAACCGAAATATATCGGAAAGGAAACTTGAGGACCGGTGGCCAGAGCGACCCCATTCTAGACCAACTTTTGTAAAAAATCTTTCGTCCAATTCGAAGGTCGTGTCCTGTTTGATAATAAATCGTGATGACTTTTACGACCCACTACTATGTGACAAAAAATATAAACCAAAATATATCGGAAAGAAACTTGACAGAACGGTGGTCGGAACGACCCGATTCTAGACCAACTCTGGTAAAAAATCTTTCTTCCAATTCGAAGGTCGTTTTCTCTTTGATAATAACTCGGGATGACTCGTACGACCCTCTAGTATGTGAGAAAAAATATAAACCGAAATATATCGGAAAGGAAACTTCAGGAGCGGTGGTCAGAGCGACCCCATTCTAGACCAACTCTGGTAAAAAATCTTTCATCCAATTCGAAGGGCGTGTCGTCTTTGATAATGAATCGTGACGACTTTTACGACCCTCTAGTGTGTGAAAAAAAATATAAACCGAAATATATCGGAAAGGAAACTTGACGAGCGGTTCTCAAAGCGACCCCATTCTAAAACAACTCTGGTAAAAAATCTTCTGTCCGATTGGAAGGTCGTGTTCTGTTTGATAATGAATCGTCATGACTTTTACGACCTTCTAGTATGTGAAAAAATATATAAACCGAAATATATCGGAAAGGAAACTTGAGGAGCGGTGGTCAGATCGACTCCATTCTAGACCAACTCTTGTAAAAAATCTTTCGTCCAATTCGAAGGTCGTGTCCTGTTTGATAATAAATCGTGATGACTTTTACGACCCACTACTATGTGACAAAAAATATAAACCAAAATATATCGGAAAGAAACTTGACAGAACGGTGGTCGGAACGACCCGATTCTAGACCAACTCTGGTAAAAAATCTTTCTTCCAATTCGAAGGTCGTTTTCTCTTTGATAATAACTCGGGATGACTCGTACGACCCTCTAGTATGTGAGAAAAAATATAAACCGAAATATATCGGAAAGGAAACTTCAGGAGCGGTGGTCAGAGCGACCCCATTCTAGACCAACTCTGGTAAAAAATCTTTCATCCAATTCGAAGGTCGTGTCCTCTTTGATAATAAATCGTGATGACTTTTACGACCCTCTAGTATGTGACAAAAAATATAAACCGAAATATATCGGAAAAGAAACTTGACGAGCGGTGGTCGGAACGCCCCCATTCTAGACCAACTCTGGTAAAAAATCTTCCTTCCAATTCGAAGGTCGTTTTCTCTTTGATAATAACTCGGGATGACTTTTACGACCCTCTAGTATGTGAGAAAAAATATAAACCGAAATATATCGGAAAGAAAACTTGAGGAGCGGTGGTCAGAGCGGCCCCATTCTAGACCACCTCTTGGAAAATCTTTCGTCGAATTGGAAGGTCGTGTTCTCTTTGATAATAAATCGTGTTGACTTTTACGACCCTCTAGTATGTGAGAAAAAATATAAACCGAAATATATCGGAAAGAAAACTTGAGGAGCGGTGGTCAGAGCGGCCCCATTCTAGAACAACTCTTGTAAAAAATCTTTTGTCCAATTCGAAGGTCGTATCGTCTTTGATAATGAATCGTGACGACTTTTATAACCCTCTAGTATATGAAAAAAATAATAAACCGAAATATATCGGAAAGGAAACTTGAGGAGCGGAGGTCAGAGCGACCCAATTCTAGACCAACTCTTGTAAAAAATTTTTCGTCCAATTCGAAGATCGTGTTCCCTTCGATAATGAATCGTGACGACTTTTACGACCCTCTAGTATGTGAAACAAAATATAAACCGAAATATATCTGAAAGGAAACTTCAGGAGCGGTGGTCAGAGCGACCCCATTCTAGACCAACTCTGGTAAAAAATCTTTCATCCAATTCGAAGGTCGTGTCCTCTTTGATAATAAATCGTGATGACTTTTACGACCCTCTAGTATGTGACAAAAAATATAAACCGAAATGTATCGGAAAAGAAACTTGACGAGCGGTGGTCGGAACGCCCCCATTCTAGACCAACTCTGGTAAAAAATCTTCCTTCCAATTCGAAGGTCGTTTTCTTTTGATAATAACTCGGGATGACTTTTACGACCCTCTAGTATGTGAGAAAAAATATAAACCGAAATATATCGGAAAGGAAACTTCAGGAGCGGTGGTCAGAGCGACCCCATTCTAGACCAACTCTGGTAAAAAATCTTTCTTCCAATTCGAAGGTCGTTTTCTCTTTGATAATAACTCGGGATGACTTTTACGACCGTCTAGTATGTGAAAAAAAATATAAACCAAAATATATCGGAAAGGAAACTTGAGGAGCGGTGGTCAGAGCGAACCCATTCCAGACCAACTCTGGTAAAAAATCTTTCGCGCAATTCGAAGGTCGTGTCGTCTTTGATAATGAATTGTGACGACTTTTACGACCCTCTAGTACATGAAAAAATATATAAACCGAAATATATTGGAAAGGAAACTTGAGGAGCGGTGGTCAGAACGACCCCATTCTAGACAAACTCTTCTAAAAAGTCTTTCGTCCAATTGGAAGGTCGTGTTCTCTTTGATAATAAATCGTGATGACTTTTACGACCGTCTGGTATGTTAAAATAAATATAAACCGAAATATATCGAAAGGAAACTTGAGGAGCGGTGGTCACAGCGACCCCATTCTAGACCAACTCTTGTAAAAAATCTTTCGTCCAATTCGAAGGTCGTGTCCTCTTTGACAATAAATCGTGATGACTTTTACGACCCTCTAGTATGTGAAAAAATAAATAAACCGGAATATATCGGAAAGGAAACTTGAGGAGCGGTGGTCAGATCGACCCCATTCTAGACCAACTCTGGTAAAAAATCTTTCTTCCAATTCGAAGGTCGTGTTCTCTTTGATAATAACTCGCGATGACTTTTACGACCCTCTAGTATGTCAGGAAAAATATAAACCGAAATATATCGGAAAGGAAACTTGAGGAGCGGTGGTCAGAACGACCCCATTCTAGACCAACTCTTGTAAAAAGTCTTTCGTCCAATTGGAAGGTCGTGTTCTCTTTGATAATAAATCGTGATAACTTTCACGACCGTCTGGTATGTTAAAAAAAATATAAACCGAAATATATCGGAAAGGAAACTTGAGGAGCGGTGGTCAGAGCGACCCCATTCTATAACAACTATTGTAAAAAATCTTTCGTCCAATTCGAAGGTTGTGTCCTCTTTGATAATAAATCGTGATGACTTTCACGACCGTCTGGTATGTTAAAAAAAATATAAACCGAAATATATCGGAAAGGAAACTTGAGGAGCGGTGGTCAGAGCGACCCCATTCTAGACCAACTCTTATAAATAATCTTTCGTCCAATTCGAAGGTCGTGTCGTCTATGATAATGAATCGTGACGACCTTTACGACCCACTACTATGTGACAAAAAATATAAACCAAAATATATCGGAAAAGAAACTTGACCGAGCGGTGGTCGGAACGACCCGATTCTAGACCAACTCTGGTAAAAAATCTTTCTTCCAATTCGAAGGTCGTTTTCTCTTTGATAATAACTCGGGATGACTTTTACGACCCTCTAGTATGTGAGAAAAAATATAAACCGAAATATATCGGAAAGGAACCTTCAGGAGCGGTGGTGAGAGCGACCCCATTCTAAACCAACTCTTATAAATAATCTTTCGTCCAATTCGAAGGTCGTGTCGTCTTTGATAATGAATCGTGACGACTTTTACGACCCTCTAGTATGTGAAACAAAATATAAACCAAAATATATCGGAAAAGAAACTTGACCGAGCGGTGGTCAGAGCGACCTCATTCTAGACCAACTCTGGTAAAAAATCTTTCTTCCAATTCGAAGGTCGTTTTCTCTTTGATAATAACTCGGGATGACTTTTACGACCGTCTGGTATGTGAAAAAAAATATATACCAAAATATATCGGAAAGGAAACTTGAGGAGCGGTGGTCAGAGCGAACCCATTCCAGACCAACTCTGGTAAAAAATCTTTCGTGCAATTCGAAGGTCGTGTCGTCTTTGATAATGAATTGTGACGACTTTTACGACCCTCTAGTATATGAAAAAATATATAAACCGAAATATATTGGAAAGGAAACTTGAGGAGCGGTGGTCAGAACGACCCCATTCTAGACCAACTCTTCTAAAAAGTCTTTCGTCCAATTCGAAGGTCGTGTCCTCTTTGACAATAAATCGTGATGACTTTTACGACCCTCTAGTATGTGAAAAAATAAATAAACCGGAATATATCGGAAAGGAAACTTGAGGAGCGGTGGTCAGATCGACCCCATTCTAGACCAACTCTTGTAAAAAATCTTTCGTCCAATTCGAAGGTCGTGTCCTCTTTGATAATAAATCGTGATGACTTTTACGACCCACTACTATGTGACAAAAAATATAAACTAAAATATATCGGAAAAGAAACTTTACGAGCGGTGGTCGGAACCACCCCATTCTAGACCAACTCTGGTAAAAAATCTTTCCTGCAATTCGAAGGTCGTGTCGTCTTTGATAATAAATCGTGATGACTTTTACGACCCTCTAGTATGTGAAAAAAAATATAAACCAAAATATATCGGAAAGGAAACTTGAGGAGCAGTGGTCAGAGCGAACCCATTCCAGACCAACTCTTCTAAAAAGTCTTTCGTCCAATTGGAAGGTCGTGTTCTCTTTGCTAATAAATCGTGATGACTTTTACGACCGTCTGGTATGTTAAAATAAATATAAACCGAAATATATCGAAAGGAAACTTGAGGAGCGGTGGTCACAGCGACCCCATTCTAGACCAACTCTTGTAAAAAATCTTTCGTCCAATTCGAAGGTCGTGTCCTCTTTGACAATAAATCGTGATGACTTTTACGACCCTCTAGTATGTGAAAAAATAAATAAACCGGAATATATCGGAAAGGAAACTTGAGGAGCGGTGGTCAGATCGACCCCATTCTAGACCAACTCTGGTAAAAAATCTTTCTTCCAATTCGAAGGTCGTGTTCTCTTTGATAATAACTCGCGATGACTTTTACGACCCTCTAGTATGTCAGGAAAAATATAAACCGAAATATATCGGAAAGGAAACTTGAGGAGCGGTGGTCAGAACGACCCCATTCTAGACCAACTCTTGTAAAAAGTCTTTCGTCCAATTGGAAGGTCGTGTTCTCTTTGATAATAAATCGTGATAACTTTCACGACCGTCTGGTATGTTAAAAAAAATATAAACCGAAATATATCGGAAAGGAAACTTGAGGAGCGGTGGTCAGAGCGACCCCATTCTATAACAACTATTGTAAAAAATCTTTCGTCCAATTCAAAGGTTGTGTCCTCTTTGATAATAAATCGTGATGACTTTCACGACCGTCTGGTATGTTAAAAAAAATATAAACCGAAATATATCGGAAAGGAAACTTGAGGAGCGGTGGTCAGAGCGACCCCATTCTAGACCAACTCTTATAAATAATCTTTCGTCCAATTCGAAGGTCGTGTCGTCTATGATAATGAATCGTGACGACCTTTACGACCCACTACTATGTGACAAAAAATATAAACCAAAATATATCGGAAAAGAAACTTGACCGAGCGGTGGTCGGAACGACCCGATTCTAGACCAACTCTGGTAAAAAATCTTTCTTCCAATTCGAAGGTCGTTTTCTCTTTGATAATAACTCGGGATGACTTTTACGACCCTCTAGTATGTGAGAAAAAATATAAACCGAAATATATCGGAAAGGAACCTTCAGGAGCGGTGGTGAGAGCGACCCCATTCTAAACCAACTCTTATAAATAATCTTTCGTCCAATTCGAAGGTCGTGTCGTCTTTGATAATGAATCGTGACGACTTTTACGACCCTCTAGTATGTGAAACAAAATATAAACCGAAATATATCGGAAAGGAACCTTCAGGAGCGGTGGTGAGAGCGACCCCATTCTAAACCAACTCTTATAAATAATCTTTCGTCCAATTCGAAGGTCGTGTCGTCTTTGATAATGAATCGTGACGACTTTTACGACCCTCTAGTATGTGAAACAAAATATAAACCAAAATATATCGGAAAAGAAACTTGACCGAGCGGTGGTCAGAGCGACCTCATTCTAGACCAACTCTGGTAAAAAATCTTTCTTCCAATTCGGAGGTCGTTTTCTCTTTGATAATAACTCGGGATGACTTTTACGACCGTCTGGTATGTGAAAAAAAATATATACCAAAATATATCGGAAAGGAAACTTGAGGAGCGGTGGTCAGAGCGAACCCATTCCAGACCAACTCTGGTAAAAAATCTTTCGTGCAATTCGAAGGTCGTGTCGTCTTTGATAATGAATTGTGACGACTTTTACGACCCTCTAGTATATGAAAAAATATATAAACCGAAATATATTGGAAAGGAAACTTGAGGAGCGGTGGTCAGAACGACCCCATTCTAGACCAACTCTTCTAAAAAGTCTTTCGTCCAATTCGAAGGTCGTGTCCTCTTTGACAATAAATCGTGATGACTTTTACGACCCTCTAGTATGTGAAAAAATAAATAAACCGGAATATATCGGAAAGGAAACTTGACGAGCGGTGGTCGGAACGCCCCCATTCTAGACCAGCTCTGGTAAAAAATCTTTCTTCCAATTCGAAGGTCGTTTCCTCTTTGATAATAACTCGGGATGACTTTTACGACCCTCTAGTATGGGAGAAAAAATATAAACCGAAATATATCGGAAAGGAAACTTCAGGAGCGGTGGTCAGAGCGACCCCATTCTAGACTAACTCTTATAAATAATCTTTCGTCCAATTCGAAGGTCGTGCCGTCTTTGATAATGAATTGTGACGACTTTTACGACCCTCTAGTATGTGAGAAAAAATATAAACCGAAATATATCGGAAAGGAAACTTCAGGAGCGGTGGTCAGAGCGACCCCATTCTAGACCAACTCTTATAAATAATCTTTCGTCCAATTCGAAGGTCGTGTCGTCTTTGATAATGAATCGTGACGACTTTTACGACCCTCTAGTATGTGAAACAAAATATAAACCGAAATATATCTGTAAGGAAACTTCAGGAGCGGTGGTCAGAGCGACCCCATTCTAGACCAACTCTTGTAAAAAATCTTTCATCAAATTCGAATCTCGTATCGTCTTTGATAATAAATCGTAATGACTTTTATAACCCTCTAGTATATGAAAAAAACAATAAACCGAAATATATCGGAAAGGAAACTTGAGGAGCGGTGGTCACAGCGACCCCATTCTAGACCACCTCTTGGAAAATCTTTCGTCGAATTGGAAGGTCGTGTTCTCTTTGATAATAAATCGTGTTGACTTTTACGACCCTCTAGTATGTGAGAAAAAATATAAACCGAAATATATCGGAAAGAAAACTTGAGGAGCGGTGGTCAGAGCGGCCCCATTCTAGAACAACTCTTGTAAAAAATCTTTTGTCCAATTCGAAAGTCGTATCGTCTTTGATAATGAATCGTGACGACTTTTATAACCCTCTAGTATATGAAAAAAATAATAAACCGAAATATATCGGAAAGGAAACTTGAGGAGCGGAGGTCAGAGCGACCCAATTCTAGACCAACTCTTGTAAAAAATTTTTCGTCCAATTCGAAGATCGTGTTCCCTTTGATAATGAATCGTGACGACTTTTACGACCCTCTAGTATGTGAAACAAAATATAAACCGAAATATATCTGAAAGGAAACTTCAGGAGCGGTGGTCAGAGCGACCCCATTCTAGACCAACTCTGGTAAAAAATCTTTCATCCAATTCGAAGGTCGTGTCCTCTTTGATAATAAATCGTGATGACTTTTACGACCCTCAAGTATGTGACAAAAAATATAAACCGAAATATATCGGAAAAGAAACTTGACGAGCGGTGGTCGGAACGCCCCCATTCTAGACCAACTCTGGTAAAAAATCTTCCTTCCAATTCGAAGGTCGTTTTCTCTTTGATAATAACTCGGGATGACTTTTACGACCCTCTAGTATGTGAGAAAAAATATAAACCGAAATATATCGGAAAGGAAACTTCAGGAGCGGTGGTCAGAGCGACCCCATTCTAGACTAACTCTTATAAATAATCTTTCGTCCAATTCGAAGGTCGTGTCGTCTTCGATATTGAATCGTGACGACTTTTACGACCCTCTAGTATGTGAAACAAAATATAAACCGAAATATATCTGAAAGGAAACTTCAGGAGCGGTGGTCAGAGCGATCCCATTCTAGACCAACTCTTGTAAAAAATCTTTCGTCCAATTCGAAGGTCGTGCCGTCTTTGATAATGAATTGTGACGACTTTTACGACCCTCTAGTATGTGAGAAAAAATATAAACCGAAATATATCGGAAAGGAAACTTCAGGAGCGGTGGTCAGAGCGACCCCATTCTAGACCAACTCTTATAAATAATCTTTCGTGCAATTCGAAGGTCGTGTCGTCTTTGATAATGAATCGTGATGACTTTTACGACCGTCTGGTATGTTAAAATAAATATAAACCGAAATATATCGGAAAGGAAACTTGAGGAGCGGTGGTCAGAGCGACCCCGTTCTAGATCAACTCTTGTAAAAAATCTTTCGTCCAATTCGAAGGTCGTGTTCTTTTTGATAATGAATCGTGATGACTTTAACGATCCTCTAGTATGTGAAAAAAAATATAAACCAAAATATTTTGGAAAGGAAACTTGAGGAGCGGTGGTCAGAGCGACCCCATTCTAGACCAACTCTTATAAATAATCTTTCGTCCAATTCGAAGGTCGTGTCGTCTTTGATAATGAATCGTGACGACTTTTACGACCCTCTAGTATGTGAAACAAAATATAAACCGAAATATATCTGAAAGGAAACTTCAGGAGCGGTGGTCAGAGCGACCCCATTCTAGACCAATTCTTGTAAAAAATCTTTCATCAAATTCGAATCTCGTATCGTCTTTGATAATGAATCGTAATGACTTTTATAACCCTCTAGTATATGAAAAAAACAATAAACCGAAATATATCGGAAAGAAAACTTGAGTAGCGGTGGTCACAGCGACCCCATTCTAGACCACCTCTTGGAAAATCTTTCGTCGAATTGGAAGGTCGTGTTCTCTTTGATAATAAATCGTGTTGACTTTTACGACCCTCTAGTATTTGAGAAAAAATATAAACCGAAATATATCGGAAAGAAAACTTGAGGAGCGGTGGTCAGAGCGGCCCCATTCTAGAACAACTCTTGTAAAAAATTTTCGTCCAATTCGAAGATCGTGTTCCCTTTGATAATGAATCGTGACGACTTTTACGACCCTCTAGTATGTGAAACAAAATATAAACCGAAATATATCTGAAAGGAAACTTCAGGAGCGGTGGTCAGAGCGACCCCATTCTAGACCAACTCTGGTAAAAAATCTTTCATCCAATTCGAAGGTCGTGTCCTCTTTGATAATAAATCGTGATGACTTTTACGACCCTCTAGTATGTGACAAAAAATATAAACCGAAATATATCGGAAAAGAAACTTGACGAGCGGTGGTCGGAACGCCCCCATTCTAGACCAGCTCTGGTAAAAAATCTTTCTTCCAATTCGAAGGTCGTTTCCTCTTTGATAATAACTCGGGATGACTTTTACGACCCTCTAGTATGTGAGAAAAAATATAAACCGAAATATATCGGAAAGGAAACTTCAGGAGCGGTGGTCAGAGCGACCCCATTCTAGACCAACTCTTATAAATAATCTTTCGTCCAATTCGAAGGTCGTGTCGTCTTTGATAATGAATCGTGACGACTTTTACGACCCTCTAGTATGTGAAACAAAATATAAACCGAAATATATCTGAAAGGAAACTTCAGGAGCGGTGGTCAGAGCGACCCCATTCTAGACCAACTCTGGTAAAAAATCTTTCTTCCAATTCGAAGGTCGTTTTCTCTTTGATAATAACTCGGGATGACTTTTACGACCGTCTAGTATGTGAAAAAAAATATAAACCAAAATATATCGGAAAGGAAACTTGAGGAGCGGTGGTCAGAGCGAACCCATTCCAGACCAACTCTGGTAAAAAATCTTTCGCGCAATTCGAAGGTCGTGTCGTCTTTGATAATGAATTGTGACGACTTTTACGACCCTCTAGTACATGAAAAAATATATAAACCGAAATATATTGGAAAGGAAACTTGAGGAGCGGTGGTCAGAACGACCCCATTCTAGACAAACTCTTCTAAAAAGTCTTTCGTCCAATTGGAAGGTCGTGTTTTCTTTGATAATAAATCGTGATGACTTTTACGACCGTCTGGTATGTTAAAATAAATATAAACCGAAATATATCGAAAGGAAACTTGAGGAGCGGTGGTCACAGCGACCCCATTCTAGACCAACTCTTGTAAAAAATCTTTCGTCCAATTCGAAGGTCGTGTCCTCTTTGACAATAAATCGTGATGACTTTTACGACCCTCTAGTATGTGAAAAAATAAATAAACCGGAATATATCGGAAAGGAAACTTGAGGAGCGGTGGTCAGATCGACCCCATTCTAGACCAACTCTGGTAAAAAATCTTTCTTCCAATTCGAAGGTCGTGTTCTGTTTGATAATAACTCGCGATGACTTTTACGACCCTCTAGTATGTCAGGAAAAATATAAACCGAAATATATCGGAAAGGAAACTTGAGGAGCGGTGGTCAGAACGACCCCATTCTAGACCAACTCTTGTAAAAAGTCTTTCGTCCAATTGGAAGGTCGTGTTCTCTTTGATAATAAATCGTGATAACTTTCACGACCGTCTGGTATGTTAAAAAAAATATAAACCGAAATATATCGGAAAGGAAACTTGAGGAGCGGTGGTCAGAGCGACCCCATTCTATAACAACTATTGTAAAAAATCTTTCGTCCAATTCGAAGGTTGTGTCCTCTTTGATAATAAATCGTGATGACTTTCACGACCGTCTGGTATGTTAAAAAAAATATAAACCGAAATATATCGGAAAGGAAACTTGAGGAGCGGTGGTCAGAGCGACCCCATTCTAGACCAACTCTTATAAATAATCTTTCGTCCAATTCGAAGGTCGTGTCGTCTATGATAATGAATCGTGACGACCTTTACGACCCACTACTATGTGACAAAAAATATAAACCAAAATATATCGGAAAAGAAACTTGACCGAGCGGTGGTCGGAACGACCCGATTCTAGACCAACTCTGGTAAAAAATCTTTCTTCCAATTCGAAGGTCGTTTTCTCTTTGATACTAACTCGGGATGACTTTTACGACCCTCTAGTATGTGAGAAAAAATATAAACCGAAATATATCGGAAAGGAACCTTCAGGAGCGGTGGTGAGAGCGACCCCATTCTAAACCAACTCTTATAAATAATCTTTCGTCCAATTCGAAGGTCGTGTCGTCTTTGATAATGAATCGTGACGACTTTTACGACGCTCTAGTATGTGAAACAAAATATAAACCGAAATATATCGGAAAGAAACCTTCAGGAGCGGTGGTGAGAGCGACCCCATTCTAAACCAACTCTTATAAATAATCTTTCGTCCAATTCGAAGGTCGTGTCGTCTTTGATAATGAATCGTGACGACTTTAACGACCCTCTAGTATGTGAAACAAAATATAAACCAAAATATATCGGAAAAGAAACTTGACCGAGCGGTGGTCAGAGCGACCTCATTCTAGACCAACTCTGGTAAAAAATCTTTCTTCCAATTCGAAGGTCGTTTTCTCTTTGATAATAACTCGGGATGACTTTTACGACCGTCTGGTATGTGAAAAAAAATATATACCAAAATATATCGGAAAGGAAACTTGAGGAGCGGTGGTCAGAGCGAACCCATTCCAGACCAACTCTGGTAAAAAATCTTTCGTGCAATTCGAAGGTCGTGTCGTCTTTGATAATGAATTGTGACGACTTTTACGACCCTCTAGTATATGAAAAAATATATAAACCGAAATATATTGGAAAGGAAACTTGAGGAGCGGTGGTCAGAACGACCCCATTCTAGACCAACTCTTCTAAAAAGTCTTTCGTCCAATTCGAAGGTCGTGTCCTCTTTGACAATAAATCGTGATGACTTTTACGACCCTCTAGTATGTGAAAAAATAAATAAACCGGAATATATCGGAAAGGAAACTTGAGGAGCGGTGGTCAGATCGACCCCATTCTAGACCAACTCTTGTAAAAAATCTTTCGTCCAATTCGAAGGTCGTGTCCTCTTTGATAATAAATCGTGATGACTTTTACGACCCACTACTATGTGACAAAAAATATAAACTAAAATATATCGGAAAAGAAACTTTACGAGCGGTGGTCGGAACCACCCCATTCTAGACCAACTCTGGTAAAAAATCTTTCCTGCAATTCGAAGGTCGTGTCGTCTTTGATAATAAATCGTGATGACTTTTACGACCCTCTAGTATGTGAAAAAAAATATAAACCAAAATATATCGGAAAGGAAACTTGAGGAGCAGTGGTCAGAGCGAACCCATTCCAGACCAACTCTGGTAAAAAATCTTTCGTGCAATTCGAAGGTCGTGTCGTCTTTGACAATGAATTGTGACGACTTTTACGACCCTCTAGTATATGAAAAAATATATAAACCGAAATATATTCGAAAGGAAACTTGAGGAGCGGTGGTCAGAACGACCCCATTCTAGACCAACTCTTGTAAATAGTCTTTCGTCCAATTGGAATGTCGTGTTCTCTTTGATAATAAATCGTGATAACTTTTACGACCGTCTGGTATGTTAAAAAAAAACATAAACCGAAATATATCGGAAAGGAAACTTGAGGAGCGGTGGTCAGAGCGACCCCATTCTAGATCAACTCTTGTAAAAAATCTTTCGTCCAATTCGAAGGTCGTGTTCTTTTTTATAATGAATCGTGATGACTTTAATGATCCTCTAGTATGTGAAAAAAAATATAAACCAAAATATTTTGGAAAGGAAACTTGAGGAGCGGTGGTCAGAGCGACCCCATTCTAGACCAACTCTTATAAATAATCTTTCGTCCAATTCGAAGGTCGTGTCGTCTTTGATAATGAATCGTGACGACTTTTACGACCCTCTAGTATGTGAAACAAAATATAAACCGAAATATGTCTGAAAGGAAACTTGAGGAGCGGTGGTCAGAGCGACCCAATTCTAGACCAACTCTTGTAAAAAATCTTTCGTCCAATTCGAAGGTCGTGTTCCCTTTGATAATGAATCGTGACGACTTTTACGACCCTCTAGTATGTGAAACAAAATATAAACCGAAATATATCTGAAAGGAAACTTCAGGAGCGGTGGTCAGAGCGACCCCATTCTAGACCAACTCTGGTAAAAAATCTTTCTTCCAATTCGAAGGTCGTTTTCTCTTTGATAATAACTCGGGATGACTTTTACGACCGTCTAGTATGTGAAAAAAAATATAAACCTAAATATATCGGAAAGGAAACTTGAGGAGCGGTGGTCAGAGCGAACCCATTCCAGACCAACTCTGGTAAAAAATCTTTCGTGCAATTCGAAGGTCGTGTCGTCTTTGATAATGAATTGTGACGACTTTCTCGACCCTCTAGTATATGACAAAAAATATAAACCGAAATATATTGGAAAGGAAACTTGAGGAGCGGTGGTCAGAACGACCCCATTCTAGACCAACTCTTGTAAAAAGTCTTTCGTCCAATTGGAAGGTCGTGTTCTCTTTGATAATAAATCGTGTTGACTTTTTCGACCCTCTAGTATGTGAAAAAAAATATAAACCGAAATATATCGGAAAGAAAACTTGAGGAGCGGTGGTCAGAGCGGCCCCATTCTAGAACAACTCTTGTAAAAAATCTTTTGTCCAATTCGAAGGTCGTATCGTCTTTGATAATGAATCGTGACGACTTTTATAACCCTCTAGTATATGAAAAAAATAATAAACCGACATATATCGGAAAGGAAACTTGAGGAGCGGTGGTCAGAGCGACCCAATTCTAGACCAACTCTTGTAAAAAATCTTTCGCCCAATTCGAAGGTCGTGTTCCTTTTGATAATGAATCGTGATGACTTTTACGACCGTCTAGTATGTGAAAAAAAATATAAACCGAAATATATCCGAGTGGAAACTTGAGCAGCGGTGGTCAGAGCGACCCCATTTTCGACCAACTCTTGTAAAAAATCTTTCGTCCAATTCGAAGGTCGTGTTCTCTTTGATAATGAATCGCCATGACTTTTACGACCCTCTCGTATGTGAAAAAAATATAAACCGAAATATATCGGAACGGAAAATAGAGGAGCGGTGGTCAGAGCGACCCCATTCTAGATCAACTCTTGTAAAAAATCTTTCATCCAATTCGAACGTGGTGTTCTCTTTGATAATAAATCGTGATGACATTTACGGCCCTCTAGTATGTGAAAAAAATATATAAACCGAAATATATCGGAAAGGAAACTTGAGGACCGGTGGCCAGAGCGACCCCATTCTAGACCAACTTTTGTAAAAAATCTTTTGTTCAATTCGAAGGGCGTGTCGTCTTTGATAATGAATCGTGACGACTTTTACGACCCTCTAGTGTGTGAAAAAAAATATAAACCGAAATATATCGGAAAGGAAACTTGACGAGCGGTTCTCAAAGCGACCCCATTCTAAAACAACTCTGGTAAAAAATCTTCTGTCCGATTGGAAGGTCGTGTTCTGTTTGATAATGAATCGTCATGACTTTTACGACCTTCTAGTATGTGAAAAAATATATAAACCGAAATATATCGGAAAGGAAACTTGAGGAGCGGTGGTCAGATCGACTCCATTCTAGACCAACTCTTGTAAAAAATCTTTCGTCCAATTCGAAGGTCGTGTCCTGTTTGATAATAAATCGTGATGACTTTTACGACCCACTACTATGTGACAAAAAATATAAACCAAAATATATCGGAAAGAAACTTGACAGAACGGTGGTCGGAACGACCCGATTCTAGACCAACTCTGGTAAAAAATCTTTCTTCCAATTCGAAGGTCGTTTTCTCTTTGATAATAACTCGGGATGACTCGTACGACCCTCTAGTATGTGAGAAAAAATATAAACCGAAATATATCGGAAAGGAAACTTCAGGAGCGGTGGTCAGAGCGATCCCATTCTAGACCAACTCTTGTAAAAAATCTTTCGTCCAATTCGAAGGTCGTGTCGTCTTTGATAATGAATTGTGACGACTTTTACGACCCTCTAGTATATGAAAAAATATATAAACCGAAATATATTGGAAAGGAAACTTGAGAAGCGGTGGTCAGAACGACCCCATTCTAGACCAACTCTTGTAAAAAGTCTTTCGTCCAATTCGAAGATCGTGTTCCCTTTGATAATGAATCGTGACGACTTTTACGACCCTCTAGTATGTGAAACAAAATATAAACCGAAATATATCTGAAAGGAAACTTCAGGAGCGGTGGTCAGAGCGACCCCATTCTAGACCAACTCTGGTAAAAAATCTTTCATCCAATTCGAAGGTCGTGTCCTCTTTGATAATAAATCGTGATGACTTTTACGACCCTCTAGTATGTGACAAAAAATATAAACCGAAATATATCGGAAAAGAAACTTGACGAGCGGTGGTCGGAACGCCCCCATTCTAGACCAACTCTGGTAAAAAATCTTCCTTCCAATTCGAAGGTCGTTTTCTCTTTGATAATAACTCGGGATGACTTTTACGACCCTCTAGTATGTGAGAAAAAATATAAACCGAAATATATCGGAAAGAAAACTTGAGGAGCGGTGGTCAGAGCGGCCCCATTCTAGACCACCTCTTGGAAAATCTTTCGTCGAATTGGAAGGTCGTGTTCTCTTTGATAATAAATCGTGTTGACTTTTACGACCCTCTAGTATGTGAGAAAAAATATAAACCGAAATATATCGGAAAGAAAACTTGAGGAGCGGTGGTCAGAGCGGCCCCATTCTAGAACAACTCTTGTAAAAAATCTTTTGTCCAATTCGAAGGTCGTATCGTCTTTGATAATGAATCGTGACGACTTTTATAACCCTCTAGTATATGAAAAAAATAATAAACCGAAATATATCGGAAAGGAAACTTGAGGAGCGGAGGTCAGAGCGACCCAATTCTAGACCAACTCTTGTAAAAAATTTTTCGTCCAATTCGAAGATCGTGTTCCCTTCGATAATGAATCGTGACGACTTTTACGACCCTCTAGTATGTGAAACAAAATATAAACCGAAATATATCTGAAAGGAAACTTCAGGAGCGGTGGTCAGAGCGACCCCATTCTAGACCAACTCTGGTAAAAAATCTTTCATCCAATTCGAAGGTCGTGTCCTCTTTGATAATAAATCGTGATGACTTTTACGACCCTCTAGTATGTGACAAAAAATATAAACCGAAATGTATCGGAAAAGAAACTTGACGAGCGGTGGTCGGAACGCCCCCATTCTAGACCAACTCTGGTAAAAAATCTTCCTTCCAATTCGAAGGTCGTTTTCTCTTTGATAATAACTCGGGATGACTTTTACGACCCTCTAGTATGTGAGAAAAAATATAAACCGAAATATATCGGAAAGGAAACTTCAGGAGCGGTGGTCAGAGCGACCCCATTCTAGACTAACTCTTATAAATAATCTTTCGTCCAATTCGAAGGTCGTGTCGTCTTCGATAATGAATCGTGACGACTTTTACGACCCTCTAGTATGTGAAACAAAATATAAACCGAAATATATCTGAAAGGAAACTTCAGGAGCGGTGGTCAGAGCGATCCCATTCTAGACCAACTCTTGTAAAAAATCTTTCGTCCAATTCGAAGGTCGTGCCGTCTTTGATAATGAATTGTGACGACTTTTACGACCCTCTAGTATGTGAGAAAAAATATAAACCGAAATATATCGGAAAGGAAACTTCAGGAGCGGTGGTCAGAGCGACCCCATTCTAGACCAACTCTTATAAATAATCTTTCGTGCAATTCGAAGGTCGTGTCGTCTTTGATAATGAATCGTGACGACTTTTACGACCCTCTAGTATGTGAAACAAAATATAAACCGAAATATATCTGAAAGGAAACTTCAGGAGCGGTGGTCAGAGCGACCTCATTCTAGACCAACTCTGGTAAAAAATCTTTCTTCTAATTCGAAGGTCGTTTTCTCTTTGATAATAACTCGGGATGACTTTTACGACCGTCTAGTATGTGAAAAAAAATATATACCAAAATATATCGGAAAGGAAACTTGAGGAGCGGTGGTCAGAGCGAACCCATTCCAGACCAACTCTGGTAAAAAATCTTTCGTGCAATTCGAAGGTCGTGTCGTCTTTGATAATGAATTGTGACGACTTTTACGACCCTCTAGTATGTGAAACAAAATATAAACCGAAATATATCTGAAAGGAAACTTCAGGAGCGGTGGTCAGAGCGACCCCATTCTAGACCAACTCTGGTAAAAAATCGTTCTTCCAATTCGAAGGTCGTTTTCTCTTTGATAATAACTCGGGATGACTTTTACGACCGTCTAGTATGTGAAAAAAAATATAAACCAAAATATATCGGAAAGGAAACTTGAGGAGCGGTGGTCAGAACGACCCATTCTAGACCAACTCTGGTAAAAAATCTTTCGTGCAATTCGAAGGTCGTGTCGTCTTTGACAATGAATTGTGACGACTTTTACGACCCTCTAGTATATGAAAAAATATATAAACCGAAATATATTGGAAAGGAAACTTGAGGAGCGGTGGTCAGAACGACCCCATTCTAGATCAACTCTTGTAAAAAGTCTTTCGTCCAATTGAAAGGTCGTGTTCTCTTTGATAATAACTCGGGATGACTTTTACGACCCTCTAGTATGTGAGAAAAAATATAAACCGAAATATATCGGAAAGGAAACTTCAGGAGCGGTGGTCAGAGCGACCCCATTCTAGACCAACTCTTATAAATAATCTTTCGTGCAATTCGAAGGTCGTGTCGTCTTTGATAATGAATCGTGACGACTTTTACGACCCTCTAGTATGTGAAACAAAATATAAACCGAAATATATCTGAAAGGAAACTTCAGGAGCGGTGGTCAGAGCGACCTCATTCTAGACCAACTCTGGTAAAAAATCTTTCTTCCAATTCGAAGGTCGTTTTCTCTTTGATAATAACTCGGGATGACTTTTACGACCGTCTAGTATGTGAAAAAAAATATATACCAAAATATATCGGAAAGGAAACTTGAGGAGCGGTGGTCAGAGCGAACCCATTCCAGACCAACTCTGGTAAAAAATCTTGCGTGCAATTCGAATGTCGTGTCGTCTTTGATAATGAATTGTGACGACTTTTACGACCCTCTAGTATATGAAAAAATATATAAACCGAAATATATTGGAAAGGAAACTTGAGGAGCGGTGGTCAGAACGACCCCATTCTAGACCAACTCTTCTAAAAAGTCTTTCGTCCAATTCGAAGGTCGTTTCCTCTTTGACAATAAATCGTGATGACTTTTACGACCCTCTAGTATGTGAAAAAATAAATAAACCGGAATATATCGGAAAGGAAACTTGAGGAGCGGTGGTCAGATCGACCCCATTCTAGACCAACTCTTGTAAAAAATCTTTCGTCCAATTCGAAGGTCGTGTCCTCTTTGATAATAAATCGTGATGACTTTTACGACCCACTACTATGTGACAAAAAATATAAACTAAAATATATCGGAAAAGAAACTTTACGAGCGGTGGTCGGAACCACCCCATTCTAGACCAACTCTGGTAAAAAATCTTTCTTCCAATTCGAAGGTCGAGTCCTCTTTGATAATAAATCGTGATGACTTTTACGACCCTCTAGTATGTGAAAAAAAATAGAAATCGAAATATATCGGAAAGGAATCTTGAGGAGCGGTGGCCATAGCGAACCCATTCCAGACCAACTCTGGTAAAAAATCTTTCCTGCAATTCGAAGGTCGTGTCGTCTTTGATAATAAATCGTGATGACTTTTACGACCGTCTAGTATGTGAAAAAAAATATAAACCAAAATATATCGGAAAGGAAACTTGAGGAGCGGTGGTCAGAGCGAACCCATTCCAGACCAACTCTGGTAAAAAATCTTTCGTGCAATTCGAAGGTCGTGTCGTCTTTGACAATGAATTGTGACGACTTTTACGACCCTCTAGTATATGAAAAAATATATAAACCGAAATATATTGGAAAGGAAACTTGAGGAGCGGTGGTCAGAACGACCCCATTCTAGACCAACTCTTGTAAAAAGTCTTTCGTCCAATTGAAAGGTCGTGTTCTCTTTGATAATAACTCGGGATGACTTTTACGACCCTCTAGTATGTGAGAAAAAATATAAACCGAAATATATCGGAAAGGAAACTTCAGGAGCGGTGGTCAGAGCGACCCCATTCTAAACCAACTCTTATAAATAATCTTTCGTCCAATTCGAAGGTCGTGTCGTCTTTGATAATGAATCGTGACGACTTTTACGACCCTCTAGTATGTGAAACAAAATATGAACCGAAATATATCTGAAAGGAAACTTCAGGAGCGGTGGTCAGAGCGACCCCATTCTATACCAACTCCGGTAAAAAATCATTCTTCCAATTCGAAGGTCGTTTTCTCTTTGATAATAACTCGGGATGACTTTTACGACCGTCTAGTATGTGAAAAAAAATATAAACCAAAATATATCGGAAAGGAAACTTGAGGAGCGGTGGTCAGAGCGAACCCATTCCAGACCAACTCTGGTAAAAAATCTTTCGTGCAATTCGAAGGTCGTGTCGTCTTTGATAATGAATTGTGACGACTTTTACGACCCTCTAGTATATGAAAAAATATATAAACCGAAATATATTGGAAAGGAAACTTGAGGAGCGGTGGTCAGAACGACCCCATTCTAGACCAACTCTTCTAAAAAGTCTTTCGTCCAATTGGAAGGTCGTGTTCTCTTTGATAATAAATCGTGATGACTTTTACGACCGTCTGGTATGTTAAAAAAAATATAAACCGAAATATATCGGAAAGGAAACTTGAGGAGCGGTGGTCAGAGCGACGCCATTCTAGATCAACTCTTGTAAAAAATCTTTCGTCCAATTCGAAGGTCGTGTTCTTTTTTATAATGAATCGTGATGACTTTAACGATCCTCTAGTATGTGAAAAAAAATATAAACCGAAATATTTTGGAAAGGAAACTTGAGGAGCGGTGGTCAGAGCGACCCCATTCTAGACCAACTCTTATAAATAATCTTTCGTCCAATTCGAAGGTCGTGTCGTCTTTGATAATGAATCGTGACGACTTTTACGACCCTCTAGTATGTGAAACAAAATATGAACCGAAATATATCTGAAAGGAAACTTCAGGAGCGGTGGTCAGAGCGACCCCATTCTAGACCAACTCTAGTAAAAAATCTTTTATCAAATTCGAATCTCGTATCGTCTTTGATAATGAATCGTAATGACTTTTATAACCCTCTAGTATATGCAAAAAATAATAAACCGAAATATATCGGAAAGGAAACTTGAGGAGCGGTGGTCACAGCGACCCCATTCTAGACCAACTCTTGTAAAAATCTTTCGTCGAATTGGAAGGTCATCTTCTCTTTGATAATAAATCGTGTTGACTTTTACGACCCTCTAGTATGTGAAAAAAAATATAAACCGAAATATATCGGAAAGGAAACTTGAGGAGCGGTGATCAGAGCAGCCCCATTCTAGAACAACTCTTGTAAAAAATCTTTTGTCCAATTCGAAGGTCGTATCGTCTTTGATAATGAATCGTGACGACTTTTATAACCCTCTAGTATATGAAAAAAATAATAAACCGAAATATATCGGAAAGGAAACTTGAGGAGCGGTGGTCAGAGCGACCCAATTCTAGACCAACTCTTGTAAAAAATCTTTCGTTCAATTGGAAGGTCGTGTTCTCTTTGATCATAAGTCGTCATGACTTTTACGAACTTCTGGTATGTGAAAAAATATATAAACCGGAATATATCGAAAGGAAACTTGAGGAGCGGTGGTCACAGCAACCTCATTCTAGACCAACTCTTGTAAAAAATCTTTCGTCCAATTCGAAGGTCGTGTCCTCTTTGACAATAAATCGTGATGACTTTTACGACCCTCTAGTATGTGAAAAAATAAATAAACCGGAATATATCGGAAAGGAAACTTGAGGAGCGGTGGTCAGATCGACCCCATTCTAGACCAACTCTTGTAAAAAATCTTTCGTCCAATTCGAAGGTCGTGTCCTCTTTGATAATAAATCGTGATGACTTTTACGACCCACTACTATGTGACAAAAAATATAAACCAAAATATATCGGAAAAGAAACTTTACGAGCGGTGGTCGGAACCACCCCATTCTAGACCAACTCTGGTAAAAAATCTTTCTTCCAATTCGAAGGTCGAGTCCTCTTTGATAATAAATCGTGATGACTTTTACGACCCTCTAGTATGTGAAAAAAAATATAAATCGAAATATATCGGAAAGGAATCTTGAGGAGCGGTGGCCATAGCGAACCCATTCCAGACCAACTCTGGTAAAAAATCTTTCCTGCAATTCGAAGGTCGTGTCGTCTTTGATAATAAATCGTGATGACTTTTACGACCCTCTAGTATGTGAAACAAAATATAAACCGAAATATATCTGAAAGGAAACTTCAGGAGCGGTGGTCAGAGCGACCCCATTCTAGACCAACTCTGGTAAAAAATCGTTCTTCCAATTCGAAGGTCATTTTCTATTTGATAATAACTCGGGATGACTTTTACGACCGTCTAGTATGTGAAAAAAAATATAAACCAAAATATATCGGAAAGGAAACTTGAGGAGCGGTGGTCAGAGCGAACCCATTCCAGACCAACTCTGGTAAAAAATCTTTCGTGCAATTCGAAGGTCGTGTCGTCTTTGATAATAAATCGTGATGACTTTTACGACCCTCTAGTATGTGAAAAAAAATAGAAATCGAAATATATCGGAAAGGAATCTTGAGGAGCGGTGGCCATAGCGAACCCATTCCAGACCAACTCTGGTAAAAAATCTTTCCTGCAATTCGAAGGTCGTGTCGTCTTTGATAATAAATCGTGATGACTTTTACGACCCTCTAGTATGTGAAAAAAAATAGAAATCGAAATATATCGGAAAGGAATCTTGAGGAGCGGTGGCCATAGCGAACCCATTCCAGACCAACTCTGGTAAAAAATCTTTCCTGCAATTCGAAGGTCGTGTCGTCTTTGATAATAAATCGTGATGACTTTTACGACCCTCTAGTATGTGAAACAAAATATAAACCGAAATATATCTGAAAGGAAACTTCAGGAGCGGTGGTCAGAGCGACCCCATTCTAGACCAACTCTGGTAAAAAATCGTTCTTCCAATTCGAAGGTCGTTTTCTCTTTGATAATAACTCGGGATGACTTTTACGACCGTCTAGTATGTGAAAAAAAATATAAACCAAAATATATCGGAAAGGAAACTTGAGGAGCGGTGGTCAGAGCGAACCCATTCCAGACCAACTCTGGTAAAAAATCTTTCGTGCAATTCGAAGGTCGTGTCGTCTTTGACAATGAATTGTGACGACTTTTACGACCCTCTAGTATATGAAAAAATATATAAACCGAAATATATTGGAAAGGAAACTTGAGGAGCGGTGGTCAGAACGACCCCATTCTAGACCAACTCTTGTAAAAAGTCTTTCGTCCAATTGAAAGGTCGTGTTCTCTTTGATAATAACTCGGGATGACTTTTACGACCCTCTAGTATGTGAGAAAAAATATAAACCGAAATATATCGGAAAGGAAACTTCAGGAGCGGTGGTCAGAGCGACCCCATTCTAAACCAACTCTTATAAATAATCTTTCGTCCAATTCGAAGGTCGTGTCGACTTTGATAATGAATCGTGACGACTTTTACGACCCTCTAGTATGTGAAACAAAATATGAACCGAAATATATCTGAAAGGAAACTTCAGGAGCGGTGGTCAGAGCGACCCCATTCTATACCAACTCCGGTAAAAAATCATTCTTCCAATTCGAAGGTCGTTTTCTCTTTGATAATAACTCGGGATGACTTTTACGACCGTCTAGTATGTGAAAAAAAATATAAACCAAAATATATCGGAAAGGAAACTTGAGGAGCGGTGGTCAGAGCGAACCCATTCCAGACCAACTCTGGTAAAAAATCTTTCGTGCAATTCGAAGGTCGTGTCGTCTTTGATAATGAATTGTGACGACTTTTACGACCCTCTAGTATATGAAAAAATATATAAACCGAAATATATTGGAAAGGAAACTTGAGGAGCGGTGGTCAGAACGACCCCATTCTAGACCAACTCTTCTAAAAAGTCTTTCGTCCAATTGGAAGGTCGTGTTCTCTTTGATAATAAATCGTGATGACTTTTACGACCGTCTGGTATGTTAAAAAAAATATAAACCGAAATATATCGGAAAGGAAACTTGAGGAGCGGTGGTCAGAGCGACGCCATTCTAGATCAACTCTTGTAAAAAATCTTTCGTCCAATTCGAAGGTCGTGTTCTTTTTTATAATGAATCGTGATGACTTTAACGATCCTCTAGTATGTGAAAAAAAATATAAACCGAAATATTTTGGAAAGGAAACTTGAGGAGCGGTGGTCAGAGCGACCCCATTCTAGACCAACTCTTATAAATAATCTTTCGTCCAATTCGAAGGTCGTGTCGTCTTTGATAATGAATCGTGACGACTTTTACGACCCTCTAGTATGTGAAACAAAATATGAACCGAAATATATCTGAAAGGAAACTTCAGGAGCGGTGGTCAGAGCGACCCCATTCTAGACCAACTCTAGTAAAAAATCTTTTATCAAATTCGAATCTCGTATCGTCTTTGATAATGAATCGTAATGACTTTTATAACCCTCTAGTATATGCAAAAAATAATAAACCGAAATATATCGGAAAGGAAACTTGAGGAGCGGTGGTCACAGCGACCCCATTCTAGACCAACTCTTGTAAAAATCTTTCGTCGAATTGGAAGGTCATCTTCTCTTTGATAATAAATCGTGTTGACTTTTACGACCCTCTAGTATGTGAAAAAAAATATAAACCGAAATATATCGGAAAGGAAACTTGAGGAGCGGTGATCAGAGCAGCCCCATTCTAGAACAACTCTTGTAAAAAATCTTTTGTCCAATTCGAAGGTCGTATCGTCTTTGATAATGAATCGTGACGACTTTTATAACCCTCTAGTATATGAAAAAAATAATAAACCGAAATATATCGGAAAGGAAACTTGAGGAGCGGTGGTCAGAGCGACCCAATTCTAGACCAACTCTTGTAAAAAATCTTTCGTTCAATTGGAAGGTCGTGTTCTCTTTGATCATAAGTCGTCATGACTTTTACGAACTTCTGGTATGTGAAAAAATATATAAACCGGAATATATCGAAAGGAAACTTGAGGAGCGGTGGTCACAGCAACCTCATTCTAGACCAACTCTTGTAAAAAATCTTTCGTCCAATTCGAAGGTCGTGTCCTCTTTGACAATAAATCGTGATGACTTTTACGACCCTCTAGTATGTGAAAAAATAAATAAACCGGAATATATCGGAAAGGAAACTTGAGGAGCGGTGGTCAGATCGACCCCATTCTAGACCAACTCTTGTAAAAAATCTTTCGTCCAATTCGAAGGTCGTGTCCTCTTTGATAATAAATCGTGATGACTTTTACGACCCACTACTATGTGACAAAAAATATAAACCAAAATATATCGGAAAAGAAACTTTACGAGCGGTGGTCGGAACCACCCCATTCTAGACCAACTCTGGTAAAAAATCTTTCTTCCAATTCGAAGGTCGAGTCCTCTTTGATAATAAATCGTGATGACTTTTACGACCCTCTAGTATGTGAAAAAAAATATAAATCGAAATATATCGGAAAGGAATCTTGAGGAGCGGTGGCCATAGCGAACCCATTCCAGACCAACTCTGGTAAAAAATCTTTCCTGCAATTCGAAGGTCGTGTCGTCTTTGATAATAAATCGTGATGACTTTTACGACCCTCTAGTATGTGAAACAAAATATAAACCGAAATATATCTGAAAGGAAACTTCAGGAGCGGTGGTCAGAGCGACCCCATTCTAGACCAACTCTGGTAAAAAATCGTTCTTCCAATTCGAAGGTCATTTTCTATTTGATAATAACTCGGGATGACTTTTACGACCGTCTAGTATGTGAAAAAAAATATAAACCAAAATATATCGGAAAGGAAACTTGAGGAGCGGTGGTCAGAGCGAACCCATTCCAGACCAACTCTGGTAAAAAATCTTTCGTGCAATTCGAAGGTCGTGTCGTCTTTGATAATAAATCGTGATGACTTTTACGACCCTCTAGTATGTGAAACAAAATATAAACCGAAATATATCTGAAAGGAAACTTCAGGAGCGGTGGTCAGAGCGACCCCATTCTAGACCAACTCTGGTAAAAAATCGTTCTTCCAATTCGAAGGTCGTTTTCTCTTTGATAATAACTCGGGATGACTTTTACGACCGTCTAGTATGTGAAAAAAAATATAAACCAAAATATATCGGAAAGGAAACTTGAGGAGCGGTGGTCAGAGCGACCCATTCTAGACCAACTCTGGTAAAAAATCTTTCGTGCAATTCGAAGGTCGTGTCGTCTTTGACAATGAATTGTGACGACTTTTACGACCCTCTAGTATATGAAAAAATATATAAACCGAAATATATTGGAAAGGAAACTTGAGGAGCGGTGGTCAGAACGACCCCATTCTAGATCAACTCTTGTAAAAAGTCTTTCGTCCAATTGAAAGGTCGTGTTCTCTTTGATAATAACTCGGGATGACTTTTACGACCCTCTAGTATGTGAGAAAAAATATAAACCGAAATATATCGGAAAGGAAACTTCAGGAGCGGTGGTCAGAGCGACCCCATTCTAGACCAACTCTTATAAATAATCTTTCGTGCAATTCGAAGGTCGTGTCGTCTTTGATAATGAATCGTGACGACTTTTACGACCCTCTAGTATGTGAAACAAAATATAAACCGAAATATATCTGAAAGGAAACTTCAGGAGCGGTGGTCAGAGCGACCTCATTCTAGACCAACTCTGGTAAAAAATCTTTCTTCCAATTCGAAGGTCGTTTTCTCTTTGATAATAACTCGGGATGACTTTTACGACCGTCTAGTATGTGAAAAAAAATATATACCAAAATATATCGGAAAGGAAACTTGAGGAGCGGTGGTCAGAGCGAACCCATTCCAGACCAACTCTGGTAAAAAATCTTTCGTGCAATTCGAAGGTCGTGTCGTCTTTGATAATGAATTGTGACGACTTTTACGACCCTCTAGTATATGAAAAAATATATAAACCGAAATATATTGGAAAGGAAACTTGAGGAGCGGTGGTCAGAACGACCCCATTCTAGACCAACTCTTCTAAAAAGTCTTTCGTCCAATTGGAAGGTCGTGTTCTCTTTGATAATAAATCGTGATGACTTTTACGACCGTCTGGTATGTTAAAAAAAATATAAACCGAAATATATCGGAAAGGAAACTTGAGGAGCGGTGGTCAGAGCGACGCCATTCTAGATCAACTCTTGTAAAAAATCTTTCGTCCAATTCGAAGGTCGTGTTCTTTTTTATAATGAATCGTGATGACTTTAACGATCCTCTAGTATGTGAAAAAAAATATAAACCGAAATATTTTGGAAAGGAAACTTGAGGAGCGGTGGTCAGAGCGACCCCATTCTAGACCAACTCTTATAAATAATCTTTCGTCCAATTCGAAGGTCGTGTCGTCTTTGATAATGAATCGTGACGACTTTTACGACCCTCTAGTATGTGAAACAAAATATGAACCGAAATATATCTGAAAGGAAACTTCAGGAGCGGTGGTCAGAGCGACCCCATTCTAGACCAACTCTTGTAAAAAATCTTTTATCAAATTCGAATCTCGTATCGTCTTTGATAATGAATCGTAATGACTTTTATAACCCTCTAGTATATGCAAAAAATAATAAACCGAAATATATCGGAAAGGAAACTTGAGGAGCGGTGGTCACAGCGACCCCATTCTAGACCAACTCTTGTAAAAATCTTTCGTCGAATTGGAAGGTCGTCTTCTCTTTGATAATAAATCGTGTTGACTTTTACGACCCTCTAGTATGTGAAAAAAAATATAAACCGAAATATATCGGAAAGGAAACTTGAGGAGCGGTGATCAGAGCAGCCCCATTCTAGAACAACTCTTGTAAAAAATCTTTTGTCCAATTCGAAGGTCGTATCGTCTTTGATAATGAATCGTGACGACTTTTATAACCCTCTAGTATATGAAAAAAATAATAAACCGAAATATATCGGAAAGGAAACTTGAGGAGCGGTGGTCAGAGCGACCCAATTCTAGACCAACTCTTGTAAAAAATCTTTCGTTCAATTGGAAGGTCGTGTTCTCTTTGATCATAAGTCTTCATGACTTTTACGAACTTCTGGTATGTGAAAAAATATATAAACCGGAATATATCGAAAGGAAACTTGAGGAGCGGTGGTCACAGCAACCCCATTCTAGACCAACTCTTGTAAAAAATCTTTCGTCCAATTCGAAGGTCGTGTCCTCTTTGACAATAAATCGTGATGACTTTTACGACCCTCTAGTATGTGAAAAAATAAATAAACCGGAATATATCGGAAAGGAAACTTGAGGAGCGGTGGTCAGATCGACCCCATTCTAGACCAACTCTTGTAAAAAATCTTTCGTCCAATTCGAAGGTCGTGTCCTCTTTGATAATAAGTCGTGGTGACTTTTACGACCCACTACTATGTGACAAAAAATATAAACCAAAATATATCGGAAAAGAAACTTTACGAGCGGTGGTCGGAACCACCCCATTCTAGACCAACTCTGGTAAAAAATCTTTCTTCCAATTCGAAGGTCGAGTCCTCTTTGATAATAAATCGTGATGACTTTTACGACCCTCTAGTATGTGAAAAAAAATATAAATCGAAATATATCGGAAAGGAATCTTGAGGAGCGGTGGCCATAGCGAACCCATTCCAGACCAACTCTGGTAAAAAATCTTTCCTGCAATTCGAAGGTCGTGTCGTCTTTGATAATAAATCGTGATGACTTTTACGACCCTCTAGTATGTGAAACAAAATATAAACCGAAATATATCTGAAAGGAAACTTCAGGAGCGGTGGTCAGAGCGACCCCATTCTAGACCAACTCTGGTAAAAAATCGTTCTTCCAATTCGAAGGTCATTTTCTCTTTGATAATAACTCGGGATGACTTTTACGACCGTCTAGTATGTGAAAAAAAATATAAACCAAAATATATCGGAAAGGAAACTTGAGGAGCGGTGGTCAGAGCGAACCCATTCCAGACCAACTCTGGTAAAAAATCTTTCGTGCAATTCGAAGGTCGTGTCGTCTTTGACAATGAATTGTGACGACTTTTACGACCCTCTAGTATATGAAAAAATATATAAACCGAAATATATTGGAAAGGAAACTTGAGGAGCGGTGGTCAGAACGACCCCATTCTCGACCAACTCTTGTAAAAAGTCTTTCGTCCAATTGAAAGGTCGTGTTCTCTTTGATAATAACTCGGGATGACTTTTACGACCCTCTAGTATGTGAGAAAAAATATAAACCGAAATATATCGGAAAGGAAACTTCAGGAGCGGTGGTCAGAGCGACCCCATTCTAAACCAACTCTTATAAAAAGTCTTTCGTCCAATTGGAATGTCGTGTTCTCTTTGATAATAAATCGTGATAACTTTTACGACCGTCTGGTATGTTATAAAAAACATAAACCGAAATATATCGGAAAGGAAACTTGAGGAGCGGTGGTCAGAGCGACCCCATTCTAGATCAACTCTTGTAAAAAATCTTTCTTCCAATTCGAAGGTCGTGTTCTTTTTTATAATGAATCGTGATGACTTTAACGATCCTCTAGTATGTGAAAAAAAATATAAACCAAAATATTTTGGAAAGGAAACTTGAGGAGCGGTGGTCAGAGCGACCCCATTCTAGACCAACTCTTATAAATAATCTTTCGTCCAATTCGAAGGTCGTGTAGTCTTTGATAATGAATCGTGACGACTTTTACGACCCTCTAGTATGTGAAACAAAATATAAACCGAAATATGTCTGAAAGGAAACTTCAGGAGCGGTGGTCAGAGCGACCCCATTCTAGACCAACTCTTATAAATAATCTTTCGTGCAATTCGAAGGTCGTATCGTCTTTGATAATGAATCGTGACGACTTTTACGACCCTCTAGTATGTGAAACAAAATATAAACCGAAATATATCTGAAAGGAAATTTCAGGAGCGGTGGTCAGAGCGACCCCATTCTAGACCAACTCTGGTAAAAAATCTTTCTTCCAATTCGAAGGTCGTTTTCTCTTTGATAATAACTCGGGATGACTTTTACGACCGTCTAGTATGTGAAAAAAAATATAAACCAAAATATATCGGAAAGGAAACTTGAGGAGCGGTGGTCAGAGCGAACCCATTCCAGACCAACTCTGGTAAAAAATCTTTCGTGCAATTCGAAGGTCGTGTCGTCTTTGATAATGAATTGTGACGACTTTCTCGACCCTCTAGTATATGACAAAAAATATAAACCGAAATATACTGGAAAGGAAACTTGAGGAGCGGTGGTCAGAACGACCCCATTCTAGACCAACTCTTGTAAAAAGTCTTTCGTCCAATTGGAAGGTCGTGTTCTCTTTGATAATAAATCGTGTTGACTTTTTCCACCCTCTAGTATGTGAAAAAAAATATAAACCGAAATATATCGGAAAGAAAACTTGAGGAGCGGTGGTCAGAGCGGCCCCATTCTAGAACAACTCTTGTAAAAAATCTTTTGTCCAATTCGAAGGTCGTATCGTCTTTGATAATGAATCGTGACGACTTTTATAACCCTCTAGTATATGAAAAAAATAATAAACCGACATATATCGGAAAGGAAACTTGAGGAGCGGTGGTCAGAGCGACCCAATTCTAGACCAACTCTTGTAAAAAATCTTTCGCCCAATTCGAAGGTCGTGTTCCTTTTGATAATGAATCGTGATGACTTTTACGACCGTCTAGTATGTGAAAAAAAATATAAACCGAAATATATCCGAGTGGAAACTTGAGCAGCGGTGGTCAGAGCGACCCCATTTTCGACCAACTCTTGTAAAAAATCTTTCGTCCAATTCGAAGGTCGTGTTCTCTTTGATAATGAATCGCCATGACTTTTACGACCCTCTCGTATGTGAAAAAAATATAAACCGAAATATATCGGAACGGAAAATAGAGGAGCGGTGGTCAGAGCGACCCCATTCTAGATCAACTCTTGTAAAAAATCTTTCATCCAATTCGAACGTGGTGTTCTCTTTGATAATAAATCGTGATGACATTTACGGCCCTCTAGTATGTGAAAAAAATATATAAACCGAAATATATCGGAAAGGAAACTTGAGGACCGGTGGCCAGAGCGACCCCATTCTAGACCAACTTTTGTAAAAAATCTTTTGTTCAATTCGAAGGGCGTGTCGTCTTTGATAATGAATCGTGACGACTTTTACGACCCTCTAGTGTGTGAAAAAAAATATAAACCGAAATATATCGGAAAGGAAACTTGACGAGCGGTTCTCAAAGCGACCCCATTCTAAAACAACTCTGGTAAAAAATCTTCTGTCCGATTGGAAGGTCGTGTTCTGTTTGATAATGAATCGTCATGACTTTTACGACCTTCTAGTATGTGAAAAAATATATAAACCGAAATATATCGGAAAGGAAACTTGAGGAGCGGTGGTCACATCGACTCCATTCTAGACCAACTCTTGTAAAAAATCTTTTGTTCAATTCGAAGGGCGTGTCGTCTTTGATAATGAATCGTGACGACTTTTACGACCCTCTAGTGTGTGAAAAAATATATAAACCGAAATATATTGGAAAGGAAACTTGAGGAGCGGTGGTCAGAACGACCCCATTCTAGACCAACTCTTGTAAAAAGTCTTTCGTCCAATTGGAAGGTCGTGTTCTCTTTGATAATTAATCGTGATGACTTTCACGACCGTCTGGTATGTTAAAAAAAATATAAACCGAAATATATCGGAAAGGAAACTTGAGGAGCGGTGGTCAGAGCGACTCCATTCTAGACCAACTCTTGTAAAAAATCTTTCGTCCAATTCGAAGGTCGTGTCCTGTTTGATAATAAATCGTGATGACTTTTACGACCCACTACTATGTGACAAAAAATATAAACCGAAATATATCGGAAAGGAAACTTCAGGAGCGGTGGTCAGAGCGACCCCATTCTAGACCAACTCTTGTAAAAAATCTTTCATCAAATTCGAATCTCGTATCGTCTTTGAAAATGAATCGTAATTACTTTTATAACCCTCTAGTATATGAAAAAAATAATAAACCGAAATATATCGGAAAGGAAACTTGAGGAGCGGTGGTCACAGCGACCCCATTCTAGACCACCTCTTGTAAAAATCTTTCGTCGAATTGGAAGGTCGTGTTCTCTTTGATAATAAATCGTGTTGACTTTTACGACCCTCTAGTATGTGAAAAAAAATATAAACCGAAATATATCGGAAAGGAAACTTGAGGAGCGGTGGTCAGAGCGGCCCCATTCTAGAACAACTCTTGTAAAAAATCTTTCGTCCAATTCGAAGGTCGTATCGTCTTTGATAATGAATCGTGACGACTTTTATAACCCTCTAGTATATGAAAAAAATAATAAACCGAAATATATCGGAAAGGAAACTTGAGGAGCGGTGGTCAGAGCGACCCAATTCTAGACCAACTCTTGTAAAGAATCTTTCGTTCAATTGGAAGGTCGTGTTCTCTTTGATCATAAGTCGTGATGACTTTTACGAACTTCTGGTATGTGAAAAAATATATAAACCGGAAAATATCGAAAGGAAACTTGAGGAGCGGTGGTCACAGCGACCCCATTCTAGACCAACTCTTGTAAAAAATCTTTCGTCCAATTCGAAGGTCGTGTCCTCTTTGACAATAAATCGTGATGACTTTTACGACTCTCTAGTATGTGAAAAAATAAATAAACCGGAATATATCGGAAAGGAAACTTGAGGAGCGGTGGTCAGATCGACCCCATTCTAGACCAACTCTGGTAAAAAATCTTTCTTCCAATTCGAAGGTCGTGTTCTCTTTGATAATAACTCGCGATGACTTTTACGACCCTCTAGTATGTCAGGAAAAATATAAACCGAAATATATCGGAAAGGAAACTTGAGGAGCGGTGGTCAGAACGACCCCATTCTAGACCAACTCTTGTAAAAAGTCTTTCGTCCAATTGGAAGGTCGTGTTCTCTTTGATAATAAATCGTGATAACTTTCACGACCGTCTGGTATGTTAAAAAAAATATAAACCGAAATATATCGGAACGGAAACTTGAGGAGCGGTGGTCAGAGCGACCCCATTCTATAACAACTATTGTAAAAAATCTTTCGTCCAATTCGAAGGTTGTGTCCTCTTTGATAATAAATCGTGATGACTTTCACGACCGTCTGGTATGTTAAAAAAAATATAAACCGAAATATATCGGAAAGGAAACTTGAGGAGCGGTGGTCAGAGCGACCCCATTCTAGACCAACTCTTATAAATAATCTTTCGTCCAATTCGAAGGTCGTGTCGTCTATGATAATGAATCGTGACGACCTTTACGACCCACTACTATGTGACAAAAAATATAAACCAAAATATATCGGAAAAGAAACTTGACCGAGCGGTGGTCGGAACGACCCGATTCTAGACCAACTCTGGTAAAAAATCTTTCTTCCAATTCGAAGGTCGTTTTCTCTTTGATAATAACTCGGGATGACTTTTACGACCCTCTAGTATGTGAGAAAAAATATAAACTGAAATATATCGGAAAGGAACCTTCAGGAGCGGTGGTGAGAGCGACCCCATTCTAAACCAACTCTTATAAATAATCTTTCGTCCAATTCGAAGGTCGTGTCGTCTTTGATAATGAATCGTGACGACTTTTACGACCCTCTAGTATGTGAAACAAAATATAAACCGAAATATATCTGAAAGGAAACTTCAGGAGCGGTGGTCAGAGCGACCTCATTCTAGACCAACTCTGGTAAAAAATCTTTCTTCCAATTCGAAGGTCGTTTTCTCTTTGATAATAACTCGGGATGACTTTTACGACCGTCTAGTATGTGAAAAAAAATATATACCAAAATATATCGGAAAGGAAACTTGAGGAGCGGTGGTCAGAGCGAACCCATTCCAGACCAACTCTGGTAAAAAATCTTTCGTGCAATTCGAAGGTCGTGTCGTCTTTGATAATGAATTGTGACGACTTTTACGACCCTCTAGTATATGAAAAAATATATAAACCGAAATATATTGGAAAGGAAACTTGAGGAGCGGTGGTCAGAACGACCCCATTCTAGACCAACTCTTCTAAAAAGTCTTTCGTCCAATTGGAAGGTCGTGTTCTCTTTGATAATCAATCGTGATGACTTTTACGACCGTCTGGTATGTTAAAAAAAATATAAACCGAAATATATCGGAAAGGAAACTTGAGGAGCGGTGGTCAGAGCGACCCCATTCTAGACCAACTCTTGTAAAAAATCTTTTATCAAATTCGAATCTCGTATCGTCTTTGATAATGAATCGTAATGACTTTTCTAACCCTCTAGTATATGCAAAAAATAATAAACCGAAATATATCGGAAAGGAAACTTGAGGAGCGGTGGTCACAGCGACCCCATTCTAGACCAACTCTTATAAATAATCTTTCGTCCAATTCGAAGGTCGTGTCGTCTTTGATAATGAATCGTGACGACTTTTACGACCCTCTAGTATGTGAAACAAAATATAAACCGAAATATATCTGAAAGGAAACTTCAGGAGCGGTGGTCAGAGCGACCCCATTCTAGACCAACTATTGTAAAAAATCTTTTATCAAATTCGAATCTCGTATCGTCTTTGATAATGAATCGTAATGACTTTTATAACCCCTTTAGTATATGCAAAAAATAATAAACCGAAATATATCGGAAAGGAAACTTGAGGAGCGGTGGTCACAGCGACCCCATTCTAGACCAACTCTTGTAAAAATCTTTCGTCGAATTGGAAGGTCGTCTTCTCTTTGATAATAAATCGTGTTGACTTTTACGACCCTCTAGTATGTGAAAAAAAATATAAACCGAAATATATCGGAAAGGAAACTTGAGGAGCGGTGATCAGAGCAGCCCCATTCTAGAACAACTCTTGTAAAAAATCTTTTGTCCAATTCGAAGGTCGTATCGTCTTTGATAATGAATCGTGACGACTTTTATAACCCTCTAGTATATGAAAAAAATAATAAACCGAAATATATCGGAAAGGAAACTTGAGGAGCGGTGGTCAGAGCGACCCAATTCTAGACCAACTCTTGTAAAAAATCTTTCGTTCAATTGGAAGGTCGTGTTCTCTTTGATCATAAGTCGTCATGACTTTTACGAACTTCTGGTATGTGAAAAAATATATAAACCGGAATATATCGAAAGGAAACTTGAGGAGCGGTGGTCACAGCGACCCCATTCTAGACCAACTCTTGTAAAAAATCTTTCGTCCAATTCGAAGGTCGTGTCCTCTTTGACAATAAATCGTGATGACTTTTACGACCCTCTAGTATGTGAAAAAATAAATAAACCGGAATATATCGGAAAGGAAACTTGAGGAGCGGTGGTCAGATCGACCCCATTCTAGACCAACTCTTGTAAAAAATCTTTCGTCCAATTCGAAGGTCGTGTCCTCTTTGATACTAAATCGTGATGACTTTTACGACCCACTACTATGTGACAAAAAATATAAACCAAAATATATCGGAAAAGAAACTTTACGAGCGGTGGTCGGAACCACGACATTCTAGACCAACTCTGGTAAAAAATCTTTCTTCCAATTCGAAGGTCGAGTCCTCTTTGATAATAAATCGTGATGACTTTTACGACCCTCTAGTATGTGAAAAAAAATATAAATCGAAATATATCGGAAAGGAATCTTGAGGAGCGGTGGCCATAGCGAACCCATTCCAGACCAACTCTGGTAAAAAATCGTTCTTCCAATTCGAAGGTCGTTTTCTCTTTGATAATAACTCGGGATGACTTTTACGACCGTCTAGTATGTGAAAAAAAATATAAACCAAAATATATCGGAAAGGAAACTTGAGGAGCGGTGGTCAGAGCGAACCCATTCTAAACCAACTCTTATAAATAATCTTTCGTCCAATTCGAAGGTCGTGTCGTCTTTGATAATGAATCGTGACGACTTTTACGACCCTCTAGTATGTGAAACAAAATATAAACCGAAATATATCTGAAAGGAAACTTCAGGAGCGGTGGTCAGAGCGACCCCATTCTAGACCAACTCTGGTAAAAAATCTTTCTTCCAATTCGAAGGTCGTTTTCTCTTTGATAATAACTCGGGATGACTTTTACGACCGTCTAGTATGTGAAAAAAAATATAAACCAAAATATATCGGAAAGGAAACTTGAGGAGCGGTGGTCAGAGCGAACCCATTCCAGACCAACTCTGGTAAAAAATCTTTCGCGCAATTCGAAGGTCGTGTCGTCTTTGATAATGAATTGTGACGACTTTTACGACCCTCTAGTACATGAAAAAATATTTAAACCGAAATATATTGGAAAGGAAACTTGAGGAGCGGTGGTCAGAACGACCCCATTCTAGACAAACTCTTCTAAAAAGTCTTTCGTCCAATTGGAAGGTCGTGTTCTCTTTGATAATAAATCGTGATGACTTTTACGACCGTCTGGTATGTTAAAATAAATATAAACCGAAATATATCGAAAGGAAACTTGAGGAGCGGTGGTCACAGCGACCCCATTCTAGACCAACTCTTGTAAAAAATCTTTCGTCCAATTCGAAGGTCGTGTCCTCTTTGACAATAAATCGTGATGACTTTTACGACCCTCTAGTATGTGAAAAAATAAATATACCGGAATATATCGGAAAGGAAACTTGAGGAGCGGTGGTCAGATCGACCCCGGTCTAGACTAACTCTGGTAAAAAATCTTTCTTCCAATTCGAAGGTCGTGTTCTCTTTGATAATAACTCGCGATGACTTTTACGACCCTCTAGTATGTCAGGAAAAATATAAACCGAAATATATCGGAAAGGAAACTTGAGGAGCGGTGGTCAGAACGACCCCATTCTAGACCAACTCTTGTAAAAAGTCTTTCGTCCAATTGGAAGGTCGTGTTCTCTTTGATAATAAATCGTGATAACTTTCACGACCGTCTGGTATGTTAAAAAAAATATAAACCGAAATATATCGGAAAGGAAACTTGAGGAGCGGTGGTCAGAGCGACCCCATTCTATAACAACTATTGTAAAAAATCTTTCGTCCAATTCGAAGGTTGTGTCCTCTTTGATAATAAATCGTGATGACTTTCACGACCGTCTGGTATGTTAAAAAAAATATAAACCGAAATATATCGGAAAGGAAACTTGAGGAGCGGTGGTCAGAGCGACCCCATTCTAGACCAACTCTTATAAATAATCTTTCGTCCAATTCGAAGGTCGTGTCGTCTATGATAATGAATCGTGACGACCTTTACGACCCACTACTATGTGACAAAAAATATAAACCAAAATATATCGGAAAAGAAACTTGACCGAGCGGTGGTCGGAACGACCCGATTCTAGACCAACTCTGGTAAAAAATCTTTCTTCCAATTCGAAGGTCGTTTTCTCTTTGATAATAACTCGGGATGACTTTTACGACCCTCTAGTATGTGAGAAAAAATATAAACCGAAATATATCGGAAAGGAACCTTCAGGAGCGGTCGTGAGAGCGACCCCATTCTAAACCAACTCTTATAAATAATCTTTCGTCCAATTCGAAGGTCGTGTCGTCTTTGATAATGAATCGTGACGACTTTTACGACCCTCTAGTATGTGAAACAAAATATAAACCGAAATATATCGGAAAGGAACCTTCAGGAGCGGTGGTGAGAGCGACCCCATTCTAAACCAACTCTTATAAATAATCTTTCGTCCAATTCGAAGGTCGTGTCGTCTTTGATAATGAATCGTGACGACTTTTACGACCCTCTAGTATGTGAAACAAAATATAAACCAAAATATATCGGAAAAGAAACTTGACCGAGCGGTGGTCAGAGCGACCTCATTCTAGACCGACTCTGGAAAAAATCTTTCTTCCAATTCGAAGGTCGTTTTCTCTTTGATAATAACTCGGGATGACTTTTACGACCGTCTGGTATGTGAAAAAAAATATATACCAAAATATATCGGAAAGGAAACTTGAGGAGCGGTGGTCAGAGCGAACCCATTCCAGACCAACTCTGGTAAAAAATCTTTCGTGCAATTCGAAGGTCGTGTCGTCTTTGATAATGAATTGTGACGACTTTTACGACCCTCTAGTATATGAAAAAATATATAAACCGAAATATATTGGAAAGGAAACTTGAGGAGCGGTGGTCAGAACGACCCCATTCTAGACCAACTCTTCTAAAAAGTCTTTCGTCCAATTCGAAGGTCGTGTCCTCTTTGACAATAAATCGTGATGACTTTTACGACCCTCTAGTATGTGAAAAAATAAATAAACCGGAATATATCGGAAAGGAAACTTGAGGAGCGGTGGTCAGATCGACCCCATTCTAGACCAACTCTTGTAAAAAATCTTTCGTCCAATTCGAAGGTCGTGTCCTCTTTGATAATAAATCGTGATGACTTTTACGACCCACTACTATGTGACAAAAAATATAAACTAAAATATATCGGAAAAGAAACTTTACGAGCGGTGGTCGGAACCACCCCATTCTAGACCAACTCTTGTAAATAGTCTTTCGTCCAATTGAAAGGTCGTGTTCTCTTTGATAATAACTCGGGATGACTTTTACGACCCTCTAGTATGTGAGAAAAAATATAAACCGAAATATATCGGAAAGGAAACTTCAGGAGCGGTGGTCAGAGCGACCCCATTCTAAACCAACTCTTATAAAAAGTCTTTCGTCCAATTGGAATGTCGTGTTCTCTTTGATAATAAATCGTGATAACTTTTACGACCGTCTGGTATGTTAAAAAAAAAACATAAACCGAAATATATCGGAAAGGAAACTTGAGGAGCGGTGGTCAGAGCGACCCCATTCTAGACCAACTCTTATAAATAATCTTTCGTCCAATTCGAAGGTCGTGTCGTCTTTGATAATGAATCGTGACGACTTTTACGACCCTCTAGTATGTGAAACAAAATATAAACCGAAATATGTCTGAAAGGAAACTTCAGGAGTGGTGGTCAGAGCGACCCCATTCTAGACCAACTCTTATAAATAATCTTTCGTGCAATTCGAAGGTCGTATCGTCTTTGATAATGAATCGTGACGACTTTTACGACCCTCTAGTATGTGAAACAAAATATAAACCGAAATATGTCTGAAAGGAAACTTGAGGAGCGGTGGTCAGAGCGACCCAATTCTAGACCAACGCTTGTAAAAAATCTTTCGTCCAATTCGAAGGTCGTGTTCCCTTTGATAATGAATCGTGACGACTTTTACGACCCTCTAGTATGTGAAACAAAATATAAACCGAAATATATCTGAAAGGAAACTTCAGGAGCGGTGGTCAGAGCGACCCCATTCTAGACCAACTCTGGTAAAAAATCTTTCTTCCAATTCGAAGGTCGTTTTCTCTTTGATAATAACTCGGGATGACTTTTACGGCCGTCTAGTATGTGAAAAAAAATATAAACCTAAATATATCGGAAAGGAAACTTGAGGAGCGGTGGTCAGAGCGAACCCATTCCAGACCAACTCTGGTAAAAAATCTTTCGTGCAATTCGAAGGTCGTGTCGTCTTTGATAATGAATTGTGACGACTTTCTCGACCCTCTAGTATATGACAAAAAATATAAACCGAAATATATTGGAAAGGAAACTTGAGGAGCGGTGGTCAGAACGACCCCATTCTAGACCAACTCTTGTAAAAAGTCTTTCGTCCAATTGGAAGGTCGTGTTCTCTTTGATAATAAATCGTGTTGACTTTTTCGACCCTCTAGTATGTGAAAAAAAATATAAACCGAAATATATCGGAAAGAAAACTTGAGGAGCGGTGGTCAGAGCGGCCCCATTCTAGAACAACTCTTGTAAAAAATCTTTTGTCCAATTCGAAGGTCGTATCGTCTTTGATAATGAATCGTGACGACTTTTATAACCCTCTAGTATATGAAAAAAATAATAAACCGACATATATCGGAAAGGAAACTTGAGGAGCGGTGGTCAGAGCGACCCAATTCTAGACCAACTCTTGTAAAAAATCTTTCGCCCAATTCGAAGGTCGTGTTCCTTTTGATAATGAATCGTGATGACTTTTACGACCGTCTAGTATGTGAAAAAAAATATAAACCGAAATATATCCGAGTGGAAACTTGAGCAGCGGTGGTCAGAGCGACCCCATTTTCGACCAACTCTTGTAAAAAATCTTTCGTCCAATTCGAAGGTCGTGTTCTCTTTGATAATGAATCGCCATGACTTTTACGACCCTCTCGTATGTGAAAAAAATATAAACCGAAATATATCGGAACGGAAAATAGAGGAGCGGTGGTCAGAGCGACCCCATTCTAGATCAACTCTTGTAAAAAATCTTTCATCCAATTCGAACGTGGTGTTCTCTTTGATAATAAATCGTGATGACATTTACGGCCCTCTAGTATGTGAAAAAAATATATAAACCGAAATATATCGGAAAGGAAACTTGAGGACCGGTGGCCAGAGCGACCCCATTCTAGACCAACTTTTGTAAAAAATCTTTTGTTCAATTCGAAGGGCGTGTCGTCTTTGATAATGAATCGTGACGACTTTTACGACCCTCTAGTGTGTGAAAAAAAATATAAACCGAAATATATCGGAAAGGAAACTTGACGAGCGGTTCTCAAAGCGACCCCATTCTAAAACAACTCTGGTAAAAAATCTTCTGTCCGATTGGAAGGTCGTGTTCTGTTTGATAATGAATCGTCATGACTTTTACGACCTTCTAGTATGTGAAAAAATATATAAACCGAAATATATCGGAAAGGAAACTTGAGGAGCGGTGGTCAGATCGACTCCATTCTAGACCAACTCTTGTAAAAAATCTTTCGTCCAATTCGAAGGTCGTGTCCTGTTTGATAATAAATCGTGATGACTTTTACGACCCACTACTATGTGACAAAAAATATAAACCAAAATATATCGGAAAGAAACTTGACAGAACGGTGGTCGGAACGACCCGATTCTAGACCAACTCTGGTAAAAAATCTTTCTTCCAATTCGAAGGTCGTTTTCTCTTTGATAATAACTCGGGATGACTCGTACGACCCTCTAGTATGTGAGAAAAAATATAAACCGAAATATATCGGAAAGGAAACTTCAGGAGCGGTGGTCAGAGCGATCCCATTCTAGACCAACTCTTGTAAAAAATCTTTCGTCCAATTCGAAGGTCGTGTCGTCTTTGATAATGAATTGTGACGACTTTTACGACCCTCTAGTATATGAAAAAATATATAAACCGAAATATATTGGAAAGGAAACTTGAGAAGCGGTGGTCAGAACGACCCCATTCTAGACCAACTCTTGTAAAAAGTCTTTCGTCCAATTCGAAGATCGTGTTCCCTTTGATAATGAATCGTGACGACTTTTACGACCCTCTAGTATGTGAAACAAAATATAAACCGAAATATATCTGAAAGGAAACTTCAGGAGCGGTGGTCAGAGCGACCCCATTCTAGACCAACTCTGGTAAAAAATCTTTCATCCAATTCGAAGGTCGTGTCCTCTTTGATAATAAATCGTGATGACTTTTACGACCCTCTAGTATGTGACAAAAAATATAAACCGAAATATATCGGAAAAGAAACTTGACGAGCGGTGGTCGGAACGCCCCCATTCTAGACCAACTCTGGTAAAAAATCTTCCTTCCAATTCGAAGGTCGTTTTCTCTTTGATAATAACTCGGGATGACTTTTACGACCCTCTAGTATGTGAGAAAAAATATAAACCGAAATATATCGGAAAGAAAACTTGAGGAGCGGTGGTCAGAGCGGCCCCATTCTAGACCACCTCTTGGAAAATCTTTCGTCGAATTGGAAGGTCGTGTTCTCTTTGATAATAAATCGTGTTGACTTTTACGACCCTCTAGTATGTGAGAAAAAATATAAACCGAAATATATCGGAAAGAAAACTTGAGGAGCGGTGGTCAGAGCGGCCCCATTCTAGAACAACTCTTGTAAAAAATCTTTTGTCCAATTCGAAGGTCGTATCGTCTTTGATAATGAATCGTGACGACTTTTATAACCCTCTAGTATATGAAAAAAATAATAAACCGAAATATATCGGAAAGGAAACTTGAGGAGCGGAGGTCAGAGCGACCCAATTCTAGACCAACTCTTGTAAAAAATTTTTCGTCCAATTCGAAGATCGTGTTCCCTTCGATAATGAATCGTGACGACTTTTACGACCCTCTAGTATGTGAAACAAAATATAAACCGAAATATATCTGAAAGGAAACTTCAGGAGCGGTGGTCAGAGCGACCCCATTCTAGACCAACTCTGGTAAAAAATCTTTCATCCAATTCGAAGGTCGTGTCCTCTTTGATAATAAATCGTGATGACTTTTACGACCCTCTAGTATGTGACAAAAAATATAAACCGAAATGTATCGGAAAAGAAACTTGACGAGCGGTGGTCGGAACGCCCCCATTCTAGACCAACTCTGGTAAAAAATCTTCCTTCCAATTCGAAGGTCGTTTTCTCTTTGATAATAACTCGGGATGACTTTTACGACCCTCTAGTATGTGAGAAAAAATATAAACCGAAATATATCGGAAAGGAAACTTCAGGAGCGGTGGTCAGAGCGACCCCATTCTAGACTAACTCTTATAAATAATCTTTCGTCCAATTCGAAGGTCGTGTCGTCTTCGATAATGAATCGTGACGACTTTTACGACCCTCTAGTATGTGAAACAAAATATAAACCGAAATATATCTGAAAGGAAACTTCAGGAGCGGTGGTCAGAGCGATCCCATTCTAGACCAACTCTTGTAAAAAATCTTTCGTCCAATTCGAAGGTCGTGCCGTCTTTGATAATGAATTGTGACGACTTTTACGACCCTCTAGTATGTGAGAAAAAATATAAACCGAAATATATCGGAAAGGAAACTTCAGGAGCGGTGGTCAGAGCGACCCCATTCTAGACCAACTCTTATAAATAATCTTTCGTGCAATTCGAAGGTCGTGTCGTCTTTGATAATGAATCGTGACGACTTTTACGACCCTCTAGTATGTGAAACAAAATATAAACCGAAATATATCTGAAAGGAAACTTCAGGAGCGGTGGTCAGAGCGACCTCATTCTAGACCAACTCTGGTAAAAAATCTTTCTTCTAATTCGAAGGTCGTTTTCTCTTTGATAATAACTCGGGATGACTTTTACGACCGTCTAGTATGTGAAAAAAAATATATACCAAAATATATCGGAAAGGAAACTTGAGGAGCGGTGGTCAGAGCGAACCCATTCCAGACCAACTCTGGTAAAAAATCTTTCGTGCAATTCGAAGGTCGTGTCGTCTTTGATAATGAATTGTGACGACTTTTACGACCCTCTAGTATGTGAAACAAAATATAAACCGAAATATATCTGAAAGGAAACTTCAGGAGCGGTGGTCAGAGCGACCCCATTCTAGACCAACTCTGGTAAAAAATCGTTCTTCCAATTCGAAGGTCGTTTTCTCTTTGATAATAACTCGGGATGACTTTTACGACCGTCTAGTATGTGAAAAAAAATATAAACCAAAATATATCGGAAAGGAAACTTGAGGAGCGGTGGTCAGAACGACCCATTCTAGACCAACTCTGGTAAAAAATCTTTCGTGCAATTCGAAGGTCGTGTCGTCTTTGACAATGAATTGTGACGACTTTTACGACCCTCTAGTATATGAAAAAATATATAAACCGAAATATATTGGAAAGGAAACTTGAGGAGCGGTGGTCAGAACGACCCCATTCTAGATCAACTCTTGTAAAAAGTCTTTCGTCCAATTGAAAGGTCGTGTTCTCTTTGATAATAACTCGGGATGACTTTTACGACCCTCTAGTATGTGAGAAAAAATATAAACCGAAATATATCGGAAAGGAAACTTCAGGAGCGGTGGTCAGAGCGACCCCATTCTAGACCAACTCTTATAAATAATCTTTCGTGCAATTCGAAGGTCGTGTCGTCTTTGATAATGAATCGTGACGACTTTTACGACCCTCTAGTATGTGAAACAAAATATAAACCGAAATATATCTGAAAGGAAACTTCAGGAGCGGTGGTCAGAGCGACCTCATTCTAGACCAACTCTGGTAAAAAATCTTTCTTCCAATTCGAAGGTCGTTTTCTCTTTGATAATAACTCGGGATGACTTTTACGACCGTCTAGTATGTGAAAAAAAATATATACCAAAATATATCGGAAAGGAAACTTGAGGAGCGGTGGTCAGAGCGAACCCATTCCAGACCAACTCTGGTAAAAAATCTTGCGTGCAATTCGAATGTCGTGTCGTCTTTGATAATGAATTGTGACGACTTTTACGACCCTCTAGTATATGAAAAAATATATAAACCGAAATATATTGGAAAGGAAACTTGAGGAGCGGTGGTCAGAACGACCCCATTCTAGACCAACTCTTCTAAAAAGTCTTTCGTCCAATTCGAAGGTCGTTTCCTCTTTGACAATAAATCGTGATGACTTTTACGACCCTCTAGTATGTGAAAAAATAAATAAACCGGAATATATCGGAAAGGAAACTTGAGGAGCGGTGGTCAGATCGACCCCATTCTAGACCAACTCTTGTAAAAAATCTTTCGTCCAATTCGAAGGTCGTGTCCTCTTTGATAATAAATCGTGATGACTTTTACGACCCACTACTATGTGACAAAAAATATAAACTAAAATATATCGGAAAAGAAACTTTACGAGCGGTGGTCGGAACCACCCCATTCTAGACCAACTCTGGTAAAAAATCTTTCTTCCAATTCGAAGGTCGAGTCCTCTTTGATAATAAATCGTGATGACTTTTACGACCCTCTAGTATGTGAAAAAAAATAGAAATCGAAATATATCGGAAAGGAATCTTGAGGAGCGGTGGCCATAGCGAACCCATTCCAGACCAACTCTGGTAAAAAATCTTTCCTGCAATTCGAAGGTCGTGTCGTCTTTGATAATAAATCGTGATGACTTTTACGACCCTCTAGTATGTGAAACAAAATATAAACCGAAATATATCTGAAAGGAAACTTCAGGAGCGGTGGTCAGAGCGACCCCATTCTAGACCAACTCTGGTAAAAAATCGTTCTTCCAATTCGAAGGTCGTTTTCTCTTTGATAATAACTCGGGATGACTTTTACGACCGTCTAGTATGTGAAAAAAAATATAAACCAAAATATATCGGAAAGGAAACTTGAGGAGCGGTGGTCAGAGCGAACCCATTCCAGACCAACTCTGGTAAAAAATCTTTCGTGCAATTCGAAGGTCGTGTCGTCTTTGACAATGAATTGTGACGACTTTTACGACCCTCTAGTATATGAAAAAATATATAAACCGAAATATATTGGAAAGGAAACTTGAGGAGCGGTGGTCAGAACGACCCCATTCTAGACCAACTCTTGTAAAAAGTCTTTCGTCCAATTGAAAGGTCGTGTTCTCTTTGATAATAACTCGGGATGACTTTTACGACCCTCTAGTATGTGAGAAAAAATATAAACCGAAATATATCGGAAAGGAAACTTCAGGAGCGGTGGTCAGAGCGACCCCATTCTAAACCAACTCTTATAAATAATCTTTCGTCCAATTCGAAGGTCGTGTCGTCTTTGATAATGAATCGTGACGACTTTTACGACCCTCTAGTATGTGAAACAAAATATGAACCGAAATATATCTGAAAGGAAACTTCAGGAGCGGTGGTCAGAGCGACCCCATTCTATACCAACTCCGGTAAAAAATCATTCTTCCAATTCGAAGGTCGTTTTCTCTTTGATAATAACTCGGGATGACTTTTACGACCGTCTAGTATGTGAAAAAAAATATAAACCAAAATATATCGGAAAGGAAACTTGAGGAGCGGTGGTCAGAGCGAACCCATTCCAGACCAACTCTGGTAAAAAATCTTTCGTGCAATTCGAAGGTCGTGTCGTCTTTGATAATGAATTGTGACGACTTTTACGACCCTCTAGTATATGAAAAAATATATAAACCGAAATATATTGGAAAGGAAACTTGAGGAGCGGTGGTCAGAACGACCCCATTCTAGACCAACTCTTCTAAAAAGTCTTTCGTCCAATTGGAAGGTCGTGTTCTCTTTGATAATAAATCGTGATGACTTTTACGACCGTCTGGTATGTTAAAAAAAATATAAACCGAAATATATCGGAAAGGAAACTTGAGGAGCGGTGGTCAGAGCGACGCCATTCTAGATCAACTCTTGTAAAAAATCTTTCGTCCAATTCGAAGGTCGTGTTCTTTTTTATAATGAATCGTGATGACTTTAACGATCCTCTAGTATGTGAAAAAAAATATAAACCGAAATATTTTGGAAAGGAAACTTGAGGAGCGGTGGTCAGAGCGACCCCATTCTAGACCAACTCTTATAAATAATCTTTCGTCCAATTCGAAGGTCGTGTCGTCTTTGATAATGAATCGTGACGACTTTTACGACCCTCTAGTATGTGAAACAAAATATGAACCGAAATATATCTGAAAGGAAACTTCAGGAGCGGTGGTCAGAGCGACCCCATTCTAGACCAACTCTAGTAAAAAATCTTTTATCAAATTCGAATCTCGTATCGTCTTTGATAATGAATCGTAATGACTTTTATAACCCTCTAGTATATGCAAAAAATAATAAACCGAAATATATCGGAAAGGAAACTTGAGGAGCGGTGGTCACAGCGACCCCATTCTAGACCAACTCTTGTAAAAATCTTTCGTCGAATTGGAAGGTCATCTTCTCTTTGATAATAAATCGTGTTGACTTTTACGACCCTCTAGTATGTGAAAAAAAATATAAACCGAAATATATCGGAAAGGAAACTTGAGGAGCGGTGATCAGAGCAGCCCCATTCTAGAACAACTCTTGTAAAAAATCTTTTGTCCAATTCGAAGGTCGTATCGTCTTTGATAATGAATCGTGACGACTTTTATAACCCTCTAGTATATGAAAAAAATAATAAACCGAAATATATCGGAAAGGAAACTTGAGGAGCGGTGGTCAGAGCGACCCAATTCTAGACCAACTCTTGTAAAAAATCTTTCGTTCAATTGGAAGGTCGTGTTCTCTTTGATCATAAGTCGTCATGACTTTTACGAACTTCTGGTATGTGAAAAAATATATAAACCGGAATATATCGAAAGGAAACTTGAGGAGCGGTGGTCACAGCAACCTCATTCTAGACCAACTCTTGTAAAAAATCTTTCGTCCAATTCGAAGGTCGTGTCCTCTTTGACAATAAATCGTGATGACTTTTACGACCCTCTAGTATGTGAAAAAATAAATAAACCGGAATATATCGGAAAGGAAACTTGAGGAGCGGTGGTCAGATCGACCCCATTCTAGACCAACTCTTGTAAAAAATCTTTCGTCCAATTCGAAGGTCGTGTCCTCTTTGATAATAAATCGTGATGACTTTTACGACCCACTACTATGTGACAAAAAATATAAACCAAAATATATCGGAAAAGAAACTTTACGAGCGGTGGTCGGAACCACCCCATTCTAGACCAACTCTGGTAAAAAATCTTTCTTCCAATTCGAAGGTCGAGTCCTCTTTGATAATAAATCGTGATGACTTTTACGACCCTCTAGTATGTGAAAAAAAATATAAATCGAAATATATCGGAAAGGAATCTTGAGGAGCGGTGGCCATAGCGAACCCATTCCAGACCAACTCTGGTAAAAAATCTTTCCTGCAATTCGAAGGTCGTGTCGTCTTTGATAATAAATCGTGATGACTTTTACGACCCTCTAGTATGTGAAACAAAATATAAACCGAAATATATCTGAAAGGAAACTTCAGGAGCGGTGGTCAGAGCGACCCCATTCTAGACCAACTCTGGTAAAAAATCGTTCTTCCAATTCGAAGGTCATTTTCTATTTGATAATAACTCGGGATGACTTTTACGACCGTCTAGTATGTGAAAAAAAATATAAACCAAAATATATCGGAAAGGAAACTTGAGGAGCGGTGGTCAGAGCGAACCCATTCCAGACCAACTCTGGTAAAAAATCTTTCGTGCAATTCGAAGGTCGTGTCGTCTTTGATAATAAATCGTGATGACTTTTACGACCCTCTAGTATGTGAAAAAAAATAGAAATCGAAATATATCGGAAAGGAATCTTGAGGAGCGGTGGCCATAGCGAACCCATTCCAGACCAACTCTGGTAAAAAATCTTTCCTGCAATTCGAAGGTCGTGTCGTCTTTGATAATAAATCGTGATGACTTTTACGACCCTCTAGTATGTGAAAAAAAATAGAAATCGAAATATATCGGAAAGGAATCTTGAGGAGCGGTGGCCATAGCGAACCCATTCCAGACCAACTCTGGTAAAAAATCTTTCCTGCAATTCGAAGGTCGTGTCGTCTTTGATAATAAATCGTGATGACTTTTACGACCCTCTAGTATGTGAAACAAAATATAAACCGAAATATATCTGAAAGGAAACTTCAGGAGCGGTGGTCAGAGCGACCCCATTCTAGACCAACTCTGGTAAAAAATCGTTCTTCCAATTCGAAGGTCGTTTTCTCTTTGATAATAACTCGGGATGACTTTTACGACCGTCTAGTATGTGAAAAAAAATATAAACCAAAATATATCGGAAAGGAAACTTGAGGAGCGGTGGTCAGAGCGAACCCATTCCAGACCAACTCTGGTAAAAAATCTTTCGTGCAATTCGAAGGTCGTGTCGTCTTTGACAATGAATTGTGACGACTTTTACGACCCTCTAGTATATGAAAAAATATATAAACCGAAATATATTGGAAAGGAAACTTGAGGAGCGGTGGTCAGAACGACCCCATTCTAGACCAACTCTTGTAAAAAGTCTTTCGTCCAATTGAAAGGTCGTGTTCTCTTTGATAATAACTCGGGATGACTTTTACGACCCTCTAGTATGTGAGAAAAAATATAAACCGAAATATATCGGAAAGGAAACTTCAGGAGCGGTGGTCAGAGCGACCCCATTCTAAACCAACTCTTATAAATAATCTTTCGTCCAATTCGAAGGTCGTGTCGTCTTTGATAATGAATCGTGACGACTTTTACGACCCTCTAGTATGTGAAACAAAATATGAACCGAAATATATCTGAAAGGAAACTTCAGGAGCGGTGGTCAGAGCGACCCCATTCTATACCAACTCCGGTAAAAAATCATTCTTCCAATTCGAAGGTCGTTTTCTCTTTGATAATAACTCGGGATGACTTTTACGACCGTCTAGTATGTGAAAAAAAATATAAACCAAAATATATCGGAAAGGAAACTTGAGGAGCGGTGGTCAGAGCGAACCCATTCCAGACCAACTCTGGTAAAAAATCTTTCGTGCAATTCGAAGGTCGTGTCGTCTTTGATAATGAATTGTGACGACTTTTACGACCCTCTAGTATATGAAAAAATATATAAACCGAAATATATTGGAAAGGAAACTTGAGGAGCGGTGGTCAGAACGACCCCATTCTAGACCAACTCTTCTAAAAAGTCTTTCGTCCAATTGGAAGGTCGTGTTCTCTTTGATAATAAATCGTGATGACTTTTACGACCGTCTGGTATGTTAAAAAAAATATAAACCGAAATATATCGGAAAGGAAACTTGAGGAGCGGTGGTCAGAGCGACGCCATTCTAGATCAACTCTTGTAAAAAATCTTTCGTCCAATTCGAAGGTCGTGTTCTTTTTTATAATGAATCGTGATGACTTTAACGATCCTCTAGTATGTGAAAAAAAATATAAACCGAAATATTTTGGAAAGGAAACTTGAGGAGCGGTGGTCAGAGCGACCCCATTCTAGACCAACTCTTATAAATAATCTTTCGTCCAATTCGAAGGTCGTGTCGTCTTTGATAATGAATCGTGACGACTTTTACGACCCTCTAGTATGTGAAACAAAATATGAACCGAAATATATCTGAAAGGAAACTTCAGGAGCGGTGGTCAGAGCGACCCCATTCTAGACCAACTCTAGTAAAAAATCTTTTATCAAATTCGAATCTCGTATCGTCTTTGATAATGAATCGTAATGACTTTTATAACCCTCTAGTATATGCAAAAAATAATAAACCGAAATATATCGGAAAGGAAACTTGAGGAGCGGTGGTCACAGCGACCCCATTCTAGACCAACTCTTGTAAAAATCTTTCGTCGAATTGGAAGGTCATCTTCTCTTTGATAATAAATCGTGTTGACTTTTACGACCCTCTAGTATGTGAAAAAAAATATAAACCGAAATATATCGGAAAGGAAACTTGAGGAGCGGTGATCAGAGCAGCCCCATTCTAGAACAACTCTTGTAAAAAATCTTTTGTCCAATTCGAAGGTCGTATCGTCTTTGATAATGAATCGTGACGACTTTTATAACCCTCTAGTATATGAAAAAAATAATAAACCGAAATATATCGGAAAGGAAACTTGAGGAGCGGTGGTCAGAGCGACCCAATTCTAGACCAACTCTTGTAAAAAATCTTTCGTTCAATTGGAAGGTCGTGTTCTCTTTGATCATAAGTCGTCATGACTTTTACGAACTTCTGGTATGTGAAAAAATATATAAACCGGAATATATCGAAAGGAAACTTGAGGAGCGGTGGTCACAGCAACCTCATTCTAGACCAACTCTTGTAAAAAATCTTTCGTCCAATTCGAAGGTCGTGTCCTCTTTGACAATAAATCGTGATGACTTTTACGACCCTCTAGTATGTGAAAAAATAAATAAACCGGAATATATCGGAAAGGAAACTTGAGGAGCGGTGGTCAGATCGACCCCATTCTAGACCAACTCTTGTAAAAAATCTTTCGTCCAATTCGAAGGTCGTGTCCTCTTTGATAATAAATCGTGATGACTTTTACGACCCACTACTATGTGACAAAAAATATAAACCAAAATATATCGGAAAAGAAACTTTACGAGCGGTGGTCGGAACCACCCCATTCTAGACCAACTCTGGTAAAAAATCTTTCTTCCAATTCGAAGGTCGAGTCCTCTTTGATAATAAATCGTGATGACTTTTACGACCCTCTAGTATGTGAAAAAAAATATAAATCGAAATATATCGGAAAGGAATCTTGAGGAGCGGTGGCCATAGCGAACCCATTCCAGACCAACTCTGGTAAAAAATCTTTCCTGCAATTCGAAGGTCGTGTCGTCTTTGATAATAAATCGTGATGACTTTTACGACCCTCTAGTATGTGAAACAAAATATAAACCGAAATATATCTGAAAGGAAACTTCAGGAGCGGTGGTCAGAGCGACCCCATTCTAGACCAACTCTGGTAAAAAATCGTTCTTCCAATTCGAAGGTCATTTTCTATTTGATAATAACTCGGGATGACTTTTACGACCGTCTAGTATGTGAAAAAAAATATAAACCAAAATATATCGGAAAGGAAACTTGAGGAGCGGTGGTCAGAGCGAACCCATTCCAGACCAACTCTGGTAAAAAATCTTTCGTGCAATTCGAAGGTCGTGTCGTCTTTGATAATAAATCGTGATGACTTTTACGACCCTCTAGTATGTGAAACAAAATATAAACCGAAATATATCTGAAAGGAAACTTCAGGAGCGGTGGTCAGAGCGACCCCATTCTAGACCAACTCTGGTAAAAAATCGTTCTTCCAATTCGAAGGTCGTTTTCTCTTTGATAATAACTCGGGATGACTTTTACGACCGTCTAGTATGTGAAAAAAAATATAAACCAAAATATATCGGAAAGGAAACTTGAGGAGCGGTGGTCAGAGCGACCCATTCTAGACCAACTCTGGTAAAAAATCTTTCGTGCAATTCGAAGGTCGTGTCGTCTTTGACAATGAATTGTGACGACTTTTACGACCCTCTAGTATATGAAAAAATATATAAACCGAAATATATTGGAAAGGAAACTTGAGGAGCGGTGGTCAGAACGACCCCATTCTAGATCAACTCTTGTAAAAAGTCTTTCGTCCAATTGAAAGGTCGTGTTCTCTTTGATAATAACTCGGGATGACTTTTACGACCCTCTAGTATGTGAGAAAAAATATAAACCGAAATATATCGGAAAGGAAACTTCAGGAGCGGTGGTCAGAGCGACCCCATTCTAGACCAACTCTTATAAATAATCTTTCGTGCAATTCGAAGGTCGTGTCGTCTTTGATAATGAATCGTGACGACTTTTACGACCCTCTAGTATGTGAAACAAAATATAAACCGAAATATATCTGAAAGGAAACTTCAGGAGCGGTGGTCAGAGCGACCTCATTCTAGACCAACTCTGGTAAAAAATCTTTCTTCCAATTCGAAGGTCGTTTTCTCTTTGATAATAACTCGGGATGACTTTTACGACCGTCTAGTATGTGAAAAAAAATATATACCAAAATATATCGGAAAGGAAACTTGAGGAGCGGTGGTCAGAGCGAACCCATTCCAGACCAACTCTGGTAAAAAATCTTTCGTGCAATTCGAAGGTCGTGTCGTCTTTGATAATGAATTGTGACGACTTTTACGACCCTCTAGTATATGAAAAAATATATAAACCGAAATATATTGGAAAGGAAACTTGAGGAGCGGTGGTCAGAACGACCCCATTCTAGACCAACTCTTCTAAAAAGTCTTTCGTCCAATTGGAAGGTCGTGTTCTCTTTGATAATAAATCGTGATGACTTTTACGACCGTCTGGTATGTTAAAAAAAATATAAACCGAAATATATCGGAAAGGAAACTTGAGGAGCGGTGGTCAGAGCGACGCCATTCTAGATCAACTCTTGTAAAAAATCTTTCGTCCAATTCGAAGGTCGTGTTCTTTTTTATAATGAATCGTGATGACTTTAACGATCCTCTAGTATGTGAAAAAAAATATAAACCGAAATATTTTGGAAAGGAAACTTGAGGAGCGGTGGTCAGAGCGACCCCATTCTAGACCAACTCTTATAAATAATCTTTCGTCCAATTCGAAGGTCGTGTCGTCTTTGATAATGAATCGTGACGACTTTTACGACCCTCTAGTATGTGAAACAAAATATGAACCGAAATATATCTGAAAGGAAACTTCAGGAGCGGTGGTCAGAGCGACCCCATTCTAGACCAACTCTTGTAAAAAATCTTTTATCAAATTCGAATCTCGTATCGTCTTTGATAATGAATCGTAATGACTTTTATAACCCTCTAGTATATGCAAAAAATAATAAACCGAAATATATCGGAAAGGAAACTTGAGGAGCGGTGGTCACAGCGACCCCATTCTAGACCAACTCTTGTAAAAATCTTTCGTCGAATTGGAAGGTCGTCTTCTCTTTGATAATAAATCGTGTTGACTTTTACGACCCTCTAGTATGTGAAAAAAAATATAAACCGAAATATATCGGAAAGGAAACTTGAGGAGCGGTGATCAGAGCAGCCCCATTCTAGAACAACTCTTGTAAAAAATCTTTTGTCCAATTCGAAGGTCGTATCGTCTTTGATAATGAATCGTGACGACTTTTATAACCCTCTAGTATATGAAAAAAATAATAAACCGAAATATATCGGAAAGGAAACTTGAGGAGCGGTGGTCAGAGCGACCCAATTCTAGACCAACTCTTGTAAAAAATCTTTCGTTCAATTGGAAGGTCGTGTTCTCTTTGATCATAAGTCTTCATGACTTTTACGAACTTCTGGTATGTGAAAAAATATATAAACCGGAATATATCGAAAGGAAACTTGAGGAGCGGTGGTCACAGCAACCCCATTCTAGACCAACTCTTGTAAAAAATCTTTCGTCCAATTCGAAGGTCGTGTCCTCTTTGACAATAAATCGTGATGACTTTTACGACCCTCTAGTATGTGAAAAAATAAATAAACCGGAATATATCGGAAAGGAAACTTGAGGAGCGGTGGTCAGATCGACCCCATTCTAGACCAACTCTTGTAAAAAATCTTTCGTCCAATTCGAAGGTCGTGTCCTCTTTGATAATAAGTCGTGGTGACTTTTACGACCCACTACTATGTGACAAAAAATATAAACCAAAATATATCGGAAAAGAAACTTTACGAGCGGTGGTCGGAACCACCCCATTCTAGACCAACTCTGGTAAAAAATCTTTCTTCCAATTCGAAGGTCGAGTCCTCTTTGATAATAAATCGTGATGACTTTTACGACCCTCTAGTATGTGAAAAAAAATATAAATCGAAATATATCGGAAAGGAATCTTGAGGAGCGGTGGCCATAGCGAACCCATTCCAGACCAACTCTGGTAAAAAATCTTTCCTGCAATTCGAAGGTCGTGTCGTCTTTGATAATAAATCGTGATGACTTTTACGACCCTCTAGTATGTGAAACAAAATATAAACCGAAATATATCTGAAAGGAAACTTCAGGAGCGGTGGTCAGAGCGACCCCATTCTAGACCAACTCTGGTAAAAAATCGTTCTTCCAATTCGAAGGTCATTTTCTCTTTGATAATAACTCGGGATGACTTTTACGACCGTCTAGTATGTGAAAAAAAATATAAACCAAAATATATCGGAAAGGAAACTTGAGGAGCGGTGGTCAGAGCGAACCCATTCCAGACCAACTCTGGTAAAAAATCTTTCGTGCAATTCGAAGGTCGTGTCGTCTTTGACAATGAATTGTGACGACTTTTACGACCCTCTAGTATATGAAAAAATATATAAACCGAAATATATTGGAAAGGAAACTTGAGGAGCGGTGGTCAGAACGACCCCATTCTCGACCAACTCTTGTAAAAAGTCTTTCGTCCAATTGAAAGGTCGTGTTCTCTTTGATAATAACTCGGGATGACTTTTACGACCCTCTAGTATGTGAGAAAAAATATAAACCGAAATATATCGGAAAGGAAACTTCAGGAGCGGTGGTCAGAGCGACCCCATTCTAAACCAACTCTTATAAAAAGTCTTTCGTCCAATTGGAATGTCGTGTTCTCTTTGATAATAAATCGTGATAACTTTTACGACCGTCTGGTATGTTATAAAAAACATAAACCGAAATATATCGGAAAGGAAACTTGAGGAGCGGTGGTCAGAGCGACCCCATTCTAGATCAACTCTTGTAAAAAATCTTTCTTCCAATTCGAAGGTCGTGTTCTTTTTTATAATGAATCGTGATGACTTTAACGATCCTCTAGTATGTGAAAAAAAATATAAACCAAAATATTTTGGAAAGGAAACTTGAGGAGCGGTGGTCAGAGCGACCCCATTCTAGACCAACTCTTATAAATAATCTTTCGTCCAATTCGAAGGTCGTGTAGTCTTTGATAATGAATCGTGACGACTTTTACGACCCTCTAGTATGTGAAACAAAATATAAACCGAAATATGTCTGAAAGGAAACTTCAGGAGCGGTGGTCAGAGCGACCCCATTCTAGACCAACTCTTATAAATAATCTTTCGTGCAATTCGAAGGTCGTATCGTCTTTGATAATGAATCGTGACGACTTTTACGACCCTCTAGTATGTGAAACAAAATATAAACCGAAATATATCTGAAAGGAAATTTCAGGAGCGGTGGTCAGAGCGACCCCATTCTAGACCAACTCTGGTAAAAAATCTTTCTTCCAATTCGAAGGTCGTTTTCTCTTTGATAATAACTCGGGATGACTTTTACGACCGTCTAGTATGTGAAAAAAAATATAAACCAAAATATATCGGAAAGGAAACTTGAGGAGCGGTGGTCAGAGCGAACCCATTCCAGACCAACTCTGGTAAAAAATCTTTCGTGCAATTCGAAGGTCGTGTCGTCTTTGATAATGAATTGTGACGACTTTCTCGACCCTCTAGTATATGACAAAAAATATAAACCGAAATATACTGGAAAGGAAACTTGAGGAGCGGTGGTCAGAACGACCCCATTCTAGACCAACTCTTGTAAAAAGTCTTTCGTCCAATTGGAAGGTCGTGTTCTCTTTGATAATAAATCGTGTTGACTTTTTCCACCCTCTAGTATGTGAAAAAAAATATAAACCGAAATATATCGGAAAGAAAACTTGAGGAGCGGTGGTCAGAGCGGCCCCATTCTAGAACAACTCTTGTAAAAAATCTTTTGTCCAATTCGAAGGTCGTATCGTCTTTGATAATGAATCGTGACGACTTTTATAACCCTCTAGTATATGAAAAAAATAATAAACCGACATATATCGGAAAGGAAACTTGAGGAGCGGTGGTCAGAGCGACCCAATTCTAGACCAACTCTTGTAAAAAATCTTTCGCCCAATTCGAAGGTCGTGTTCCTTTTGATAATGAATCGTGATGACTTTTACGACCGTCTAGTATGTGAAAAAAAATATAAACCGAAATATATCCGAGTGGAAACTTGAGCAGCGGTGGTCAGAGCGACCCCATTTTCGACCAACTCTTGTAAAAAATCTTTCGTCCAATTCGAAGGTCGTGTTCTCTTTGATAATGAATCGCCATGACTTTTACGACCCTCTCGTATGTGAAAAAAATATAAACCGAAATATATCGGAACGGAAAATAGAGGAGCGGTGGTCAGAGCGACCCCATTCTAGATCAACTCTTGTAAAAAATCTTTCATCCAATTCGAACGTGGTGTTCTCTTTGATAATAAATCGTGATGACATTTACGGCCCTCTAGTATGTGAAAAAAATATATAAACCGAAATATATCGGAAAGGAAACTTGAGGACCGGTGGCCAGAGCGACCCCATTCTAGACCAACTTTTGTAAAAAATCTTTTGTTCAATTCGAAGGGCGTGTCGTCTTTGATAATGAATCGTGACGACTTTTACGACCCTCTAGTGTGTGAAAAAAAATATAAACCGAAATATATCGGAAAGGAAACTTGACGAGCGGTTCTCAAAGCGACCCCATTCTAAAACAACTCTGGTAAAAAATCTTCTGTCCGATTGGAAGGTCGTGTTCTGTTTGATAATGAATCGTCATGACTTTTACGACCTTCTAGTATGTGAAAAAATATATAAACCGAAATATATCGGAAAGGAAACTTGAGGAGCGGTGGTCACATCGACTCCATTCTAGACCAACTCTTGTAAAAAATCTTTTGTTCAATTCGAAGGGCGTGTCGTCTTTGATAATGAATCGTGACGACTTTTACGACCCTCTAGTGTGTGAAAAAATATATAAACCGAAATATATTGGAAAGGAAACTTGAGGAGCGGTGGTCAGAACGACCCCATTCTAGACCAACTCTTGTAAAAAGTCTTTCGTCCAATTGGAAGGTCGTGTTCTCTTTGATAATTAATCGTGATGACTTTCACGACCGTCTGGTATGTTAAAAAAAATATAAACCGAAATATATCGGAAAGGAAACTTGAGGAGCGGTGGTCAGAGCGACTCCATTCTAGACCAACTCTTGTAAAAAATCTTTCGTCCAATTCGAAGGTCGTGTCCTGTTTGATAATAAATCGTGATGACTTTTACGACCCACTACTATGTGACAAAAAATATAAACCGAAATATATCGGAAAGGAAACTTCAGGAGCGGTGGTCAGAGCGACCCCATTCTAGACCAACTCTTGTAAAAAATCTTTCATCAAATTCGAATCTCGTATCGTCTTTGAAAATGAATCGTAATTACTTTTATAACCCTCTAGTATATGAAAAAAATAATAAACCGAAATATATCGGAAAGGAAACTTGAGGAGCGGTGGTCACAGCGACCCCATTCTAGACCACCTCTTGTAAAAATCTTTCGTCGAATTGGAAGGTCGTGTTCTCTTTGATAATAAATCGTGTTGACTTTTACGACCCTCTAGTATGTGAAAAAAAATATAAACCGAAATATATCGGAAAGGAAACTTGAGGAGCGGTGGTCAGAGCGGCCCCATTCTAGAACAACTCTTGTAAAAAATCTTTCGTCCAATTCGAAGGTCGTATCGTCTTTGATAATGAATCGTGACGACTTTTATAACCCTCTAGTATATGAAAAAAATAATAAACCGAAATATATCGGAAAGGAAACTTGAGGAGCGGTGGTCAGAGCGACCCAATTCTAGACCAACTCTTGTAAAGAATCTTTCGTTCAATTGGAAGGTCGTGTTCTCTTTGATCATAAGTCGTGATGACTTTTACGAACTTCTGGTATGTGAAAAAATATATAAACCGGAAAATATCGAAAGGAAACTTGAGGAGCGGTGGTCACAGCGACCCCATTCTAGACCAACTCTTGTAAAAAATCTTTCGTCCAATTCGAAGGTCGTGTCCTCTTTGACAATAAATCGTGATGACTTTTACGACTCTCTAGTATGTGAAAAAATAAATAAACCGGAATATATCGGAAAGGAAACTTGAGGAGCGGTGGTCAGATCGACCCCATTCTAGACCAACTCTGGTAAAAAATCTTTCTTCCAATTCGAAGGTCGTGTTCTCTTTGATAATAACTCGCGATGACTTTTACGACCCTCTAGTATGTCAGGAAAAATATAAACCGAAATATATCGGAAAGGAAACTTGAGGAGCGGTGGTCAGAACGACCCCATTCTAGACCAACTCTTGTAAAAAGTCTTTCGTCCAATTGGAAGGTCGTGTTCTCTTTGATAATAAATCGTGATAACTTTCACGACCGTCTGGTATGTTAAAAAAAATATAAACCGAAATATATCGGAAAGGAAACTTGAGGAGCGGTGGTCAGAGCGACCCCATTCTATAACAACTATTGTAAAAAATCTTTCGTCCAATTCGAAGGTTGTGTCCTCTTTGATAATAAATCGTGATGACTTTCACGACCGTCTGGTATGTTAAAAAAAATATAAACCGAAATATATCGGAAAGGAAACTTGAGGAGCGGTGGTCAGAGCGACCCCATTCTAGACCAACTCTTATAAATAATCTTTCGTCCAATTCGAAGGTCGTGTCGTCTATGATAATGAATCGTGACGACCTTTACGACCCACTACTATGTGACAAAAAATATAAACCAAAATATATCGGAAAAGAAACTTGACCGAGCGGTGGTCGGAACGACCCGATTCTAGACCAACTCTGGTAAAAAATCTTTCTTCCAATTCGAAGGTCGTTTTCTCTTTGATAATAACTCGGGATGACTTTTACGACCCTCTAGTATGTGAGAAAAAATATAAACTGAAATATATCGGAAAGGAACCTTCAGGAGCGGTGGTGAGAGCGACCCCATTCTAAACCAACTCTTATAAATAATCTTTCGTCCAATTCGAAGGTCGTGTCGTCTTTGATAATGAATCGTGACGACTTTTACGACCCTCTAGTATGTGAAACAAAATATAAACCGAAATATATCTGAAAGGAAACTTCAGGAGCGGTGGTCAGAGCGACCTCATTCTAGACCAACTCTGGTAAAAAATCTTTCTTCCAATTCGAAGGTCGTTTTCTCTTTGATAATAACTCGGGATGACTTTTACGACCGTCTAGTATGTGAAAAAAAATATATACCAAAATATATCGGAAAGGAAACTTGAGGAGCGGTGGTCAGAGCGAACCCATTCCAGACCAACTCTGGTAAAAAATCTTTCGTGCAATTCGAAGGTCGTGTCGTCTTTGATAATGAATTGTGACGACTTTTACGACCCTCTAGTATATGAAAAAATATATAAACCGAAATATATTGGAAAGGAAACTTGAGGAGCGGTGGTCAGAACGACCCCATTCTAGACCAACTCTTCTAAAAAGTCTTTCGTCCAATTGGAAGGTCGTGTTCTCTTTGATAATCAATCGTGATGACTTTTACGACCGTCTGGTATGTTAAAAAAAATATAAACCGAAATATATCGGAAAGGAAACTTGAGGAGCGGTGGTCAGAGCGACCCCATTCTAGACCAACTCTTGTAAAAAATCTTTTATCAAATTCGAATCTCGTATCGTCTTTGATAATGAATCGTAATGACTTTTCTAACCCTCTAGTATATGCAAAAAATAATAAACCGAAATATATCGGAAAGGAAACTTGAGGAGCGGTGGTCACAGCGACCCCATTCTAGACCAACTCTTATAAATAATCTTTCGTCCAATTCGAAGGTCGTGTCGTCTTTGATAATGAATCGTGACGACTTTTACGACCCTCTAGTATGTGAAACAAAATATAAACCGAAATATATCTGAAAGGAAACTTCAGGAGCGGTGGTCAGAGCGACCCCATTCTAGACCAACTATTGTAAAAAATCTTTTATCAAATTCGAATCTCGTATCGTCTTTGATAATGAATCGTAATGACTTTTATAACCCCTTTAGTATATGCAAAAAATAATAAACCGAAATATATCGGAAAGGAAACTTGAGGAGCGGTGGTCACAGCGACCCCATTCTAGACCAACTCTTGTAAAAATCTTTCGTCGAATTGGAAGGTCGTCTTCTCTTTGATAATAAATCGTGTTGACTTTTACGACCCTCTAGTATGTGAAAAAAAATATAAACCGAAATATATCGGAAAGGAAACTTGAGGAGCGGTGATCAGAGCAGCCCCATTCTAGAACAACTCTTGTAAAAAATCTTTTGTCCAATTCGAAGGTCGTATCGTCTTTGATAATGAATCGTGACGACTTTTATAACCCTCTAGTATATGAAAAAAATAATAAACCGAAATATATCGGAAAGGAAACTTGAGGAGCGGTGGTCAGAGCGACCCAATTCTAGACCAACTCTTGTAAAAAATCTTTCGTTCAATTGGAAGGTCGTGTTCTCTTTGATCATAAGTCGTCATGACTTTTACGAACTTCTGGTATGTGAAAAAATATATAAACCGGAATATATCGAAAGGAAACTTGAGGAGCGGTGGTCACAGCGACCCCATTCTAGACCAACTCTTGTAAAAAATCTTTCGTCCAATTCGAAGGTCGTGTCCTCTTTGACAATAAATCGTGATGACTTTTACGACCCTCTAGTATGTGAAAAAATAAATAAACCGGAATATATCGGAAAGGAAACTTGAGGAGCGGTGGTCAGATCGACCCCATTCTAGACCAACTCTTGTAAAAAATCTTTCGTCCAATTCGAAGGTCGTGTCCTCTTTGATACTAAATCGTGATGACTTTTACGACCCACTACTATGTGACAAAAAATATAAACCAAAATATATCGGAAAAGAAACTTTACGAGCGGTGGTCGGAACCACGACATTCTAGACCAACTCTGGTAAAAAATCTTTCTTCCAATTCGAAGGTCGAGTCCTCTTTGATAATAAATCGTGATGACTTTTACGACCCTCTAGTATGTGAAAAAAAATATAAATCGAAATATATCGGAAAGGAATCTTGAGGAGCGGTGGCCATAGCGAACCCATTCCAGACCAACTCTGGTAAAAAATCGTTCTTCCAATTCGAAGGTCGTTTTCTCTTTGATAATAACTCGGGATGACTTTTACGACCGTCTAGTATGTGAAAAAAAATATAAACCAAAATATATCGGAAAGGAAACTTGAGGAGCGGTGGTCAGAGCGAACCCATTCTAAACCAACTCTTATAAATAATCTTTCGTCCAATTCGAAGGTCGTGTCGTCTTTGATAATGAATCGTGACGACTTTTACGACCCTCTAGTATGTGAAACAAAATATAAACCGAAATATATCTGAAAGGAAACTTCAGGAGCGGTGGTCAGAGCGACCCCATTCTAGACCAACTCTGGTAAAAAATCTTTCTTCCAATTCGAAGGTCGTTTTCTCTTTGATAATAACTCGGGATGACTTTTACGACCGTCTAGTATGTGAAAAAAAATATAAACCAAAATATATCGGAAAGGAAACTTGAGGAGCGGTGGTCAGAGCGAACCCATTCCAGACCAACTCTGGTAAAAAATCTTTCGCGCAATTCGAAGGTCGTGTCGTCTTTGATAATGAATTGTGACGACTTTTACGACCCTCTAGTACATGAAAAAATATTTAAACCGAAATATATTGGAAAGGAAACTTGAGGAGCGGTGGTCAGAACGACCCCATTCTAGACAAACTCTTCTAAAAAGTCTTTCGTCCAATTGGAAGGTCGTGTTCTCTTTGATAATAAATCGTGATGACTTTTACGACCGTCTGGTATGTTAAAATAAATATAAACCGAAATATATCGAAAGGAAACTTGAGGAGCGGTGGTCACAGCGACCCCATTCTAGACCAACTCTTGTAAAAAATCTTTCGTCCAATTCGAAGGTCGTGTCCTCTTTGACAATAAATCGTGATGACTTTTACGACCCTCTAGTATGTGAAAAAATAAATATACCGGAATATATCGGAAAGGAAACTTGAGGAGCGGTGGTCAGATCGACCCCGGTCTAGACTAACTCTGGTAAAAAATCTTTCTTCCAATTCGAAGGTCGTGTTCTCTTTGATAATAACTCGCGATGACTTTTACGACCCTCTAGTATGTCAGGAAAAATATAAACCGAAATATATCGGAAAGGAAACTTGAGGAGCGGTGGTCAGAACGACCCCATTCTAGACCAACTCTTGTAAAAAGTCTTTCGTCCAATTGGAAGGTCGTGTTCTCTTTGATAATAAATCGTGATAACTTTCACGACCGTCTGGTATGTTAAAAAAAATATAAACCGAAATATATCGGAAAGGAAACTTGAGGAGCGGTGGTCAGAGCGACCCCATTCTATAACAACTATTGTAAAAAATCTTTCGTCCAATTCGAAGGTTGTGTCCTCTTTGATAATAAATCGTGATGACTTTCACGACCGTCTGGTATGTTAAAAAAAATATAAACCGAAATATATCGGAAAGGAAACTTGAGGAGCGGTGGTCAGAGCGACCCCATTCTAGACCAACTCTTATAAATAATCTTTCGTCCAATTCGAAGGTCGTGTCGTCTATGATAATGAATCGTGACGACCTTTACGACCCACTACTATGTGACAAAAAATATAAACCAAAATATATCGGAAAAGAAACTTGACCGAGCGGTGGTCGGAACGACCCGATTCTAGACCAACTCTGGTAAAAAATCTTTCTTCCAATTCGAAGGTCGTTTTCTCTTTGATAATAACTCGGGATGACTTTTACGACCCTCTAGTATGTGAGAAAAAATATAAACCGAAATATATCGGAAAGGAACCTTCAGGAGCGGTCGTGAGAGCGACCCCATTCTAAACCAACTCTTATAAATAATCTTTCGTCCAATTCGAAGGTCGTGTCGTCTTTGATAATGAATCGTGACGACTTTTACGACCCTCTAGTATGTGAAACAAAATATAAACCGAAATATATCGGAAAGGAACCTTCAGGAGCGGTGGTGAGAGCGACCCCATTCTAAACCAACTCTTATAAATAATCTTTCGTCCAATTCGAAGGTCGTGTCGTCTTTGATAATGAATCGTGACGACTTTTACGACCCTCTAGTATGTGAAACAAAATATAAACCAAAATATATCGGAAAAGAAACTTGACCGAGCGGTGGTCAGAGCGACCTCATTCTAGACCGACTCTGGAAAAAATCTTTCTTCCAATTCGAAGGTCGTTTTCTCTTTGATAATAACTCGGGATGACTTTTACGACCGTCTGGTATGTGAAAAAAAATATATACCAAAATATATCGGAAAGGAAACTTGAGGAGCGGTGGTCAGAGCGAACCCATTCCAGACCAACTCTGGTAAAAAATCTTTCGTGCAATTCGAAGGTCGTGTCGTCTTTGATAATGAATTGTGACGACTTTTACGACCCTCTAGTATATGAAAAAATATATAAACCGAAATATATTGGAAAGGAAACTTGAGGAGCGGTGGTCAGAACGACCCCATTCTAGACCAACTCTTCTAAAAAGTCTTTCGTCCAATTCGAAGGTCGTGTCCTCTTTGACAATAAATCGTGATGACTTTTACGACCCTCTAGTATGTGAAAAAATAAATAAACCGGAATATATCGGAAAGGAAACTTGAGGAGCGGTGGTCAGATCGACCCCATTCTAGACCAACTCTTGTAAAAAATCTTTCGTCCAATTCGAAGGTCGTGTCCTCTTTGATAATAAATCGTGATGACTTTTACGACCCACTACTATGTGACAAAAAATATAAACTAAAATATATCGGAAAAGAAACTTTACGAGCGGTGGTCGGAACCACCCCATTCTAGACCAACTCTTGTAAATAGTCTTTCGTCCAATTGAAAGGTCGTGTTCTCTTTGATAATAACTCGGGATGACTTTTACGACCCTCTAGTATGTGAGAAAAAATATAAACCGAAATATATCGGAAAGGAAACTTCAGGAGCGGTGGTCAGAGCGACCCCATTCTAAACCAACTCTTATAAAAAGTCTTTCGTCCAATTGGAATGTCGTGTTCTCTTTGATAATAAATCGTGATAACTTTTACGACCGTCTGGTATGTTAAAAAAAAAACATAAACCGAAATATATCGGAAAGGAAACTTGAGGAGCGGTGGTCAGAGCGACCCCATTCTAGACCAACTCTTATAAATAATCTTTCGTCCAATTCGAAGGTCGTGTCGTCTTTGATAATGAATCGTGACGACTTTTACGACCCTCTAGTATGTGAAACAAAATATAAACCGAAATATGTCTGAAAGGAAACTTCAGGAGTGGTGGTCAGAGCGACCCCATTCTAGACCAACTCTTATAAATAATCTTTCGTGCAATTCGAAGGTCGTATCGTCTTTGATAATGAATCGTGACGACTTTTACGACCCTCTAGTATGTGAAACAAAATATAAACCGAAATATGTCTGAAAGGAAACTTGAGGAGCGGTGGTCAGAGCGACCCAATTCTAGACCAACGCTTGTAAAAAATCTTTCGTCCAATTCGAAGGTCGTGTTCCCTTTGATAATGAATCGTGACGACTTTTACGACCCTTTAGTATGTGAAACAAAATATAAACCGAAATATATCTGAAAGGAAACTTCAGGAGCGGTGGTCAGAGCGACCCCATTCTAGACCAACTCTGGTAAAAAATCTTTCTTCCAATTCGAAGGTCGTTTTCTCTTTGATAATAACTCGGGATGACTTTTACGACCGTCTAGTATGTGAAAAAAAATATAAACCTAAATATATCGGAAAGGAAACTTGAGGAGCGGTGGTCAGAGCGAACCCATTCCAGACCAACTCTGGTAAAAAATCTTTCGTGCAATTCGAAGGTCGTGTCGTCTTTGATAATGAATTGTGACGACTTTCTCGACCCTCTAGTATATGACAAAAAATATAAACCGAAATATATTGGAAAGGAAACTTGAGGAGCGGTGGTCAGAACGACCCCATTCTAGACCAACTCTTGTAAAAAGTCTTTCGTCCAATTGGAAGGTCGTGTTCTCTTTGATAATAAATCGTGTTGACTTTTTCGACCCTCTAGTATGTGAAAAAAAATATAAACCGAAATATATCGGAAAGAAAACTTGAGGAGCGGTGGTCAGAGCGGCCCCATTCTAGAACAACTCTTGTAAAAAATCTTTTGTCCAATTCGAAGGTCGTATCGTCTTTGATAATGAATCGTGACGACTTTTATAACCCTCTAGTATATGAAAAAAATAATAAACCGACATATATCGGAAAGGAAACTTGAGGAGCGGTGGTCAGAGCGACCCAATTCTAGACCAACTCTTGTAAAAAATCTTTCGCCCAATTCGAAGGTCGTGTTCCTTTTGATAATGAATCGTGATGACTTTTACGACCGTCTAGTATGTGAAAAAAAATATAAACCGAAATATATCCGAGTGGAAACTTGAGCAGCGGTGGTCAGAGCGACCCCATTTTCGACCAACTCTTGTAAAAAATCTTTCGTCCAATTCGAAGGTCGTGTTCTCTTTGATAATGAATCGCCATGACTTTTACGACCCTCTCGTATGTGAAAAAAATATAAACCGAAATATATCGGAACGGAAAATAGAGGAGCGGTGGTCAGAGCGACCCCATTCTAGATCAACTCTTGTAAAAAATCTTTCATCCAATTCGAACGTGGTGTTCTCTTTGATAATAAATCGTGATGACATTTACGGCCCTCTAGTATGTGAAAAAAATATATAAACCGAAATATATCGGAAAGGAAACTTGAGGACCGGTGGCCAGAGCGACCCCATTCTAGACCAACTTTTGTAAAAAATCTTTTGTTCAATTCGAAGGGCGTGTCGTCTTTGATAATGAATCGTGACGACTTTTACGACCCTCTAGTGTGTGAAAAAAAATATAAACCGAAATATATCGGAAAGGAAACTTGACGAGCGGTTCTCAAAGCGACCCCATTCTAAAACAACTCTGGTAAAAAATCTTCTGTCCGATTGGAAGGTCGTGTTCTGTTTGATAATGAATCGTCATGACTTTTACGACCTTCTAGTATGTGAAAAAATATATAAACCGAAATATATCGGAAAGGAAACTTGAGGAGCGGTGGTCAGATCGACTCCATTCTAGACCAACTCTTGTAAAAAATCTTTCGTCCAATTCGAAGGTCGTGTCCTGTTTGATAATAAATCGTGATGACTTTTACGACCCACTACTATGTGACAAAAAATATAAACCAAAATATATCGGAAAGAAACTTGACAGAACGGTGGTCGGAACGACCCGATTCTAGACCAACTCTGGTAAAAAATCTTTCTTCCAATTCGAAGGTCGTTTTCTCTTTGATAATAACTCGGGATGACTCGTACGACCCTCTAGTATGTGAGAAAAAATATAAACCGAAATATATCGGAAAGGAAACTTCAGGAGCGGTGGTCAGAGCGATCCCATTCTAGACCAACTCTTGTAAAAAATCTTTCGTCCAATTCGAAGGTCGTGTCGTCTTTGATAATGAATTGTGACGACTTTTACGACCCTCTAGTATATGAAAAAATATATAAACCGAAATATATTGGAAAGGAAACTTGAGGAGCGGTGGTCAGAACGACCCCATTCTAGACCAACTCTTGTAAAAAGTCTTTCGTCCAATTCGAAGATCGTGTTCCCTTTGATAATGAATCGTGACGACTTTTACGACCCTCTAGTATGTGAAACAAAATATAAACCGAAATATATCTGAAAGGAAACTTCAGGAGCGGTGGTCAGAGCGACCCCATTCTAGACCAACTCTGGTAAAAAATCTTTCATCCAATTCGAAGGTCGTGTCCTCTTTGATAATAAATCGTGATGACTTTTACGACCCTCTAGTATGTGACAAAAAATATAAACCGAAATATATCGGAAAAGAAACTTGACGAGCGGTGGTCGGAACGCCCCCATTCTAGACCAACTCTGGTAAAAAATCTTCCTTCCAATTCGAAGGTCGTTTTCTCTTTGATAATAACTCGGGATGACTTTTACGACCCTCTAGTATGTGAGAAAAAATATAAACCGAAATATATCGGAAAGAAAACTTGAGGAGCGGTGGTCAGAGCGGCCCCATTCTGGACCACCTCTTGGAAAATCTTTCGTCGAATTGGAAGGTCGTGTTCTCTTTGATAATAAATCGTGTTGACTTTTACGACCCTCTAGTATGTGAGAAAAAATATAAACCGAAATATATCGGAAAGAAAACTTGAGGAGCGGTGGTCAGAGCGGCCCCATTCTAGAACAACTCTTGTAAAAAATCTTTTGTCCAATTCGAAGGTCGTATCGTCTTTGATAATGAATCGTGACGACTTTTATAACCCTCTAGTATATGAAAAAAATAATAAACCGAAATATATCGGAAAGGAAACTTGAGGAGCGGAGGTCAGAGCGACCCAATTCTAGACCAACTCTTGTAAAAAAATTTTCGTCCAATTCGAAGATCGTGTTCCCTTCGATAATGAATCGTGACGACTTTTACGACCCTCTAGTATGTGAAACAAAATATAAACCGAAATATATCTGAAAGGAAACTTCAGGAGCGGTGGTCAGAGCGACCCCATTCTAGACCAACTCTGGTAAAAAATCTTTCATCCAATTCGAAGGTCGTGTCCTCTTTGATAATAAATCGTGATGACTTTTACGACCCTCTAGTATGTGACAAAAAATATAAACCGAAATGTATCGGAAAAGAAACTTGACGAGCGGTGGTCGGAACGCCCCCATTCTAGACCAACTCTGGTAAAAAATCTTCCTTCCAATTCGAAGGTCGTTTTCTCTTTGATAATAACTCGGGATGACTTTTACGACCCTCTAGTATGTGAGAAAAAATATAAACCGAAATATATCGGAAAGGAAACTTCAGGAGCGGTGGTCAGAGCGACCCCATTCTAGACTAACTCTTATAAATAATCTTTCGTCCAATTCGAAGGTCTTGTCGTCTTCGATAATGAATCGTGACGACTTTTACGACCCTCTAGTATGTGAAACAAAATATAAACCGAAATATATCTGAAAGGAAACTTCAGGAGCGGTGGTCAGAGCGATCCCATTCTAGACCAACTCTTGTAAAAAATCTTTCGTCCAATTCGAAGGTCGTGCCGTCTTTGATAATGAATTGTGACGACTTTTACGACCCTCTAGTATGTGAGAAAAAATATAAACCGAAATATATCGGAAAGGAAACTTCAGGAGCGGTGGTCAGAGCGACCCCATTCTAGACCAAGTCTTATAAATAATCTTTCGTGCAATTCGAAGGTCGTGTCGTCTTTGATAATGAATCGTGACGACTTTTACGACCCTCTAGTATGTGAAACAAAATATAAACCGAAGTATATCTGAAAGGAAACTTCAGGAGCGGTGGTCAGAGCGACCTCATTCTAGACCAACTCTGGTAAAAAATCTTTCTTCCAATTCGAAGGTCGTTTTCTCTTTGATAATAACTCGGGATGACTTTTACGACCGTCTAGTATGTGAAAAAAAATATATACCAAAATATATCGGAAAGGAAACTTGAGGAGCGGTGGTCAGAGCGAACCCATTCCAGACCAACTCTGGTAAAAAATCTTTCGTGCAATTCGAAGGTCGTGTCGTCTTTGATAATGAATTGTGACGACTTTTACGACCCTCTAGTATATGAAAAAATATATAAACCGAAATATATTGGAAAGGAAACTTGAGGAGCGGTGGTCAGAACGACCCCATTCTAGACCAACTCTTGTAAAAAGTCTTTCGTCCAATTGAAAGGTCGTGTTCTCTTTGATAATAACTCGGGATGACTTTTACGACCCTCTAGTATGTGAGAAAAAATATAAACCGAAATATATCGGAAAGGAAACTTCAGGAGCGGTGGTCAGAGCGACCCCATTCTAAACCAACTCTTATAAATAATCTTTCGTCCAATTCGAAGGTCGTGTCGTCTTTGATAATGAATCGTGACGACTTTTACGACCCTCTAGTATGTGAAACAAAATATAAACCGAAATATATCTGAAAGGAAACTTCAGGAGCGGTGGTCAGAGCGACCCCATTCTATACCAACTCCGGTAAAAAATCATTCTTCCAATTCGAAGGTCGTTTTCTCTTTGATAATAACTCGGGATGACTTTTACGACCGTCTAGTATGTGAAAAAAAATATAAACCAAAATATATCGGAAAGGAAACTTGAGGAGCGGTGGTCAGAGCGAACCCATTCCAGACCAACTCTGGTAAAAAATCTTTCGTGCAATTCGAAGGTCGTGTCGTCTTTGATAATGAATTGTGACGACTTTTACGACCCTCTAGTATATGAAAAAATATATAAACCGAAATATATTGGAAAGGAAACTTGAGGAGCGGTGGTCAGAACGACCCCATTCTAGACCAACTCTTCTAAAAAGTCTTTCGTCCAATTGGAAGGTCGTGTTCTCTTTGATAATAAATCGTGATGACTTTTACGACCGTCTGGTATGTTAAAAAAAATATAAACCGAAATATATCGGAAAGGAAACTTGAGGAGCGGTGGTCAGAGCGACGCCATTCTAGATCAACTCTTGTAAAAAATCTTTCGTCCAATTCGAAGGTCGTGTTCTTTTTTATAATGAATCGTGATGACTTTAACGATCCTCTAGTATGTGAAAAAAAATATAAACCGAAATATTTTGGAAAGGAAACTTGAGGAGCGGTGGTCAGAGCGACCCCATTCTAGACCAACTCTTATAAATAATCTTTCGTCCAATTCGAAGGTCGTGTCGTCTTTGATAATGAATCGTGACGACTTTTACGACCCTCTAGTATGTGAAACAAAATATGAACCGAAATATATCTGAAAGGAAACTTCAGGAGCGGTGGTCAGAGCGACCCCATTCTAGACCAACTCTTGTAAAAAATCTTTTATCAAATTCGAATCTCGTATCGTCTTTGATAATGAATCGTAATGACTTTTATAACCCTCTAGTATATGCAAAAAATAATAAACCGAAATATATCGGAAAGGAAACTTGAGGAGCGGTGGTCACAGCGACCCCATTCTAGACCAACTCTTGTAAAAATCTTTCGTCGAATTGGAAGGTCGTCTTCTCTTTGATAATAAATCGTGTTGACTTTTACGACCCTCTAGTATGTGAAAAAAAATATAAACCGAAATATATCGGAAAGGAAACTTGAGGAGCGGTGATCAGAGCAGCCCCATTCTAGAACAACTCTTGTAAAAAATCTTTTGTCCAATTCGAAGGTCGTATCGTCTTTGATAATGAATCGTGACGACTTTTATAACCCTCTAGTATATGAAAAAAATAATAAACCGAAATATATCGGAAAGGAAACTTGAGGAGCGGTGGTCAGAGCGACCCAATTCTAGACCAACTCTTGTAAAAAATCTTTCGTTCAATTGGAAGGTCGTGTTCTCTTTGATCATAAGTCGTCATGACTTTTACGAACTTCTGGTACGTGAAAAAATATATAAACCGGAATATATCGAAAGGAAACTTGAGGAGCGGTGGTCACAGCAACCCCATTCTAGACCAACTCTTGTAAAAAATCTTTCGTCCAATTCGAAGGTCGTGTCCTCTTTGACAATAAATCGTGATGACTTTTACGACCCTCTAGTATGTGAAAAAATAAATAAACCGGAATATATCGGAAAGGAAACTTGAGGAGCGGTGGTCAGATCGACCCCATTCTAGACCAACTCTTGTAAAAAATCTTTCGTCCAATTCGAAGGTCGTGTCCTCTTTGATAATAAATCGTGATGACTTTTACGACCCACTACTATGTGACAAAAAATATAAACCAAAATATATCGGAAAAGAAACTTTACGAGCGGTGGTCGGAACCACCCCATTCTAGACCAACTCTGGTAAAAAATCTTTCTTCCAATTCGAAGGTCGAGTCCTCTTTGATAATAAATCGTGATGACTTTTACGACCCTCTAGTATGTGAAACAAAATATAAACCGAAATATATCTGAAAGGAAACTTCAGGAGCGGTGGTCAGAGCGACCCCATTCTAGACCAACTCTGGTAAAAAATCGTTCTTCCAATTCGAAGGTCATTTTCTCTTTGATAATAACTCGGGATGACTTTTACGACCGTCTAGTATGTGAAAAAAAATATAAACCAAAATATATCGGAAAGGAAACTTGAGGAGCGGTGGTCAGAGCGAACCCATTCCAGACCAACTCTGGTAAAAAATCTTTCGTGCAATTCGAAGGTCGTGTCGTCTTTGACAATGAATTGTGACGACTTTTACGACCCTCTAGTATATGAAAAAATATATAAACCGAAATATATTGGAAAGGAAACTTGAGGAGCGGTGGTCAGAACGACCCCATTCTCGACCAACTCTTGTAAAAAGTCTTTCGTCCAATTGAAAGGTCGTGTTCTCTTTGATAATAACTCGGGATGACTTTTACGACCCTCTAGTATGTGAGAAAAAATATAAACCGAAATATATCGGAAAGGAAACTTCAGGAGCGGTGGTCAGAGCGACCCCATTCTAAACCAACTCTTATAAAAAGACTTTCGTCCAATTGGAATGTCGTGTTCTCTTTGATAATAAATCGTGATAACTTTTACGACCGTCTGGTATGTTAAAAAAAACATAAACCGAAATATATCGGAAAGGAAACTTGAGGAGCGGTGGTCAGAGCGACCCCATTCTAGATCAACTCTTGTAAAAAATCTTTCGTCCAATTCGAAGGTCGTGTTCTTTTTTATAATGAATCGCGATGACTTTAACGATCCTCTAGTATGTGAAAAAAAATATAAACCAAAATATTTTGGAAAGGAAACTTGAGGAGCGGTGGTCAGAGCGACCCCATTCTAGACCAACTCTTATAAATAATCTTTCGTCCAATTCGAAGGTCGTGTCGTCTTTGATAATGAATCGTGACGACTTTTACGACCCTCTAGTATGTGAAACAAAATATAAACCGAAATATGTCTGAAAGGAAACTTCAGGAGCGGTGGTCAGAGCGACCCCATTCTAGACCAACTCTTATAAATAATCTTTCGTGCAATTCGAAGGTCGTATCGTCTTTGATAATGAATCGTGACGACTTTTACGACCCTCTAGTATGTGAAACAAAATATAAACCGAAATATATCTGAAAGGAAATTTCAGGAGCGGTGGTCAGAGCGACCCCATTCTAGACCAACTCTGGTAAAAAATCTTTCTTCCAATTCGAAGGTCGTTTTCTCTTTGATAATAACTCGGGATGACTTTTACGACCGTCTAGTATGTGAAAAAAAATATAAACCAAAATATATCGGAAAGGAAACTTGAGGAGCGGTGGTCAGAGCGAACCCATTCCAGACCAACTCTGGTAAAAAATCTTTCGTGCAATTCGAAGGTCGTGTCGTCTTTGATAATGAATTGTGACGACTTTCTCGACCCTCTAGTATATGACAAAAAATATAAACCGAAATATACTGGAAAGGAAACTTGAGGAGCGGTGGTCAGAACGACCCCATTCTAGACCAACTCTTGTAAAAAGTCTTTCGTCCAATTGGAAGGTCGTGTTCTCTTTGATAATAAATCGTGTTGACTTTTTCGACCCTCTAGTATGTGAAAAAAAATATAAACCGAAATATATCGGAAAGAAAACTTGAGGAGCGGTGGTCAGAGCGGCCCCATTCTAGAACAACTCTTGTAAAAAATCTTTTGTCCAATTCGAAGGTCGTATCGTCTTTGATAATGAATCGTGACGACTTTTATAACCCTCTAGTATATGAAAAAAATAATAAACCGACATATATCGGAAAGGAAACTTGAGGAGCGGTGGTCAGAGCGACCCAATTCTAGACCAACTCTTGTAAAAAATCTTTCGCCCAATTCGAAGGTCGTGTTCCTTTTGATAATGAATCGTGATGACTTTTACGACCGTCTAGTATGTGAAAAAAAATATAAACCGAAATATATCCGAGTGGAAACTTGAGCAGCGGTGGTCAGAGCGACCCCATTTTCGACCAACTCTTGTAAAAAATCTTTCGTCCAATTCGAAGGTCGTGTCCTCTTTGACAATAAATCGTGATGACTTTTACGACTCTCTAGTATGTGAAAAAATAAATAAACCGGAATATATCGGAAAGGAAACTTGAGGAGCGGTGGTCAGATCGACCCCATTCTAGACCAACTCTTGTAAAAAATCTTTCGTCCAATTCGAAGGTCGTGTCCTCTTTGATAATAAATCGTGATGACTTTTACGACCCACTACTATGTGACAAAAAATATAAACCAAAATATATCGGAAAAGAAACTTTACGAGCGGTGGTCGGAACCACCCCATTCTAGACCAACTCTGGTAAAAAATCTTTCTTCCAATTCGAAGGTCGAGACCTCTTTGATAATAAATCGTGATGACTTTTACGACCCTCTAGTATGTGAAAAAAAATATAAATCGAAATATATCGGAAAGGAATCTTGAGGAGCGGTGGCCATAGCGAACCCATTCCAGACCAACTCTGGTAAAAAATCTTTCCTGCAATTCGAAGGTCGTGTCGTCTTTGATAATAAATCGTGATGACTTTTACGACCCTCTAGTATGTGAAACAAAATATAAACCGAAATATATCTGAAAGGAAACTTCAGGAGCGGTGGTCAGAGCGACCCCATTCTAGACCAACTCTGGTAAAAAATCGTTCTTCCAATTCGAAGGTCATTTTCTCTTTGATAATAACTCGGGATGACTTTTACGACCGTCTAGTATGTGAAAAAAAATATAAACCAAAATATATCGGAAAGGAAACTTGAGGAGCGGTGGTCAGAGCGAACCCATTCCAGACCAACTCTGGTAAAAAATCTTTCGTGCAATTCGAAGGTCGTGTCGTCTTTGACAATGAATTGTGACGACTTTTACGACCCTCTAGTATATGAAAAAATATATAAACCGAAATATATTGGAAAGGAAACTTGAGGAGCGGTGGTCAGAACGACCCCATTCTCGACCAACTCTTGTAAAAAGTCTTTCGTCCAATTGAAAGGTCGTGTTCTCTTTGATAATAACTCGGGATGACTTTTACGACCCTCTAGTATGTGAGAAAAAATATAAACCGAAATATATCGGAAAGGAAACTTCAGGAGCGGTGGTCAGAGCGACCCCATTCTAAACCAACTCTTATAAAAAGTCTTTCGTCCAATTGGAATGTCGTGTTCTCTTTGATAATAAATCGTGATAACTTTTACGACCGTCTGGTATGTTAAAAAAAACATAAACCGAAATATATCGGAAAGGAAACTTGAGGAGCGGTGGTCAGAGCGACCCCATTCTAGATCAACTCTTGTAAAAAATCTTTCGTCCAATTCGAAGGTCGTGTTCTTTTTTATAATGAATCGTGATGACTTTAACGATCCTCTAGTATGTGAAAAAAAATATAAACCAAAATATTTTGGAAAGGAAACTTGAGGAGCGGTGGTCAGAGCGACCCCATTCTAGACCAACTCTTATAAATAATCTTTCGTCCAATTCGAAGGTCGTGTCGTCTTTGATAATGAATCGTGACGACTTTTACGACCCTCTAGTATGTGAAACAAAATATAAACCGAAATATGTCTGAAAGGAAACTTCAGGAGCGGTGGTCAGAGCGACCCCATTCTAGACCAACTCTTATAAATAATCTTTCGTGCAATTCGAAGGTCGTATCGTCTTTGATAATGAATCGTGACGACTTTTACGACCCTCTAGTATGTGAAACAAAATATAAACCGAAATATATCTGAAAGGAAATTTCAGGAGCGGTGGTCAGAGCGACCCCATTCTAGACCAACTCTGGTAAAAAATCTTTCTTCCAATTCGAAGGTCGTTTTCTCTTTGATAATAACTCGGGATGACTTTTACGACCGTCTAGTATGTGAAAAAAAATATAAACCAAAATATATCGGAAAGGAAACTTGAGGAGCGGTGGTCAGAGCGAACCCATTCCAGACCAACTCTGGTAAAAAATCTTTCGTGCAATTCGAAGGTCGTGTCGTCTTTGATAATGAATTGTGACGACTTTCTCGACCCTCTAGTATATGACAAAAAATATAAACCGAAATATACTGGAAAGGAAACTTGAGGAGCGGTGGTCAGAACGACCCCATTCTAGACCAACTCTTGTAAAAAGTCTTTCGTCCAATTGGAAGGTCGTGTTCTCTTTGATAATAAATCGTGTTGACTTTTTCGACCCTCTAGTATGTGAAAAAAAATATAAACCGAAATATATCGGAAAGAAAACTTGAGGAGCGGTGGTCAGAGCGGCCCCATTCTAGAACAACTCTTGTAAAAAATCTTTTGTCCAATTCGAAGGTCGTATCGTCTTTGATAATGAATCGTGACGACTTTTATAACCCTCTAGTATATGAAAAAAATAATAAACCGACATATATCGGAAAGGAAACTTGAGGAGCGGTGGTCAGAGCGACCCAATTCTAGACCAACTCTTGTAAAAAATCTTTCGCCCAATTCGAAGGTCGTGTTCCTTTTGATAATGAATCGTGATGACTTTTACGACCGTCTAGTATGTGAAAAAAAATATAAACCGAAATATATCCGAGTGGAAACTTGAGCAGCGGTGGTCAGAGCGACCCCATTTTCGACCAACTCTTGTAAAAAATCTTTCGTCCAATTCGAAGGTCGTGTTCTCTTTGATAATGAATCGCCATGACTTTTACGACCCTCTCGTATGTGAAAAAAATATAAACCGAAATATATCGGAACGGAAAATAGAGGAGCGGTGGTCAGAGCGACCCCATTCTAGATCAACTCTTGTAAAAAATCTTTCATCCAATTCGAACGTGGTGTTCTCTTTGATAATAAATCGTGATGACATTTACGGCCCTCTAGTATGTGAAAAAAATATATAAACCGAAATATATCGGAAAGGAAACTTGAGGACCGGTGGCCAGAGCGACCCCATTCTAGACCAACTTTTGTAAAAAATCTTTTGTTCAATTCGAAGGGCGTGTCGTCTTTGATAATGAATCGTGACGACTTTTACGACCCTCTAGTGTGTGAAAAAAAATATAAACCGAAATATATCGGAAAGGAAACTTGACGAGCGGTTCTCAAAGCGACCCCATTCTAAAAAAACTCTGGTAAAAAATCTTCTGTCCGATTGGAAGGTCGTGTTCTGTTTGATAATGAATCGTCATGACTTTTACGACCTTCTAGTATGTGAAAAAATATATAAACCGAAATATATCGGAAAGGAAACTTGAGGAGCGGTGGTCAGATCGACTCCATTCTAGACCAACTCTTGTAAAAAATCTTTTGTTCAATTCGAAGGGCGTGTCGTCTTTGATAATGAATCGTGACGACTTTTACGACCCTCTAGTGTGTGAAAAAATATATAAACCGAAATATATTGGAAAGGAAACTTGAGGAGCGGTGGTCAGAACGACCCCATTCTAGACCAACTCTTGTAAAAAGTCTTTCGTCCAATTGGAAGGTCGTGTTCTCTTTGATAATAAATCGTGATGACTTTCACGACCGTCTGGTATGTTAAAAAAAATATAAACCGAAATATATCGGAAAGGAAACTTGAGGAGCGGTGGTCAGAGCGACTCCATTCTAGACCAACTCTTGTAAAAAATCTTTCGTCCAATTCGAAGGTCGTGTCCTGTTTGATAATAAATCGTGATGACTTTTACGACCCACTACTATGTGACAAAAAATATAAACCGAAATATATCGGAAAGGAAACTTCAGGAGCGGTGGTCAGAGCGACCCCATTCTAGACCAACTCTTGTAAAAAATCTTTCATCAAATTCGAATCTCGTATCGTCATTGAAAATGAATGGTAATGACTTTTATAACCCTCTAGTATATGAAAAAAATAATAAACCGAAATATATCGGAAAGGAAACTTGAGGAGCGGTGGTCACAGCGACCCCATTCTAGACCACCTCTTGTAAAAATCTTTCGTCGAATTGGAAGGTCGTGTTCTCTTTGATAATAAATCGTGTTGACTTTTACGACCCTCTAGTATGTGAAAAAAAATATAAACCGAAATATATCGGAAAGGAAACTTGAGGAGCGGTGGTCAGAGCGGCCCCATTCTAGAACAACTCTTGTAAAAAATCTTTCGTCCAATTCGAAGGTCGTATCGTCTTTGATAATGAATCGTGACGACTTTTATAACCCTCTAGTATATGAAAAAAATAGAAAACCGAAATATATCGGAAAGGAAACTTGAGGAGCGGTGGTCAGAGCGACCCAATTCTAGACCAACTCTTGTAAAGAATCTTTCGTTCAATTGGAAGGTCGTGTTCTCTTTGATCATAAGTCGTGATGACTTTTACGCACTTCTGGTATGTGAAAAAATATATAAACCGGAAAATATCGAAAGGAAACTTGAGGAGCGGTGGTCACAGCGACCCCATTCTAGACCAACTCTTGTAAAAAATCTTTCGTCCAATTCGAAGGTCGTGTCCTCTTTGACAATAAATCGTGATGACTTTTACGACTCTCTAGTATGTGAAAAAATAAATAAACCGGAATATATCGGAAAGGAAACTTGAGGAGCGGTGGTCAGATCGACCCCATTCTAGACCAACTCTGGTAAAAAATCTTTCTTCCAATTCGAAGGTCGTGTTCTCTTTGATAATAACTCGCGATGACTTTTACGACCCTCTAGTATGTCAGGAAAAATATAAACCGAAATATATCGGAAAGGAAACTTGAGGAGCGGTGGTCAGAACGACCCCATTCTAGACCAACTCTTGTAAAAAGTCTTTCGTCCAATTGGAAGGTCGTGTTCTCTTTGATAATAAATCGTGATAACTTTCACGACCGTCTGGTATGTTAAAAAAAATATAAACCGAAATATATCGGAAAGGAAACTTGAGGAGCGGTGGTCAGAGCGACCCCATTCTATAACAACTATTGTAAAAAATCTTTCGTCCAATTCGAAGGTTGTGTCCTCTTTGATAATAAATCGTGATGACTTTCACGACCGTCTGGTATGTTAAAAAAAATATAAACCGAAATATATCGGAAAGGAAACTTGAGGAGCGGTGGTCAGAGCGACCCCATTCTAGACCAACTCTTATAAATAATCTTTCGTCCAATTCGAAGGTCGTGTCGTCTATGATAATGAATCGTGACGACCTTTACGACCCACTACTATGTGATAAAAAATATAAACCAAAATATATCGGAAAAGAAACTTGACCGAGCGGTGGTCGGAACGACCCGATTCTAGACCAACTCTGGTAAAAAATCTTTCTTCCAATTCGAAGGTCGTTTTCTCTTTGATAATAACTCGGGATGACTTTTACGACCCTCTAGTATGTGAGAAAAAATATAAACTGAAATATATCGGAAAGGAACCTTCAGGAGCGGTGGTGAGAGCGACCCCATTCTAAACCAACTCTTATAAATAATCTTTCGTCCAATTCGAAGGTCGTGTCGTCTTTGATAATGAATCGTGACGACTTTTACGACCCTCTAGTATGTGAAACAAAATATAAACCGAAATATATCTGAAAGGAAACTTCAGGAGCGGTGGTCAGAGCGACCTCATTCTAGACCAACTCTGGTAAAAAATCTTTCTTCCAATTCGAAGGTCGTTTTCTCTTTGATAATAACTCGGGATGACTTTTACGACCGTCTAGTATGTGAAAAAAAATATATACCAAAATATATCGGAAAGGAAACTTGAGGAGCGGTGGTCAGAGCGAACCCATTCCAGACCAACTCTGGTAAAAAATCTTTCGTGCAATTCGAAGGTCGTGTCGTCTTTGATAATGAATTGTGACGACTTTTACGACCCTCTAGTATATGAAAAAATATATAAACCGAAATATATTGGAAAGGAAACTTGAGGAGCGGTGGTCAGAACGACCCCATTCTAGACCAACTCTTCTAAAAAGTCTTTCGTCCAATTGGAAGGTCGTGTTCTCTTTGATAATAAATCGTGATGACTTTTACGACCGTATGGTATGTTAAAAAAAATATAAACCGAAATATATCGGAAAGGAAACTTGAGGAGCGGTGGTCAGAGCGACCCCATTCTAGACCAACTCTTGTAAAAAATCTTTTATCAAATTCGAATCTCGTATCGTCTTTGATAATGAATCGTAATGACTTTTCTAACCCTCTAGTATATGCAAAAAATAATAAACCGAAATATATCGGAAAGGAAACTTGAGGAGCGGTGGTCACAGCGACCCCATTCTAGACCAACTCTTATAAATAATCTTTCGTCCAATTCGAAGGTCGTGTCGTCTTTGATAATGAATCGTGACGACTTTTACGACCCTCTAGTATGTGAAACAAAATATAAACCGAAATATATCTGAAAGGAAACTTCAGGAGCGGTGGTCAGAGCGACCCCATTCTAGACCAACTCTTGTAAAAAATCTTTTATCAAATTCGAATCTCGTATCGTCTTTGATAATGAATCGTAATGACTTTTATAACCCCTTTAGTATATGCAAAAAATAATAAACCGAAATATATCGGAAAGGAAACTTGAGGAGCGGTGGTCAGATCGACCCCATTCTAGACCAACTCTTGTAAAAAATCTTTCGTCCAATTCGAAGGTCGTGTCCTCTTTGATACTAAATCGTGATGACTTTTACGACCCACTACTATGTGACAAAAAATATAAACCAAAATATATCGGAAAAGAAACTTTACGAGCGGTGGTCGGAACCACGACATTCTAGACCAACTCTGGTAAAAAATCTTTCTTCCAATTCGAAGGTCGAGTCCTCTTTGATAATAAATCGTGATGACTTTTACGACCCTCTAGTATGTGAAAAAAAATATAAATCGAAATATATCGGAAAGGAATCTTGAGGAGCGGTGGCCATAGCGAACCCATTCCAGACCAACTCTGGTAAAAAATCGTTCTTCCAATTCGAAGGTCGTTTTCTCTTTGATAATAACTCGGGATGACTTTTACGACCGTCTAGTATGTGAAAAAAAATATAAACCAAAATATATCGGAAAGGAAACTTGAGGAGCGGTGGTCAGAGCGAACCCATTCTAAACCAACTCTTATAAATAATCTTTCGTCCAATTCGAAGGTCGTGTCGTCTTTGATAATGAATCGTGACGACTTTTACGACCCTCTAGTATGTGAGAAAAAATATAAACCGAAATATATCGGAAAGGAAACTTCAGGAGCGGTGGTCAGAGCGACCCCATTCTAGACCAACTCTTATAAATAATCTTTCGTCCAATTCGAAGGTCGTGTCGTCTTTGATAATGAATCGTGACGACTTTTACGACCCTCTAGTATGTGAAACAAAATATAAACCGAAATATATCTGAAAGGAAACTTCAGGAGCGGTGGTCAGAGCGACCCCATTCTAGACCAACTCTTGTAAAAAATCTTTCATCAAATTCGAATCTCGTATCGTCTTTGATAATGAATCGTAATGACTTTTATAACCCTCTAGTATATGAAAAAAACAATAAACCGAAATATATCGGAAAGGAAACTTGAGGAGCGGTGGTCACAGCGACCCCATTCTAGACCACCTCTTGGAAAATCTTTCGTCGAATTAGAAGGTCGTGTTCTCTTTGATAATAAATCGTGTTGACTTTTACGACCCTCTAGTATGTGAGAAAAAATATAAACCGAAATATATCGGAAAGAAAACTTGAGGAGCGGTGGTCAGAGCGGCCCCATTCAAGAACAACTCTTGTAAAAAATCTTTTGTCCAATTCGAAGGTCGTATCGTCTTTGATAATGAATCGTGACGACTTTTATAACCCTCTAGTATATGAAAAAAATAATAAACCGAAATATATCGGAAAGGAAACTTGAGGAGCGGAGGTCAGAGCGACCCAATTCTAGACCAACTCTTGTAAAAAATTTTTCGTCCAATTCGAAGATCGTGTTCCCTTTGATAATGAATCGTGACGACTTTTACGACCCTCTAGTATGTGAAACAAAATATAAACCGAAATATATCTGAAAGGAAACTTCAGGAGCGGTGGTCAGAGCGACCCCATTCTAGACCAACTCTGGTAAAAAATCTTCCTTCCAATTCGAAGGTCGTTTTCTCTTTGATAATAACTCGGGATGACTTTTACGACCCTCTAGTATGTGAGAAAAAATATAAACCGAAATATATAGGAAAGGAAACTTCAGGAGCGGTGGTCAGAGCGACCCCATTCTAGACCAACTCTTATAAATAATCTTTCGTGCAATTCGAAGGTCGTGTCGTCTTTGATAATGAATCGTGACGACTTTTACGACCCTCTAGTATGTGAAACAAAATATAAACCGAAATATATGTGAAAGGAAACTTCAGGAGCGGTGGTTAGAGCGACCCCATTCTAGACCAACTCTGGTAAAAAATCTTTCTTCCAATTCGAAGGTCGTTTTCTCTTTGATAATAACTCGGGATGACTTTTACGACCGTCTAGTATGTGAAAAAAAATATAAACCAAAATATATCGGAAAGGAAACTTGAGGAGCGGTGGTCAGAGCGAACCCATTCCAGACCAACTCTGGTAAAAAATCTTTCGCGCAATTCGAAGGTCGTGTCGTCTTTGATAATGAATTGTAACGACTTTTACGACCCTCTAGTATATGAAAAAATATATAAACCGAAATATATTGGAAAGGAAACTTGAGGAGCGGTGGTCAGAACGACCCCATTCTAGACCAACTCTTCTAAAAAGTCTTTCGTCCAATTGGAAGGTCGTGTTCTCTTTGATAATAAATCGTGATGACTTTTACGACCGTCTGGTATGTTAAAATAAATATAAACCGAAATATATCGGAAAGGAAACTTGAGGAGCGGTGGTCAGAGCGACCCCGTTCTAGATCAACTCTTGTAAAAAATCTTTCGTCCAATTCGAAGGTCGTGTCGTCTTTGATAATGAATCGTGACGACTTTTACGACCCTCTAGTATGTGAAAAAATATATAAACCGAAATATATTGGAAAGGAAACTTGAGGAGCGGTGGTCAGAACGACCCCATTCTAGACCAACTCTTCTAAAAAGTCTTTCGTCCAATTCGAAGGTCGTGTTCTTTTTGATAATGAATCGTGACGACTTTAACGACCCTCTAGTATGTGAAACAAAATATAAACCGAAATATATCTGAAAGGAAACTTCAGGAGCGGTGGTCAGAGCGACCCCATTCTAGACCACCTCATGGAAAATCTTTCATCAAATTCGAATCTCGTATCGTCTTTGATAATGAATCGTAATGACTTTTATAACCCTCTAGTATATGAAAAAAACAATAAACCGAAATATATCGGAAAGAAAACTTGAGTAGCGGTGGTCACAGCGACCCCATTCTAGAACAACTCTTGTAAAAAATCTTTTGTCCAATTCGAAGGTCGTATCGTCTTTGATAATGAATCGTGACGACTTTTATAACCCTCTAGTATATGAAAAAAATAATAAACCGAAATATATCGGAAAGGAAACTTGAGGAGCGGTGGTCAGAGCGACCCAATTCTAGACCAACTCTTGTAAAAAATTTTTCGTCCAATTCGAAGATCGTGTTCCCTTTGATAATGAATCGTGACGACTTTTACGACCCTCTAGTATGTGAGAAAAAATATAAACCGAAATATATCGGAAAGGAAACTTCAGGAGCGGTGGTCAGAGCCACCCCATTCTAGACCAACTCTTATAAATAATCTTTCGTGCAATTCGAAGGTCGTGTCGTCTTTGATAATGAATTGTGACGACTTTTACGACCCTCTAGTATATGAAAAAATATATAAACCGAAATATATTGGAAAGGAAACTTGAGGAGCGGTGGTCAGAACGACCCCATTCTAGACCAACTCTTCTAAAAAGTCTTTCGTCCAATTGGAAGGTCGTGTTCTCTTTGATAATAAATCGTGATGACTTTTACGACCGTCTGGTATGTTAAAAAAAATATAAACCGAAATATATCGGAAAGGAAACTTGAGGAGCGGTGGTCAGAGCGACCCCATTCTAGACCAACTCTTGTAAAAAATCTTTTATCAAATTCGAATCTCGTATCGTCTTTGATAATGAATCGTAATGACTTTTCTAACCCTCTAGTATATGCAAAAAATAATAAACCGAAATATATCGGAAAGGAAACTTGAGGAGCGGTGGTCACAGCGACCCCATTCTAGACCAACTCTTGTAAAAATCTTTCGTCGAATTGGAAGGTCGTCTTCTCTTTGATAATAAATCGTGTTGACTTTTACGACCCTCTAGTATGTGAAAAAAAATATAAACCGAAATATATCGGAAAGGAAACTTGAGGAGCGGTGATCAGAGCAGCCCCATTCTAGAACAACTCTTGTAAAAAATCTTTTGTCCAATTCGAAGGTCGTATCGTCTTTGATAATGAATCGTGACGACTTTTATAACCCTCTAGTATATGAAAAAAATAATAAACCGAAATATATCGGAAAGGAAACTTGAGGAGCGGTGGTCAGAGCGACCCAATTCTAGACCAACTCTTGTAAAAAATCTTTCGTTCAATTGGAAGGTCGTGTTCTCTTTGATCATAAGTCGTCATGACTTTTACGAACTTCTGGTATGTGAAAAAATATATAAACCGGAATATATCGAAAGGAAACTTGAGGAGCGGTGGTCACAGCGACCCCATTCTAGACCAACTCTTGTAAAAAATCTTTCGTCCAATTCGAAGGTCGTGTCCTCTTTGACAATAAATCGTGATGACTTTTACGACCCTCTAGTATGTGAAAAAATAAATAAACCGGAATATATCGGAAAGGAAACTTGAGGAGCGGTGGTCAGATCGACCCCATTCTAGACCAACTCTTGTAAAAAATCTTTCGTCCAATTCGAAGGTCGTGTCCTCTTTGTTACTAAATCGTGATGACTTTTACGACCCACTACTATGTGACAAAAAATATAAACCAAAATATATCGGAAAAGAAACTTTACGAGCGGTGGTCGGAACCACGACATTCTAGACCAACTCTGGTAAAAAATCTTTCTTCCAATTCGAAGGTCGAGTCCTCTTTGATAATAAATCGTGATGACTTTTACGACCCTCTAGTATGTGAAAAAAAATATAAATCGAAATATATCGGAAAGGAATCTTGAGGAGCGGTGGCCATAGCGAACCCATTCCAGACCAACTCTGGTAAAAAATCGTTCTTCCAATTCGAAGGTCGTTTTCTCTTTGATAATAACTCGGGATGACTTTTACGACCGTCTAGTATGTGAAAAAAAATATAAACCAAAATATATCGGAAAGGAAACTTGAGGAGCGGTGGTCAGAGCGAACCCATTCTAAACCAACTCTTATAAATAATCTTTCGTCCAATTCGAAGGTCGTGTCGTCTTTGATAATGAATCGTGACGACTTTTACGACCCTCTAGTATGTGAAACAAAATATAAACCGAAATATATCTGAAAGGAAACTTCAGGAGCGGTGGTCAGAGCGACCCCATTCTAGACCAACTCTGGTAAAAAATCTTTCTTCCAATTCGAAGGTCGTTTTCTCTTTGATAATAACTCGGGATGACTTTTACGACCGTCTAGTATGCGAAAAAAAATATAAACCAAAATATATCGGAAAGGAAACTTGAGGAGCGGTGGTCAGAACGACCCCATTCTAGACCAACTCTTCTAAAAAGTCTTTCGTCCAATTGGAAGGTCGTGTTCTCTTTGCTAATAAATCGTGATGACTTTTACGACCGTCTGGTATATTAAAAAAAATATAAACCGAAATATATCGGAAAGGAAACTTGAGGAGCGGTGGTCAGATCGACCCCATTCTAGACCAACTCTTGTAAAAAATCTTTTATCAAATTCGAATCTCGTATCGTCTTTGATAATGAATCGTAATGACTTTTATAACCCTCTAGTATATGCAAAAAATAATAAACCGAAATATATCGGAAAGGAAACTTGAGGAGCGGTGGTCACAGCGACCCCATTCAAGACCAACTCTTGTAAAAAATCTTTCGTCCAATTCGAAGGTCGTGCCGTCTTTGATAATGAATTGTGACGACTTTTACGACCCTCTAGTATGTGAGAAAAAATATAAACCGAAATATATCGGAAAGGAAACTTCAGGAGCGGTGGTCAGAGCGACCCCATTCTAGACCAACTCTTATAAATAATCTTTCGTCCAATTCGAAGGTCGTGTCGTCTTTGATAATGAATCGTGACGACTTTTACGACCCTCTAGTATGTGAAACAAAATATAAACCGAAATATATCTGAAAGGAAACTTCAGGAGCGGTGGTCAGAGCGACCCCATTCTAGACCAACTCTTGTAAAAAATCTTTCATCAAATTCGAATCTCGTATCGTCTTTGATAATGAATCGTAATGACTTTTATAACCCTCTAGTATATGAAAAAAACAATAAACCGAAATATATCGGAAAGGAAACTTGAGGAGCGGTGGTCACAGCGACCCCATTCTAGACCACCTCTTGGAAAATCTTTCGTCGAATTAGAAGGTCGTGTTCTCTTTGATAATAAATCGTGTTGACTTTTACGACCCTCTAGTATGTGAGAAAAAATATAAACCGAAATATATCGGAAAGAAAACTTGAGGAGCGGTGGTCAGAGCGGCCCCATTCAAGAACAACTCTTGTAAAAAATCTTTTGTCCAATTCAAAGGTCGTATCGTCTTTGATAATGAATCGTGACGACTTTTATAACCCTCTAGTATATGAAAAAAATAATAAACCGAAATATATCGGCAAGGAAACTTGAGGAGCGGAGGTCAGAGCGACCCAATTCTAGACCAACTCTTGTAAAAAATTTTTCGTCCAATTCGAAGATCGTGTTCCCTTTGATAATGAATCGTGACGACTTTTACGACCCTCTAGTATGTGAAACAAAATATAAACCGAAATATATCTGAAAGGAAACTTCAGGAGCGGTGGTCAGAGCGACCCCATTCTAGACCAACTCTGGTAAAAAATCTTCCTTCCAATTTGAAGGTCGTTTTCTCTTTGATAATAACTCGGGATGACTTTTACGACCCTCTAGTATGTGAGAAAAAATATAAACCGAAATATATAGGAAAGGAAACTTCAGGAGCGGTGGTCAGAGCGACCCCATTCTAGACCAACTCTTATAAATAATCTTTCGTGCAATTCGAAGGTCGTGTCGTCTTTGATAATGAATCGTGACGACTTTTACGACCCTCTAGTATGTGAAACAAAATATAAACCGAAATATATGTGAAAGGAAACTTCAGGAGCGGTGGTTAGAGCGACCCCATTCTAGACCAACTCTGGTAAAAAATCTTTCTTCCAATTCGAAGGTCGTTTTCTCTTTGATAATAACTCGGGATGACTTTTACGACCGTCTAGTATGTGAAAAAAAATATAAACCAAAATATATCGGAAAGGAAACTTGAGGAGCGGTGGTCAGAGCGAACCCATTCCAGACCAACTCTGGTAAAAAATCTTTCGCGCAATTCGAAGGTCGTGTCGTCTTTGATAATGAATTGTAACGACTTTTACGACCCTCTAGTATATGAAAAAATATATAAACCGAAATATATTGGAAAGGAAACTTGAGGAGCGGTGGTCAGAACGACCCCATTCTAGACCAACTCTTCTAAAAAGTCTTTCGTCCAATTGGAAGGTCGTGTTCTCTTTGATAATAAATCGTGATGACTTTTACGACCGTCTGGTATGTTAAAATAAATATAAACCGAAATATATCGGAAAGGAAACTTGAGGAGCGGTGGTCAGAGCGACCCCGTTCTAGATCAACTCTTGTAAAAAATCTTTCGTCCAATTCGAAGGTCGTGTCGTCTTTGATAATGAATCGTGACGACTTTTACGACCCTCTAGTATGTGAAAAAATATATAAACCGAAATATATTCGAAAGGAAACTTGAGGAGCGGTGGTCAGCACGACCCCATTCTAGACCAACTCTTCTAAAAAGTCTTTCGTCCAATTCGAAGGTCGTGTTCTTTTTGATAATGAATCGTGATGACTTTAACGATCCTCTAGTATGTGAAAAAAAATATAAACCAAAATATTTTGGAAAGGAAACTTGAGGAGCGGTGGTCAGAGCGACCCCATTCTAGACCAACTCTTATAAATAATCTTTCGTCCAATTCGAAGGTCGTGTCGTCTTTGATAATGAATCGTGACGACTTTTACGACCCTCTAGTATGTGAAACAAAATATAAACCGAAATATATTGGAAAGGAAACTTGAGGAGCGGTGGTCAGAACGACCCCATTCTAGACCAACTCTTCTAAAAAGTCTTTCGTCCAATTCGAAGGTCGTGTTCTTTTTGATAATGAATCGTGACGACTTTAACGACCCTCTAGTATGTGAAACAAAATATAAACCGAAATATATCTGAAAGGAAACTTCAGGAGCGGTGGTCAGAGCGACCCCATTCTAGACCACCTCATGGAAAATCTTTCATCAAATTCGAATCTCGTATCGTCTTTGATAATGAATCGTAATGACTTTTATAACCCTCTAGTATATGAAAAAAACAATAAACCGAAATATATCGGAAAGAAAACTTGAGTAGCGGTGGTCACAGCGACCCCATTCTAGAACAACTCTTGTAAAAAATCTTTTGTCCAATTCGAAGGTCGTATCGTCTTTGATAATGAATCGTGACGACTTTTATAACCCTCTAGTATATGAAAAAAATAATAAACCGAAATATATCGGAAAGGAAACTTGAGGAGCGGTGGTCAGAGCGACCCAATTCTAGACCAACTCTTGTAAAAAATTTTTCGTCCAATTCGAAGATCGTGTTCCCTTTGATAATGAATCGTGACGACTTTTACGACCCTCTAGTATGTGAGAAAAAATATAAACCGAAATATATCGGAAAGGAAACTTCAGGAGCGGTGGTCAGAGCCACCCCATTCTAGACCAACTCTTATAAATAATCTTTCGTGCAATTCGAAGGTCGTGTCGTCTTTGATAATGAATTGTGACGACTTTTACGACCCTCTAGTATATGAAAAAATATATAAACCGAAATATATTGGAAAGGAAACTTGAGGAGCGGTGGTCAGAACGACCCCATTCTAGACCAACTCTTCTAAAAAGTCTTTCGTCCAATTGGAAGGTCGTGTTCTCTTTGATAATAAATCGTGATGACTTTTACGACCGTCTGGTATGTTAAAAAAAATATAAACCGAAATATATCGGAAAGGAAACTTGAGGAGCGGTGGTCAGAGCGACCCCATTCTAGACCAACTCTTGTAAAAAATCTTTTATCAAATTCGAATCTCGTATCGTCTTTGATAATGAATCGTAATGACTTTTCTAACCCTCTAGTATATGCAAAAAATAATAAACCGAAATATATCGGAAAGGAAACTTGAGGAGCGGTGGTCACAGCGACCCCATTCTAGACCAACTCTTGTAAAAATCTTTCGTCGAATTGGAAGGTCGTCTTCTCTTTGATAATAAATCGTGTTGACTTTTACGACCCTCTAGTATGTGAAAAAAAATATAAACCGAAATATATCGGAAAGGAAACTTGAGGAGCGGTGATCAGAGCAGCCCCATTCTAGAACAACTCTTGTAAAAAATCTTTTGTCCAATTCGAAGGTCGTATCGTCTTTGATAATGAATCGTGACGACTTTTATAACCCTCTAGTATATGAAAAAAATAATAAACCGAAATATATCGGAAAGGAAACTTGAGGAGCGGTGGTCAGAGCGACCCAATTCTAGACCAACTCTTGTAAAAAATCTTTCGTTCAATTGGAAGGTCGTGTTCTCTTTGATCATAAGTCGTCATGACTTTTACGAACTTCTGGTATGTGAAAAAATATATAAACCGGAATATATCGAAAGGAAACTTGAGGAGCGGTGGTCACAGCGACCCCATTCTAGACCAACTCTTGTAAAAAATCTTTCGTCCAATTCGAAGGTCGTGTCCTCTTTGACAATAAATCGTGATGACTTTTACGACCCTCTAGTATGTGAAAAAATAAATAAACCGGAATATATCGGAAAGGAAACTTGAGGAGCGGTGGTCAGATCGACCCCATTCTAGACCAACTCTTGTAAAAAATCTTTCGTCCAATTCGAAGGTCGTGTCCTCTTTGTTACTAAATCGTGATGACTTTTACGACCCACTACTATGTGACAAAAAATATAAACCAAAATATATCGGAAAAGAAACTTTACGAGCGGTGGTCGGAACCACGACATTCTAGACCAACTCTGGTAAAAAATCTTTCTTCCAATTCGAAGGTCGAGTCCTCTTTGATAATAAATCGTGATGACTTTTACGACCCTCTAGTATGTGAAAAAAAATATAAATCGAAATATATCGGAAAGGAATCTTGAGGAGCGGTGGCCATAGCGAACCCATTCCAGACCAACTCTGGTAAAAAATCGTTCTTCCAATTCGAAGGTCGTTTTCTCTTTGATAATAACTCGGGATGACTTTTACGACCGTCTAGTATGTGAAAAAAAATATAAACCAAAATATATCGGAAAGGAAACTTGAGGAGCGGTGGTCAGAGCGAACCCATTCTAAACCAACTCTTATAAATAATCTTTCGTCCAATTCGAAGGTCGTGTCGTCTTTGATAATGAATCGTGACGACTTTTACGACCCTCTAGTATGTGAAACAAAATATAAACCGAAATATATCTGAAAGGAAACTTCAGGAGCGGTGGTCAGAGCGACCCCATTCTAGACCAACTCTGGTAAAAAATCTTTCTTCCAATTCGAAGGTCGTTTTCTCTTTGATAATAACTCGGGATGACTTTTACGACCGTCTAGTATGCGAAAAAAAATATAAACCAAAATATATCGGAAAGGAAACTTGAGGAGCGGTGGTCAGAACGACCCCATTCTAGACCAACTCTTCTAAAAAGTCTTTCGTCCAATTGGAAGGTCGTGTTCTCTTTGCTAATAAATCGTGATGACTTTTACGACCGTCTGGTATATTAAAAAAAATATAAACCGAAATATATCGGAAAGGAAACTTGAGGAGCGGTGGTCAGATCGACCCCATTCTAGACCAACTCTTGTAAAAAATCTTTTATCAAATTCGAATCTCGTATCGTCTTTGATAATGAATCGTAATGACTTTTATAACCCTCTAGTATATGCAAAAAATAATAAACCGAAATATATCGGAAAGGAAACTTGAGGAGCGGTGGTCACAGCGACCCCATTCAAGACCAACTCTTGTAAAAAATCTTTCGTCCAATTCGAAGGTCGTGCCGTCTTTGATAATGAATTGTGACGACTTTTACGACCCTCTAGTATGTGAGAAAAAATATAAACCGAAATATATCGGAAAGGAAACTTCAGGAGCGGTGGTCAGAGCGACCCCATTCTAGACCAACTCTTATAAATAATCTTTCGTCCAATTCGAAGGTCGTGTCGTCTTTGATAATGAATCGTGACGACTTTTACGACCCTCTAGTATGTGAAACAAAATATAAACCGAAATATATCTGAAAGGAAACTTCAGGAGCGGTGGTCAGAGCGACCCCATTCTAGACCAACTCTTGTAAAAAATCTTTCATCAAATTCGAATCTCGTATCGTCTTTGATAATGAATCGTAATGACTTTTATAACCCTCTAGTATATGAAAAAAACAATAAACCGAAATATATCGGAAAGGAAACTTGAGGAGCGGTGGTCACAGCGACCCCATTCTAGACCACCTCTTGGAAAATCTTTCGTCGAATTAGAAGGTCGTGTTCTCTTTGATAATAAATCGTGTTGACTTTTACGACCCTCTAGTATGTGAGAAAAAATATAAACCGAAATATATCGGAAAGAAAACTTGAGGAGCGGTGGTCAGAGCGGCCCCATTCAAGAACAACTCTTGTAAAAAATCTTTTGTCCAATTCAAAGGTCGTATCGTCTTTGATAATGAATCGTGACGACTTTTATAACCCTCTAGTATATGAAAAAAATAATAAACCGAAATATATCGGAAAGGAAACTTGAGGAGCGGAGGTCAGAGCGACCCAATTCTAGACCAACTCTTGTAAAAAATTTTTCGTCCAATTCGAAGATCGTGTTCCCTTTGATAATGAATCGTGACGACTTTTACGACCCTCTAGTATGTGAAACAAAATATAAACCGAAATATATCTGAAAGGAAACTTCAGGAGCGGTGGTCAGAGCGACCCCATTCTAGACCAACTCTGGTAAAAAATCTTCCTTCCAATTTGAAGGTCGTTTTCTCTTTGATAATAACTCGGGATGACTTTTACGACCCTCTAGTATGTGAGAAAAAATATAAACCGAAATATATAGGAAAGGAAACTTCAGGAGCGGTGGTCAGAGCGACCCCATTCTAGACCAACTCTTATAAATAATCTTTCGTGCAATTCGAAGGTCGTGTCGTCTTTGATAATGAATCGTGACGACTTTTACGACCCTCTAGTATGTGAAACAAAATATAAACCGAAATATATCTGAAAGGAAACTTCAGGAGCGGTGGTCAGAGCGACCCCATTCTAGACCAACTCTGGTAAAAAATCTTTCATCCAATTCGAAGGTCGTGTCCTCTTTGATAATAAATCGTGATGACTTTTACGACCCTCTAGTATGTGACAAAAAATATAAACCGAAATATATCGGAAAAGAAGCTTGACGAGCGGTGGTCGGAACGCCCCCATTCTAGACCAACTCTGGTAAAAAATCTTTCTTCCAATTCGAAGGTCGTTTCCTCTTTGCTAATAACTCGGGATGACTTTTACGACCCTCTAGTATGTGAGAAAAAATATAAACCGAAATATATCGGAAAGGAAACTTCAGGAGCGGTGGTCAGAGCGACCCCATTCTAGACCAACTCTTATAAATAATCTTTCGTCCAATTCGAAGGTCGTGTCGTCTTTGATAATGAATCGTGACGACTTTTACGACCCTCTAGTATGTGAAACAAAATATAAACCGAAATATATCTGAAAGGAAACTTCAGGAGCGGTGGTCAGAGCGACCCCATTCTAGACCACCTCATGGAAAATCTTTCATCAAATTCGAATCTCGTATCGTCTTTGATAATGAATCGTAATGACTTTTATAACCCTCTAGTATATGAAAAAAACAATAAACCGAAATATATCGGAAAGAAAACTTGAGTAGCGGTGGTCACAGCGACCCCATTCTAGAACAACTCTTGTAAAAAATCTTTTGTCCAATTCGAAGGTCGTATCGTCTTTGATAATGAATCGTGACGACTTTTATAACTCTCTAGTATATGAAAAAAATAATAAACCGAAATATATCGGAAAGGAAACTTGAGGAGCGGTGGTCAGAGCGACCCAATTCTAGACCAACTCTTGTAAAAAGTCTTTCGTCCAATTGGAAGGTCGTGTTCTCTTTGATAATAAATCGTGATGACTTTTACGACCGTCTGGAATGTTATAATAAATATAAACCGAAATATATCGGAAAGGAAACTTGAGGAGCGGTGGTCAGAGCGACCCCGTTCTAGATCAACTCTTGTAAAAAATCTTTCGTCCAATTCGAAGGTCGTGTTCTTTTTGATAATGAATCGTGATGACTTTAACGATCCTCTAGTATGTGAAAAAAAATATAAACCAAAATATTTTGGAAAGGAAACTTGAGGAGCGGTGGTCAGAGCGACCCCATTCTAGACCAACTCTTATAAATAATCTTTCGTCCAATTCGAAGGTCGTGTCGTCTTTGATAATGAATCGTGACGACTTTTACGACCCTCTAGTATGTGAAACAAAATCTAAACCGAAATATATCTGAAAGGAAACTTCAGGAGCGGTGGTCAGAGCGACCCCATTCTAGACCAACTCTTGTAAAAAATCTTTCATCAAATTCGAATCTCGTATCGTCTTTGATAATGAATCGTAATGACTTTTATAACCCTCTAGTATATGAAAAAAACAATAAACCGAAATATATCGGAAAGGAAACTTGAGGACCGGTGGTCACAGCGACCCCATTCTAGACCACCTCTTGGAAAAACCTTTCGTCGAATTGGAAGGTCGTGTTCTCTTTGATAATAAATCGTGTTGACTTTTACGACCCTCTAGTATGTGAGAAAAAATATAAACCGAAATATATCGGAAAGAAAACTTGAGGAGCGGTGGTTAGAGCGGCCCCATTCTAGAACAACTCTTGTAAAAAATCTTTTGTCCAATTCGAAGGTCGTATCGTCTTTGATAATGAATCGTGACGACTTTTATAACCCTCTAGTATATGAAAAAAATAATAAACCGAAATATATCGGAAAGGAAACTTGAGGAGCAGTGGTCAGAGCGACCCAATTCTAGACCAACTCTTGTAAAAAATGTTTCGACCAATTCGAAGATCGTGTTCCCTTTGATAATGAATCGTGACGACTTTTACGACCCTCTAGTATGTGAAACAAAATATAAACCGAAATATATCTGAAAGGAAACTTCAGGAGCGGTGGTCAGAGCGACCCCATTCTAGACCAACTCTGGTAAAAAATCTTTCTTCCAATTCGAAGGTCGTTTTCTCTTTGATAATAACTCGGGATGACTTTTATGACCGTCTAGTATGTGAAAAAAAATATAAACCAAAATATATCGGAAAGGAAACTTGAGGAGCGGTGGTCAGAGCGACCCCATTCTCGACAAACTCTTGTAAAAAATCTTTCGTCCAATTGGAAGGTCGTATTCACTTTGACAATAAATCGCGATGACTTTTACGACCCTCTAGTATGTGAAAAAAAATATAAACCGGAATATATCGGAGAGGAAACTTGAGGAGCGGTGTTCAGAACGACCCTATTCTAGACCAACTCCTGTAAAAAATCTTTCATCCAATTCGAAGGTCGTGTCCTCTTTGATAATAAATCGTGATGACTTTTACGACCCTCTAGTATGTGACAAAAAATATAAACCGAAATATATCGGAAAAGAAACTTGACGAGCGGTGGTCGGAACGACCCCATTCTAGACCAACTCTGGTAAAAAATCTTTTGTTCAATTCGTAGGGCGTGTCGTCTTTGATAATGAATCGTGACGACTTTTACGACCCTCTAGTGTGTGAAAAAAAATATAAACCGAAATATATCGGAAAGGAAACTTGACGAGCGGTGGTCAAAGCGACCCCATTCTAAAACAACTCTGGTAAAAAATCTTCTGTCCGATTGGAAGGTCGTGTTCTGTTTGATAATGAATCGTCATGACTTTTACGACCCTCTAGTTTGTGGAAAAAAATATAAACCGAAATATATCGGAAAGGAAACTTGAGGAGCGGTGGTCTGAGCGACCCCTATCTAGGGGTTAGTGTTACTCGATGTATAGAACATAGTTCGTCCACGTACGTCTCTCTTGGTCTCTTCTCTGCCCGATGGAAAAAGGAACGAAGAGATAAAGAAATCGGCAAGCACCGCTCGTCGTTCTTCTTTTCCCTTCAATTCCTCCCAACCGCCCGGACGCGATGAGCCAGCGAACACGTGCTGTGCGACGTAAACGATTCTTTGTTCTATATCGACGAGAGTTTTCCCCCTCCGTCGTGACTACGTCGAAGTGGCCAAGGAGAAATCTCATCTTCGGGAACAAGAGGAAAGGGACCTGTACCGGGATTCTGCAACTCTCCACCGACAAAAATCGCTATCGTTAAGTAGCGATAGCCAATTGCAAGGAAGAATCCAGCGGAAAGGCGCGGCTCTCATAGGCTATCGCGAGTTAACGACACCGATAGATCTCGATAGACAGGTACATAATTCGGCCCTGGGGCTGGATTCCGTACTTGTCTACCGACATCTATCGAGGTCGTTAGCGAGCGGTTAGCCTATAAGAATCGCGTCTTCAGGGGAAAGACGCAACTCTCATAGGCTATCGCGCGCTAACGACATCGATAGTTGTCGGTAGAAAAGTACGGAATTTCAGCTCTGGGGCTAGATTCTGTACTTGGCGCAACGGGATAGGGTCTGACGCAAAATATCGATAGCCCACGAGAGTTGTGTCTTCAGAGGAAAGGCCCAACTCTCATAGGTTATCGCTATTTTGCGTCAGACGCTATCCTGTTGCGCCAATCACAGAATCCAGCCTCTGATATACAGACCAAAAACAGAATAAATTATTAAAGAAAATATAACAAAATGATCCTCGATAATGAGGTCACATCAACAGAACAAAATGATATATATCATAAAACTTTTCTTGAGTCACTTAAAATAAAATAAACTAAAAACAAATAAGAAACAAAAGAATTGTAAAAAACGCGAAAGGTGGCACACCCTTCCGCCTAAAAAGATTGGCCGACAAGTCACATACACCCCACAATACTATAAAAAACGGATATCTTATTCCCGGAATGTGATAAAGCGACCATTGGCCAGGTTGCGACGCCGGTCAGACTAGGTCAGACGGATTCCCAACCTAATTGAGAAGAAGAAGAAGAAGAGAGCATGGCGGTGTGTGGCCTCGGGACGGCTTATTATGTTTTATTCTCGTCAAAAAATGTTATCTGTTTCTAAATTTACAACCATTTGTTGTCTGGAATTCTTTCCCGGCATTTGATCAAGGTTCGTGGACACAAGATTTTAACATATGCCTTTTTCTATGGACATGCGGGCATGCGGGTATGACCATACTTAACAAAGCAGACAGGACCATTAAATCAACATGTTACAGGAGTGTTTGTTAATGTTATCATTTTTTTATTTCCGTTAGCTGAAATTTTGTTTATTGTGGATGTTCAAATATATGTGATCTACATGCCTACATGTGACACAAGCGTTATTTTACTCCGAATTGTGCGTGTAGCTAATTAATGATGGGGATCATTCCTTGAGCATTCCTTTGGCGACGTTCCTCCGTTTCGCTTCGTTTATCCGTTAATCATTCATTTCTGTTTTCTCTTTCATTGTGCATAACAACCGGCGTTTTGGAAGTACATGTCCACACGTTAATAATATTAAATAATTCTTCAATGTATACAAAAACCGGCAATGGGGATAAAAGTGTCAGTTAATGAAAAAAAAAGTTGGAAGTCGGTTGATTGTGAACAACACATAACCAAGAATAGTAAAACCAAGAGAGTACCGAATAAAATCTGTGTAGATGCCACATAACGTTCAATCAGACGAGCACACGCACATATGACATCAATTGGCACTGAATAAAGTCTGTGGCATGTAAACCCTCGATGGGGTTTACATGCTTAGCGAGTATTGCAGTGTCGTCTGCATAGGTTACAAATGTGACGTCATTTCTGGTGGGAAGGTCTGCGGTGAAGAGCGTATAGAAAACTGGTCCAAGGACGCTGCCCTGGGGTAGACCTGATTTTATTGTATGCAGTGTTGTTATTTCATGACCATATCGTACTTGGAGCTTCCTATTACTGAGGGGCGATTTTATAATGAGGTAGAATTAAGGAAACTTTTTTTAAATTTTGTATAGTAGTCCTTCGTGCCAGAAAGTCTATAAGATGCTGCACATTAATTGCTACCGAATAAAATCTGTTAAGATGCCATACAACATTCAACCAGATGGATACACAAAAAACGATCTCTGAGATCCACAATGATATTTAATTTTGAACAAAAACTTTTATGGTTTGATTGTATTATGCTAAAAATATGAAGGCCTATAATTTATAAAATGCAAATCGCTGAATGGTCTAATTTTTTATGCAAACCTAGATCCCACAATTCGTTATTGATAACATTTTATCCGTTATATAGTGAAAATAATACTGCCAATATTGACGCTTCTTATCATTCTCGTCAGTGAATACGGTTTGTGTCCAGCTTTGGACAATTAGAGCTCCTTGCATTGTAAAATTGGATCCTTTTCATTGTTCAAAAAATAAAAACTGTTTAAATCCTTTATTGTATTTCATTTAATAGGTGCCTGGAATGTAAAAATTTAAAGCACCCAGACCTATTGTGCAAAGGGAAGGCCTGTTTGGACAAGGATGGAGCATTTAAGCTCTCTACTCCTCATGTCCTGGGATGAGAAGACGTATTTGCAATAGAGAAAGGCAAATTTCGTGAAGCTCTATACATGGAAGCTAATACTGCGTCCGGAGATCCACAGCAGATGTATAAAACAGTGGCAAAAGAGAATGTATATTATGAGTTGATCTTTACCTGTAAGTTCCTTGTTTCAACTTTAACATAAGTTTAACCAAGGTGTACGATCATATTTTCAAAGATTAGAGATCATATTCCAAAGTTCAAAGATTAAAAACCTTTCTCTGTTAAAGAACTTATTCTCACTTATATTTAAAAAAACGTCCAACTCTACAAGGGTTTTGTTCGTTATTATTTCACAAATTTATTTCTTATAATCATTAATGGTTATTCTATAAAATTACTCATCATTTCAAGTTCAGAATATCAAAGCTCTTGAAGACAAAACGAAATATAAAATTGATTTGCCAACCTCTGTTTCCTTGGACGTCTCCTACATGGGTTTCTCCTACAGCGGGGAATTGCCAGATTTGTGCACATGTTCGGATGAAGAAAGATAGCCAAAGTAGCCCAAAAACCCGTCAATACTGTAAAGCCAATACAAATCTCCCAGATAATAAAATCTTTCGTCCCCAATAAAGCTTTTTATCTCTCAATAAGCACATGGCTATATTTGAAAAATGACGCGGTCTTTGTTTAATAATGTTCTGATTTTTATGACAGCCACACTGTCGGGTCACAGCTCACACCGTACATCTCCGTGCAATCGAGACTTCGAGTTTGGCGGAATGAAACACAGCCACCATCGCCCAAACACGTTGCCGAGATAGTGCAAACTCTCAACTGCGATCAATGGAAAAAGGCTTTAATATATAAAATGATATAGGCCGACGAAAATATCGGAACGACTGTCGAGATGTCGCACGCAATAAAGGCATACGAAGCTAAATTCGAGGATGGATCCTCCATCCACATTGTCTCGGGTACTCCAACGTATACCTGTCATTTCGAGGACTCTGAAACTGCATTCGTGGATTGCACGTTCTCGGTCTGTCCTAATGTTGATGGAGTTTATCAATTATTAACCCTGATGCTAGAGATTCGAGGAGAGGTAAGCATTGCCTTTGACTTTTTAATCTTGTAAATTTAAACCAATCAGAATGTATAGGTTCGCATGATTATTTATCTGTAAAATAAGGAGTACCATCAGACAATGTTTTTTGAAGTTAAGGCCTTATATACGCGATTTCGCCGATTTTCGAAGGTATTTTTCTAGACGCGGTTAAAAAAAAATGACGCATATATTGACAACATTTTTTTTAAAGATCATTTATACACATGGTTAAGTATATGTGAAAAAAAACAGAAATATTAACAAATTGCGGAGATATAACATAATAAAGCATCGTATTTTTTTTGTGCGCACGTTGATGGTGAAAGTTCTCGGCATCGATGTGGGTGTCTGAAAAAAATGGACATATTTATAATTGCATAATGAATGTATCTTCAGTGTGAACCAATAATATTATTAAAAAAAATTATTATAATAAAAATTCGAAACTTAAAATGTTTATGACGCTGAAGCTAGCAGACAGACCTAGTAGACGCGGCCGCCCGGTGGGAGATGGTTATGCGGGTGCCTGTACGCGCTTGGCTGTAGTGCGATATAGCGTGCCATAAACGACTGAACCATGTGTCCAGGCATACGGCTGAGGCCGGCAGAGTTTTATAAGAATATAGGTTTTTTCATCGGTCAACAAAAGCCGTCACCGGGATAAACTATAGGTCAATCGATTCGTTTCGATGCGGAGAATAATCGACCAAATTGTCAATGTTCTATTGTTATGCGTGTTCACACACCATTAACATATAAACAATTTATCTCGTACTCGTGCGCGAGAATTCAGTACGAGATAAATTGTTTATATGTCAATGGTGTGTGAACACACATGAGAATAGAACATTGACAATTTGGTCGATTATTCTCCGCATCGAAACGAATCGATTGACCTATAGTTTATCCCGGTGACGGCTTTTGTTGACCGATGAAAAAAATTATATTCTTATAAAACTCTGCCGGCCTCAGCCGTATGCCTGGACACATCGTGCAGTCGTTTATAGCACCCTATATCGCACTATAGCCAAGCGCGTACAGGCACCCGCATAACCATCTCCCGCCGGACGGCCGCGTCTACTAGGTCTGTCTGCTAGCTTCAGCGTCATACATTTTTTTAGTCCATTTTCTGTCGGTATTTTATTTTTTATATTTGTTTGTGTAATTGTAATTTTTGTTCCTGTGGTTCACATGATAGGTCATGATATTTAGAATATACTTATATACTATAATAAGAATAATTAGAACTTTCACAAGGTTCAAAAAAGTGTATCGTGGAAAAACGGCTTCGAAGTTGGCGGTTGGGCGCGCCGCGTGGTATCTATTATAAATGCAATCTTACCTTATCTACTAGCATCCTGTGATTTTTCAATTCTGTAAAGCTTTAAATATTCTTAACCGTTCAGGATAATGGAATCAAAGATTAAAGAAAAATGAAAAATTTTGAAATTTTTCGCGTATATAAAGTCTTAATATATCAAGTTCGTATATATGAAACATATATTGTATTTTATAGGTATTGCCAGTGGCATGGGCGATCATGAGCCGAAAAACTGAAGAGGCTTACCGAGTGACAATCGAGACCGTCATAGCAAATTTATTGCCGTATTTAAAAGTTTCTACGGTAATGACGGATTTTGAAAGTGCCATGCAGAACGCTCTACAGCAACAATTCCCGGAAGCTAATCACGATGGTTGTTATTTCCACCATTGTCACGTAAGTCATCATATTTGTTCCGTCTCACACGGAACCATCATAGTAAAATTCAAGGCAAATACGACATGAGCCACACACACATCTATACACAAACACACTGTGACGGAAATTTTTCCCAAACGTCACCTTCGGCCCCTCGCCTCTGCGCGCACGTCCCACGTGCCGGCGGGCGCCAGTTAATTTTTGTTTCACCGGTATAGACTGGAAATCGAGGAGGACCGGACTCGATAACGCGAACGATTTTTGTTTCACCGGAAGGACTAACCGGTATCACCCGGTGAGGTTGAGGGGGACTAGGCTCAACCTTCACCACGGATAAAACCAAAACGCAAAACGGGACGAAACGAGACAAAAAGGGACGCACGAGCGGAGGCGGGAGGTTGCGGAAAATGCACGGCCGCTCAGGCTGCGGGTTATGGTAGAGAGGGACGGGGTAGAATGCCGGTAAAGGGGATAATTGACGGGATCAACTACGCGAGAACGATCACTAAACTCGAAAACGTGAACCCACAACACTGAATGTTTTTTTGAGGTGCGAGAACTAGACTAAAAATGCCCCGGGAACGTCCAGCGAGATAGATAACTCTACGCTGCACGAGAACGAGAGAGGCGGAGGCGAAGAGCCTACATCGCGCACAAGCGGGAACGAGACACGTATATCGCGAGAGAGCACTACCGATGCGAAGCGTCTATACCGCGTACGAGCGAGAGCGAGACACGTATATTGTGAGGGAGCGCGAACGATGCGAAGAGCCGATACCGCGTACGAGCGAGAGCGAGACACCGATGTAACTACCGAAATATCAACACGGGAGCGCGAGCTTGTACGACCGTCCTCGTCGACGTCCCGAACAAGACTCCCTGTCTTACTCATTTATTTCCGATAGCTCGAACTCTTTCGAATTCCTTAACCGATAACTGCTGCCCTCTTAACCCTTCTTCCTAAACGTTAACGAGAACGATTGGGAACACAACCCCGGTAGCTATTCCTTTGGAGATCCTCCACGATCGCATCCCCTGGAGCGCCACGCGAACACAAGGCCCTACTCAACAAAAACCGGCGCAGAGGGGTCCCAGCCCTTGCCCGTAACGCAAACATCGCCGCCCGTTCTCCAACGCGACGCTCCTTCTATGTCGGGGCGTCGGTATCACCGAACCTCCGCTAACTCGTGGAGGAATCTCGTCGGGCGCTCTCCTCTGTCGGGCAACTCATTACTTTGAGACATACTCCCCGCGACAGGTTCGAGCGCACCGCCCTTCACCTAATTTCCTTACCTTATACTCCTTTCTTCACAACCTAGACGTAACGCGAGAGCAAAACTTATAACCGAGAGCGAGTTAATAGGTCAGCAAACAGGGAGCGTTAATGTCCGATAGCTAAGTTTTCTTTGTGACCGTGAATTCAAAAAAATCACGTCACAACTCCCCACCCCTTGGGGGTGGTTAGGACATAGGGATCGAAACGGTAGCGGGCTTCATCTCAAAGCGGTTCCTCCCCGCATGTTACATACGAGAACTAGCAAAGAGTGTAGGGAGGTCGCGAGCCGCACGAGAGGGGTATCTCTCGGCGCGAGAAATCATACATCCGCCGAAACAACAGTCAAATATTCAGAAAACAGAACGAACGATATCTCATGGACGAAACGTAAGGTAACTAACCAGGGATGCCCGTGGTTTCTTACTTCGTCCTGACGGTAACTCCAACGTAGCGTGAACAGTGCCGGGAATCGTCGTCGTGACCGTGATCGGCCATCGATCGTCGTAGGTCCGTTGGACCCGTCGGTTCGATGTTGATACACTAATGTATTGCGGGAACAGTGCGAGATCCTGGCCCGAAGGCCCGTAACGAGAACGATGCGTCCACCCGTGGGCACGAAGTTGGTACCTTCAGGTATTGCGGGAACGGTGCGAGATCCTGGCCCGAAGGCCCGTAACGAGAACGATGCCTCCACCCGTGGGCACGAAGTTGGTACCTTCAGGTATTGCGGGAACGGTGCGAGATCCTGGCCCGAAGGCCCGTAACGAGCAGTGGTCATTAGACCCGTAGCGAGAGCGAGGTTTGGCTTATTCGCCCGTACAACGAGAACTCGGGCGAGTCGTCTCCACAGCGTGAGCTGGGGCGTCTTCAATCACGTAACAAGAGCTGAGACTCATGGGTCCATAGGTCGACAGCTAGGGCTTCTTCTTACTATATCGGGAACTCGAACAGACCAGCAATAACCGACCCTTTCGTCCCGAAATGCGATAATGTCTGTTCCTGGGACTGCGGTACCTTTGTTGCTATCAAATCGGCAGTTTCCCATCGGTGCTAGCTTAACGGGATCGATAGATATTACAGATAGCTGCCTCCGTCTTTTCTTACAAACGGTAGCATATTGACGGGGCTTCAGTAAGCGAGAGCTTGACGAGGAAATTTTCGTGACGCGAATACCGAGATCACTCACTAGGGTAAAGAGTGCGAGACCAGCGACGGTTCGGGTTGCCCCCGAATCCACGAGAGCGCTAACGGATCGGTCATAGATCATGACCTCGACCCGAAATGCGATAACGCCCGATACTGCGGCAGCGTTAGCGACGGTGCTATCAAGTAGAGGCTTTTCCTCCTCTGTGAGCGTGAAGCGATCACGAGATGGCATCGGTAGCCGCCTCCGTCTTTTTTTTACAAACGGTAGCCGGTGGACGGGGCTCCGGTAAACGAGAGCCTGACGAGAAAGTATTCGTGAGCACGGGGTTCGCTATCAGGGGCGGCGTGGGCGATTCGTTCACGCGCCCCCTTCCTCGTTGCCCCGATTACAGAACGGGCATCGAACGGTGGTCGTGCCAGAGAGTCCGCAGCGATAACAAAAGTGACGTCGGGCTTCCCCGCAGTCGCCGTGACGGTGCCCCGTTTTGCCACAGTTCCAGCAAGACTGGGCATGCTGTCGCTCCGGGGGTTTTACTCCGTCTTCGGGAGCCAACGGTACCGAGGCGGTGGGTTTTTCCCTCCCCTCGTTCGGTATGGGCCGCGGTGGGGCCTTCGGTAGCGTCCCACTCTGGCGAGTCGGGCGGGAGTTCGTCGAGCTTCGCGCTCGACGCTCGGCAGCCTGCGCGGGTCGCGGCCGAGCCGGCAGCAACGCCTGCACAATATCGGGAACTTCAACCTCATCTGAGAGCTCATCAGCGGTAGCCGCGTCCGGGTCCTGCACCGCGTGCAGGTTGGCACGCCGGGTGAACCGTTGCGGCTGGCGCGGTTCCCGATACGCGAGGCCCGGGCACAAGGATGCCTCGGGTCTCGGTGGGGGACGTCGGGATTTGGCGCTCCTCAGGACTTGCTCCTGACGCGCCGCCGCTCGTTCGAGACCGAGCACCATCGTCCTCTCATCAAGAGGGACCACGAGACGATAAGACGGGAGCATATTGCGATGAGCGTATCGCACCCGCTCGCGCTCCGTCCAGGGGGGATCCAGACGGGCAAACAGGCCGCTCATGCAGCTTAGATATCCGAGGACCGACTCACAAGGAAAGTACTCGAGGTGTCCCCCTCCGAATTTGTTGAAACTCAAGTATGTTATAGAGCATTGAAAACTAAGCGACACATATTTTTTTTTATCGGCGGAAAAACGGTTTCAAGGGGTGAAACCACCCCCTAAAGTTACACATGTCAAGGGGCGATTTTGCAGTTTCACATAGAAGCAATGCATCGATTTTGATGAAACAAAAATTAAAATGTTTCTTGTGCGAAGAAATGAAGAACCCACCAGAAAATGAAAAACAAATATATATTTTAAGGGGTTGAAACACCCTTGAACATCCACTTTTTGCTCCGTACATTGAAAACTTGCGAATCGATTGCAATGAAAATTATGCTATTGTGTAGCGGAAATAAAATTAAAGTTGACGTGCGTTTTGTATTTGTGCGAGAACATTTTTTTGAGCGGGTAAACTACCCCTATTTGATTTTTTACATTCCCGGTGTCTCCTTGTCATTCCAAATGTGCTTGCCGATACGAACTCTTCTCATTAAGCTAAAATTAATTTTTCACCATTTTTTTATTATTTTAAGGGGTAGAAACACCCTTGAACATTTACGTCTTGCATCCTACATTGAAAACTTGCGAATCGATTGTAATGAAAATTATGCCGTTCTATGGCGGAAATGAAATAAAGTTTGTGTTTATGTATTTGTGCGAGAAAATTTTTTAAAGGGGGTAAACTACCCCTATCTGAGTTTTCACATTCCAGGTGTCTCTTTGTCATTCCAAATGTGTTTGCCGATACGAACTCTACTCATTAAGGGTGAACACCACTGCGACCCCCTGTTTTTTTTCACATTTTTCAAGAATTTTTGTTTGTGGGAAAAGAGATATTCCAAAAATTTTTTTGGGTTTTGTTCCTTGTTTATTAATGTATCAAAAAACATTTTGTTCACATTTTTCACGCCGCATGGTGGCGCTGGGGAAGCTCTTGCGTCAGGTGCTGTCATCTCCGTGGCACGCAGCAGAACTCTCTTCAACGTCGATCTGAAAAAAAATACCGAGTGTTTTCGTTAATAATATGATATTTCGAAGACAAGTACATACTTGTCTTCAAAATATCATATTATTAACGAAAACACTCGGTATTTTTATATATATATTTTTTATATATAATATGATATTTGGAAGACAAGTATGTACTTGTCTTCGAAATATCATATTATTAACGAAAACACACGGTATTTTTTTTCAGATCGACGTTGAAGAGAGTTCTGCTGCGTGCCGCGGAGATGACAGCACCAGACGCGAGAGCTTCCCCAGCGCCACCGTGCAGCGTGAAAAATGTGAAAAAAATGTTTTTGAAAGCAGGGAGGGATTTGGAAAAATATCGTTTTAAAAAAAATAGGCACGCCTTTGAAATTAACTTTAATTTCAAAGGCGTGCCCATTTTTTTTAAAACAATATTTTTCCAAATCCTTGTGTACTTCTCTTCAAAATATTATATTATTAACGAAAACACTCGGTATTTTTTTTCAGATCGACGTTGAAGAAAGTTCTGCTGCGTGCCGCGGAAATGACAGCACCTGACGCGAGAGCTTCTCCAGCGCCGCCATGCGGCGTGAAAAATGTGGAATAAATGTTTTTTGATACATTAATAAACAAGAAACAAAACCCAACAAAATTTTTCGAATATCTCTTTTTTTTTGCACAAAAAAAAATTCTTGAAAAATGTGAAAAAAAAACAGGGGGTCACAGTGGTGTTCTCCGTTAATGGTAGTTTGCTGTTCTTTCCGCCGACACGATGATGTCGTGCATAGAAAGATTAAAATGCTCGGAAATATTTATTTCTCGTCAACCTGGTGAGATCATTAATTTACTGTACCGAAAAAGAAAATGTTTACTCTTTCATGGTAGTGACCCAGACAGGTTTAATAAACTGTCGGTCAACGCGGTGAATGAGATACTTTTTTTTTAATAAAGAAAATGCAACTAACAAACTCGTTCGGATTCGTCAGTCAGAATTGTAATAACAATCGAAGATCGTGTGGATAAAATGTGAGATCCGCAAAAACTGCACTCCTGCGTTCGAGCCTAGGTGAAGAAATTTTTTTTTATTTCAATGAGTTTTTCTCCAAACAGAAATTCCCAGGAATGTCCACTGCCGTCGGGAACACAGACCTCAGTCCAGCTTATTTTTTAAGCACGCAATGTTTAATAAACTGGCTGAGGAGTAGGTAAGTATCTGTGAAACTGATAGCTGTTACGAATCTTTTCGTCAAAGAACTCCAGCAATGCTCCCTACGCATTGCGATCACCAGCTTGATCCCAGCAGCGTTAGTTTTTTAGGCGGGACATTTTTTCAAAGGGCTGATGAAGGGACATGGATTTCTAAAACTATTTGAGATAGCGTCCCGGCATAGCATTAAAAATCAAATCTTCAGTAGACCGGAGGTGTTCTATCAGGAACTCGAATTTCCTCTCAGTTAAAGTGATATGTAGGAAGTTCGAGAGGGGACCTGGTTCCTGCAGTCTCATCATATTTTATGCGAGCCGCTCGACCTATGGCATCAAACGTTCGAGTCCATAAGAAAGATTTATGAATGTTTTCGTCTTGCCTAACGTGCCAATGAAGGAAAAGATAGACATTTTTCTAGACGTGATTTTTTAATGTTTTGGCAGATTTTAAGCATACTGGAATTAAAAAGTCTTTTAAAAGTATTTTGTTTGGGGCGTGCTCCTACCCCGTCGCCCCTAGGAAGTTTTGGCTCAAATTTTCATAATTAATTATGGCAAACTGAACAAGATGCCGTTCATGCAGAAGATCAAGTATTCAAAGGTCGTTTCTTTTTTTTTGACGAATCGTGATGACTTTTAGGACTCTCTTGTAGGTGAACAAAAATATAAACCGAAATAAATCGGAAGGGAAACTTGAGGAGAGGAGGTCAGAGCGACTCCATTGTGGACCAACTCTGGTGAAAATCTTTCGTCGAACTCGAAGGTCGTTTCTTCTTTTGTGACAAATCGTGATGACTTTGAGGACTCTCTTGAACGTGAAAAAAAATACCAACCGAAATAAATCGAAAGGGAAACTTGAGAAGCGGTGGTCAGAGCGACCCCATTCTGGACCGACGGTGATAAAAATGTTTCATCCAATTCGAAGTTCGTTTTCCCTTTTTTGATGAATCATGATGACTTTTAGGACTCTCTAGTATGGGAAAAAAAATATAAACCGAAATAAATCGGAAGGGAAACTTGAGGAGCGGTGGTCAGAGCGACCCCATTGTGGACCGACTCTGATAAAAATCTTTCATCCAATTCGATGATAGTTTTCGCTTCTTTGATGAATCCTGATGACGTTTAGGACTCTTTAGTATGTGAAAAAAAAATATAAACCGTAAGAAATCGGAAGGGTAACTTGAGGAGCAATGGTCAGAGCGACCCCATTCTGGACCGACGCTGGTAAAAATCTTGCATCCAATTCAAAGGTCATTTCCTCTTTTTTGACGAATCGTGATGACTTTAAGGACCCTCTAGGATGTGAAAAAAAATATAAACCGAAATAAATCGGTAGGGAAACTTGAGGAGCGATGGTCAGAGCGACCCCATTCTGGACCGACACTTGTAAAAATCTTTCGTCCAATTCGAATGTCGTTTCCTCTTTTTTGACGAATCGTGATGACTTTGAGGACTCTTTAAATGTGAAAAAATACATAAACCGAGATATATCGGTAGGGAAACTTGAGGAGCGGTGGTCAGAGCGACCCCATTGTGGACCGACGCTGGTAAAAATCTTTCATCCAATTGAAAGGTCATTTCCTCTTTTTTGACGAATCGTGATGACTTTAAAGACCCTCTAGGATGTGCAAAAAAATATAAACCGAAATAAATCGGTAGGGAAACTTGAGGAGCAATGGTCAGAGCGACCCCATTGTGGACCGACACTTGTAAAAATCTTTCATCCAATTCAAATGTCATTTCCGCTTTTTTGATGAATCGTGATGACTTTTAGGATCCTCTAGTATGTGAAAAAAAATATAAACCGAAATAAATCGGAAGGGAAACTTGAGGAGCGGTGGTCGGAAAGACCCCATTCTGGACCGACGCTGATAAAAATCTTATGTCCAATTCAAAGGTCGTTTCCTTTGTTTGACGAATCGTGATGACTTTTAGGACTCATTGGTATGTGAAAAAAAATATAAACCGAAATAAATCGGAAGGGAAATTTGAGGAGCAGTGGTCAGAGCGACCCCATTCTGGACGCACAGTAGTAAAAATCTTTCGTTGAAATCAAAGGTCGTTTCCTCTTTTTTGATGAATCGTGGTGACTTTTAGGATCCTCTAGTATGTGAAAAAAAATATAAACCGAAATAAATCTGAAGGGAAACTTGAGGAGCGATGATCAGAGCGACCCTATTCTGGACCGACTATGATAAAAATCTTTCGCCCAATTCGACGGTCGTATCCTCTTTTTTGACGAATCTTGATGACTTTTAGGACCCTCTAGTATGTGAAAAAAAATATAAACCGAAATAAAACGAAAGCGAAACTTGAGAAGCGGTGGTCAGAGCGACCCCATTGTGGACCGACACTTGTAAAAATCTTTCATCCAATTCAAATGTCATTTCCTCTTTTTTGATGAATCGTGATGACTTTTAGGATCCTCTAGTATGTGAAAAAAAATATAAACCGAAATAAATCGGAAGGGAAACTTGAGGAGCGGTGGTCGGAGAGACCCCATTCTGGACCGACTCTGATAAAAATCTTTTGTCCAATTTGAAGGTCGTTCTCTTTGTTTGACGAATCCTGATGACTTTTAGAACTCTCTGCTATGTGAAAAAAAATATGAACCGAAATAAATCGGAAGGGAAGTTTGAGGAGCAGTGGTCAGAGCGACCCCATTCTGGACGCACAGTAGTAAAAATCTTTCGTTGAATTCAAAGGTCGTTTCCTCTTTTTTGATGAATCGTGATGAGTTTTAGGATCCTCTAGTATGTGAAAAAAAATATAAACCGAAATAAATCGGAAGGGAAACTTGAGGAGGGGTGGGCTGAGCGACCTCATCCTGGACCCACACTAGTAAAAATCTTTCGTTGAATTCAAAGGTCGTTTCCTCTTATTTGATGAATCGTGATGACTTTTAGGATGCTCTAGTATGAGAAAAAAAATATAAACCGAAATAAATCTTAAGGGAAACTTGAGAAGCGGTGGTCAGAGCGAGCCCATTCTGGACCGACACTGATAAAAAACTTTTATGCAATTCGAAGTTCGTTTCCTCTTTTTTGATGAATCTCGATGACTTTTAGGACTCTATTGTGGGTGAAAAAATATATAAACCGAAATAAATCGGAAGGGAAACTTGAGGCGGGGTGGTAAGAGTGACCCCACTCTGGACGCACACTAGTAAAAATCTTTCGTTGAATTCAAAGGTCGTTTCTTTTTTTTTGACGAATCGTGATGACTTTTAGGACTCTCTTGTAGGGGAACAAAAATATAAACCGAAATAAATCGGAAGGGAAACTTGAGGAGAGGTGGTCAGAGCGACTCCATTCTGGACCGAAACTGGTCAAAATCTGTCGTCGAATTCGAAGGTCGTTTCTTCTTTTTTGATGAATCGTGATGACTTTTCGGACTCTATTGTGGGTGAAAAAATATATAAACCGAAATAAATCGGAAGGAAAACTTGCGGCAGGGTGGTAAGAGTGACCCCATTCTGGACGCACACTAGTAAAAATCTTTCGTTGAATTCAAAGGTCGTTTCTTTTTTTTTGACGAATCGTGATGACTTTTAGGACTCTCTTGTAGGGGAACAAAAATATAAACCGAAATAAATCGGAAGGGAACCTTGAGGAGAGGTGGTCAGAGCGACCCCATTCTGGACCGACTCTGATAAAAATCTTTCGCCCAATTCGAAGGTCGTATCCTCTTTTTTGTCGAATCGTGATGACTTTAGGACCCTCTAGTATGTGAAAAAAAATATAAACCGAAATAAATCGAAAGGGAAACTTGAGAAGCGGTGGTCAGAGCGACCCCATTCTGGACCGACTCTGATAAAAAACTTTCATGCAATTCCAAGTTCGTTTCCTCTTTTTTGATGAATCTCGATGACTTTTAGGACTCTATTGTGGGTGAAAAAATATATAAACCGAAATAAATCGGAAGGGAAACTTGCGGCGGGGTGGTAAGAGTGACCCCATTCTGGACGCACACTAGTAAAAATCTTTCGTTGAATTCAAAGGTCGTTTCTTTTTTTTTGACGAATCGTGATGACTTTTAGGACTCTCTTGTAGGGGAACAAAAATATAAACCGAAATAAATCGGAAGGGAAACTTGAGGAGGGGTGGTCAGAGCGACTCCATTCTGGACCGACTCTTGTAAAAATCTTTCGTCGAATTCGAAGGTCGTTTCTTCTTTTTTGACGATACGTGATGACTTTGAGGACTCTCTTAAACGTGAAAAAAAATATAAACCGAAATAAATCGGAAGGGAAACTTGAGCAGCGGTGGTCAGAGCAACCCCATTCTGGCCCGACGCTGGTAAAAATCTCTCGTCCAATTCGAAGGTCGTATCCTCTTTTTCGACGAATCGTGATGACTTCCAGGACCCTCTAGTATGTGAAAAAAAAAAATATCAACCGAAATAAATCGAAAGGGAAACTTGAGAAGCGGTGGTCAGAGCGACCCCATTCTGGACCGACGCTGATAAAAATCTTTCATCCAATTCGAAGTTCGTTTTCCCTTTTTTGATGAATTATGATGACTTTTAGGACTCTCTAGTATGGGAAAAAAAATATAAACCGAAATAAATCGGAAGGGAAACTTGAGGAGCGGTAGTCAGAGCGACCCCATTCTGGACCGACGCTGATAAAAATCTTTCATCCTATTCGATGATCGTTTCCACTTTTTTGATGAATCGTGATGACTTTTAGGACTCTATTGTAGGTGAAAAAAAATATAAACCCAAATAAATCGGAAGGGAAACTTGAGGAGGCGTTGTCAGAGCGACCACATTCTGGACGCACACTAGTAAAAATCTTTCGTTGAATTCAAAGGTCGTTTCCTCTTTTTTGATGAATCGTGATGACTTTTAGGATCCTCTTGTAGGTGAAAAAAATATAAACCGAAATAAATCGGAAGGGAAACTTGATGAGCGGTGGTCGGAGAGACCCCAATCGGGACCGACTCTGATAAAAATCTTTCGTCCAATTCGAAGTTCGTTTCCTCTTTTTTGATGAATCTTGATGTCTTTAAGAACCCTCTAGTATGTGAAAAAAAATATAAACCGAAATAAATCGGTAGGGAAACTTGAGGAGAGGTGGTCAGAGTGACTCCGTTCTGGACCGACTCTGGTAAAAATCTTTCATCGAATTCAAAGGTCATTTCCTATTTTTTGATGAATCGTGATGACTTTTAGGATCCTCTAGTATGTGAAAAAAAATATAAACCGAAATAAATCGGTAGGGAAACTTGAGGAGCGGTGGTCAGAGCGACTCCATTCTAGACCGACACTGGTCAAAATATTTCGTCCAATTCGAATGTCGTTTCCTCTTTTTTGACGAATCGTGATGGCTTTTAAGACTCTCTAGTATGTGAAAAAATACTTAAACCGAGATATATAGGTAGGGAAACTTGAGGAGCGGTGGTCAGAGCGACCCCATTCTGGACCGACACTTGTAAAAATCTTTCATCCAATTCAAAGGTCATTTCCTATTTTTTGATGAATCGTGATGACTTTTAGGATCCTCTAGTATGTGAAAAAAATATAAACCGAAATAAATCGGAAGGGAAACTTGAGGATTGGTGGTCGGAGAGACCCCATTCTGGACCAACTCTGATAAAAATCATTCATCCAATTCAAAGGTCATTTCCTCTTTTTTGACGAATCGTGATGACTTTACGGACCCTCTAGTATGTGAAAAAAAATATAAACCGAAATAAATCGGTAGGGAAACGTGAGGAGAGATGGTCAGAGCGACTCCATTCTGGACCGACACTGGTCAAAATCTTTCGTCCAATTCGAATGTCGTTTCCTCTTTTTTGACGAATCGTGATGACTTTGAGGACACTTTGAATATGAAAAAATCGGAAGGGAAACTTGAGGAGAGGTGGTCAGAGGGACTCCATTCTGGACCGACACTTGTAAAAATCTTTCATCCAATTCAAAGGTCATTTCCTATTTTTTGATGAATCGTGATGACTTTAAGGACCCTCTAGGATGTGCAAAAAATATATACCGAAATGAATCGGAAGGGAAACTTGAGGATCGGTGGTCGGAGAAACCCCATTCGGGACCGACTCTGATAAAATCTTTCGTCCAATTCAAAGTTCGTTTCCTCTTTTTTGATGAATCTTGATGACGTTTAGGACTCTTTAGTATGTGAAAAAAAATATAAACCGTAATAAATCGGAAGGGTTACTTGAGGAGCGGTGGTCAGAGCGACCCCATTGTGGACCGACGCTGGTAAAAATCTTTCATCCAATTGAAAGGTCATTTCCTCTTTTTTGACGAATCGTGATGACTTTAAGGACCCTCTAGGATGTGCAAAAAAATATAAACCGAAATAAATCGGTAGGGAAACTTGAGGAGCAATGGTCAGAGCGACCCCATTGTGGACCGACACTTGTAAAAATCTTTCATCCAATTCAAATGTCATTTCCGCTTTTTTGATGAATCGTGATGACTTTTAGGATCCTCTAGTATGTGAAAAAAAATATAAACCGAAATAAATCGGAAGGGAAACTTGAGGAGCGGTGGTCGGAAAGACCCCATTCTGGACCGACTCTGATAAAAATCTTATGTCCAATTCAAAGGTCGTTTCCTTTGTTTGACGAATCGTGATGACTTTTAGGACTCTTTGGTATGTGAAAAAAAATATAAACCGAAATAAATCGGAAGGGAAATTTGAGGAGCAGTGGTCAGAGCGACCCCATTCTGGACGCACAGTAGTAAAAATCTTTCGTTGAAATCAAAGGTCGTTTCCTCTTTTTTGATGAATCGTGGTGACTTTTAGGATCCTCTAGTATGTGAAAAAAAATATAAACCGAAATAAATCTGAAGGGAAACTTGAGGAGCGATGATCAGAGCGACCCTATTCTGGACCGACTATGATAAAAATCTTTCGCCCAATTCGACGGTCGTATCCTCTTTTTTGACGAATCTTGATGACTTTTAGGACCCTCTAGTATGTGAAAAAAAATATAAACCGAAATAAAACGAAAGCGAAACTTGAGAAGCGGTGGTCAGAGCGACCCCATTGTGGACCGACACTTGTAAAAATCTTTCATCCAATTCAAATGTCATTTCCTCTTTTTTGATGAATCGTGATGACTTTTAGGATCCTCTAGTATGTGAAAAAAAATATAAACCGAAATAAATCGGAAGGGAAACTTGAGGAGCGGTGGTCGGAGAGACCCCATTCTGGACCGACTCTGATAAAAATCTTTTGTCCAATTTGAAGGTCGTTCTCTTTGTTTGACGAATCCTGATGACTTTTAGAACTCTCTGCTATGTGAAAAAAAATATGAACCGAAATAAATCGGAAGGGAAGTTTGAGGAGCAGTGGTCAGAGCGACCCCATTCTGGACGCACAGTAGTAAAAATCTTTCGTTGAATTCAAAGGTCGTTTCCTCTTTTTTGATGAATCGTGATGAGTTTTAGGATCCTCTAGTATGTGAAAAAAAATATAAACCGAAATAAATCGGAAGGGAAACTTGAGGAGGGGTGGGCTGAGCGACCTCATCCTGGACCCACACTAGTAAAAATCTTTCGTTGAATTCAAAGGTCGTTTCCTCTTATTTGATGAATCGTGATGACTTTTAGGATGCTCTAGTATGAGAAAAAAAATATAAACCGAAATAAATCGGAAGGGAACCTTGAGGAGAGGTGGTCAGAGCGACCCCATTCTGGACCGACTCTGATAAAAATCTTTCGCCCAATTCGAAGGTCGTATCCTCTTTTTTGTCGAATCGTGATGACTTTAGGACCCTCTAGTATGTGAAAAAAAATATAAACCGAAATAAATCGAAAGGGAAACTTGAGAAGCGGTGGTCAGAGCGACCCCATTCTGGACCGACTCTGATAAAAAACTTTCATGCAATTCCAAGTTCGTTTCCTCTTTTTTGATGAATCTCGATGACTTTTAGGACTCTATTGTGGGTGAAAAAATATATAAACCGAAATAAATCGGAAGGGAAACTTGCGGCGGGGTGGTAAGAGTGACCCCATTCTGGACGCACACTAGTAAAAATCTTTCGTTGAATTCAAAGGTCGTTTCTTTTTTTTTGACGAATCGTGATGACTTTTAGGACTCTCTTGTAGGGGAACAAAAATATAAACCGAAATAAATCGGAAGGGAAACTTGAGGAGGGGTGGTCAGAGCGACTCCATTCTGGACCGACTCTTGTAAAAATCTTTCGTCGAATTCGAAGGTCGTTTCTTCTTTTTTGACGATACGTGATGACTTTGAGGACTCTCTTAAACGTGAAAAAAAATATAAACCGAAATAAATCGGAAGGGAAACTTGAGCAGCGGTGGTCAGAGCAACCCCATTCTGGCCCGACGCTGGTAAAAATCTCTCGTCCAATTCGAAGGTCGTATCCTCTTTTTCGACGAATCGTGATGACTTCCAGGACCCTCTAGTATGTGAAAAAAAAAAATATCAACCGAAATAAATCGAAAGGGAAACTTGAGAAGGGGTGGTCAGAGCGACCCCATTCTGGACCGACGCTGATAAAAATCTTTCATCCAATTCGAAGTTCGTTTTCCCTTTTTTGATGAATTATGATGACTTTTAGGACTCTCTAGTATGGGAAAAAAAATATAAACCGAAATAAATCGGAAGGGAAACTTGAGGAGCGGTAGTCAGAGCGACCCCATTCTGGACCGACGCTGATAAAAATCTTTCATCCTATTCGATGATCGTTTCCACTTTTTTGATGAATCGTGATGACTTTTAGGACTCTATTGTAGGTGAAAAAAAATATAAACCCAAATAAATCGGAAGGGAAACTTGAGGAGGCGTTGTCAGAGCGACCACATTCTGGACGCACACTAGTAAAAATCTTTCGTTGAATTCAAAGGTCGTTTCCTCTTTTTTGATGAATCGTGATGACTTTTAGGATCCTCTTGTAGGTGAAAAAAATATAAACCGAAATAAATCGGAAGGGAAACTTGATGAGCGGTGGTCGGAGAGACCCCAATCGGGACCGACTCTGATAAAAATCTTTCGTCCAATTCGAAGTTCGTTTCCTCTTTTTTGATGAATCTTGATGACGTTTAGGACTCTTTAGTATGTGAAAAAAAATATAAACCGTAATAAATCGGAAGGGTAACTTGAGGGGCGGTGGTCAGAGCGACCCCATTCTGGACCGACGCTGGTAAAAATCTTTAATCCAATTCAAAGGGCATTTCCTCTTTTTTGAAGAATCGTGATGTCTTTAAGAACCCTCTAGTATGTGAAAAAAAATATAAACCGAAATAAATCGGTAGGGAAACTTGAGGAGAGGTGGTCAGAGTGACTCCGTTCTGGACCGACTCTGGTAAAAATCTTTCATCGAATTCAAAGGTCATTTCCTATTTTTTGATGAATCGTGATGACTTTTAGGATCCTCTAGTATGTGAAAAAAAATATAAACCGAAATAAATCGGTAGGGAAACTTGAGGAGCGGTGGTCAGAGCGACTCCATTCTAGACCGACACTGGTCAAAATATTTCGTCCAATTCGAATGTCGTTTCCTCTTTTTTGACGAATCGTGATGGCTTTTAAGACTCTCTAGTATGTGAAAAAATACTTAAACCGAGATATATAGGTAGGGAAACTTGAGGAGCGGTGGTCAGAGCGACCCCATTCTGGACCGACACTTGTAAAAATCTTTCATCCAATTCAAAGGTCATTTCCTATTTTTTGATGAATCGTGATGACTTTTAGGATCCTCTAGTATGTGAAAAAAATATAAACCGAAATAAATCGGAAGGGAAACTTGAGGATTGGTGGTCGGAGAGACCCCATTCTGGACCAACTCTGATAAAAATCATTCATCCAATTCAAAGGTCATTTCCTCTTTTTTGACGAATCGTGATGACTTTACGGACCCTCTAGTATGTGAAAAAAAATATAAACCGAAATAAATCGGTAGGGAAACGTGAGGAGAGATGGTCAGAGCGACTCCATTCTGGACCGACACTGGTCAAAATCTTTCGTCCAATTCGAATGTCGTTTCCTCTTTTTTGACGAATCGTGATGACTTTGAGGACACTTTGAATATGAAAAAATCGGAAGGGAAACTTGAGGAGAGGTGGTCAGAGGGACTCCATTCTGGACCGACACTTGTAAAAATCTTTCATCCAATTCAAAGGTCATTTCCTATTTTTTGATGAATCGTGATGACTTTAAGGACCCTCTAGGATGTGCAAAAAATATAAACCGAAATGAATCGGAAGGGAAACTTGAGGATCGGTGGTCGGAGAAACCCCATTCGGGACCGACTCTGATAAAATCTTTCGTCCAATTCAAAGTTCGTTTCCTCTTTTTTGATGAATCTTGATGACGTTTAGGACTCTTTAGTATGTGAAAAAAAATATAAACCGTAATAAATCGGAAGGGTTACTTGAGGAGCGGTGGTCAGAGCGACACCATTCTGGACCGACGCTGGTAAAAATCTTTCATCCAATTCAAAGGGCATTTCCTCTTTTCTGAAGAATCGTGATGACTTTAAGGACCCTCTAGGATGTGAAAAAATATATAAACCCAAATAAATCGGTAGGGAAACTTGAGGAGAGGTGGTCAGAGTGACTCCATTCTGGACCGACACTGGTAAAAATGTTTCATCCAATTCAAAGGTGTTTTCCTATTTTTTGATGAATCGTGATGACTTTTAGGATCCTCTAGTATGTGAAAAAAAATATAAACCGAAATAAATCGGTAGGGAAACTTGAGGAGCGGTGGTCAGAGCGACTCCATTCTGGACCGACACTGGTCAAAATATTTCGTCCAATTCGAATGTCGTTTCCTCTTTTTGACGAATCGTGATGACTTTTAAGACTCTCTAGTATGTGAAAAAATACATAAACCGAGATATATAGGTAGGGAAACTTGATCAGCGGAGGTCAGAGCGACCCCATTCTGGACCGAAACTTTCAAAAATCTTTCATCCAATTCAAAGGTCATATCCTATTTTTTGATGAATCGTGATGACTTTTAGGATCCTCTAGTATGTGAAAAAATATATAAACGGAAATAAATCGGAAGGGAAACTTGAGGCGGGGTGGTAAGAGTGACCCCATTCTGGACGCACACTAGTAAAAATCTTTCGTTGAATTCAAAGGTCGTTTCTTTTTTTTTGACGAATCGTGATGACTTTTAGGACTCTCTTGTAGGGGAACAAAAATATAAACCGAAATAAATCGGAAGGGAAACTTGAGGAGAGGTGGTCAGAGCGACTCCATTCTGGACCGACACTGGTAAAAATCTGTCGTCGAATTCTAAGGTCGTTTCTTCTTTTTTGATGAATAGTGATGACTTTTCGGACTCTATTGTGGGTGAAAAAATATATATACCGAAATAAATCGGAAGGAAAACTTGCGGCAGGGTGGTAAGAGTGACCCCATTCTGGACGCACACTAGTAAAAATCTTTCGTTGAATTCAAAGGTCGTTTCTTTTTTTTGACGAATCGTGATGACTTTTAGGACTCTCTTGTAGGGGAACAAAAATATAAACCGAAATAAATCGGAAGGGAACCTTGAGGAGAGGTGGTCAGAGCGACCCCATTCTGGACCGACTCTGATAAAAATCTTTCGCCCAATTCGAAGGTCGTATCCTCTTTTTTGTCGAATCGTGATGACTTTAGGACCCTCTAGTATGTGAAAAAAAATATAAACCGAAATAAATCGAAAGGGAAACTTGAGAAGCGGTGGTCAGAGCGACCCCATTCTGGACCGGCTCTGGAAGCCCATAAATAGCTCCTATAATGGATGAATAGATGATTGCTAATATTATAATTTTAATAGTATAATTATATATAATAAGAATTATTGGGTTAATTTTTTGTCAAGTTGATAATAAAAAACATGAAAATCAATTTAAATTGTTTATTATATTAATAAATCAGTAATGGAAAGGGGCAGCTCCAATTTTAATTGAAAGAGATAAATTAATTATAGAATTTATTAGATAAATAAAATTATAATTATTTATATTTAAATTTAATATTAAAGAATTAGATGAAATTAAAAGAATTGATGATCTGATAGATTGAATAATAAAATATTTTATTGCTGTTTCTTTAAATGATTTATTGGAAAAGATAATTAATGGAATAAAAGTTATTAAATTAAATTCTAATATTATTCAAATTGAAAATCATTGATTTATTGAAATTACTAAAAAGGGGGAAATTATTATTATAGGGATAATATAAGTTCAAATAAATGGGTTAAATATATATATATTAATGTACGATGCATATTAATTTTTGATATTAAATGAATTAGTTTAATTCTATTATATATAATAATAATAATTTAATAAAGGTAAAATTTTACATGATTTATTCTATCAAAATAATCCTTTTTCAGGCACTTTATTTGTCATAAAGAAGAAATTATTTCTATATTTAGAGTATGAGCCTAAAAGCTTGAATTTAGCTTATCTTTATATATATATATATATATATATATATATATATATAAATTTATATTTAAATTAAATTTTATAGTTAATAATTTAATTAATATTTAAAATAATTTAATATTAAAATTAAAATAATAATTTTTAATATTACAATAATGTGGTTATATTTAAACTAAAATTTAGATTTTTTAATTATAATTTAAATGTATTTATTATATTATTTAAATAGTAATATCCTCATCAGTAAATAAAAATATAAACAAATAGTCATACTACATCTACAAAATGTCAATATCAGATTCTTGCTTCATAACCGAAGTGGTGGTTAGATGAAAAATGAAAATAGTATAATCGAGTTATAGAAATTAAAATAAAAATTGTTCCAATAATTACATGGATTCCATGGAATCCAGTAATTATAAAAAATGTTCTTCCGTAAATTGAATCTGCAATTGTAAAATTGGATCTTATATATTCTTTATATTGTAATTTAGAAAAATATAAAGCTAAAAATATTGTAAAAATTAAAGCTTCGAAACTTTCAGGGAAATTTTTTTCTAGGGTATAAAAATGTCTTCCAGAAATTGAAGCTCCTGATCCTAATAAGATTAAAGTGTTTAATAAGGGTACATTATATGGATTAAATATATCTAGATTTAATGGCGGTCATATTATACCAATTTCAATTCTTGGTGATAAAGATCTATGGAAAAATGATCAGAAAAATGAAATAAAAAATAAAATTTCTGAAATAATAAATAAAATTATGCCTATTTTAATTAAATTTTTTACCAAGTGTGTATGGAGACCTTGGTAGGTTCTTTCACGAACTACATCTCGTCATCATTGAGATATACATATTAATAGGGCTAAAAGACTAATTAATATACAATAAAAATTGTAATTATGAAATCATTGAGCAATACTTGAAAAAAAATTCATAAGACTTAATGATATTAGTAAAGGTCAAGGGCTAAGAGTTACTATATGAAAGGGATGATTGTGATTTAATTTATTCATTATTAATTTTTATATAAAATAATTTAATTATTAATTTTTATATAAAATAATTTAATTATTAATTTTTATATAAAATAATTTAATATTTAATTTTTATATAAAATAATTTAATTATTAATTTTTATATAAAATAATTTAATTATTAATTTTTATATAAAATAATTTAAATTTATTATAAATTTGATATAAGATAATTTTATTTTATTATTTAATTTCGTTAATTTTATTATTTAATTTAGTTAATTTTATTATTTAATTTAGTTAATTTTATTATTTAATTTAGTTAATTTTATTATTTAATTTAGTTAATTTTATAATTTAATTTAGTTAATTTTATAATTTAATTTAGTTAATTTTATAATTTAATTTAGTTAATTTTATGATTTAATTTAGTTAATTTTATAATTTAATTTAGTTAATTTTATAATTTAATTTAGTCAATTTTATCATTTAATCTAGTTAATTTTATTATTTAATTTAGTTAATTTTATTATTTAATTAGTTAATAATTTTATTGATAGGTATAAATAGGGTAATTAATATAGAATTTTTAAAAGATTATTTTAATTAATTTTATTTAATTTATAATTATATTTTTATTTAAACTAAAAAAATTAGATTTTTTAATTGGAAGTTAAATGTATTTTTTATACTATTTAAATAATAAAATAAATAGAATTGATTTAAAAAATTTGAATTGAATAATTATGATAAATTAATGTAATGAAAATTAGGTTTATACAGAAGTTTATACATAATGGTTATTACTAAATTTAGTTGATGAAAAAGGGGGTATTTAAAATATTTATTATAATAATTGAAAGAATAGTTATGTTATCATCTAATTATTTTAAAAAAGTATAAGGAAATTAAGATAAATTTAAAATTACTTGGGGTTTATTAAATCAATAAGAAATTTTTTAATTATTTTAAATACATATAAATATTATGGTTATTATAATAAATTTAGAATAAATATATATGATGTTAATTCTTTATATTTTTTATTTTGGTATATATATATATATATTACTTAATTTATAAAATGTATATAATAAAAAAATTGAAAAATAAATTATTTGGTTTATTTTCAAATCAATGAATCTTTGGTAAAATTTTTTAATTAAATTTATGTTTATGAATTTTATATAGTATAAAATAAATTTATTAAAAATAAAAAATCAAAATTTTTTATTAATATGTATCTATTCATAATTATTTGGGTTATTTTTAAAATGAATAGGGGTGAGAAGAGAGGACTTATTTGTTGATAAAAGAAAGTTTAATAAAATTATTTAAGTTAAAAATTTAAATTTATATAAAAATATATTAATAAATAATATTGATTAAAAAATAAAAATTCTTTTTTATTTAAAATTATATTTTATATTAAATTATTTAAAGTTTAGAATATTATAATTAAAGTAATATATTTTTTTGTAAAAATTCCTTTCATGCATTTATAAACCAATAATCATTAATTTTAATAATAATCATTAATTTTAATAATAATCATTCATTTTTATAATGATCATTAATTTTAATAATAATCATTAATTTTGATAATAATCATTAATTTTGATAATAATCATTAATTTTGATAATAATCATTAATTTTGATAATAATCATTAATTTTGATAATAATCATTAATTTTGATAATAATCATTAATTTTGATAATAATCATTAATTTTGATAATAATCATTAATTTTGATAATAATCATTAATTTTGCTAATAATCATTAATTTTGATAATAATCATTAATTTTGATAATAATCATTAATTTTGATAATAATCATTAATTTTGATAATAATCATTAATTTTAATAATAATCATTAATTTTAATAATAATTAAGTAATTTTCTATTTAATATTAATTATTATTAATTTTTAAAATTTACGATAGGTTAAAATTAAATAAAATTTAAGGTTAATAAAATTAATTAAAATTTTATTATTAGAAATTATTAATATTTTTATATTAATAATTTAGATAGATGGGTAGAGTTAAGGTAAGTATAAAATAAAGTAGATTAGTAAATTTATTATAAAAATTACTTAAAAAATTTCCTTTATGCATTTATAAACCAATAATCATTAATTTTAACAAATATTAAATAATCACCCCCTATTTAATATTAATTATTCAACAATTTAAAAATTACTTAAAAATCTCCCCATGCATTTATAAACCAATAATCATTAATTTTAACAAATATTAAATAATCACCCCCTATTTAATATTAATTATTTAACAATTTAAAAATTACTTAAACCCCTTCATGCATTTATAAACCAATAATCATTAATTTTAACAAATATAAAATAATCACCCCCTATTTAATATTAATTATTTAACAATTTAAAAATGACTTAAAAATCCCCCCATGCATTTATAAACCAATAATCATTAATTTTAACAAATATTAAATAATCACCCCCTATTTAATATTAATTATTTAACAATTTTTAAAATTACTTAAACCCCTTCATGCATTTATAAACCAATAATCATTAATTTTAACAAATATTAAATAATCACCCCCTATTTAATATTAATTATTTAACAATTTAAAAATTACTTAAAAATTCCCCTCCTCCATGCATTTATAAGCCAATAATCATTAATTTTAACAAATATTAAATAATCCCCCTATTTAATATTAATTATTTAACAATTTTAAAAATTTACAATAGATTTAAATTCTAAATAAAATTTAGTTACCGAAATTAATTTAATATTTTTATATTTAAAATTTTTAATATTTTTATATTAATAATTTGGATAGATGAATAAATTTAAGATTAGTATAAAATAAAGTAAACTAGTAAATTTACTATAAAAATTAAAATGTAGACATTTTAAAATTTTATTTTTAATTGAATATTTTTATTGTATATTTTAGTATTTATTTTATGTGGGAGTGGATTGAAGTTAAATTTTAATTTTTTTTTTATAAAATTGAATTTGGGTAAAGTGGGGTAATTTAACATAAAAAAAAGTCTTTTAATTTATTAAAAAAATGATAGATTGAGATTAAATTTTTGAATATGGGGGCTAAATAATTTGAGAAGAAATAGAAATTATTTAAATATAATGAAAATTTAAGTAATTTAAAAAAAATTTAAAATTTGATTATAATAAATATATTAATAGAATTTAATAATTTTTTTAAATTTATATTTAAATTTTAAATAATTTGTTATTTTTAATAATTAATATATTAAAATTTATTCTTAAATTAAATTTATTTATCATTAAATTAAATTTTAAATAATTAAATATTTAATTTAAAAATTAATTGATATTTTTATATTATCAATCAAATAAATATGTAAATTTAAATTAAAAATATTTAAATTAGATTATTTTTTTTTATAATAACTTAATTATTAGTTTAATTTTTTAATATTATTATTAAAAATTTAATTCTAAAAATTTATCAAATTTATTAATTTTAATAAATTAAAAAATGTAAATATGTTGTACGCAGGCCTCACAGGCCCACATACTCCCTATATATTTAAAAATTCCCCCCCGCTGCAGTTTGACCTGAAACAGAAAATTCTATTAATATACAAAACAAAGGATTATTATAAATAAACCCAAAGAGATATTACCTCGGTCCCTGCGAACTCTCCAAATCCAGTGGGAAGTTCCTCCGCTGCGACGGGCAAAGAGAACAGGCCTCGGCATGGCAACCCAAACCTAAAGAAAAAGAAAGGAAAAAACTCATTAGAAATAAGAAACGATACAGATTTGTGATATTAAATATTGTTACGCCGCACACCAAAGCGTGCGACGAACAACCTACCTGAAGGATGTACCTGGCGAGAGAGACTCTCCGCAGCGTAGGAGCGACGTCATCCGCAGGGTACATGAAACAAAAAAAACCAAAGATAGTGTTTATTCTAGGACAAATAGATTATATACATTACTCACAAACGAACACTTACCTCGTACCCAACGGGAATCTCGCCCTCCTGCGTGAGGACTCCGGGGAGATCTCGTTGCGGAATTAACACAAAATTGAAACCTGTAAATACATAACACAACTATTACGACTGAACAATTTACCTAAATACTCTATAGTAATTCCTAATAACGAGCGAATGCTGTGAATTAGTAAATAACCGAAACACTATGTAAAAATTTACTCTAACCTAAGAACAAAACAAATAGTTTTAAGCGAGATAAAAAACTGTTTAGGCTTCGAAATTCCCGGTACAAATTAAATTAAAAAGACATTCACTAAGGCGAGTGAGGCTAGCTCACTACAATTACTTTAAGTATTGATTAAACTAAGTAACTCACCCGAATAACACTTGTAAACAAACACCGCACTGGGAACTGACACTTTCGCCGGAGGTTAAAGCCGGGACGCTGGCTACGCGCCGTGATCGGGGGTTCCCGGGAACTTGGCCTCGCAAGAAAGGGAATTTCCGAAATCATCCTGACGTCACGTGAATCCTCGCGACGCGCGCGCATCCAGCGCCCCGGCGACCCAAGTTAGTTCGCGGACCGCCGAGAGATGGCCACGATTCGCGTAAACGGAGTAAGCACAGCGAACGGATATAAGGCCAAGCGCCGAACGAGAAAAGTGCGACTCTCACGGATAGAAATATTCTCGAGAAAAAACCTGGAAGGGTACAAGCCACGAACCTGCAAAGGTAAACGAACCTGCAAGGGTAAAAACGAACCTGCAAGGGTAAAAAATCAACGTCTTATAGCAAGACGCCCTAAGGTGTCTCGCCAAAGATTTTTACAAAAAAAAAACCTTCGGTCCTTCCGACTACGAGGAATAGCCAGCGGGGCGTTCCGACCACGAAAAACCTTCGGTCCTTCCGACCACAAAAAAAAAAAAAGAACAAACCATCGTGCCTCCCGTTTACGAAAAAACTAGCTATCGGCTTTCCGATTACGAGAAATAGCCCTCGGGCTCTCCAACGACGAAAAAAGAAAAAAAACCATCGGGCCTTCGATTTACGAAAATAGCCATCGGGCTTTCCGATTACGAGAAATAGCCCTCGGGCTCTCCAACGACGAAAAAAGAAAAAAAACCATCGGGCCTTCGATTTACGAAAATAGCCATCGGGCTTTCCGATTACGAGAAATAAGCCATCGGGCTTCCAATCACGAATTGTAAACCAACGAAATAAATATAAATAAAAAAGGAAACCGAAAATTTATCCATCTAAAACAATTTGTGAAAAAACTCATTTTTCGACCACGATTCCCCAATGCCGAAGGCAAAGGGTGCAAAATCCACCATCCTGCGAGCAGCCCGTCGAGCGGCGCAGTTCCGGCCCTCCACGGTCTTACAGCGAGTCGACCGATTGGGTACAGAGCCTCGACCCCCACCAACGGCGGGTACAACACCGAGAACCGTCTTCCTCGACTTATCCGTTCCTTCGTTCGAGCATTGCCTCACCTCTACGTCCAACGACGGCCATTTCGGTCAGGACCCGCGACTTCCCTCATAGGAGAAGCACAGCCGAGAACGGTGTTTCTCACCTTGAGAAAAATAGCCTTTCCGATAGAGGCCCCGGTCCTCGACGAAGAATCCACGAGCGATTCCGAGGTCGACCTCGAATTCGAAAGGCTGTACGCCCAAGCCGCACTGGCCCTTCAGGAGCCAGGCATCGAGGAATATGTGCCAGCGCGGCTCCCAACGAACAGACGACCTAAACCACTGACAACCAAACTCGCGGAAAAACTCCACACTATCTTCGGGAGTCCTTAAACGAGGAAAGGATATTTCTCCACACGAACCTCGGTCGTACCGGTGTTCTCCCCCATCCTCTCCGCTAAATTGTCTCACAAAGCCGCAAGGAATAGACTCTCTGCGAACGAGAGCGACTTTTGACAAATAACCCCTTTAGAACAATTAATTAAAAATAATCATAATTACAGTCATTTAAGTAAATCCTAATGCTGATAAAATAAAAGAGAGAAAATATTATTTTTAATATTAAAATTAATTTTTAAAATCTTTTAAATCATTACATATATCATATTTAACTATCCATAATTATTTATTAAAATATATAAATTATTTATTTTTAAAAATATTTTTTTAAATTAATTTAATTAAACATCAGTTAATCTAATTTTTATAATCATTTAAATGTCTAATTTTTAAATATTATGAAATAATTAAATATTTAAAAGAAATAATTTATTTTAATTATAATATATATATATATATATATATATATATTATATAAAATATTTAATTCCATATATTTAATTAAAAAATTGAAATTATTTTATTTAAAAAATAATTATATTATATATATTTATTGTTTAATTAAAATTTTAATTTTATAAAAAAACTTGGTAAAAAATTTATTTATAATACATGAATATATTATAATAAAACTTATTTAAGATAAATTTATTTAGAATTAAGAATTTATATATATATATATATATATAATGAATTAAAAATAATTTTATATTGTATAAAATTAATTTATGAATTATAATTATATAAAAAAAAATTATTTTATTAATTTCAATAAATATTTAATGGGTTATTTATAAGATTTATTAACAAAATATAAATATTAACTTATTAATTCATTAATATTAATTAAAGATATTTAAGTATAAATTAATGAATTTTAAGGAAAAATATATTAATTTCAGATATAAATTTAAAATAGATAAAATTTTTTATAAATTTCAAGTTTTAATTAATTAATCTATTAAAATAAATTAAAATAAGATTTATTAATAAAATATAAATATTAATTTATTAATCCATTCATATTAATTAAAGATTTTTAAGTATAAATTAATGAATTTTAAGGAAAACATATTAATCTAATATATAAATTTAAAATAGATAAAAATTTTAATAAATTTCAAGTTTTAATTAATTAATCTATTAAAATAAATTAAAATAAGATTTATTAATAAAATATAAATATTAATTTATTAATCCATTAATATTAATTAAAGATTTTTAAGTATAAATTAATGAATTTTAAGGAAAACATATTAATCTAATATATAAATTTAAAATAGATAAAAATTTTAATAAATTTCAAGTTTTAATTAATTAATCTATTAAAATAAATTAAAATAAGATTTATTAATAAAATATAAATATTAATTTATTAATCCATTAATATTAATTAAAGATTTTTAAGTATAAATTAATGAATTTTAAGGAAAACATATTAATCTAATATATAAATTTAAAATAGATAAAAATTTTAATAAATTTCAAGTTTTAATAAATTAATCTATTAAAATAAATTAAAATAATATTTATTAACAAAATATAAATGTTAATTTATTAATCCATTAATATTAATTAAAGATTTTTAAGTATAAATTAATGAATTTTAAGTGAAACATTAATCTAATATATAAATTTTAAATAGATAAAAATTTTAACAAATTTCAAGTTTTAATAAATTAATCTATTAAAATAAATTATAATAAGGTTTATTAACGAAATATAAATATTAATTTATTAATCCATTAATATTAATTAAAGATTTTTAAGTATAAATTAATGAATTTTAAGGAAAACATATTAATCTAATACATAAATTTTAAATAGATAAAAATTTTAATAAATTTCAAGTTTTAATTAATTAATCTATTAAAATAAATTTTAAAAATATTAGTTAACAAAATATAAATATTAATTTATTAATCCGTAAATATTAATTAAAGATTTTTAAGTATAAATTAATGAATTTTAAGGAAAACATATTAATCTAATATATAAATTTTAAATAGATAAAAATTTTAACAAATTTCAAGTTTTAATTAACTAGTCTATTAAAATAAATTATAATAAAGTTTATTAATAAAATGTAAATATTAATTTATTAATTTATTAATATTAATTGAAGATACTTAAGTATAAATTAATGAATTTTAAGGAAAAGTATATTAATCTAAGATATAAATTTTAAATAGATAAAAATTTTAATAAATTTCAAGTTTTAATTAATTAATCTATTAAAATAAATTATAATAAGGTTTATTGACAAAATATAAATATTAATTTATCAATTCATTAATATTAATTAAAGATTGGATCGTCGACGACGACGATATATAATTATATACCAAATACGAATATTGTAGAATAAGTACACAACGCACAAACACTCACTACCCATTCGAAAAATATACAATTACATTTTTCAAAGGGTCTTTCCGACCAGTTTCAAGAGAAAATCTCTGAATAACTTAATAACCAACGTTTATTGAAGGAAAGTCCCGAGAGGTAGTCTCTGGCGACCAGATGTTTTATGGCGGCTTAAGCGTCGGTTTTTCCGCGAGTCTAGGAGTCGAGACGCGTCGCGCCTTACCTGCGTGGGACGCCAACCCTTACAATAGACATAGTTTTTTCTTGACCAAATAAGGAAATCTGAATCCACAACACAAACCGGTGACGCTTCCCTTTCCACTCACAAAAAAGAGGGAGTAACTTTTCGAGCGTCACCCCTTTTTTGACAGTTCGTCAGTCTACAGCGACTAGTTGCCGAGTCAACATCGGGAGTTCAAAAATAGTAACTTTCGACACACACATACAACAACACTTGTAATAATTTCATCGTGAAGTCTAAAAATACAGTTCATCGTTATCGTTATCCGTAGCATTGCATTATTTCATTCAAAAACTTTATACGAAAACAGTTGCATTTGATTAAGTTCTGGTGTAACAAGTACAGTTTTGAACTCGTCACAACGGTGCACGGGAATTTACGACTCCCGTGGAATTTCTAAAATAGACATTCGCGAGTTCGACGGTACAAAGATACTTAAGTATAAATTAATGAATTTTAAGGAAAAGTATATTAATCTAAGATATAAATTTTAAATAAATAAAAATTTTAACAAATTTCAAGTTTTAATTAACTAGTCTATTAAAATAAATTATAATAAGGTTTATTAATAAAATGTAAATATTAATTTATTAATTTATTAATATTAATTAAAGATACTTACGTATAAATTAATGAATTTTAAGGAAAAGTATATTAATCTAAGATATAAATTTTAAATAGATAAAAATTTTAACAAATTTCAAGTTTTAATTAATTAATCTATTAAAATAAATTATAATAAGGTTTATTGACAAAATATAAATATTAATTTATTAATTCATTAATATTAATTAAAGATACTTAAGTATAAATTAATGAATTTTAAGGAAAAGTATATTAATCTAAGATATAAATTTTAAATAGATAAAAATTTTAACAAATTTCAAGTTTTAATTAATTAATCTATTAAAATAAATTGAAATAAGGTTTATTAACAAAATATAATTATTAATTTATTAATTCATTAATATTAATTAAAGATGTTTAAGTTTAAATTAATGAATTTTAAGGAAAAATATATTAATCTAATATAATTTTTAAATAGATAAAAATTTTGACAAATTTCAAGTTTTAATTAATTAATCTATTAAAATAAATTAAAATATGGTTTATTAACAAAATATAAATATTAATTTACTAATTCATTAATATTAACCAAAGATGTTTAAGCATAAATTAATGAATTTTAAGGAAAAATATATTAATCTAAGGTATAAATTCTAAATAGATAAAAATTTTAATAAATTTCAAGTATTAATTTATTTAAATGATTTTTAAATGTTTAAATTATTATTGAATTAAATAAATTTTATAGAAAAAATTTAATTAATAAAAATAATAAAATTTAAAATTTAATTTTAATTTTATTATTAGTTTTAATTTTTATATTAATAAATTTAATTTAATTAAATTAATTCATATATAAATATTTGTAGGGTTAATTTAAATAATTAGTATATTTAATGAATAATTTTAAGAATTAAAAGATTTTATACTTAGAATATTATTATAATTATAATAAAAATTGTGCCAGCAATTGCGGTTATACAATAATTATAAATTAATAAGATTTATTTAAATAAGTTGATGTATTATAATAATAGATTAAATTTATAGTGAAATATAATTTGAATTTAATTAAAATAGATTAAGGTTGATGAAAATTTTTTTATTTTTAATTAAACTAGGATTAGATACCCTATTATTAATTATATATTAAGTTAAAATAAAGGTATTATTTGTTAAATCAATAAACTTAAAAGATTTGACGGTATTTTATTCTATTTAGAGGAACTTGTTTAGTAATTGATAATACACGTTAAGAATACACGTTAAGAATAACTTAAATAAAAAATTTATATATTTTCGTTTTTAAAGTATTTTATAAAAATATATTTATAATTTAATTATTTAAATAAAATAATTCAGGTCACTATGTAGTTTTATTTAAGATAAAATGAGTTACAATAAAATTTTATTTATAGGAATATTAAATTAAATTTAAATATGAAAGAGGATTTAAAGGTAAATTTATTAAATTTAATAAATTGATTAAAGTTTAAAATATGTACATATTGCCCGTCAATTTCATTTAATGTGAGGTAAGTCGTAACAAAGTAAATTTACTGGAAAGTAATTTTAGAATAATTTAAATTTAGTTTATTTTAAAATTTATTATTTACAATAATAAGAATTTGTATGAAAATTTAAATATAGATTAAATAAGTTTTTTTTGGTTAAAATTAATTTTTATTAAAAAAAATATTTTTAGGTTATTAATAATTTAAGTTTATTTAATAAAAAATTATTAATTGAATATAGTATTGTGAGAGAATTTAAAATTAATACATCTATATTAAAAAAATATTTATTAAATTTAATTACCTTTTGTATCAGGGTTTATTTAAATTTACATTTTAATATTATTTCTCGAATTTATAAGATTTAATTAAATAATATATTTTATGTAAAAAAATGATTATAAATATTTAATTGGTAATGAAATTTTAATCGTTTATAAAGGTATCTAGTTTTTTAATAATTGAATTTAATTCATATAGATATTATGATTTAATTATTTTAATTTAATTAAATTTTTTTATTTATAAATAATTTAAGGGATAATTTTTAAATTAATTTTATAATAAAATGAAATTATATTAATAATTTAAGAATAAAAATTTTTATAATTAATGAAAATATTATAATATAATTTATATTTAATAAAATTTTATTAATTATTTAATAATTTATTAAAATAAAATTTTAAATAAAATTAAATTTTAAATAATGATTAAATTAGTATAATAAAGTTAATTATTAATAAAAATAAATTTTTAATTTAAATGTCGCACTCTCCAGCGACACGGTTGTCAAGATGTCTCACATTAAGCAAACAAGTCAATGGTTTATGAATCATCGAATATATTATTTTATTACAAATACAGAATACGTGCTTTCTCTTCGAGGTGTAGTTTTCGACTCCTTCTTCTTTTCTTTCTCTGCTTTTTTTCAATGTTTGTTATTTTCCGAACTTCTTAGTTACGCTCGCTTATATTTCTTTTCTTTTATAATGCAACGACTACTCGAATAATTTACCACAATTTCGGCCGTCCTGATTAATCGACGTCCTCGACGATTTTTGCTCAAGTATTCGTGGTTACAATAAATGTTACATCGAAGTACTTAATCATTACATTACTGCGCAGAGTTTATTTGCAGTTCACACACTTTGGTACAATTTTAATTTTCGCTCGGTATTATTTTTAATCGGTCTATTGCTAATATTCCCTTGTAGAATCGTTGGCTTTGTTGTTCCCCCTCAATATCCTGAATCAAGTATCTATCGTTTCCTATGTTTTTAACGACCTCGTAGGGACCGCGGTACTTCTCTATTAATTTCCTGCTTTCGCCTGTTGCAGGTGACTCATATCGAACTAATACTAATTGTCCCGGCGCTAATTTCTTTGCGTTCTTTCGCTTTTTATTGAATTGTTCACAGAGTGCCCTTTTATTTTTATTCAATAAATCTGATACGTCTTCGCCCTCCAATTCCGTTCCTATTTGCTCATTTAATTCCTTAATTTCTCTTGTCAATAAACTATCATGTTTTCCAATTGATTTATAATTAAATATGAGTTCCGATGGTGTTCGCTTGGTTATTCGGTGTAGACTATTATTAATTGCCCATTGGACATCGTATATTTTCTCGTCCCAATCACTATTCTCTAAATCGCGAGTTATCGTCGGTAGACAATTGATAATTATACTATTGATTCTTTCAATCTGTCCATTCGCTCGCGGTGTTCCGGCAGCTATTTTCACGTGTACTATCTCATATTCGTTGCAAAATTCCTCAAATTTTTGAGAGCTATACGCCGCACCTCGATCACTGATTATTCGTCTCGGTTTTCCGTAATGCGACATCAGTTTCCGGAGTACTTCAATTGTCTCGTCTGATCCTGTGGTCTTTACGGCTTCCATTATTACGTACTTACTATAAGCGCAAATGATTCCCAAAACATATTTATTATCGCCGTTTGTTTTAACGAATGGTCCTAAATGATCGACGTGTATTGTATCGAACGGGATACTTCCTTTGTCTATGGGATGCAAATATCCGGACTTTTTACCAGTCTGCGGTTTGTAGTATAAACAACTGATACACCGATTCACGTACGAAGTGACATACTCGCGCATCCCAGGAAAATAATATGTTTCCTTTAATTTCTCCAGTGTTTTATCAATGCCTAGGTGTGCAAGGTTCTTATGAGTCATTGCCACTATTTCGCTTCGCAATTCGTTCGGCACGTACAAACGCCACCGCCCTTTTGTTATTTTGTATACCCTTGCGTTAGCCATGCTAAACTTCTTATGCGTCTCCGCATCGCCTGCTTCTAGTTTATCTCGAATCTGTAAAATTTCCGAACACGATCGTTGCATTGCCGCTATCCAATTTGTATTAATACCAATTCCCAACACCGGTAACCCTACAATCGGTGTTTCCTCCTCCGATTCGACCGGAAATCGACTTAAACCGTCAGCCACCGTGTTTCGTTCACCTTTTACATGTTCGATATGATAATTAAATTCGGATAACCTCACGAACCATCGTCCGATCCGAGGATTCAAGTCTCTCTTGCCTTCCAAGAGTTTTAAACTGTTGCAGTCTGTTTTTATTGGGAATTCAACTCCAATGAGATATATTCGAAATTTTTCTAATGCACAAACAATTGCTAATGCCTCCAACTCGAAGGAATGATACTTCGCTTCATCTTTTGTCGTTTTCCTACTGTAATAGCATATTGGATGTATCCGATTATCATCCTGTTCCTGAAATAAAACAGCTCCTAGTCCGTGTTGGCACGCATCGGTATGCACTTCAGTTTTCGCTTTGGGGTTGTAAATTGATAATATTGGTCTCGAAGTTAATCTTAACTTGATTTCGTCGAAAGCATTCTGTTGCTCTTTTTCCCAAACGAAAGTCGCACTCTTTGCCAATAAGTCCGTCAATGGTTTGATTATCGTCGCGAAATTTTTAACGAATCTGCGAAAGAAACTTGCTAACCCAACAAAACTTCGTATTGCTCGGACGTTCGTCGGAACCGGAAATGATTTTATGGCGATTATTTTTCTCGTCCCCGGTTCGACTCCGGATTGTGATATTTCGAATCCCAAATATTCGACTTTAGTCTTAAAGAAATGGCATTTTTTTAAGTTTACTGTCAATCCCGATGAAATTAGTAGTTGCAATATGATCTCTAATTTATCAATTCCCTCCTTAAACTCTTTACAAGCCGATATAATGTCATCCAAATACGTCATCGCCAAGTTTCCTTTTAAATTGCCAAAAATAATGTTAACCATTCGCTGAAAGACAGCTGGGGCATTACATAATCCAAATGGCATGCGTTTGAATTGATAGTGTCCGTCTGGTGTGACAAACGCGGTCTTTTCTCTTGAATCTCTCGTCACAGGCACTTGATAGTATCCACTAAATAGATCTAAGCTCGTAAAATACCGATGACCCCTCAATCTATCGATTTGATTATCGATCAATGGCATCGGATATTTATCCTTTACGGTTATTTTGTTTAACGCCCTGTAATCTATGCACATTCTAATTTCGCCACTTTTCTTTCTGACTAATAAAATCGGACTTGCGTACGGGGACGAACTATCTTCGATAACATCGGCCCCCTTTAGATCACTAATCATATCTTTTACTTGTTCCTTTTCATGATACGATAGTCGGTACGGTCTGTAATAAATCGGTTTTTCGGAGGATAGTTTGATTTCCATTTCTGTTATATTGGTTTTTCCCATTTGGTGCACGTTTCTCGATACTACTTCTTTATATTTATTTAATAATGCGATTAACTTTGCGTGTTCTTCGTCATTTAAGTCTGAGTCGATTTCATTTTTATTTATCTCTTCGCGGTTTACTTCTCGCGTGTACTCTCTTTCCCCGCATACTTCACCGCGTGAAATCGTTTGCCCCTTTTTAATATTTATCTCTTTACTACTTAAATTCATGACCGGTATTATCGATTCTCCTTTTTCGTTAGTGTTAACGATACACCTCGGGATTATGTCTCTCCTTTCCCGAATACAACCTTCGACATACAAATCATTTTTGTGAATATCACCAACGACATTAACGTGTCCTAAATAATTCTTTGGAATTATTATTTCGTCGACGGATACAAGTTTTGTTTTATTTGACTTTGAAGTCTCGATTCCACACAACTCTTGTATATTATTCGAGATATTCAGGGCCCCATTGCTATTTAATATGTGTACGTTCGGTTTCTCGGTGTACGAATGTCCGACTAATAAAGGAACTATCTGCGAATCATTCGGTACAACATATATGTTACATTTTACTGATACTCCCTCTATTTCGAGATTCACAGTCATGATACCGATGGGGATAACCTCTCCGCCTCCGTAACCCGTAAGAGCTTTGAGTTTGTCTTCGAAATACGACAGTTCCAAATTGTCCGCATTTTCTTGTCGAATGATCGTTACACTACTACCTAAGTCTATGTAACATCGAATTTCTTTTTTATTAATAAGAACAGTTTTAAAGAATTTCGCGTGAGAATTCCCTTCGATATGCAAGACCTTTTCTCCCTCGTTATTTTTTTCAATTCGTCCCCTTTGCTTTTCGCTTAATTTACAATTACGTGCGTAGTGTCCCGCCTCGCCACATTTAAAACATATAACCTCTTTATTTTCTTTTGATACTTGAGTATATGATGGCTTCTCCGGTTCTTCCTTTTGACAAAATATCGCCGTATGTCCCGTACGTTGACACTTGAAGCATTGTATTTCCTTTTTCGTGTACGTTGGCTTCGTCGTCGTCGTCCTCACGTTGCTCCTAATGAAGTTGCTCCCGCTCTTCAGATCCGGTAGAAGATCGGTCGGCTCCGTATATCGCGACAAAGGTCCCAAATACGCTCGGTACTGATAATTATCTAGTCCATCGATGATCCACTCGATCGTTTCTTTTCTTCCCATGCGCGCTCTATTGCATTTGGCCAATTTTTCGTAAAAATATTCCGCAATATTTTGATTCGGTCGTCGTTTATAATTTTGCGCGTCGAGGATTTCTCTAACGCCCGTGTCTTCTGATGAAAACGTCTTTTTCAGTAGCTCCTTCCAGTCATCCCATGTTCGGTTTGCTCTCTCAAGGCTGTCTTTCCACTTCCGTGCGACCCCTTGTAATTTTGATAATGCGTAATGTCTCGTCGCTAAATCATCCCACCTGTACATATCCGCATACTCTTCGATCTTTTCAATCCATTGATTAATATCGGCCTCGTTACTGACAGGATCAAAGCTCGGTAAAATATTTGATAAATCCATGAAGCTTCGCCCGCGGCTTGATTGATTGTTTGACAAACTCATTCCATCGAACTCCAGAAAATTGGGATTAATTTCTGGAAACAGATTTCTCGGATTGACTGTCCCTGTTCCCATCGCAGTCTCACCTTCATTTCCTTCGTTAATCACATCCTCATTTCTCGTCGTTCTCGTTGCCTGAGGAGTACGTTGTAGCATATTCGGATTTTCTTCTGGTACGTTATTTTCGTTTCGTACGTTTGATTCACTTTTCTTTGGCGGTCGACCTCGTTTTCTCTTCACCTCACTCGTATTTGCTTTTTTTGAATCCACGATGTAGGATTTTCAATCTTTATGACGCACACACAATTCCACGCACTTGTTTATATCCAGATCGTGAAACTCCTTTCTTACGATCACCACGACGAATCCCGGATTCGTGTCTAAACTTCGGATTCGGATATACTTTCCGTTGATATCCCACTTCTGAAAATTGTCGCACTCTCCAGCGACACGGTTGTCAAGATGTCTCACATTAAGCAAACAAGTCAATGGTTTATGAATGATCGAATATATTATTTTATTACAAATACAGAATACGTGCTTTCTCTTCGAGGTGTAGTTTTCGACTCCTTCTTCTTTTTCTTTCTCTGCTTTTTTTCAATGTTTGTTATTTTCCGAACTTCTTAGTTACGCTCGCTTATATTTCTTTTCTTTTATAATGCAACGACTACTCGAATAATTTACCACATAAATTAATAAATTAGGCAAATAAAATTTTATTATATATTATACTCACCTGTTTAATAAAAACATGTTTTTTTGAAAATAATTTAAAATTAGGCCTGCTCCATGATATTAATTAAATAGCTGCAGTATTATGACTGTACAAAGGTAGCATAATCAATAGTTTTTTAATTGAAAGCTAGAATGAAGGGTTTGATGAAGTATAAACTGTTTTAATTTTATATTTAGAATTTTTTTTTTAGTTAAAAAACTAAGATTGATTCAAAAGACGAGAAGACCCTATAGATTTTTATAATTAAATTTTAGAATTAATATAATTTATTTAATTTAAAAATTAAATTATTTGATTGGGGTGATTATTAAATTTAAAAAACTTTAATTTTTTCGAACAATAATTTTTGGGGTATTGATTTTGAATTTTAGATTATAGAGTTAATTACCTTAGGGATAACAGTGTAATTTTTTCGGATAGATCATATAGATGAAAAAGTTTGCAACCTCGATGTTGAATTAAGATTAAATTTAAAAGTAAAAATTTAAAAATTTTGGTCTGTTCGACCATTAAAATCTTACATGATTTGAGTTTAAATCGGTGTGAGCCAGATTGGTTTCTATCTTTGAATATTAAGAATATTTTTGTACGAAAGGACTTTTTATAATAAACAATTTTATTTAATAAAGAATAATATTATTATTTTGGCAGATTAGTGTGATAAATTTAGAATTTATTTAAGTAAATAAAATTACAAATAATACATTAAACAAATTAGTTTTTATTATATAAGTATATTAATTATATTAATTATAGTAGTGTTAATAATTTTAATTAGAGTATCTTTTTTAACTTTAATAGAACGTATGATATTAAGGTATATTCAAATTCGGAAAGGTCCTAATAAAGTAGGGTATTTTGGGGTTATTCAACCTTTTAGAGATGCAATTAAATTATTAACTAAGGAGTCATTTTCAATATTGAAATTAAATTATTTATATTATTATTTTTCTCCTATTTTTATATTAGTATTAATTTTAATAATATGAATAATTTATCCATTTAAAGGAAATTTATTAAGAATAGATCTAGGTTTAATTTATTTAATAAGATGTTTTAGATTAGGAGCTTATGGATTAATAATAACAGGATGATCTTCTAATTCATCTTATTCTATATTAGGTTCAATTCGTTCATTAAGACAATCTATTTCATATGAAGTTAGATTATCAATTATTTTATTAATTTTAATTATATTGGTGGAAAGTTTTAATTTAATGGATTATTTATTTATACAATATAATTTTTGATTTATATTTTATTTAAGGCCCTTAATATTAGTATTTTTAATAAGATTGATAGCTGAGTTAAATCGAACACCATTTGATTTTTCTGAAGGTGAGTCAGAGTTAGTATCTGGGTTTAATGTGGAATATATGAGAGGTGGATTTATTTTAATTTTTTTATCAGAATATTTGAGAATTTTATTTTTAAGATTTTTATTTAGCTTATTATTTTTAGGAGGTGATTATATTAATTTTATATTTTATATTAAATTAATAATTTTAGTTTTTATAGTAATTTGAATTCGAGGGTCATTTCCTCGGTTTCGTTATAATTTATTAATATATTTATGTTGAATAATTATTTTACCTTTTGTTTTAAATTATTTTATAATTATTTTATTTATAAAAGAATTTAATTTATATGAATTATAAAATAATTTTTATTTTAAATTATTAAAGTTAAGATAATAGATTTATATCTATTTTATGTTTTCAAAACATATACTTATTCAAGTTCATTATCTAATAAATTTTTTTGTCAGAAAATTTAATTATTAAAGGATTTAAAATATAAAATAAAAAATATATTAATGATATAATTTGTCCTAAAAGGGTAAATGGTGGTTCAACGGGCTGAGTTCCTAATCAAGTTAAGATAATTATAATATTAGAAAAAATTCAAAATAAAAATTGATTTTTAGGGTAGAATTTTAAATTTTGAAAATTATTTAAATTATTAAAAGGTAAAATTATTAAAATAAAAATTGATGATAATAAAGCAATTACACCACCTAATTTATTAGGAATTGATCGAAGAATAGTGTAAGCAAAAAGAAAATATCATTCAGGTTGAATATGGGGGGGGGGGGTAATTATTGGATTTGCAAAAATAAAATTTTCAGGGTCTCTTAATATATAAGGATTTTTTTAATTTATAATTATTAAAATTGAAATTATTATAATAAACCCCATTAAATCTTTAATGGTGAGATAAGGATGAAAATTAATTTTATAGAAATTTCTATTTAATCCTAATGGGTTATTTGATCCAATTTCGTGGATAAATATTAAATGTAGAATTACTAATATTATTACAATGAATGGAGAAATAAAATGGAAAGTAAAAAATCGTCTAAGAGTTGGGTTTCTTACAGAAAATCCACCTCAAATTCATTCAACAATTATTTGACCAAAATAAGGGATTGTGGAAATTAAATTTGTGATTACTGTTGCTCCTCATAAAGATATTTGACCTCATGGGAGAACATAACCTATAAAGGCTGTGGCTATTATTAATAAAAAGATAAAAATTCCTATTATTCAAGGAGCTAATAATTTAAATGATCTGTAATATATTCCTCGTCCAATATGGATGTAAAGACATAAAAAAAAATAAGAGGCTCCATTTATATGAATTAATCGGGTTATTCACCCATAATTAACATTTTTTATAATATGAACTATTCTGTCAAAAGCTAGAGATGTATTAGCACAGTAATGTATTGATAAGAATAATCCTCTGATAATTTGAATTATTAAACAAATCCCTAAAAGTGATCCAAAATTTCATCAAATATTAATATTAGATGGGGTAGGTAAATTAATAAAAGTTTTATTAAAAATTGTTAAAATTTAAAAATTTTTTATAATAGATTTATTCATAAAAATAAATTTGTCGTAGTGGAGTATTTATTTTATAACAAATGTTTATAATACAAATTAAAGAATAATATAAATAGTTTATTATAAAATAAGTTGAGGTATTACCTAAATTTCTATAAAATTCTCTTATAATATTAAAATATTTTTCTAATGAAAATAAATAATAATAATTTGAATTATTATAATTAAAAATTATGGGTTGTGTAAAAATGTTTATAGTTAATATAATAATTATATAAAATAAAAAAAATTTTATTATTATAAGTAAAAAATTTTTAAATTTAAATGTAAATAATTCATTATTAGCTAAACTAGTGATATATAAGAAAATAATTATTAAACCTCCAATTATAACTAAAATAATAATTAAGTTTAATCAAGATTTAAAAATTAAATTTATTATAATACTAATTAATATAGTTATAATAATTAATAAAAATGATAAAGTAATAGGATGAAATTTTGAATTTTTATATGGGATTAATAGAATTATGAATATTAAAAAATTTAATAATAATGGTCTGTTTAAATAATTTAAATATAATAAAGATTTTATCATCAAAAAATAGTTTAATAAAAATATTAATTTTGGGGATTAAAGATATTTAAAAATTTTTTTGAAGCTAGAAAATTTTAATTTATTAATAATTTACAAAATTATTGTTTTTTTTAAACTATAAAGCTTATTTTTAATTTTAATTATGTTTTAACTTTTTATATAATTTTTATAGTTTGTTTTATAATTTTTTATTTTTATAAACTTTTGTTAATAATATTAATTAGATTAGAATTTTTACTAGTATTTAGAGTTTTAAATATATTTTATATTTTAATTGAATTAGGGGGGTATTTTTATATTATTTTTTAATTAATTATAAGAGTATGTGAAGGGGCTTTAGGGTTATCTTTAATTGTATTAATAGTTCGATTTTATGGAAATGATTATATTTGGAGGTTAAATATATTAAAGTGATAAAAATTTTATTAGTTTTAATAATATTTTTTTTTATTTTAAATAGTTTAAATAAAAATTTTATTACAATAATTTATATAAATTTTATTTTATTTTTATTTTTTTGTATTATATTAATATTTCCATTTAATAGAGGTAATTTATTTATTAGAATAAATAATTTATTGTTTCGACCTCGCGGTCGTGAGGTGGCAGCACCTTACGGGCCCCCTGGTCAGCTTGACGCTCGCAGTACTCACGCGTGCTCTCGGGACGGTCAGCAAACTCACGCAGTACGCTGACCGCCACGTGGCCGACGCGCTGGACACCGTTGTGCCCATCTGCTCATGCGCACACACGCTTTTCGCGCTCTCAACCAATCATCAGGCGACACGTTGAGACTTTTCGACACGTCACTTCCGTCGACTACGCACTCGCCCCAACGTGCTCGCCTTCTCCCTCTTTTTTCTCTCACTCTCGTTGTATCAATCGTCCAAGGCGCACGTGCTCTCGTCCCGTACCGTTTAATCATTTTGTCGACTCAATGCGCAACGTTCAGTGAAAATTCAGTGGAAAACTCAGTGCAGTACTCAAGTATGGTTTGTGTGACTCATTGTAGGCTTGCTCAAAGAACTTTATGCTCATCTTGTGTGTGATCAAGTGATTAATTGCGTCGCAATCAATCACGGTGTGAAATTTGACACGTGGCATTCGCCATTGTGCATTCGTCGAGAGTATCGTTTGTGATAACTCAGTGCAATACTCAAATGTGTTTGTGCGATTCGTTATTGACTTATTCAAAGACTGTTAAGCTCATTTTGTGAATGATCAAGTGATTAATTGCGTAACAATTAATCACGGTGTGGAATTCAACACGTGGCGTTCGCCATTGTGCGTTCATCGATCTCGTTGTGTGAGATCGCTATTGTTATACTCGTTCATCGATATTCTTTCATTGTAAAACTCATTTGTGATCATCTACAACCTTGGCTAATTGTATTTAGCAAAGTTCATTTGTATTCATCGTAATTTTGCATTTGCAAAATCGTGTTCATCGACTCTAGCGTAACCATCATCACGTGGCTAAAAATCAGATACACCTCGCTTCCGTTCATCCGACGCCACGTTGAAACACTCATACCGTTTGTACGACTCATCACTAATCCGTTCCAATCGTCTAGTAATAAGACAAGGTAAAATAATAATTCATCCTTAATTAATCCGTTATTAATTTAAAATATATTTTCTTTTATATTTTTCTATTACAACTGTGTTTAATTCATTTTATCCTTTGACCTCTTATATCCAATACCGGCACTAGTTTATATGATTTCAACAACACCGAAACATTTATTTATAGATATATATTCTTGAGGATTAATTATGTTAAGTGTATGAATTATTTCTTTAATAATTTAAACAATTAATTACAGAAGAATTATTTATTTTATAATAATTATAAATTTTTTATTAATTTTATTAATTTTATGTTTTTCTACTGAAAATTTAATTTAATTTTATATTTATTTTGAATCTAGGTTGGTTCCAGTTTTTCTTTTAATTATGGGTTGGGGGTATCAGGTTGAACGTATTCAAACTAGTTATTATATAATATTATATACTTTATTTGGGTCTATACCTTTATTTATTATAATTATTTATATTTATATTATAGAAAAGTCTTTAATAATGAAAATAATTGAATTAATAAATTTTAGATTTTTAATTTATTTAAGTTTAATAATAGCTTTTTTTATTAAAATACCTATATATTTTGTTCATTTATGATTACCTAAAGCTCATGTTGAAGCCCCTGTTGTTGGGTCAATAATTTTAGCGGGGGTGATGTTAAAATTGGGGGGGTATGGTATAATTCGAGTGATAATATTTATATTTAATTTATGTATAAAATTTAATAAATTTTTTTATAATTATTAGATTAATAGGGGGGTTAATAGGAGGGTTTATTTGTTTATGCCAAGTTGATATAAAAATATTAGTTGCTTACTCATCAGTTGTTCATATAAGAATTTTTATATCTGGGGTTATAACTTTATTTAATTGAGGGTTAGTTGGTGGGTTTATAATAATAATTTCTCATGGTTTATGTTCATCTGGGATATTTTGTTTAGTTAATATGGTTTATGAACGTTTTAAGTCTCGAAGTTTATTTATTAATAAAGGTTTAATTAATTATTTTCCTTCTTTTAGATTAATATGATTTTTTTTATGTTCATCAAATTTATCATCTCCCCCTTCGTTAAATTTATTTAGAGAAATTATATTATTTAATTCATTATTAATATGAAGTAAAAATTTAATAATAATTTTAATTTTGGTTTCTTTTTTAAGAGCTACTTATTCATTATATTTATATTCATATAGACAGCATGGAAAGATAAATAGAATAATTTTTTTATTAATAGGTATTAAGGTTTCTGAATTTTTATTATTAATATTACATTGAATTCCTCTTGATATATTATTTTTTATTATAATTTTATTTTTATAAAATTTATATAGTTTAATTAAAAATGTTGATTTGTGGGGTCAAAGATGTAATTTTTAATTACTTTAAATTATAAAAAATTATTTTTATATTATTTATTTATTTATTTTAAGAATAATATTTATAATAATGTCTTTATATTATTTGATTATAAAGGAAGTTATTTATATAGAATTTGAATTAATGAAAATATGTTCTGTAAAAATTGAAGTATTAATTTTTTTAGATTGGGTAACTTTATTATTTATTAGGGTAGTTTTAATTATTTCATCAATAGTTATTTTATATAGAATTGAATATATAAGTGAAGATTTAAAATCGAGGCGATTTATTTTTATAATTTTATTATTTATTTTATCTATAGTTTTAATAATTATTAGACCTAATTTAGTAAGAATTTTAATAGGATGAGATGGTTTAGGGTTAGTTTCTTATTGTTTAGTAATTTATTACCAGAATGATAAAAGATTTAATTCTGGAATAGTTACAGTTTTAATAAATCGTATTGGGGATATTTTTATAATAATAATAATTGGATTTTTTATATTATTTGGTTCTTGGAATTTTATATTTTTTGAAAATTTTAATAGGCTAGTATTTTGGATAGTGATAATTATTTCTTTTACAAAGAGTGCTCAGATTCCATTTTCTACTTGATTACCTATAGCTATAGCAGCTCCTACTCCTGTTTCTTCATTAGTACATTCTTCAACTTTAGTAACAGCTGGAGTTTATTTATTAATACGAATTAATTATTTAATAATAACAAATTTATTTGTAGTTAAAATTATAATATTTACTTCAGTTATAACAATATTTATATCTGGTTTAAGAGCTGGAGTTGAATTTGATTTAAAAAAAATTATTGCACTTTCAACATTAAGACAATTAGGGGTTATAATTTTTTGTTTATCTATAGGATTAATAGATATGGCTTTTTTTCATTTATTAACTCATGCTATATTTAAATCTATATTATTTATATGTTCAGGGGTTATTATTCATAGAAGAGGTAATCAAGATATTCGATTTATTAGAATAATTTTGGTTAATATACCTTTAGTAAGAATAATTTTTAATTGTGCAAGATTTTCATTATGTGGGATTCCTTATATATCAGGGTTTTTTTCTAAGGATTTAATTTTAGAATTATTTTTTTTGAGAATATATAATAAAATTATTTTAATTATATTATTTATTTCTATAGGGTTTACTATTATATATTCATATCGTTTAATATATTATTCATTTATTAAAAATTCAAATTCGGTAATTTATATAAATTATGTTAGATTAAGAAGGTTAATAAGATTTTCTATAATTTATTTATGGGGTATATCAATTGTTATAGGGAGATTATTAAGTTGCATTTTATTTTCTATAAAAAATATAATTTATTTAAAATTAATTTTTAAGATCATAATTTATTTTTTTATAATTTTAGGTGTTTTAATTATAATAATATTAATACAAGTTAATTTAATTTATTTGTTAAAATTAAATTTAATAAATATAATATTTTTTTATAGAATGTGATTTTTAACTTTAAATTATAAGTTTATTGTAAATATAAATGTTAATTTATTTAATAAATTAATAAATGTTTTAGACTTAGGTTGAAATGAATATTTAATAGGTGGTAGTTTAAATTTTTATATTAAAAATATTTGTTTAAGAAGAGATTTATATTTAAGGAATTTAATATTTTTATTGATTTTTTTATTTTATTTTATATTAATTTTATTTATTTTAATTTATTTAAATAGCTTAAATACAAAAGCTTAATAGTGAAGTTATTATGATGATTTTTATCTTTAAATATTTATAAATAAAATAATTATTAATTTTATAATGGAAATATAATGTTTTTTAAACTATATAAATTAAAAATAAAAATGGATTTAAACCATAAATTTTAGAAGTTAGAAATTTCAATTGTTCATACTTATTTTATTAATTGGAATTTATTCAATTTAATTATTAACAATAATTTACCTCTATTTGGTTTCAATTAATATAAGGATTATTAGTCTTTATTCAAGTCGAAATTGAATTTATTTTTAATATATAATACTTAATTAAGGTATATTGATTAATCAATAAAATTTAAATGCAAGTTAAATAGTTATACCCTATTTTAATCATTTTAATGCTCCTTCTTGTCATTCAATGTATAACCCTATTAATAAAATAAAGATAAAATTAAGTATAATTTCAAAGTTTTCGGTTATATAATCAATTAATAAATTATGTATAAATGGGATAAAAAGAATAATTTCAATATCAAAAATTTAAAAAATTAGGCTGATTATAAAGAACTGATTAGAAAATGGTAAGCGAGGGGAAGAGAAAGGTTCAAATCCACATTCAAATGGGGAAATTTTTTCACGATCATTAATTTTATTTAAAGTAAAAAAATAATGTAATATTATTAAAATTAAAGAAATAATAATTATAATTTTTAATATTATTAGTAATATGATTATTATTTAAACTAAAAAATTTAGATTTTTTAATTGTAAATTAAATATATTTTTATTATTTAAATAATATTAATTTTATTAGGATTATATATATATATATATATAAATAAATTTAAAATTTTTTATTAAAGAAAGTTGTTTAGGGAAAATTAAAATTTAGGTATTTTATACATTGATATTTAAAATTGAATTTTATGTATTTTATATAATTTAGTAATTAAAAGTTTGATAAAATAAAATAATTTTTATTTGATTGTAAATATTTAAAATAATTGGTTTAATATAGTTAATACTAAACTTCAATTTTTAAAAATTTAATGAGTTAGATGAAGATGTGGTATTAATTATATTTTTACATATAATGGGTATTATGATTTAATTTACTCATAATTAGTTTCCTTTATATATAAGGTGTTTAGAATTGTAAACACATAAGATTGAATAATTGACACTTTAAATTCTAAAATTAATAAAATTATTTGAATTAAAATAATTAGGATGAAAATTAATATAAATGGAGATATAGCTCTCCTTCTTCTTATTAATGTTAATAATAAATGACCTGCAATTATATTGGCGGTTAATCGAATTGAAAGAGTTCCAGGACGAATAATATTTCTAATGGTTTCGATTAAAACTATAAAGGGTATTAATAATATAGGGGTTCCTTGGGGGATTATATGGGAAAATATATAATTTCAGTTATTTAATCACCCAAATATTATTAGTCTTAATCATAGTGGGATTGTTAATGAGAGGGAAAATACTATATGACTTGTTCTAGTAAAAATATATGGATATAAACCTAAGAAATTATTTAAAAAGATAATTATCAATAAAGCAGTGAAAAATAGTGAATTTAAGAAATTAAATTTTCTGGTTAAAATAATTTTAAATTCTTTTCAAAGTGTTATTAGAATTATTAATAAAAATTTATTTAAACGAGATTTAATTAGTCAAAAATTTAATGGAATAATTAATATTCTAAAGATTGAAGAGATTCAATTTAATTCTAAAGAATTTCTTGTAGATGGGTCAAAAATTGAAAATAAGTTTCTTATCAGATAAATTTAATTTTTGAATGTAGTTTACATATTGTTTTACATTCATTTAAATTTGAAGGAATTTTTAATGGGGGTGTATAGTATAAATTTGTAATATAAAATAACATAATAAAAGTAAATAAAATTATTAATATTAATCAATTATAAGGGGCTATTTGAGGTATTAAAAAGTATTAATATAATAATTATTTTAGAATGACATTCTAATGTTATAATTTAACTAATTTTTTCATTAGAAGTATTTATAAATATACTATAGATTGATTTAAGAGATCAATACTTATTTTCAGTCATCTAATGATGTAATGATTATTCATTGGATAAAGTTTACGTTCGATGTTCTTTCAAGTACAATAGGTATAAATCTATGGTTAATACCACAGATTTCTGAACATTGACCGAAAAATAAACCTGGTCGATTTGTTATTATAAATATTTGATTAATACGTCCTGGGATTGAATCAATTTTAATTCCTAAAGAAGGGATTGTTCAAGCATGGATTACATCTGATGAATTAGTTAATATACGAATTTGATTATTTATAGCGATAATTATTCGGTTGTCAACATCTAAAAGGCGAAAATTATAAAAAGTTGAAAAATTTAGTATAAAAGAGTTAAATTCTAAATTTTTAAAGTCTGAGTATTCATATTTTCAATATCATTGGTGACCAATTGATTTAATGGTTAATAAAAGTTTATTAATTTCATCTGTTAAATAGAGAATTTTTAAAGATGGGATAGCAGTATAAATTAAAATAATTATTGGGATTAATGTTCAAATAATTTCAATATTTTGACTTTGAAGTATAAATTTATTAGTTATTTTATTATTTATTAATGTAAATATAATATAAATGATATTGATTGAGATAATTAATAAAATTATTAAAGTGTAATCATGAAAAAAAATTAAATTTTCTATTAAAGGTGAATTAGCATCTTGTAGATTAATTATTGATCAATTGTTAATTTCTAAAAAAAATTTATTTATATATGAATTTTAAATTCATTGCACTAGTCTGCCATAATAGAATTTTATATTAATAATTGGGATACTAGAGAACCTATGGTTGATAGGTGGGGTATTTTGTATTCGTTCTATTGAAGAATTTATATAAGGGTAAAAGAGATTTATTCGTTGGGAAATTAATCCTTCTCAAATAATAAAAATAAATATAATGATACTTATTAATGAAATTAATGATCCTAAGGATGATAGGATATTTCATGATAAAAATGCATCTGGGTAATCTGTGTATCGTCGTGGTATTCCTGTTAAACCTAAAAAGTGTTGAGGGAAAAATGTTAAATTTACACCTAAGAATATACAAAAAAATTGTATTTTTAGTCATTTATTATTTAAATTTGAACCTGTTAATGAAGGAAATCAAAAAATAAATCCTCCAATAATGGAAAATACAGCTCCTATTGATAAAACATAATGAAAGTGAGCTACTACATAATAGGTATCGTGAAGAACAATATCAATTGATGAATTAGCTAAAATTACACCTGTTAATCCTCCAATAGTGAATAAAAAAATAAATCCTAAAGATCACAAATTTGAAGGAGAGAAACTAATTTTTGTTCCATGAAGAGTAGCGAGTCATCTAAATACCTTAATTCCTGTAGGGATAGCAATAATTATTGTAGCTGAAGTAAAATATGCTCGTGTATCTACATCTATACCAATAGTGAATATATGATGAGCTCATACAATAAATCCTAAAAATCCAATAGTCAATATTGCGTAGATTATACCAATACATCCAAAAGTTTCTTTTTTTTTACTTTCATTAAAAATTATATGGGAAATTATACCAAATCCTGGTAGAATTAAAATATAAACTTCAGGATGACCAAAAAATCAAAATAGATGTTGGTATAAAATTGGGTCACCTCCCCCTATAGGGTCAAAAAATGAAGTATTTAAGTTTCGGTCAGTTAATAATATAGTGATAGCTCCAGCTAGTACTGGGACTGCTAATAGTAATAAAATTGTAGTAATTAAAATTGATCAGCAGAAAAGAGGGACTTGATTTAATGAAGATTTAAAAATTCGTATATTTAAAATGGTTGTAATGAAATTAATAGATCCTATAATTGAAGATATTCCAGCTAAATGGATAGAAAAAATAGTTAAATCTATTAATAAACCTTCATGATTTAAATTTAATGAAAGTGGTGGGTAAGCAGTTCATCCGGTTCCTACTCCTTGATTGATGATATTTCTTATAATTAATAAAATAATAGATTGGGGGAGTAGTCAGAATCTTATGTTATTTAATCGAGGAAAAGCTATATCTGGTGTTCCTAATATTAAAGGGATTAATCAGTTTCCGAATCCTCCAATTATAATTGGTATAACTATAAAAAAAATTATAATAAAAGCATGACCAGTAACTATAGAGCTATAAATTTGATCTCTATTAATTAAGGATCCTGGTATACCTAATTCTAATCGAATAATTAAACTTATTGAAGATCCTAGTACACCTGCTCATATACCGAAAATAAAGTATAAAATACCAATATCTTTATGATTTGTAGAAAATAGTCATTTTTGCATAAATTTTTAGGTTAAAAAAAATATTAAATTGCAAGTTTAAAGATATATTTATATAAAATTTTATAGTAATGTGTCTGATTAAAGTAATAAATTGACTGACTGAGTTGATGACTTTTAGGACTCTCTAGTATGGGAAAAAAAATATAAACCGAAATAAATCGGAAGGGAAACTTGAGGAGCGGTAGTCAGAGCGACCCCATTCTGGACCGACGCTGATAAAAATCTTTCATCCTATTCGATGATCGTTTCCACTTTTTTGATGAATCGTGATGACTTTTAGGACTCTATTGTAGGTGAAAAAAAATATAAACCCAAATAAATCGGAAGGGAAACTTGAGGAGGCGTTGTCAGGGCGACCACATTCTGGACGCACACTAGTAAAAATCTTTCGTTGAATTCAAAGGTCGTTTCCTCTTTTTTGATGAATCGTGATGACTTTTAGGATCCTCTTGTAGGTGAAAAAAATATAAACCGAAATAAATCGGAAGGGAAACTTGAAGAGCGGTGGTCGGAGAGACCCCAATCGGGACCGACTCTGATAAAAATCTCTCGTCCAATTCGAAGTTCGTTTCCTCTTTTTTGATGAATCTTGATGACGTTTAGGACTCTTTAGTATGTGAAAAAAAATATAAACCGTAATAAATCGGAAGGGTAACTTGAGGGGCGGTGGTCAGAGCGACCCCATTCTGGACCGACGCTGGTAAAAATCTTTCATCCAATTCAAAGGGCATTTCCTCTTTTTTGAAGAATCGTGATGACTTTAAGAACCCTCTAGGATGTGAAAAAAAATATAAACCGAAATAAATCGGTAGGGAAACTTGAGGAGAGGTGGTCAGAGTGACTCCATTCTGGACCGACACTGGTCAAAATATTTCGTCCAATTCGAATGTCGTTTCCTCTTTTTTGACGAATCGTGATGGCTTTTAAGACTCTCTAGTATGTGAAAAAATACATAAACCGAGATATATAGGTAGGGAAACTTGAGGAGCGGTGGTCAGAGCGACCCCATTCTGGACCGACACTTGTAAAAATCTTTCATCCAATTCGAAGGTCGTATCTTCTTTTTTGACGAATCGTGATGACTTTAGGATCCTCTAGTATGTGACAAAAATATAAACCGAAATAAATCGCAAGGGAAACTTGAGGATTGGTGGTCGGAGAGACCCCATTCTGGACCAACACTGATAAAAATCATTCATCCAATTCAAAGGTCATTTCCTCTTTTTTGACGAATCGTGATGACTTTACGGACCCTCTAGTATGTGAAAAAAAATATAAACCGAAATAAATCGGTAGGGAAACGTGAGGAGAGATGGTCAGAGCGACTCCATTCTGGACCGACACTGGTCAAAATCTTTCGTCCAATTCGAATGACGTTTCCTCTTTTTTGACGAATCGTGATGACTTTGAGGACACTTTGAATATGAAAAAATACATAAACCGCGATATATCGGTAGGGAAACTTGAGGAGCGGTGGTCAGAGCAACCCCATTCTGGACCGACGCTGGTAAAAATCTTTCATCGAATTCAAAGGTCATATCCTCTTTTTTGACGAATCGTGATGACTTTAAGGACCATCTAGGATGTGCAAAAAATATAAACCGAAATGAATCGGAAGGGAAACTTGAGGATCGGTGGTCGGAGAAACCCCATTCGGGACCGACGCTGATAAAAATCTTTCGTCCAATTCAAAGATCGTTTCCTCTTTTTTGATGAATCTTGATGACGTTTAGGACTCTTTAGTATGTGAAAAAAAATATAAACAGTAATAAATCGGAAGGGTAACTTGAGGAGCGGTGGTCAGAGCGACACCATTCTGGACCGACTGGTAAAAATCTTTCATCCAATTCAAAGGGCATTTCCTCTTTCCTGAAGAATCGCGATGACTTTAAGGACCCTCTAGGATGTGAAAAAAAATATAAACCCAAATAAATCGGTAGGGAAACTTGAGGAGAGGTGATCAGAGTGACTCCATTGTGGACCGTCACTGGTAAAAATGTTTCATCCAATTCAAAGGTGATTTCCTATTTTTTGATGAATCGTGATGACTTTTAGGATCCTCTAGTATGTGAAAAAATATATAAACCGAAATAAATCGGTAGGGAGACTTGAGGAGCGGTGGTCAGAGCGATCCCATTTTGGACCGACACTTGTAAAAATCATTCATCCAATTCAAAAGTCATTTCCTCTTTTTTGATGAATCGTGATGACTTTTAGGATCCTCTAGTATGTGAAAAAAAATATAAACCGAAATAAATCGGAAGGGAAACTTGTGGAACGGTGGTCGGAGAGACCCCATTCCGGACCGACTGTGATAAAAATCTTTTGTCCAATTCGAAGGTCGTTTCCTTTGTTTGACGAATTGTGATGACTTTTAGGACTCTCTGGTATGTGAAAAAAAATATAAACCGAAATAAATCGGAAGGCAAATTTGAGGAGCAGTGGTCAGAGCGACCCCATTCTGGACGCACAGTAGTAAACATCTTTCGTTGAATTCAAAGGTCGTTTCCTCTTTTTTGATGAATCGTGATGACTTTTAGGATCCTCTATGTGAAAAAAAATATGAACCGAAATAAATTAGAAGGGAAACTTGAGGAGCGGTGGTCGGAGAGACCCCATTCGGGACCGACTCTGATAAAAATCTTTTGTCAAATTCGAAGGTCATTTCCTTTGTTTGACGAATCGTGATGACTTTTAGGACCCTCTGGTATGTGAAAAAAAATATAAACCGAAATATAGCGGAAGGGAAACTTGAGGTGCTGTGGTCATAGCGACCCCATTCTGGACTAACTCTGGTAAAAAATCTTTCGTCCAATTCGAAGGTCGTATCCTCTTTTTTGACGAATTTTAATGACTTTTACGACTCTTTTGTTGGTGCACAAAAATATAAGCCGAAATAAATCGAAAGGGAAACTTGAGGAGAGGTGGTCACAGCGACTCCATTCTGGACCGACTCTGGTAAAAATCTTTCGTCCAATTCGAAGGTCGTTTCCTCTATTTTGACGAATCGTGATGACTTTTAGGACTCTCTAGTATGTGAAAAAATACATAAACCGAGATATATCGGTAGGGAAACTTGAGGAGCGGTGGTCAGAGCTACCCAATTCTGGACCGACGCTGGTAAAAACCTTTCATCCAATTCAAAGGTCATTTCCTCTTTTTTGATGAATCGTGATGTCTTTTAGGATCCACTAGTATGTGAAAAAAAATATAACCCGAAATAAATCGGAAGGGAAACTTGAGGAGCAGCGGTCGGAGAGACCCCATTCGGGACCGACTCTGATAAAAATCTTTCATCCAATTCGAAGTTCGTTTCCTCTTTTTTGACGAATCGTCATGACTTTAGGGATCCTCTAGTATGTGAAAAAATAGATAAACCGAAATAAATCGGAAGGGAAACTTGAGGAGCAGTGGTCGGAGAGACCCCATTCTGGACCAACTCTGATAAAAATCTTTCATCCAATTCAAAGGTCATTTCCTCTTTTTTGACGAATCGTGATGACTTTAAGGACCCTCTAGGATGTGCAAAAAAATATAAACCGAAATAAATCGGTAGGGAAACTTGAGGAGCCGTGTTCAGAGTGACCCCATTCTGGACCGACACTTGTAAAAATCTTTCATGCAATTCAAAGGTCATTTCCTCTTTTTTTATGAATCGTGATGACTTTTAGGATCCTCTAGTATGTGAAAAAATATATAAACCGAAATAAATCGGAAGGGAAACTTGAAGAGGGGTGGTCAGAGCGACCTCATTCTGGACGCACAATAGTAAAAATCTTTCGTTGAATTCAAAGGTTGTTTCCTCTTTTTTGGTGAATCGTCATGACTTTCAGGATCCTCTTGTATGTGAAAAAAATATAAGCCGAAATAAATCGGAAGGGAAATTTGAGGAGCGGTGGTCGGAGAGACCCCATTCGCGACCGACTCTGATAAAAATCTTTCATCCATTTCGAAGTTCGTTTCTTCTTTTTTGATGAATCCTGATGACGTTTTGGACTCTCTAGTATGTGAAAAAAAATATAAACCGTAATAAATCGGAACGGTAACTTGAGGAGCGGTGGTCAGAGCGACCCCATTCTGGACCGACGCTGGTAAAAATCTTTTATCCAATTCTAAGGTCATTTCCTCTTCTTTGATGAATCGTGACGACTTTAAGGACCCTCTAGGATAAGAAAAAATATATAAACCGAAATAAATCGGTAGGGAAACTTGAGGAGCGGTTGTCAGAACGACCCCATTCTGGACCGACACTTGTAAAAATCTTTTATCCAATTCAAAGATTATTTCCTCTTTTTTAATGAATCCTGATGACTTTTAGGATCTTCTAGTATGTGAAGAAAAATATAAACCGAAATAAATCGGAAGGGAATCTTGAGGAGCGGTGGTCGGAGAGACCCCATTCTGGACCAACTCTGATAAAAATCTTTCATCCAATTCAAAGGTCATTTCCTCTTTTTTGACGAATCGTGATGACTTTGAGGACACTTTGAATGTGAAAAAATACATAAACCGAGATATATCGGTAGGGAAACTTGAGGAGCGGTGGTCAGAGCGACCCCATTCTGGACCGACGCTGGTAAAAATCTTTCATCGAATTCAAAGGTCCTATCCTCTTTTTTGACGAATCGTGATGACTTTAAGGACCATCTAGGATGTGCAAAAAATATAAACCGAAATGAATCGGAAGGGAACCTTGAGGATCGGTGGTCGGAGAAACCCCATTCGGGACCGACGCTGATAAAAATCTTTCGTCCAATTCAAAGATCGTTTCCTCTTTTTTGATGAATCTTGATGACGTTTAGGACTCTTTAGTATGTGAAAAAAAATATAAACAGTAATAAATCGGAAGGGTAACTTGAGGAGCGGTGGTCAGAGCGACACCATTCTGGACCGACGCTGGTAAAAATCTTTCATCCAATTCAAAGGGCATTTCCTCTTTCCTGAAGAATCGTGATGACTTTAAGGACCCTCTAGGATGTGAAAAAAAATATAAACCCAAATAAATCGGTAGGGAAACTTGAGGAGAGGTGGTCAGAGTGACTCCATTGTGGACCGTCACTGGTAAAAATGTTTCATCCAATTCAAAGGTGATTTCCTATTTTTTGATGAATCGTGATGACTTTTAGGATCCTCTAGTATGTGAAAAAAAATATAAACCGAAATAAATCGGTAGGGAAACTTGAGGAGCGGTGGTCAGAGCGACCCCATTCTGGACCGACGCTGGTAAAAATCTTTCAGCCAATTCTAAGGTCATTTCCTCTTTTTTGACGAATCGTGATGACTTTAAGGACCCTCTAGGATGTGCAAAAAAATATAAACCGAAATAAATCGGTAGGGCGACTTGAGGAGCGGTGGTCAGAGCGATCCCATTTTGGACCGAAACTTGTAAAAATCATTCATCCAATTCAAAAGTCATTTCCTCTTTTTTGATGAATCGTGATGACTTTTAGGATCCTCTAGTATGTGAAAAAAAATATAAACCGAAATAAATCGGAAGGGAAACTTGTGGAACGGTGGTCGGAGAGACCCCATTCTGGACCGACTGTGATAAAAATCTTTTGTCCAATTCGAAGGTCGTTTCCTTTGTTTGACGAATTGTGATGACTTTTAGGACTCTCTGGTATGTGAAAAAAAATATAAACCGAAATAAATCGGAAGGCAAATTTGAGGAGCAGTGGTCAGAGCGACCCCATTCTGGACGCACAGTAGTAAACATCTTTCGTTGAATTCAAAGGTCGTTTCCTCTTTTTTGATGAATCGTGATGACTTTTAGGATCCTCTATGTGAAAAAAAATATGAACCGAAATAAATTAGAAGGGAAACTTGAGGAGCAGCGGTCGGAGAGACCCCATTCGGGACCGACTCTGATAAAAATCTTTCATCCAATTCGAAGTTCGTTTCCTCTTTTTTGACGAATCGTCATGACTTTAGGGATCCTCTAGTATGTGAAAAAATAGATAAACCGAAATAAATCGGAAGGGAAACTTGAGGAGCAGTGGTCGGAGAGACCCCATTCTGGACCAACTCTGATAAAAATCTTTCATCCAATTCAAAGGTCATTTCCTCTTTTTTGACGAATCGTGATAACTTTAAGGACCCTCTAGGATGTGCAAAAAAATATAAACCGAAATAAATCGGTAGGGAAACTTGAGGAGCCGTGTTCAGAGTGACCCCATTCTGGACCGACACTTGTAAAAATCTTTCATCCAATTCAAAGGTCATTTCCTCTTTTTTTATGAATCGTGATGACTTTTAGGATCCTCTAGTATGTGAAAAAATATATAAACCGAAATAAATCGGAAGGGAAACTTGAAGAGGGGTGGTCAGAGCGACCTCATTCTGGACGCACAATAGTAAAAATCTTTCGTTGAATTCAAAGGTTGTTTCCTCTTTTTTGGTGAATCGTCATGACTTTCAGGATCCTCTTGTATGTGAAAAAAATATAAGCCGAAATAAATCGGAAGGGAAATTTGAGGAGCGGTGGTCGGAGAGACCCCATTCGGGACCGACTCTGATAAAAATCTTTCATCCATTTCGAAGTTCGTTTCTTCTTTTTTGATGAATCCTGATGACGTTTTGGACTCTCTAGTATGTGAAAAAAAATATAAACCGTAATAAATCGGAACGGTAACTTGAGGAGCGGTGGTCAGAGCGACCCCATTCTGGACCGACGCTGGTAAAAATCTTTTATCCAATTCTAAGGTCATTTCCTCTTCTTTGATGAATCGTGACGACTTTAAGGACCCTCTAGGATATGAAAAAATATATAAACCGAAATAAATCGGTAGGGAAACTTGAGGAGCGGTTGTCAGAACGACCCCATTCTGGACCGACACTTGTAAAAATCTTTTATCCAATTCAAAGATTATTTCCTCTTTTTTAATGAATCCTGATGACTTTTAGGATCTTCTAGTATGTGAAGAAAAATATAAACCGAAATAAATCGGAAGGGAATCTTGAGGAGCGGTGGTCGGAGAGACCCCATTCTGGACCAACTCTGATAAAAATCTTTCATCCAATTCAAAGGTCATTTCCTCTTTTTTGACGAATCGTGATGACTTTGAGGACACTTTGAATGTGAAAAAATACATAAACCGAGATATATCGGTAGGGAAACTTGAGGAGCGGTGGTCAGAGCGACCCCATTCTGGACCGACGCTGGTAAAAATCTTTCATCGAATTCAAAGGTCATATACTCTTTTTTGACGAATCGTGATGACTTTAAGGACCATCTAGGATGTGCAAAAAATATAAACCGAAATGAATCGGAAGGGAACCTTGAGGATCGGTGGTCGGAGAAACCCCATTCGGGACCGACGCTGATAAAAATCTTTCGTCCAATTCAAAGATCGTTTCCTCTTTTTTGATGAATCTTGATGACGTTTAGGACTCTTTAGTATGTGAAAAAAAATATAAACAGTAATAAATCGGAAGGGTAACTTGAGGAGCGGTGGTCAGAGCGACACCATTCTGGACCGACGCTGGTAAAAATCTTTCATCCAATTCAAAGGGCATTTCCTCTTTCCTGAAGAATCGTGATGACTTTAAGGACCCTCTAGGATGTGAAAAAAAATATAAACCCAAATAAATCGGTAGGGAAACTTGAGGAGAGGTGGTCAGAGTGACTCCATTGTGGACCGTCACTGGTAAAAATGTTTCATCCAATTCAAAGGTGATTTCCTATTTTTTGATGAATCGTGATGACTTTTAGGATCCTCTAGTATGTGAAAAAAAATATAAACCGAAATAAATCGGTAGGGAAACTTGAGGAGCGGTGGTCAGAGCGACCCCATTCTGGACCGACGCTGGTAAAAATCTTTCAGCCAATTCTAAGGTCATTTCCTCTTTTTTGACGAATCGTGATGACTTTAAGGACCCTCTAGGATGTGCAAAAAAATATAAACCGAAATAAATCGGTAGGGCGACTTGAGGAGCGGTGGTCAGAGCGATCCCATTTTGGACCGAAACTTGTAAAAATCATTCATCCAATTCAAAAGTCATTTCCTCTTTTTTGATGAATCGTGATGACTTTTAGGATCCTCTAGTATGTGAAAAAAAATATAAACCGAAATAAATCGGAAGGGAAACTTGTGGAACGGTGGTCGGAGAGACCCCATTCTGGACCGACTGTGATAAAAATCTTTTGTCCAATTCGAAGGTCGTTTCCTTTGTTTGACGAATTGTGATGACTTTTAGGACTCTCTGGTATGTGAAAAAAAATATAAACCGAAATAAATCGGAAGGCAAATTTGAGGAGCAGTGGTCAGAGCGACCCCATTCTGGACGCACAGTAGTAAACATCTTTCGTTGAATTCAAAGGTCGTTTCCTCTTTTTTGATGAATCGTGATGACTTTTAGGATCCTCTATGTGAAAAAAAATATGAACCGAAATAAATTAGAAGGGAAACTTGAGGAGCAGCGGTCGGAGAGACCCCATTCGGGACCGACTCTGATAAAAATCTTTCATCCAATTCGAAGTTCGTTTCTTCTTTTTTGATGAATCCTGATGACGTTTTGGACTCTCTAGTATGTGAAAAAAAATATAAACCGTAATAAATCGGAACGGTAACTTGAGGAGCGGTGGTCAGAGCGACCCCATTCTGGACCGACGCTGGTAAAAATCTTTTATCCAATTCTAAGGTCATTTCCTCTTCTTTGATGAATCGTGACGACTTTAAGGACCCTCTAGGATATGAAAAAATATATAAACCGAAATAAATCGGTAGGGAAACTTGAGGAGCGGTTGTCAGAACGACCCCATTCTGGACCGACACTTGTAAAAATCTTTTATCCAATTCAAAGATTATTTCCTCTTTTTTAATGAATCCTGATGACTTTTAGGATCTTCTAGTATGTGAAGAAAAATATAAACCGAAATAAATCGGAAGGGAATCTTGAGGAGCGGTGGTCGGAGAGACCCCATTCTGGACCAACTCTGATAAAAATCTTTCGTCCAATTCGAATGACGTTTCCTCTTTTTTGACGAATCGTGATGACTTTGAGGACACTTTGAATATGAAAAAATACATAAACCGCGATATATCGGTAGGGAAACTTGAGGAGCGGTGGTCAGAGCAACCCCATTCTGGACCGACGCTGGTAAAAATCTTTCATCGAATTCAAAGGTCATATCCTCTTTTTTGACGAATCGTGATGACTTTAAGGACCATCTAGGATGTGCAAAAAATATAAACCGAAATGAATCGGAAGGGAAACTTGAGGATCGGTGGTCGGAGAAACCCCATTCGGGACCGACGCTGATAAAAATCTTTCGTCCAATTCAAAGATCGTTTCCTCTTTTTTGATGAATCTTGATGACGTTTAGGACTCTTTAGTATGTGAAAAAAAATATAAACAGTAATAAATCGGAAGGGTAACTTGAGGAGCGGTGGTCAGAGCGACACCATTCTGGACCGACTGGTAAAAATCTTTCATCCAATTCAAAGGGCATTTCCTCTTTCCTGAAGAATCGCGATGACTTTAAGGACCCTCTAGGATGTGAAAAAAAATATAAACCCAAATAAATCGGTAGGGAAACTTGAGGAGAGGTGATCAGAGTGACTCCATTGTGGACCGTCACTGGTAAAAATGTTTCATCCAATTCAAAGGTGATTTCCTATTTTTTGATGAATCGTGATGACTTTTAGGATCCTCTAGTATGTGAAAAAATATATAAACCGAAATAAATCGGTAGGGAGACTTGAGGAGCGGTGGTCAGAGCGATCCCATTTTGGACCGACACTTGTAAAAATCATTCATCCAATTCAAAAGTCATTTCCTCTTTTTTGATGAATCGTGATGACTTTTAGGATCCTCTAGTATGTGAAAAAAAATATAAACCGAAATAAATCGGAAGGGAAACTTGTGGAACGGTGGTCGGAGAGACCCCATTCCGGACCGACTGTGATAAAAATCTTTTGTCCAATTCGAAGGTCGTTTCCTTTGTTTGACGAATTGTGATGACTTTTAGGACTCTCTGGTATGTGAAAAAAAATATAAACCGAAATAAATCGGAAGGCAAATTTGAGGAGCAGTGGTCAGAGCGACCCCATTCTGGACGCACAGTAGTAAACATCTTTCGTTGAATTCAAAGGTCGTTTCCTCTTTTTTGATGAATCGTGATGACTTTTAGGATCCTCTATGTGAAAAAAAATATGAACCGAAATAAATTAGAAGGGAAACTTGAGGAGCGGTGGTCGGAGAGACCCCATTCGGGACCGACTCTGATAAAAATCTTTTGTCAAATTCGAAGGTCATTTCCTTTGTTTGACGAATCGTGATGACTTTTAGGACCCTCTGGTATGTGAAAAAAAATATAAACCGAAATATAGCGGAAGGGAAACTTGAGGTGCTGTGGTCATAGCGACCCCATTCTGGACTAACTCTGGTAAAAAATCTTTCGTCCAATTCGAAGGTCGTATCCTCTTTTTTGACGAATTTTAATGACTTTTACGACTCTTTTGTTGGTGCACAAAAATATAAGCCGAAATAAATCGAAAGGGAAACTTGAGGAGAGGTGGTCACAGCGACTCCATTCTGGACCGACTCTGGTAAAAATCTTTCGTCCAATTCGAAGGTCGTTTCCTCTATTTTGACGAATCGTGATGACTTTTAGGACTCTCTAGTATGTGAAAAAATACATAAACCGAGATATATCGGTAGGGAAACTTGAGGAGCGGTGGTCAGAGCTACCCAATTCTGGACCGACGCTGGTAAAAACCTTTCATCCAATTCAAAGGTCATTTCCTCTTTTTTGATGAATCGTGATGTCTTTTAGGATCCACTAGTATGTGAAAAAAAATATAACCCGAAATAAATCGGAAGGGAAACTTGAGGAGCAGCGGTCGGAGAGACCCCATTCGGGACCGACTCTGATAAAAATCTTTCATCCAATTCGAAGTTCGTTTCCTCTTTTTTGACGAATCGTCATGACTTTAGGGATCCTCTAGTATGTGAAAAAATAGATAAACCGAAATAAATCGGAAGGGAAACTTGAGGAGCAGTGGTCGGAGAGACCCCATTCTGGACCAACTCTGATAAAAATCTTTCATCCAATTCAAAGGTCATTTCCTCTTTTTTGACGAATCGTGATGACTTTAAGGACCCTCTAGGATGTGCAAAAAAATATAAACCGAAATAAATCGGTAGGGAAACTTGAGGAGCCGTGTTCAGAGTGACCCCATTCTGGACCGACACTTGTAAAAATCTTTCATGCAATTCAAAGGTCATTTCCTCTTTTTTTATGAATCGTGATGACTTTTAGGATCCTCTAGTATGTGAAAAAATATATAAACCGAAATAAATCGGAAGGGAAACTTGAAGAGGGGTGGTCAGAGCGACCTCATTCTGGACGCACAATAGTAAAAATCTTTCGTTGAATTCAAAGGTTGTTTCCTCTTTTTTGGTGAATCGTCATGACTTTCAGGATCCTCTTGTATGTGAAAAAAATATAAGCCGAAATAAATCGGAAGGGAAATTTGAGGAGCGGTGGTCGGAGAGACCCCATTCGCGACCGACTCTGATAAAAATCTTTCATCCATTTCGAAGTTCGTTTCTTCTTTTTTGATGAATCCTGATGACGTTTTGGACTCTCTAGTATGTGAAAAAAAATATAAACCGTAATAAATCGGAACGGTAACTTGAGGAGCGGTGGTCAGAGCGACCCCATTCTGGACCGACGCTGGTAAAAATCTTTTATCCAATTCTAAGGTCATTTCCTCTTCTTTGATGAATCGTGACGACTTTAAGGACCCTCTAGGATAAGAAAAAATATATAAACCGAAATAAATCGGTAGGGAAACTTGAGGAGCGGTTGTCAGAACGACCCCATTCTGGACCGACACTTGTAAAAATCTTTTATCCAATTCAAAGATTATTTCCTCTTTTTTAATGAATCCTGATGACTTTTAGGATCTTCTAGTATGTGAAGAAAAATATAAACCGAAATAAATCGGAAGGGAATCTTGAGGAGCGGTGGTCGGAGAGACCCCATTCTGGACCAACTCTGATAAAAATCTTTCATCCAATTCAAAGGTCATTTCCTCTTTTTTGACGAATCGTGATGACTTTGAGGACACTTTGAATGTGAAAAAATACATAAACCGAGATATATCGGTAGGGAAACTTGAGGAGCGGTGGTCAGAGCGACCCCATTCTGGACCGACGCTGGTAAAAATCTTTCATCGAATTCAAAGGTCCTATCCTCTTTTTTGACGAATCGTGATGACTTTAAGGACCATCTAGGATGTGCAAAAAATATAAACCGAAATGAATCGGAAGGGAACCTTGAGGATCGGTGGTCGGAGAAACCCCATTCGGGACCGACGCTGATAAAAATCTTTCGTCCAATTCAAAGATCGTTTCCTCTTTTTTGATGAATCTTGATGACGTTTAGGACTCTTTAGTATGTGAAAAAAAATATAAACAGTAATAAATCGGAAGGGTAACTTGAGGAGCGGTGGTCAGAGCGACACCATTCTGGACCGACGCTGGTAAAAATCTTTCATCCAATTCAAAGGGCATTTCCTCTTTCCTGAAGAATCGTGATGACTTTAAGGACCCTCTAGGATGTGAAAAAAAATATAAACCCAAATAAATCGGTAGGGAAACTTGAGGAGAGGTGGTCAGAGTGACTCCATTGTGGACCGTCACTGGTAAAAATGTTTCATCCAATTCAAAGGTGATTTCCTATTTTTTGATGAATCGTGATGACTTTTAGGATCCTCTAGTATGTGAAAAAAAATATAAACCGAAATAAATCGGTAGGGAAACTTGAGGAGCGGTGGTCAGAGCGACCCCATTCTGGACCGACGCTGGTAAAAATCTTTCAGCCAATTCTAAGGTCATTTCCTCTTTTTTGACGAATCGTGATGACTTTAAGGACCCTCTAGGATGTGCAAAAAAATATAAACCGAAATAAATCGGTAGGGCGACTTGAGGAGCGGTGGTCAGAGCGATCCCATTTTGGACCGAAACTTGTAAAAATCATTCATCCAATTCAAAAGTCATTTCCTCTTTTTTGATGAATCGTGATGACTTTTAGGATCCTCTAGTATGTGAAAAAAAATATAAACCGAAATAAATCGGAAGGGAAACTTGTGGAACGGTGGTCGGAGAGACCCCATTCTGGACCGACTGTGATAAAAATCTTTTGTCCAATTCGAAGGTCGTTTCCTTTGTTTGACGAATTGTGATGACTTTTAGGACTCTCTGGTATGTGAAAAAAAATATAAACCGAAATAAATCGGAAGGCAAATTTGAGGAGCAGTGGTCAGAGCGACCCCATTCTGGACGCACAGTAGTAAACATCTTTCGTTGAATTCAAAGGTCGTTTCCTCTTTTTTGATGAATCGTGATGACTTTTAGGATCCTCTATGTGAAAAAAAATATGAACCGAAATAAATTAGAAGGGAAACTTGAGGAGCAGCGGTCGGAGAGACCCCATTCGGGACCGACTCTGATAAAAATCTTTCATCCAATTCGAAGTTCGTTTCCTCTTTTTTGACGAATCGTCATGACTTTAGGGATCCTCTAGTATGTGAAAAAATAGATAAACCGAAATAAATCGGAAGGGAAACTTGAGGAGCAGTGGTCGGAGAGACCCCATTCTGGACCAACTCTGATAAAAATCTTTCATCCAATTCAAAGGTCATTTCCTCTTTTTTGACGAATCGTGATAACTTTAAGGACCCTCTAGGATGTGCAAAAAAATATAAACCGAAATAAATCGGTAGGGAAACTTGAGGAGCCGTGTTCAGAGTGACCCCATTCTGGACCGACACTTGTAAAAATCTTTCATCCAATTCAAAGGTCATTTCCTCTTTTTTTATGAATCGTGATGACTTTTAGGATCCTCTAGTATGTGAAAAAATATATAAACCGAAATAAATCGGAAGGGAAACTTGAAGAGGGGTGGTCAGAGCGACCTCATTCTGGACGCACAATAGTAAAAATCTTTCGTTGAATTCAAAGGTTGTTTCCTCTTTTTTGGTGAATCGTCATGACTTTCAGGATCCTCTTGTATGTGAAAAAAATATAAGCCGAAATAAATCGGAAGGGAAATTTGAGGAGCGGTGGTCGGAGAGACCCCATTCGGGACCGACTCTGATAAAAATCTTTCATCCATTTCGAAGTTCGTTTCTTCTTTTTTGATGAATCCTGATGACGTTTTGGACTCTCTAGTATGTGAAAAAAAATATAAACCGTAATAAATCGGAACGGTAACTTGAGGAGCGGTGGTCAGAGCGACCCCATTCTGGACCGACGCTGGTAAAAATCTTTTATCCAATTCTAAGGTCATTTCCTCTTCTTTGATGAATCGTGACGACTTTAAGGACCCTCTAGGATATGAAAAAATATATAAACCGAAATAAATCGGTAGGGAAACTTGAGGAGCGGTTGTCAGAACGACCCCATTCTGGACCGACACTTGTAAAAATCTTTTATCCAATTCAAAGATTATTTCCTCTTTTTTAATGAATCCTGATGACTTTTAGGATCTTCTAGTATGTGAAGAAAAATATAAACCGAAATAAATCGGAAGGGAATCTTGAGGAGCGGTGGTCGGAGAGACCCCATTCTGGACCAACTCTGATAAAAATCTTTCATCCAATTCAAAGGTCATTTCCTCTTTTTTGACGAATCGTGATGACTTTGAGGACACTTTGAATGTGAAAAAATACATAAACCGAGATATATCGGTAGGGAAACTTGAGGAGCGGTGGTCAGAGCGACCCCATTCTGGACCGACGCTGGTAAAAATCTTTCATCGAATTCAAAGGTCATATACTCTTTTTTGACGAATCGTGATGACTTTAAGGACCATCTAGGATGTGCAAAAAATATAAACCGAAATGAATCGGAAGGGAACCTTGAGGATCGGTGGTCGGAGAAACCCCATTCGGGACCGACGCTGATAAAAATCTTTCGTCCAATTCAAAGATCGTTTCCTCTTTTTTGATGAATCTTGATGACGTTTAGGACTCTTTAGTATGTGAAAAAAAATATAAACAGTAATAAATCGGAAGGGTAACTTGAGGAGCGGTGGTCAGAGCGACACCATTCTGGACCGACGCTGGTAAAAATCTTTCATCCAATTCAAAGGGCATTTCCTCTTTCCTGAAGAATCGTGATGACTTTAAGGACCCTCTAGGATGTGAAAAAAAATATAAACCCAAATAAATCGGTAGGGAAACTTGAGGAGAGGTGGTCAGAGTGACTCCATTGTGGACCGTCACTGGTAAAAATGTTTCATCCAATTCAAAGGTGATTTCCTATTTTTTGATGAATCGTGATGACTTTTAGGATCCTCTAGTATGTGAAAAAAAATATAAACCGAAATAAATCGGTAGGGAAACTTGAGGAGCGGTGGTCAGAGCGACCCCATTCTGGACCGACGCTGGTAAAAATCTTTCAGCCAATTCTAAGGTCATTTCCTCTTTTTTGACGAATCGTGATGACTTTAAGGACCCTCTAGGATGTGCAAAAAAATATAAACCGAAATAAATCGGTAGGGCGACTTGAGGAGCGGTGGTCAGAGCGATCCCATTTTGGACCGAAACTTGTAAAAATCATTCATCCAATTCAAAAGTCATTTCCTCTTTTTTGATGAATCGTGATGACTTTTAGGATCCTCTAGTATGTGAAAAAAAATATAAACCGAAATAAATCGGAAGGGAAACTTGTGGAACGGTGGTCGGAGAGACCCCATTCTGGACCGACTGTGATAAAAATCTTTTGTCCAATTCGAAGGTCGTTTCCTTTGTTTGACGAATTGTGATGACTTTTAGGACTCTCTGGTATGTGAAAAAAAATATAAACCGAAATAAATCGGAAGGCAAATTTGAGGAGCAGTGGTCAGAGCGACCCCATTCTGGACGCACAGTAGTAAACATCTTTCGTTGAATTCAAAGGTCGTTTCCTCTTTTTTGATGAATCGTGATGACTTTTAGGATCCTCTATGTGAAAAAAAATATGAACCGAAATAAATTAGAAGGGAAACTTGAGGAGCAGCGGTCGGAGAGACCCCATTCGGGACCGACTCTGATAAAAATCTTTCATCCAATTCGAAGTTCGTTTCCTCTTTTTTGACGAATCGTCATGACTTTAGGGATCCTCTAGTATGTGAAAAAATAGATAAACCGAAATAAATCGGAAGGGAAACTTGAGGAGCAGTGGTCGGAGAGACCCCATTCTGGACCAACTCTGATAAAAATCTTTCATCCAATTCAAAGGTCATTTCCTCTTTTTTGACGAATCGTGATGACTTTAAGGACCCTCTAGGATGTGCAAAAAAATATAAACCGAAATAAATCGGTAGGGAAACTTGAGGAGCCGTGTTCAGAGTGACCCCATTCTGGACCGACACTTGTAAAAATCTTTCATCCAATTCAAAGGTCATTTCCTCTTTTTTTATGAATCGTGATGACTTTTAGGATCCTCTAGTATGTGAAAAAATATATAAACCGAAATAAATCGGAAGGGAAACTTGAAGAGGGGTGGTCAGAGCGACCTCATTCTGGACGCACAATAGTAAAAATCTTTCGTTGAATTCAAAGGTTGTTTCCTCTTTTTTGGTGAATCGTCATGACTTTCAGGATCCTCTTGTATGTGAAAAAAATATAAGCCGAAATAAATCGGAAGGGAAATTTGAGGAGCGGTGGTCGGAGAGACCCCATTCGGGACCGACTCTGATAAAAATCTTTCATCCATTTCGAAGTTCGTTTCTTCTTTTTTGATGAATCCTGATGACGTTTTGGACTCTCTAGTATGTGAAAAAAAATATAAACCGTAATAAATCGGAACGGTAACTTGAGGAGCGGTGGTCAGAGCGACCCCATTCTGGACCGACGCTGGTAAAAATCTTTTATCCAATTCTAAGGTCATTTCCTCTTCTTTGATGAATCGTGACGACTTTAAGGACCCTCTAGGATATGAAAAAATATATAAACCGAAATAAATCGGTAGGGAAACTTGAGGAGCGGTTGTCAGAACGACCCCATTCTGGACCGACACTTGTAAAAATCTTTTATCCAATTCAAAGATTATTTCCTCTTTTTTAATTAATCCTGATGACTTTTAGGATCTTCTAGTATGTGAAGAAAAATATAAACCGAAATAAATCGGAAGGGAATCTTGAGGAGCGGTGGTCGGAGAGACCCCATTCTGGACCAACTCTGATAAAAATCTTTCATCCAATTCAAAGGTCATTTCCTCTTTTTTGACGAATCGTGATGACTTTGAGGACACTTTGAATGTGAAAAAATACATAAACCGAGATATATCGGTAGGGAAACTTGAGGAGCGGTGGTCAGAGCGACCCCATTCTGGACCGACGCTGGTAAAAATCTTTCATCGAATTCAAAGGTCCTATCCTCTTTTTTGACGAATCGTGATGACTTTAAGGACCATCTAGGATGTGCAAAAAATATAAACCGAAATGAATCGGAAGGGAACCTTGAGGATCGGTGGTCGGAGAAACCCCATTCGGGACCGACGCTGATAAAAATCTTTCGTCCAATTCAAAGATCGTTTCCTCTTTTTTGATGAATCTTGATGACGTTTAGGACTCTTTAGTATGTGAAAAAAAATATAAACAGTAATAAATCGGAAGGGTAACTTGAGGAGCGGTGGTCAGAGCGACACCATTCTGGACCGACGCTGGTAAAAATCTTTCATCCAATTCAAAGGGCATTTCCTCTTTCCTGAAGAATCGTGATGACTTTAAGGACCCTCTAGGATGTGAAAAAAAATATAAACCCAAATAAATCGGTAGGGAAACTTGAGGAGAGGTGGTCAGAGTGACTCCATTGTGGACCGTCACTGGTAAAAATGTTTCATCCAATTCAAAGGTGATTTCCTATTTTTTGATGAATCGTGATGACTTTTAGGATCCTCTAGTATGTGAAAAAAAATATAAACCGAAATAAATCGGTAGGGAAACTTGAGGAGCGGTGGTCAGAGCGACCCCATTCTGGACCGACGCTGGTAAAAATCTTTCAGCCAATTCTAAGGTCATTTCCTCTTTTTTGACGAATCGTGATGACTTTAAGGACCCTCTAGGATGTGCAAAAAAATATAAACCGAAATAAATCGGTAGGGCGACTTGAGGAGCGGTGGTCAGAGCGATCCCATTTTGGACCGAAACTTGTAAAAATCATTCATCCAATTCAAAAGTCATTTCCTCTTTTTTGATGAATCGTGATGACTTTTAGGATCCTCTAGTATGTGAAAAAAAATATAAACCGAAATAAATCGGAAGGGAAACTTGTGGAACGGTGGTCGGAGAGACCCCATTCTGGACCGACTGTGATAAAAATCTTTTGTCCAATTCGAAGGTCGTTTCCTTTGTTTGACGAATTGTGATGACTTTTAGGACTCTCTGGTATGTGAAAAAAAATATAAACCGAAATAAATCGGAAGGCAAATTTGAGGAGCAGTGGTCAGAGCGACCCCATTCTGGACGCACAGTAGTAAACATCTTTCGTTGAATTCAAAGGTCGTTTCCTCTTTTTTGATGAATCGTGATGACTTTTAGGATCCTCTATGTGAAAAAAAATATGAACCGAAATAAATTAGAAGGGAAACTTGAGGAGCAGCGGTCGGAGAGACCCCATTCGGGACCGACTCTGATAAAAATCTTTCATCCAATTCGAAGTTCGTTTCCTCTTTTTTGACGAATCGTCATGACTTTAGGGATCCTCTAGTATGTGAAAAAATAGATAAACCGAAATAAATCGGAAGGGAAACTTGAGGAGCAGTGGTCGGAGAGACCCCATTCTGGACCAACTCTGATAAAAATCTTTCATCCAATTCAAAGGTCATTTCCTCTTTTTTGACGAATCGTGATAACTTTAAGGACCCTCTAGGATGTGCAAAAAAATATAAACCGAAATAAATCGGTAGGGAAACTTGAGGAGCCGTGTTCAGAGTGACCCCATTCTGGACCGACACTTGTAAAAATCTTTCATCCAATTCAAAGGTCATTTCCTCTTTTTTTATGAATCGTGATGACTTTTAGGATCCTCTAGTATGTGAAAAAATATATAAACCGAAATAAATCGGAAGGGAAACTTGAAGAGGGGTGGTCAGAGCGACCTCATTCTGGACGCACAATAGTAAAAATCTTTCGTTGAATTCAAAGGTTGTTTCCTCTTTTTTGGTGAATCGTCATGACTTTCAGGATCCTCTTGTATGTGAAAAAAATATAAGCCGAAATAAATCGGAAGGGAAATTTGAGGAGCGGTGGTCGGAGAGACCCCATTCGGGACCGACTCTGATAAAAATCTTTCATCCATTTCGAAGTTCGTTTCTTCTTTTTTGATGAATCCTGATGACGTTTTGGACTCTCTAGTATGTGAAAAAAAATATAAACCGTAATAAATCGGAACGGTAACTTGAGGAGCGGTGGTCAGAGCGACCCCATTCTGGACCGACGCTGGTAAAAATCTTTTATCCAATTCTAAGGTCATTTCCTCTTCTTTGATGAATCGTGACGACTTTAAGGACCCTCTAGGATATGAAAAAATATATAAACCGAAATAAATCGGTAGGGAAACTTGAGGAGCGGTTGTCAGAACGACCCCATTCTGGACCGACACTTGTAAAAATCTTTTATCCAATTCAAAGATTATTTCCTCTTTTTTAATGAATCCTGATGACTTTTAGGATCTTCTAGTATGTGAAGAAAAATATAAACCGAAATAAATCGGAAGGGAATCTTGAGGAGCGGTGGTCGGAGAGACCCCATTCTGGACCAACTCTGATAAAAATCTTTCATCCAATTCAAAGGTCATTTCCTCTTTTTTGACGAATCGTGATGACTTTGAGGACACTTTGAATGTGAAAAAATACATAAACCGAGATATATCGGTAGGGAAACTTGAGGAGCGGTGGTCAGAGCGACCCCATTCTGGACCGACGCTGGTAAAAATCTTTCATCGAATTCAAAGGTCATATACTCTTTTTTGACGAATCGTGATGACTTTAAGGACCATCTAGGATGTGCAAAAAATATAAACCGAAATGAATCGGAAGGGAACCTTGAGGATCGGTGGTCGGAGAAACCCCATTCGGGACCGACGCTGATAAAAATCTTTCGTCCAATTCAAAGATCGTTTCCTCTTTTTTGATGAATCTTGATGACGTTTAGGACTCTTTAGTATGTGAAAAAAAATATAAACAGTAATAAATCGGAAGGGTAACTTGAGGAGCGGTGGTCAGAGCGACACCATTCTGGACCGACGCTGGTAAAAATCTTTCATCCAATTCAAAGGGCATTTCCTCTTTCCTGAAGAATCGTGATGACTTTAAGGACCCTCTAGGATGTGAAAAAAAATATAAACCCAAATAAATCGGTAGGGAAACTTGAGGAGAGGTGGTCAGAGTGACTCCATTGTGGACCGTCACTGGTAAAAATGTTTCATCCAATTCAAAGGTGATTTCCTATTTTTTGATGAATCGTGATGACTTTTAGGATCCTCTAGTATGTGAAAAAAAATATAAACCGAAATAAATCGGTAGGGAAACTTGAGGAGCGGTGGTCAGAGCGACCCCATTCTGGACCGACGCTGGTAAAAATCTTTCAGCCAATTCTAAGGTCATTTCCTCTTTTTTGACGAATCGTGATGACTTTAAGGACCCTCTAGGATGTGCAAAAAAATATAAACCGAAATAAATCGGTAGGGCGACTTGAGGAGCGGTGGTCAGAGCGATCCCATTTTGGACCGAAACTTGTAAAAATCATTCATCCAATTCAAAAGTCATTTCCTCTTTTTTGATGAATCGTGATGACTTTTAGGATCCTCTAGTATGTGAAAAAAAATATAAACCGAAATAAATCGGAAGGGAAACTTGTGGAACGGTGGTCGGAGAGACCCCATTCTGGACCGACTGTGATAAAAATCTTTTGTCCAATTCGAAGGTCGTTTCCTTTGTTTGACGAATTGTGATGACTTTTAGGACTCTCTGGTATGTGAAAAAAAATATAAACCGAAATAAATCGGAAGGCAAATTTGAGGAGCAGTGGTCAGAGCGACCCCATTCTGGACGCACAGTAGTAAACATCTTTCGTTGAATTCAAAGGTCGTTTCCTCTTTTTTGATGAATCGTGATGACTTTTAGGATCCTCTATGTGAAAAAAAATATGAACCGAAATAAATTAGAAGGGAAACTTGAGGAGCAGCGGTCGGAGAGACCCCATTCGGGACCGACTCTGATAAAAATCTTTCATCCAATTCGAAGTTCGTTTCCTCTTTTTTGACGAATCGTCATGACTTTAGGGATCCTCTAGTATGTGAAAAAATAGATAAACCGAAATAAATCGGAAGGGAAACTTGAGGAGCAGTGGTCGGAGAGACCCCATTCTGGACCAACTCTGATAAAAATCTTTCATCCAATTCAAAGGTCATTTCCTCTTTTTTGACGAATCGTGATGACTTTAAGGACCCTCTAGGATGTGCAAAAAAATATAAACCGAAATAAATCGGTAGGGAAACTTGAGGAGCCGTGTTCAGAGTGACCCCATTCTGGACCGACACTTGTAAAAACCTTTCATCCAATTCAAAGGTCATTTCCTCTTTTTTTATGAATCGTGATGACTTTTAGGATCCTCTAGTATGTGAAAAAATATATAAACCGAAATAAATCGGAAGGGAAACTTGAAGAGGGGTGGTCAGAGCGACCTCATTCTGGACGCACAATAGTAAAAATCTTTCGTTGAATTCAAAGGTTGTTTCCTCTTTTTTGGTGAATCGTCATGACTTTCAGGATCCTCTTGTATGTGAAAAAAATATAAGCCGAAATAAATCGGAAGGGAAATTTGAGGAGCGGTGGTCGGAGAGACCCCATTCGGGACCGACTCTGATAAAAATCTTTCATCCATTTCGAAGTTCGTTTCTTCTTTTTTGATGAATCCTGATGACGTTTTGGACTCTCTAGTATGTGAAAAAAAATATAAACCGTAATAAATCGGAACGGTAACTTGAGGAGCGGTGGTCAGAGCGACCCCATTCTGGACCGACGCTGGTAAAAATCTTTTATCCAATTCTAAGGTCATTTCCTCTTCTTTGATGAATCGTGACGACTTTAAGGACCCTCTAGGATATGAAAAAATATATAAACCGAAATAAATCGGTAGGGAAACTTGAGGAGCGGTTGTCAGAACGACCCCATTCTGGACCGACACTTGTAAAAATCTTTTATCCAATTCAAAGATTATTTCCTCTTTTTTAATTAATCCTGATGACTTTTAGGATCTTCTAGTATGTGAAGAAAAATATAAACCGAAATAAATCGGAAGGGAATCTTGAGGAGCGGTGGTCGGAGAGACCCCATTCTGGACCAACTCTGATAAAAATCTTTCATCCAATTCAAAGGTCATTTCCTCTTTTTTGACGAATCGTGATGACTTTGAGGACACTTTGAATGTGAAAAAATACATAAACCGAGATATATCGGTAGGGAAACTTGAGGAGCGGTGGTCAGAGCGACCCCATTCTGGACCGACGCTGGTAAAAATCTTTCATCGAATTCAAAGGTCATATACTCTTTTTTGACGAATCGTGATGACTTTAAGGACCATCTAGGATGTGCAAAAAATATAAACCGAAATGAATCGGAAGGGAACCTTGAGGATCGGTGGTCGGAGAAACCCCATTCGGGACCGACGCTGATAAAAATCTTTCGTCCAATTCAAAGATCGTTTCCTCTTTTTTGATGAATCTTGATGACGTTTAGGACTCTTTAGTATGTGAAAAAAAATATAAACAGTAATAAATCGGAAGGGTAACTTGAGGAGCGGTGGTCAGAGCGACACCATTCTGGACCGACGCTGGTAAAAATCTTTCATCCAATTCAAAGGGCATTTCCTCTTTCCTGAAGAATCGTGATGACTTTAAGGACCCTCTAGGATGTGAAAAAAAATATAAACCCAAATAAATCGGTAGGGAAACTTGAGGAGAGGTGGTCAGAGTGACTCCATTGTGGACCGTCACTGGTAAAAATGTTTCATCCAATTCAAAGGTGATTTCCTATTTTTTGATGAATCGTGATGACTTTTAGGATCCTCTAGTATGTGAAAAAAAATATAAACCGAAATAAATCGGTAGGGAAACTTGAGGAGCGGTGGTCAGAGCGACCCCATTCTGGACCGACGCTGGTAAAAATCTTTCAGCCAATTCTAAGGTCATTTCCTCTTTTTTGACGAATCGTGATGACTTTAAGGACCCTCTAGGATGTGCAAAAAAATATAAACCGAAATAAATCGGTAGGGAGACTTGAGGAGCGGTGGTCAGAGCGATCCCATTTTGGACCGAAACTTGTAAAAATCATTCATCCAATTCAAAAGTCATTTCCTCTTTTTTGATGAATCGTGATGACTTTTAGGATCCTCTAGTATGTGAAAAAAAATATAAACCGAAATAAATCGGAAGGGAAACTTGTGGAACGGTGGTCGGAGAGACCCCATTCTGGACCGACTGTGATAAAAATCTTTTGTCCAATTCGAAGGTCGTTTCCTTTGTTTGACGAATTGTGATGACTTTTAGGACTCTCTGGTATGTGAAAAAAAATATAAACCGAAATAAATCGGAAGGCAAATTTGAGGAGCAGTGGTCAGAGCGACCCCATTCTGGACGCACAGTAGTAAACATCTTTCGTTGAATTCAAAGGTCGTTTCCTCTTTTTTGATGAATCGTGATGACTTTTAGGATCATCTATGTGAAAAAAAATATGAACCGAAATAAATTAGAAGGGAAACTTGAGGAGCGGTGGTCGGAGAGACCCCATTCGGGACCGACTCTGATAAAAATCTTTTGTCAAATTCGAAGGTCATTTCCTTTGTTTGACGAATCGTGATGACTTTTAGGACCCTCTGGTATGTGAAAAAAAATATAAACCGAAATATAGCGGAAGGGAAACTTGAGGTGCTGTGGTCATAGCGACCCCATTCTGGACTAACTCTGGTAAAAAATCTTTCGTCCAATTCGAAGGTCGTATCCTCTTTTTTGACGAATTTTAATGACTTTTACGACTCTTTTGTTGGTGCACAAAAATATAAGCCGAAATAAATCGAAAGGGAAACTTGAGGAGAGGTGGTCACGGCGACTCCATTCTGGACCGACTCTGGTAAAAATCTTTCGTCCAATTCGAAGGTCGTTTCCTCTATTTTGACGAATCGTGATGACTTTTAGGACTCTCTAGTATGTGAAAAAATACATAAACCGAGATATATCGGTAGGGAAACTTGAGGAGCGGTGGTCAGAGCTACCCAATTCTGGACCGACGCTGGTAAAAACCTTTCATCCAATTCAAAGGTCATTTCCTCTTTTTTGATGAATCGTGATGTCTTTTAGGATCCACTAGTATGTGAAAAAAAATATAACCCGAAATAAATCGGAAGGGAAACTTGAGGAGCAGCGGTCGGAGAGACCCCATTCGGGACCGACTCTGATAAAAATCTTTCATCCAATTCGAAGTTCGTTTCCTCTTTTTTGACGAATAGTCATGACTTTAGGGATCCTCTAGTATGTGAAAAAATATATAAACCGAAATAAATCGGAAGGGAAACTTGAGGAGCAGTGGTCGGAGAGACCCCATTCTGGACCAACTCTGATAAAAATCTTTCATCCAATTCAAAGGTCATTTCCTCTTTTTTGACGAATCGTGATGACTTTGAGGACACTTTGAATGTGAAAAAATACATAAACCGAGATATATCGGTAGGGAAACTTGAGGAGCGGTGGTCAGAGCGACCCCATTCTGGACCGACGCTGGTAAAAATCTTTCATCGAATTCAAAGGTCATATCCTTTTTTTTGACGAATCGTGATGACTTTAAGGACCATCTAGGATGTGCAAAAAATATAAACCGAAATGAATCGGAAGGGAAACTTGAGGATCGGTGGTCGGAGAAACCCCATTCGGGACCGACGCTGATAAAAATCTTTCGTCCAATTCAAAGATCGTTTCCTCTTTTTTGATGAATCTTGATGACGTTTAGGACTCTTTAGTATGTGAAAAAAAATATAAACAGTAATAAATCGGAAGGGTGACTTGAGGAGCGGTGGTCAGAGCGACACCATTCTGGACCGACGCTGGTAAAAATCTTTCATCCAATTCAAAGGGCATTTCCTCTTTCCTGAAGAATCGTGATGACTTTAAGGACCCTCTAGGATGTGAAAAAAAATATAAACCCAAATAAATCGGTAGGGAAACTTGAGGAGAGGTGGTCAGAGTGACTCCATTGTGGACCGTCACTGGTAAAAATGTTTCATCCAATTCAAAGGTGATTTCCTATTTTTTTATTAATCGTGATGACTTTTAGGATCCTCTAGTATGTGAAAAAAAATATAAACCGAAATAAATCGGTAGGGAAACTTGAGGAGCGGTGGTCAGAGCGACCCCATTCTGGACCGACGCTGGTAAAAATCTTTCAGCCAATTTTAAGGTCATTTCCTCTTTTTTGACGAATCGTGATGACTTTAAGGACCCTCTAGGATGTGCAAAAAAATATAAACCGAAATAAATCGGTAGGGAGACTTGAGGAGCGGTGGTCAGAGCGATCCCATTTTGGACCGACACTTGTAAAAATCATTCATCCAATTCAAAAGTCATTTCCTCTTTTTTGATGAATCGTGATGACTTTTAGGATCCTCTAGTATGTGAAAAAAAATATAAACCGAAATAAATCGGAAGGGAAACTTGTGGAACGGTGGTCGGAGAGACCCCATTCCGGACCGACTGTGATAAAAATCTTTTGTCCAATTCGAAGGTCGTTTCCTTTGTTTGACGAATTGTGATGACTTTTAGGACTCTCTGGTATGTGAAAAAAAATATAAACCGAAATAAATCGGAAGGCAAATTTGAGGAGCAGTGGTCAGAGCGACCCCATTCTGGACGCACAGTAGTAAACATCTTTCGTTGAATTCAAAGGTCGTTTCCTCTTTTTTGATGAATCGTGATGACTTTTAGGATCCTCTATGTGAAAAAAAATATGAACCGAAATAAATTAGAAGGGAAACTTGAGGAGCGGTGGTCGGAGAGACCCCATTCGGGACCGACTCTGATAAAAATCTTTTGTCAAATTCGAAGGTCATTTCCTTTGTTTGACGAATCGTGATGACTTTTAGGACCCTCTGGTATGTGAAAAAAAATATAAACCGAAATATAGCGGAAGGGAAACTTGAGGTGCTGTGGTCATAGCGACCCCATTCTGGACTAACTCTGGTAAAAAATCTTTCGTCCAATTCGAAGGTCGTATCCTCTTTTTTGACGAATTTTAATGACTTTTACGACTCTTTTGTTGGTGCACAAAAATATAAGCCGAAATAAATCGAAAGGGAAACTTGAGGAGAGGTGGTCACAGCGACTCCATTCTGGACCGACTCTGGTAAAAATCTTTTGTCCAATTCGAAGGTCGTTTCCTCTATTTTGACGAATCGTGATAACTTTTAGGACTCTCTAGTATGTGAAAAAATACATAAACCGAGATATATCGGTAGGGAAACTTGAGGAGCGGTGGTCAGAGCTACCCAATTCTGGACCGACGCTGGTAAAAACCTTTCATCCAATTCAAAGGTCATTTCCTATTTTTTGATGAATCGTGATGTCTTTTAGGATTCACTAGTATGTGAAAAAAAATATAACCCGAAATAAATCGGAAGGGAAACTTGAGGAGCAGCGGTCGGAGAGACCCCATTCGGGACCGACTCTGATAAAAATCTTTCATCCAATTCGAAGTTCGTTTCCTCTTTTTTGACGAATCGTCATGACTTTAGGGATCCTCTAGTATGTGAAAAAATATATAAACCGAAATAAATCGGAAGGGAAACTTGAGGAGCAGTGGTCGGAGAGACCCCATTCTGGACCAACTCTGATAAAAATCTTTCATTCAATTCAAAGGTCATTTCCTCTTTTTTGACGAATCGTGATGACTTTAAGGACCCTCTAGGATGTGCAAAAAAATATAAACCGAAATAAATCGGTAGGGAAACTTGAGGAGCCGTGTTCAGAGTGACCCCATTCTGGACCGACACTTGTAAAAATCTTTCATCCAATTCAAAGGTCATTTCCTCTTTTTTTATGAATCGTGATGACTTTTAGGATCCTCTAGTATGTGAAAAAATATATAAACCGAAATAAATCGGAAGGGAAACTTGAAGAGGGGTGGTCAGAGCGACCTCATTCTGGACGCACAATAGTAAAAATCTTTCGTTGAATTTAAAGGTTGTTTCCTCTTTTTTGGTGAATCGTCATGACTTTCAGGACTCTATTGTAGGTGAAAAAAAATATAAACCGAAATAAATCGGAAGGGAAACTTGAGGAGGGGTGGTCAGATCGACCACATTCTGGACGCACACTAGTAAAAATCTTTCATTGAATTCAAAAGTCGTTTCCTCTTTTTTGATGATTCGTGATGACTTTTAGGATCCTCTTGTATGTGAAAAAAATATAAGCCGAAATAAATCGGAAGGGAAATTTGAGGAGCGGTGGTCGGAGAGACCCCATTCGGGACCGACTCTGATAAAAATCTTTCATCCATTTCGAAGTTCGTTTCTTCTTTTTTGATGAATCCTGATGACGTTTTGGACTCTCGAGTATGTGAAAAAAAATATAAACCGTAATAAATCGGAACGGTAACTTGAGGAGCGGTGGTCAGAGCGACCCCATTCTGGACCGACGCTGGTAAAAATCTTTTATCCAATTCTAAGGTCATTTCCTCTTTTTTGATGAATCGTGAGGACTTTAAGGACCCTCTAGGATATGAAAAAAATATATAAACCGAAATAAATCGGTAGGGAAACTTGAGGAGCGGTTGTCAGAACGACCCCATTCTGGACCGACACTTGTAAAAATCTTTTATCCAATTCAAAGATAATTTCCTCTTTTTTAATGAATCCTGATGACTTTTAGGATCTTCTAGTATGTGAAGAAAAATATAAACCGAAATAAATCGGAAGGGAATCTTGAGGAGCGGTGGTCGGAGAGACCCCATTCTGGACCGACGCTGGTAAAAATCTTTCAGCCAATTCTAATGTCATGTCCTCTTTTTTGACGAATCGTGATGACTTTAAGGACTCTCTAGGATGTGCAAAAAAATATAAACCGAAATAAATCGGTAGGGAGACTTGAGGAGCGGTGGTCAGAGCGATCCCATTTTGGACCGACACTTGTAAAAATCATTCATCCAATTCAAAAGTCATTTCCTCTTTTTTGATGAATCGTGATGACTTTTAGGACTCTCTAGTATGTGAAAAAATACATAAACCGAGATATATCGGTAGGGAAACTTGAGGAGCGGTGGTCAGAGCTACCCAATTCTGGACCGACGCTGGTAAAAACCTTTCATCCAATTCAAAGGTCATTTCCTCTTTTTTGATGAATCGTGATGTCTTTTAGGATCCACTAGTATGTGAAAAAAAATATAACCCGAAATAAATCGGAAGGGAAACTTGAGGAGCAGCGGTCGGAGAGACCCCATTCGGGACCGACTCTGATAAAAATCTTTCATCCAATTCGAAGTTCGTTTCCTCTTTTTTGACGAATCGTCATGACTTTAGGGATCCTCTAGTATGTGAAAAAATATATAAACCGAAATAAATCGGAAGGGAAACTTGAGGAGCAGTGGTCGGAGAGACCCCATTCTAGACCAACTCTGATAAAAATCTTTCATCCAATTCAAAGTTCGTTTCCTCTTTTTTGACGAATCGTGATGACTTTAAGGACCCTCTAGGATGTGCAAAAAAATATAAACCGAAATAAATCGGTAGGGAAACTTGAGGAGCCGTGTTCAGAGTGACCCCATTCTCGACCGACACTTGTAAAAATCTTTCAGCCAATTCAAAGGTCATTTCCTCTTTTTTTATGAATCGTGATGACTTTTAGGATCCTCTAGTATGGGAAAAAATATATAAACCGAAATAAATCGGAAGGGAAACTTGAAGAGGGGTGGTCAGAGCGACCTCATTCTGGACGCACAATAGTAAAAATCTTTCGTTGAATTTAAAGGTTGTTTCCTCTTTTTTGGTGAATCGTCATGACTTTCAGGACTCTATTGTAGGTGAAAAAAAATATAAACCGAAATAAATCGGAAGGGAAACTTGAGGAGGGGTGGTCAGATCGACCACATTCTGGACGCACACTAGTAAAAATCTTTCATTGAATTCAAAAGTCGTTTCCTCTTTTTTGATGATTCGTGATGACTTTTAGGATCCTCTTGTATGTGAAAAAAATATAAGCCGAAATAAATCGGAAGGGAAATTTGAGGAGCGGTGGTCGGAGAGAACCCATCCGGGACCGACTCTGATAAAAATCTTTCATCCATTTCGAAGTTCGTTTCTTCTTTTTTGATGAATCCTGATGACGTTTTGGACTCTCGAGTATGTGAAAAAAAATATAAACCGTAATAAATCGGAACGGTAACTTTAGGAGCGGTGGTCAGAGCGACCCCATTCTGGACCGACGCTGGTAAAAATCTTTTATCCAATTCTAAGGTCATTTCCTCTTTTTTGATGAATCGTGAGGACTTTAAGGACCCTCTAGGATATGAAAAAAATATATAAACCGAAATAAATCGGTAGGGAAACTTGAGGAGCGGTTGTCAGAACGACCCCATTCTGGACCGACACTTGTAAAAATCTTTTATCCAATTCAAAGATAATTTCCTCTTTTTTAATGAATCCTGATGACTTTTAGGATCTTCTAGTATGTGAAGAAAAATATAAACCGAAATAAATCGGAAGGGAATCTTGAGGAGCGGTGGTCGGAGAGGACCCATTCTGGACCGACGCTGGTAAAAATCTTTCAGCCAATTCTAATGTCATGTCCTCTTTTTTGACGAATCGTGATGACTTTAAGGACTCTCTAGGATGTGCAAAAAAATATAAACCGAAATAAATCGGTAGGGAGACTTGAGGAGCGGTGGTCAGAGCGATCCCATTTTGGACCGACACTTGTAAAAATCATTCATCCAATTCAAAAGTCATTTCCTCTTTTTTGATGAATCGTGATGACTTTTAGGACTCTCTAGTATGTGAAAAAATACATAAACCGAGATATATCGGTAGGGAAACTTGAGGAGCGGTGGTCAGAGCTACCCAATTCTGGACCGACGCTGGTAAAAACCTTTCATCCAATTCAAAGGTCATTTCCTCTTTTTTGATGAATCGTGATGTCTTTTAGGATCCACTAGTATGTGAAAAAAAATATAACCCGAAATAAATCGGAAGGGAAACTTGAGGAGCAGCGGTCGGAGAGACCCCATTCGGGACCGACTCTGATAAAAATCTTTCATCCAATTCGAAGTTCGTTTCCTCTTTTTTGACGAATCGTCATGACTTTAGGGATCCTCTAGTATGTGAAAAAATATATAAACCGAAATAAATCGGAAGGGAAACTTGAGGAGCAGTGGTCGGAGAGACCCCATTCCGGACCGACTGTGATAAAAATCTTTTGTCCAATTCGAAGGTCGTTTCCTTTGTTTGACGAATTGTGATGACTTTTAGGACTCTCTGGTATGTGAAAAAAAATATAAACCGAAATAAATCGGAAGGCAAATTTGAGGAGCAGTGGTCAGAGCGACCCCATTCTGGACGCACAGTAGTAAACATCTTTCGTTGAATTCAAAGGTCGTTTCCTCTTTTTTGATGAATCGTGATGACTTTTAGGATCCTCTATGTGAAAAAAAATATGAACCGAAATAAATTAGAAGGGAAACTTGAGGAGCGGTGGTCGGAGAGACCCCATTCGGGACCGACTCTGATAAAAATCTTTTGTCAAATTCGAAGGTCATTTCCTTTGTTTGACGAATCGTGATGACTTTTAGGACCCTCTGGTATGTGAAAAAAAATATAAACCGAAATATAGCGGAAGGGAAACTTGAGGTGCTGTGGTCATAGCGACCCCATTCTGGACTAACTCTGGTAAAAAATCTTTCGTCCAATTCGAAGGTCGTATCCTCTTTTTTGACGAATTTTAATGACTTTTACGACTCTTTTGTTGGTGCACAAAAATATAAGCCGAAATAAATCGAAAGGGAAACTTGAGGAGAGGTGGTCACAGCGACTCCATTCTGGACCGACTCTGGTAAAAATCTTTTGTCCAATTCGAAGGTCGTTTCCTCTATTTTGACGAATCGTGATGACTTTTAGGACTCTCTAGTATGTGAAAAAATACATAAACCGAGATATATCGGTAGGGAAACTTGAGGAACGGTGGTCAGAGCTACCCAATTCTGGACCGACGCTGGTAAAAACCTTTCATCCAATTCAAAGGTCATTTCCTATTTTTTGATGAATCGTGATGTCTTTTAGGATTCACTAGTATGTGAAAAAAAATATAACCCGAAATAAATCGGAAGGGAAACTTGAGGAGCAGCGGTCGGAGAGACCCCATTCGGGACCGACTCTGATAAAAATCTTTCATCCAATTCGAAGTTCGTTTCCTCTTTTTTGACGAATCGTCATGACTTTAGGGATCCTCTAGTATGTGAAAAAATATATAAACCGAAATAAATCGGAAGGGAAACTTGAGGAGCAGTGGTCGGAGAGACCCCATTCTGGACCAACTCTGATAAAAATCTTTCATTCAATTCAAAGGTCATTTCCTCTTTTTTGACGAATCGTGATGACTTTTAGGATCCTCTAGTATGTGAAAAAAAATATAACCCGAAATAAATCTAAAGGGAAAGTTGAGGAGCGATGATCAGAGCGACCCCATTCTGGACGCACACTAGTAAAAATCTTTCGTTGAATTCAAAGGTTGTTTCCTCTTTTTTGATGAATCGTGATGACTTTTAGGATCCTCTAGTATGTGAAAAAAAATATAAACCGAAATAAATCTAAAGGGAAAGTTGAGGAGCGATGATCAGAGCGACCCTATTCTGGACCGACTATGATAAAAATCTTTCGCCCAATTCGAAGGTCGTATCCTCTTGTTTGACGAATCGTGATGACTTTTAGGACCCTCTAGTATGTGAAAAAAAATATAAACTGAAATAAGTCGAAAGGGAAATTTGCGAAGCGGTGGTCAGAGCGACCCCATTCTGGACCGACTCTGGTACAAACCTTTCGTCCAATTCAAAGGTCGTTTCCTCTTTTTTGACGAATCGTGATGACTTTTAGCACTCTCTAGTATGTGAAAAAATACATAAACCGAGATATATCGGTAGGGAAACTTGAGGAGCGGTGGTCAGAGCGACCCCATTCTGGACCGACGCTGGTAAAAATCTTTCATCCAATTCAAAGGTCATTTCCTCTTTTTTGATGAATCGTGATGACTTTAAGGACCCTCTTGAATGTGAAAAATAAATAAACCGAAATAAATCGGTCGGGAAACTTGAGGAGCGGTGGTCAGAGCGACCCCATTCTGGACCGACACTTGTAAAAATCTTCCATCCAATTCAAAGGTCATTTCCTCTTTTTTGATGAATCGTGATGTCTTTTAGGATCCTCTAGTATGTGAAAAAAAATATAAACCGAAATAAATCGCAAGGGAAACTTGAGGAGCGGCGGTCGGAGAGACCCCATTCGGGACTGACCCTGATAAAAATCTTTTATCCAATTCGAAGTTCGTTTCCTCTTTTTTGATGAATCCTGATGATGTTTAGAACTCTCTAGTATGTGAAAAAAAATATAAACCGTAATAAATCCGAAGGGTAACTTGAGGAGAGTTTGTCAGAGCGACTCCATTCTGGACCGACACTGGTAAAAATCTTTCGTCCAATTGGAAGGTCGTTTCCTCTTTTTTGACGAATCGTGATTACTTTTAGGACTCTCTAGTATGTGAAAAAATACATAAACCGAGATATATCGCTGGGAAAGGGAAAGGGAAACTTGAGGAGAGGTGGTCAGAGAGACTCCATTCGGGACCGACTCTGATAAAAATCTTCCATCCTTTTCGAAGTTCGTTTCCTCTTTTTTGATGAATCCTGATGACGTTTAGGACTCTTTAGTATGTGAAAACAAATATAAACCGTAATAAATCGGAACGGTAACTTGAGGAGCGGTGGTCAGAGCGACCCCATTCTGGACGTCGGTCCAAATCGCTACGGCTGGTAAAAATCTTTTATCCAATTCAAAGGTCATTTCCTCTTTTTTGATGAATCGTGACGACATTAAGGACCCTCTAGGATGTGAAAAAAAATATAAACCGAATTAAATCGGTAGGGAAACTTGAGCAGCGGTTGTCAGAACGACCCCATTCTGGACCGACACTTGTAAAAATCTTTCATCCAATTCAAAGATCATTTCCTGTTTTTTAATGAATCTTGATGACTTTTAGGATCTTCTAGTATGTGAAAAAAAATATAAACCGAAATGAATCGGAAGGGAATCTAGAGGAGCGGTGGTCAGAGCGACCCCATTCTGGACCGACACTTGAAGAAATCTTTCATCCAATTCAAAAGTCATTTCCTCTTGTTTAATGAACCGTGATGACTTTTAGGATCCTCTAGCATGTGAAAAAAAATATAAACCGAAATAAATCGAAAGGGAAACTTGAGGAGCAGTGGTCAGAGCGACCCCATTCTGGACGCACACTAGTAAAAATCTTTCGTTGAACTCAAAGGTCGTTCCCTCTTTTTTGGTGAATCGTCATGACTTTTAGGATTCTATTGTAGGTGAAAAAAAATATAAACCGAAATAAATCGGAAGGGAAATTTGAGGAGGGGTGGTCAGAGCGACCACATTCTGAACGCACACTAGTAAAAATCTTTCGTTGAATTCAAAAGTCGTTTCCCCTTTTTTGATGAATCGTGATGACTTTTAGGATCCTCTAGTATGTGAAAAAAAATATAAACCGAAATAAATCGGAAGGGAAACTTGTGGAACGGTGGTCGGAGAGACCCCATTCTGGACCGACTGTGATAAAAATCTTTTGTCCAATTCGAAGGTCGTTTCCTTTGTTTGACGAATTGTGATGACTTTTAGGACTCTCTGGTATGTGAAAAAAAATATAAACCGAAATAAATCGGAAGGCAAATTTGAGGAGCAGTGGTCAGAGCGACCCCATTCTGGACGCACAGTAGTAAACATCTTTCGTTGAATTCAAAGGTCGTTTCCTCTTTTTTGATGAATCGTGATGACTTTTAGGATCCTCTATGTGAAAAAAAATATGAACCGAAATAAATTAGAAGGGAAACTTGAGGAGCGGTGGTCGGAGAGACCCCATTCGGGACCGACTCTGATAAAAATCTTTTGTCAAATTCGAAGGTCATTTCCTTTGTTTGACGAATCGTGATGACTTTTAGGACCCTCTGGTATGTGAAAAAAAAAATAAACCGAAATATAGCGGAAGGGAAACTTGAGGTGCTGTGGTCATAGCGACCCCATTCTGGACTAACTCTGGTAAAAAATCTTTCGTCCAATTCGAAGGTCGTATCCTCTTTTTTGACGAATTTTAATGACTTTTACGACTCTTTTGGTGGTGCACAAAAATATAAGCCGAAATAAATCGAAAGGGAAACTTGAGGAGAGGTGGTCACAGCGACTCCATTCTGGACCGACTCTGGTAAAAATCTTTCGTCCAATTCGAAGGTCGTTTCCTGTATTTTGACGAATCGTGATGACTTTTAGGACTCTCTAGTATGTGAAAAAATACATAAACCGAGATATATCGGTAGGGAAACTTGAGGAGCGGTGGTCAGAGCTACCTAATTCTGGACCGACGCTGGTAAAAACCTTTCATCCAATTCAAAGGTCATTTCCTCTTTTTTGATGAATCGTGATGTCTTTTAGGATCCACTAGTATGTGAAAAAAAATATAACCCGAAATAAATCGGAAGGGAAACTTGAGGAGCAGCGGTCGGAGAGACCCCATTCGGGACCGACTCTGATAAAAATCTTTCATCCAATTCGAAGTTCGTTTCCTCTTTTTTGACGAATCGTCATGACTTTAGGGATCCTCTAGTATGTGAAAAAATATATAAACCGAAATAAATCGGAAGGGAAACTTGAGGAGCAGTGGTCGGAGAGACCCCATTCTGGACCAACTTTGATAAAAATCTTTCATCCAATTCAAAGGTCATTTCCTCTTTTTTGACGAATCGTGATGACTTTGAGGACACTTTGAATGTGAAAAAATACATAAACCGAGATATATCGGTAGGGAAACTTGAGGAGCGGTGGTCAGAGCGACCCCATTCTGGACCGACGCTGGTAAAAATCTTTCATCGAATTCAAAGGTCATATCCTCTTTTTTGACGAATCGTGATGACTTTAAGAACCATCTAGGATGTGCAAAAAATATAAACCGAAATGAATCGGAAGGGAAACTTGAGGATCGGTGGTCGGAGAAACCCCATTCGGGACCGACGCTGATAAAAATCTTTCGTCCAATTCAAAGATCGTTTCCTCTTTTTTGATGAATCTTGATGACGTTTAGGACTCTTTAGTATGTGAAAAAAAATATAAACAGTAAGAAATCGGAAGGGTAACTTGAGGAGCGGTGGTCAGAGCGACACCATTCTGGACCGACGCTGGTAAAAATCTTTCATCCAATTCAAAGGGCATTTCCTCTTTCCTGAAGAATCGTGATGACTTTAAGGACCCTCTAGGATGTGAAAAAAAATATAAACCCAAATAAATCGGTAGGGAAACTTGAGGAGAGGTGGTCAGAGTGACTCCATTGTGGACCGTCACTGGTAAAAATGTTTCATCCAATTCAAAGGTGATTTCCTATTTTTTTATTAATCGTGATGACTTTTAGGATCCTCTAGTATGTGAAAAAAAATATAAACCGAAATAAATCGGTAGGGAAACTTGAGGAGCGGTGGTCAGAGCGACCCCATTCTGGACCGACGCTGGTAAAAATCTTTCAGCCAATTCTAAGGTCATTTCCTCTTTTTTGACGAATCGTGATGACTTTAAGGACCCTCTAGGATGTGCAAAAAAATATAAACCGAAATAAATCGGTAGGGAGACTTGAGGAGCGGTGGTCAGAGCGATCCCATTTTGGACCGACACTTGTAAAAATCATTCATCCAATTCAAAAGTCATTTCCTCTTTTTTGATGAATCGTGATGACTTTTAGGATCCTCTAGTATGTGAAAAAAAATATAAACCGAAATAAATCGGAAGGGTAACTTGTGGAACGGTGGTCGGAGAGACCCCATTCCGGACCGACTGTGATAAAAATCTTTTGTCCAATTCGAAGGTCGTTTCCTTTGTTTGACGAATTGTGATGACTTTTAGGACTCTCTGGTATGTGAAAAAAAATATAAACCGAAATAAATCGGAAGGCAAATTTGAGGAGCAGTGGTCAGAGCGACCCCATTCTGGACGCACAGTAGTAAACATCTTTCGTTGAATTCAAAGGTCGTTTCCTCTTTTTTGATGAATCGTGATGACTTTTAGGATCCTCTATGTGAAAAAAAATATGAACCGAAATAAATTAGAAGGGAAACTTGAGGAGCGGTGGTCGGAGAGACCCCATTCGGGACCGACTCTGATAAAAATCTTTTGTCAAATTCGAAGGTCATTTCCTTTGTTTGACGAATCGTGATGACTTTTAGGACCCTCTGGTATGTGAAAAAAAATATAAACCGAAATATAGCGGAAGGGAAACTTGAGGTGCTGTGGTCATAGCGACCCCATTCTGGACTAACTCTGGTAAAAAATCTTTCGTCCAATTCGAAGGTCGTATCCTCTTTTTTGACGAATTTTAATGACTTTTACGACTCTTTTGTTGGTGCACAAAAATATAAGCCGAAATAAATCGAAAGGGAAACTTGAGGAGAGGTGGTCACAGCGACTCCATTCTGGACCGACTCTGGTAAAAATCTTTTGTCCAATTCGAAGGTCGTTTCCTCTATTTTGACGAATCGTGATTACTTTTAGGACTCTCTAGTATGTGAAAAAATACATAAACCGAGATATATCGGTAGGGAAACTTGAGGAGCGGTGGTCAGAGCTACCCAATTCTGGACCGACGCTGGTAAAAACCTTTCATCCAATTCAAAGGTCATTTCCTATTTTTTGATGAATCGTGATGTCTTTTAGGATTCACTAGTATGTCAAAAAAAATATAACCCGAAATAAATCGGAAGGGAAACTTGAGGAGCAGCGGTCGGAGAGACCCCATTCGGGACCGACTCTGATAAAAATCTTTCATCCAATTCGAAGTTCGTTTCCTCTTTTTTGACGAATCGTCATGACTTTAGGGATCCTCTAGTATGTGAAAAAATATATAAACCGAAATAAATCGGAAGGGAAACTTGAGGAGCAGTGGTCGGAGAGACCCCATTCTGGACCAACTCTGATAAAAATCTTTCATTCAATTCAAAGGTCATTTCCTCTTTTTTGACGAATCGTGATGACTTTAAGGACCCTTTAGGATGTGCAAAAAAATATAAACCGAAATAAATCGGTAGGGAAACTTGAGGAGCGGTTGTCAGAACGACCCCATTCTGGACCGACACTTGTAAAAATCTTTTATCCAATTCAAAGATTATTTCCTCTTTTTTAATGAATCCTGATGACTTTCAGGATCCTCTAGTATGTGAAAAAAAATATAATCCGAAATAAATCGGAAGGGAAACTTGAGGAACGGCGGTCGGAGAGACCCCATTCGGGACCGACTCTGATAAAAATCTTTCATCCAATTCGAAGTTCGTTTCCTCTTTTTTTATAAATCCTGATGATGTTTAGAACTCTCTAGTATGTGAAAAAAAATATAAACCGTAATAAATCCGAAGGGTAACTTGAGGAGAGGTGGTCAGAGTGGCTCCATTCTGGACCGACACTGGTAAAAATCTTTCGTCCAATTCGAATGCCGTTTCTTCTTTTTTGACGAATCGTGATGACTTTGAGGACTCTCTTAAATGTAAAAAAAAACATAAACCGAGATATATCGGTTGGTAAACTTGAGGAGCGGTGGTCAGAGCGACCCCATTCTGGACCGACGCTGGTAAAAATCTTTCATCGAATTCAAAGGTCATTTCCTTTTTTTTGACGAATCGTCATGACTTTAAGGACCCTCTAGTATGTGCAAAAAAATATAAACCGAAATAAATCGGTAGGGAAACTTGAGGAGCGGTGGTCAGAGTGACCCCATTCTGAACCGACAGTTGTAAAAATCTTGCATCCAATTCAAAGGTCATTTCCTCTTTTTTGATGAATCGTGATGACTTTTAGGATCCTGTAGTATGTGAAAAAAAATATGAACCGAAATAAATTGGAAGGGAAACTTGAGGAGCGGTGGTCGGAGAGACCCCATTCTGGACCGACTCTGATAAAAATCTTTTGTCAAATTCGAAGGTCATTTCCTTTGTTTGACGAATCGTGATGACTTTTAGGACCCTCTGGTATGTGAAAAAAAATATAAACCGAAATATAGCGGAATGGAAACTTGAGGAGCAGTAGGTCATAGCGACCCCATTCTGGACTAACTCTGGTAAAAAATCTTTCGTCCAATTCGAAGGTCGTATCCTCTTTTTTAACGAATTTTTATGACTTGTAGGACTCTTTTCTTGGTGCACAAAAATATAAACCGAAATAAATCGAAAGGGAAACTTGAGGAGAGGTGGTCAGAGCGACTCCATTCTGGACCGACTCTGGTAAAAATCTTTCGTCCAATTCGAAGGTCGTTTCCTCTATTTAGACGAATCGTGATGACTTTTAGGACTCTCTAGTATGTGAAAAAATACATAAACCGAGATATATCGGTAGGGAAACTTGAGGAGCGGTGGTCAGAGCGACCCCATTCTGAACCGACAGTTGTAAAAATCTTGCATCCAATTCAAAGGTCATTTCCTCTTTTTTGATGAATCGTGATGACTTTTAGGATCCTGTAGTATGTGAAAAAAAATATGAACCGAAATAAATTGGAAGGGAAACTTGAGGAGCGGTGGTCGGAGAGACCCCATTCTGGACCGACTCTGATAAAAATCTTTCGTCCAATTCGAAGGTCGTTTCCTCTATTTTGACGAATCGTGATGACTTTTAGGACCCTCTGGTATGTGAAAAAAAATATAATCCGAAATATAGCGGAAGGTAAACTTGAGGAGCAGTGGTCATAGCGACCCCATTCTGGACTAACTCTGGTAAAAAATCTTGCGTCCAATTCGAAGGTCGTATCCACTTTTTTGACGAATTTTTATGACTTTTAGGACTTCTTTGTTGGTGCACAAAAATATAACCCGAAATAAATCGAAAGGGAAACTTTAGGAGAGGTGGTCAGAGCGACTCCATTCTGGACCGACTCTGGTAAAAATCTTTCGTCCAATTCGAAGGTCGTTTCCTCTATTTAGACGAATCGTGATGACTTTTAGGACTCTCTAGTATGTGAAAAAATACATAAACCGAGATATATCGGTAGGGAAACTTGAGGAGCGGTGGTCAGAGCGACCCCATTCTGGACCGACGCTGGTAAAAATCTTTCATCCAATTCAAAGGTCATTTCCACTTTTTTGACGAATGGTGATGACTTTTAGGACCCTCTTGAATGTGAAAAAATAAATAAACCGTAATAAATCGGTAGGGAAACTTGAGGAGCGGTGGTCAGAGCGACCCCATTCTGGACCGACACTTGTAAAAATCTTTCATCCAATTCAAAGGTCATTTCCTCTTTTTTGATGAATCGTGATGACTTTTAGGATCCTCTAGTATGTGAAAAAATATATAAACCGAAATAAATCGGAAGGGAAACTTGAAGAGGGGTGGTCAGAGCGACCTCATTCTGGACGCACACTAGTAAAAATCTTTCGTTGAATTCAAAGGTTGTTTCCTCTTTTTTGATGAATCGTGATGACTTTTAGGATCCTCTAGTATGTGAAAAAAAATATAAACCGAAATAAATCTGAAGGGAAAGTTGAGGAGCGATGATCAGAGCGACCCCATTCTGGACCGACTATGATAAAAATCTTTCGCCCAATTCGAAGGTCGTATCCTCTTTTTTGACGAATCGTGATGACTTTTAGGACTCTCTAGTATGTGAAAAAATACATAAACCGAGATATATCGGTAGGGAAACTTGAGGAGCGGTGGTCAGAGCGACCCCATTCTGGACCGACGCTGGTAAAAATCTTTCATCCAATTCAAAGGTCATTTCCTATTTTTTGACGAATCGTGATGACTTTAAGGACCCTCTAGTATGTGAAAAAAAATATAAACCGAAATAAATCGGAAGGGAAACTTGAGGAGCGGCGGTCGGAGAGACCCCATTCGGGACTGACCCTGATAAAAATCTTTTATCCAATTCGAAGCTCGTTTCCTCTTTTTTGATGAATCCTGATGATGTTTAGAACTCTCTAGTATGTGAAAAAAAATATAAACCGTAATAAATCCGAAGGGTAACTTGAGGAGAGGTGGTCAGAGCGACTCCATTCTGGACCGACACTGGTAAAAATCTTTCGTCCAATTCGAAGGTCGTTTCCTCTTTTTTGACGAATCGTGATTACTTTTAGGACTCTCTAGTATGTGAAAAAATACATAAACCGAGATATATCGCTGGGAAAGGGAAAGGGAAACTTGAGGAGAGGTGGTCAGAGTGACTCCATTCTGGACCGACTCTGGTAAAAATCTTTCGTCCAATTCGAAGGTCGTTTCCTCTTTTTTGACGAATCGTGATGACTTTTAGGACTCTCTAGTATGTGAAAAAATACATAAACCGAGATATATCGGTAGGGAAACTTGAGGAGCGGTGGTCAGAGCGACCCCATTCTGAACCGACGCTGGTAAAAATCGTTCATTCAATTCAAAGGTCATTTCCTCTTTTTTGACGAATCGTGATGACTTTTAGGATCCTCTAGTATGTGAAAAAAAATATAAACCGAAATAAATCGGAAGGGAAACTTGAGGGACGGTGGTCGGAGAGACCCCATTCTGGACCGACTCTGATAAAAATCTCTCGTCCAATTCGAATGTCGTTTCCTCTTTTTTGACGAATCGTGATGACTTTGAGGACACTTTGTATGTGAAAAAACACATAAACCGAGATATATCGGTAGGGAAACTTGAGGAGCGGTGGTCTGAGCGACCCCATTCTGGAACGACGCTGGTAAAAATCTTTCAGCCAATTCTAAGGTCATTTCCTCTTTTTTGACGAATCGTGATGACTTTAAGGACCCTCTAGGATGTGCAAAAAAATATAAACCGAAATGAATCGGAAGGGAATCTAGAGGAGCGGTGGTCAGAGCGACCCCATTCTGGACCGACACTTGAAGAAATCTTTCATCCAATTCAAAAGTCATTTCCTCTTGTTTAATGAACCGTGATGACTTTTAGGATCCTCTAGCATGTGAAAAAAAATATAAACCGAAATAAATCGGAAGGGAAACTTGAGGAGCAGTGGTCAGAGCGACCCCATTCTGGACGCACACTAGTAAAAATCTTTCGTTGAACTCAAAGGTCGTTTCCTCTTTTTTGGTGAATCGTCATGACTTTTAGGATTCTATTGTAGGTGAAAAAAAATATAAACCGAAATAAATCGGAAGGGAAATTTGAGGAGGGGTGGTCAGAGCGACCACATTCTGAACGCACACTAGTAAAAATCTTTCGTTGAATTCAAAAGTCGTTTCCCCTTTTTTGATGAATCGTGATGACTTTTAGGATCCTCTAGTATGTGAAAAAAAATATAAACCGAAATAAATCGGAAGGGAAACTTGTGGAACGGTGGTCGGAGAGACCCCATTCTGGACCGACTGTGATAAAAATCTTTTGTCCAATTCGAAGGTCGTTTCCTTTGTTTGACGAATTGTGATGACTTTTAGGACTCTCTGGTATGTGAAAAAAAATATAAACCGAAATAAATCGGAAGGCAAATTTGAGGAGCAGTGGTCAGAGCGACCCCATTCTGGACGCACAGTAGTAAACATCTTTCGTTGAATTCAAAGGTCGTTTCCTCTTTTTTGATGAATCGTGATGACTTTTAGGATCCTCTATGTGAAAAAAAATATGAACCGAAATAAATTAGAAGGGAAACTTGAGGAGCGGTGGTCGGAGAGACCCCATTCGGGACCGACTCTGATAAAAATCTTTTGTCAAATTCGAAGGTCATTTCCTTTGTTTGACGAATCGTGATGACTTTTAGGACCCTCTGGTATGTGAAAAAAAATATAAACCGAAATATAGCGGAAGGGAAACTTGAGGTGCTGTGGTCATAGCGACCCCATTCTGGACTAACTCTGGTAAAAAATCTTTCGTCCAATTCGAAGGTCGTATCCTCTTTTTTGACGAATTTTAATGACTTTTACGACTCTTTTGGTGGTGCACAAAAATATAAGCCGAAATAAATCGAAAGGGAAACTTGAGGAGAGGTGGTCACAGCGACTCCATTCTGGACCGACTCTGGTAAAAATCTTTCGTCCAATTCGAAGGTCGTTTCCTGTATTTTGACGAATCGTGATGACTTTTAGGACTCTCTAGTATGTGAAAAAATACATAAACCGAGATATATCGGTAGGGAAACTTGAGGAGCGGTGGTCAGAGCTACATAATTCTGGACCGACGCTGGTAAAAACCTTTCATCCAATTCAAAGGTCATTTCCTCTTTTTTGATGAATCGTGATGTCTTTTAGGATCCACTAGTATGTGAAAAAAAATATAACCCGAAATAAATCGGAAGGGAAACTTGAGGAGCAGCGGTCGGAGAGACCCCATTCGGGACCGACTCTGATAAAAATCTTTCATCCAATTCGAAGTTCGTTTCCTCTTTTTTGACGAATCGTCATGACTTTAGGGATCCTCTAGTATGTGAAAAAATATATAAACCGAAATAAATCGGAAGGGAAACTTGAGGAGCAGTGGTCGGAGAGACCCCATTCTGGACCAACTTTGATAAAAATCTTTCATCCAATTCAAAGGTCATTTCCTCTTTTTTGACGAATCGTGATGACTTTGAGGACACTTTGAATGTGAAAAAATACATAAACCGAGATATATCGGTAGGGAAACTTGAGGAGCGGTGGTCAGAGCGACCCCATTCTGGACCGACGCTGGTAAAAATCTTTCATCGAATTCAAAGGTCATATCCTCTTTTTTGACGAATCGTGATGACTTTAAGAACCATCCAGGATGTGCAAAAAATATAAACCGAAATGAATCGGAAGGGAAACTTGAGGATCGGTGGTCGGAGAAACCCCATTCGGGACCGACGCTGATAAAAATCTTTCGTCCAATTCAAAGATCGTTTCCTCTTTTTTGATGAATCTTGATGACGTTTAGGACTCTTTAGTATGTGAAAAAAAATATAAACAGTAAGAAATCGGAAGGGTAACTTGAGGAGCGGTGGTCAGAGCGACACCATTCTGGACCGACGCTGGTAAAAATCTTTCATCCAATTCAAAGGGCATTTCCTCTTTCCTGAAGAATCGTGATGACTTCAAGGACCCTCTAGGATGTGAAAAAAAATATAAACCCAAATAAATCGGTAGGGAAACTTGAGGAGAGGTGGTCAGAGTGACTCCATTGTGGACCGTCACTGGTAAAAATGTTTCATCCAATTCAAAGGTGATTTCCTATTTTTTTATTAATCGTGATGACTTTTAGGATCCTCTAGTATGTGAAAAAAAATATAAACCGAAATAAATCGGTAGGGAAACTTGAGGAGCGGTGGTCAGAGCGACCCCATTCTGGACCGACGCTGGTAAAAATCTTTCAGCCAATTCTAAGGTCATTTCCTCTTTTTTGACGAATCGTGATGACTTTAAGGACCCTCTAGGATGTGCAAAAAAATATAAACCGAAATAAATCGGTAGGGAGACTTGAGGAGCGGTGGTCAGAGCGATCCCATTTTGGACCGACACTTGTAAAAATCATTCATCCAATTCAAAAGTCATTTCCTCTTTTTTGATGAATCGTGATGACTTTTAGGATCCTCTAGTATGTGAAAAAAAATATAAACCGAAATAAATCGGAAGGGTAACTTGTGGAACGGTGGTCGGAGAGACCCCATTCCGGACCGACTGTGATAAAAATCTTTTGTCCAATTCGAAGGTCGTTTCCTTTGTTTGACGAATTGTGATGACTTTTAGGACTCTCTGGTATGTGAAAAAAAATATAAACCGAAATAAATCGGAAGGCAAATTTGAGGAGCAGTGGTCAGAGCGACCCCATTCTGGACGCACAGTAGTAAACATCTTTCGTTGAATTCAAAGGTCGTTTCCTCTTTTTTGATGAATCGTGATGACTTTTAGGATCCTCTATGTGAAAAAAATATGAACCGAAATAAATTAGAAGGGAAACTTGAGGAGCGGTGGTCGGAGAGACCCCATTCGGGACCGACTCTGATAAAAATCTTTTGTCAAATTCGAAGGTCATTTCCTTTGTTTGACGAATCGTGATGACTTTTAGGACCCTCTGGTATGTGAAAAAAAATATAAACCGAAATATAGCGGAAGGGAAACTTGAGGTGCTGTGGTCATAGCGACCCCATTCTGGACTAACTCTGGTAAAAAATCTTTCGTCCAATTCGAAGGTCGTATCCTCTTTTTTGACGAATTTTAATGACTTTTACGACTCTTTTGTTGGTGCACAAAAATATAATCCGAAATAAATCGAAAGGGAAACTTGAGGAGAGGTGGTCACAGCGACTCCATTCTGGACCGACTCTGGTAAAAATCTTTTGTCCAATTCGAAGGTCGTTTCCTCTATTTTGACGAATCTCGATGACTTTTAGGACTCTCTAGTATGTGAAAAAATACATAAACCGAGATATATCGGTAGGGAAACTTGAGGAGCGGTGGTCAGAGCTACCCAATTCTGGACCGACGCTGGTAAAAACCTTTCATCCAATTCAAAGGTCATTTCCTATTTTTTGATGAATCGTGATGTCTTTTAGGATTCACTAGTATGTGAAAAAAAATATAACCCGAAATAAATCGGAAGGGAAACTTGAGGAGCAGCGGTCGGAGAGACCCCATTCGGGACCGACTCTGATAAAAATCTTTCATCCAATTCGAAGTTCGTTTCCTCTTTTTTGACGAATCGTCATGACTTTAGGGATCCTCTAGTATGTGAAAAAATATATAAACCGAAATAAATCGGAAGGGAAACTTGAGGAGCAGTGGTCGGAGAGACCCCATTCTGGACCAACTCTGATAAAAATCTTTCATTCAATTCAAAGGTCATTTCCTCTTTTTTGACGAATCGTGATGACTTTAAGGACCCTTTAGGATGTGCAAAAAAATATAAACCGAAATAAATCGGTAGGGAAACTTGAGGAGCGGTTGTCAGAACGACCCCATTCTGGACCGACACTTGTAAAAATCTTTTATCCAATTCAAAGATTATTTCCTCTTTTTTAATGAATCCTGATGACTTTCAGGATCCTCTAGTATGTGAAAAAAAATATAATCCGAAATAAATCGGAAGGGAAACTTGAGGAACGGCGGTCGGAGAGACCCCATTCGGGACCGACTCTGATAAAAATCTTTCATCCAATTCGAAGTTCGTTTCCTCTTTTTTTATAAATCCTGATGATGTTTAGAACTCTCTAGTATGTGAAAAAAAATATAAACCGTAATAAATCCGAAGGGTAACTTGAGGAGAGGTGGTCAGAGTGGCTCCATTCTGGACCGACACTGGTAAAAATCTTTCGTCCAATTCGAATGCCGTTTCTTCTTTTTTGACGAATCGTGATGACTTTGAGGACTCTCTTAAATGTAAAAAAAAACATAAACCGAGATATATCGGTTGGTAAACTTGAGGAGCGGTGGTCAGAGCGACCCCATTCTGGACCGACGCTGGTAAAAATCTTTCATCGAATTCAAAGGTCATTTCCTTTTTTTTGACGAATCGTCATGACTTTAAGGACCCTCTAGTATGTGCAAAAAAATATAAACCGAAATAAATCGGTAGGGAAACTTGAGGAGCGGTGGTCAGAGTGACCCCATTCTGAACCGACAGTTGTAAAAATCTTGCATCCAATTCAAAGGTCATTTCCTCTTTTTTGATGAATCGTGATGACTTTTAGGATCCTGTAGTATGTGAAAAAAAATATGAACCGAAATAAATTGGAAGGGAAACTTGAGGAGCGGTGGTCGGAGAGACCCCATTCTGGACCGACTCTGATAAAAATCTTTTGTCAAATTCGAAGGTCATTTCCTTTGTTTGACGAATCGTGATGACTTTTAGGACCCTCTGGTATGTGAAAAAAAATATAAACCGAAATATAGCGGAATGGAAACTTGAGGAGCAGTAGGTCATAGCGACCCCATTCTGGACTAACTCTGGTAAAAAATCTTTCGTCCAATTCGAAGGTCGTATCCTCTTTTTTAACGAATTTTTATGACTTGTAGGACTCTTTTCTTGGTGCACAAAAATATAAACCGAAATAAATCGAAAGGGAAACTTGAGGAGAGGTGGTCAGAGCGACTCCATTCTGGACCGACTCTGGTAAAAATCTTTCGTCCAATTCGAAGGTCGTTTCCTCTATTTAGACGAATCGTGATGACTTTTAGGACTCTCTAGTATGTGAAAAAATACATAAACCGAGATATATCGGTAGGGAAACTTGAGGAGCGGTGGTCAGAGCGACCCCATTCTGGACCGACGCTGGTAAAAATCTTTCATCCAATTCAAAGGTCATTTCCTCTTTTTTGACGAATGGTGATGACTTTAAGGACCCTCTTGAATGTGAAAAAATAAATAAACCGAAATAAATCGGTAGGGAAACTTGAGGAGCGGTGGTCAGAGTGACCCCATTCTGGACCGACACTTGTAAAAATCTTTCATCCAATCCAACGGTCATTTCCTCTTTTTTGATGAATCGTGATGATTTCTAGGATCTTCTAGTATGTGAAAAAATATATAAACCGAAATAAATTGGAAGGGAAACTTGAGGAGCGGTGGTCGGAGAGACCCCATTCTGGACCGACTCTGATAAAAATCTTTTGTCAAATTCGAAGGTCATTTCCTTTGTTTGACGAATCGTGATGACTTTTAGGACCCTCTGGTATGTGAAAAAAAATATAATCCGAAATATAGCGGAAGGTAAACTTGAGGAGCAGTGGTCATAGCGACCCCATTCTGGACTAACTCTGGTAAAAAATCTTGCGTCCAATTCGAAGGTCGTATCCACTTTTTTGACGAATTTTTATGACTTTTAGGACTTCTTTGTTGGTGCACAAAAATATAACCCGAAATAAATCGAAAGGGAAACTTTAGGAGAGGTGGTCAGAGCGACTCCATTCTGGACCGACTCTGGTAAAAATCTTTCGTCCAATTCGAAGGTCGTTTCCTCTATTTAGACGAATCGTGATGACTTTTAGGACTCTCTAGTATGTGAAAAAATACATAAACCGAGATATATCGGTAGGGAAACTTGAGGAGCGGTGGTCAGAGCGACCCCATTCTGGACCGACGCTGGTAAAAATCTTTCATCCAATTCAAAGGTCATTTCCACTTTTTTGACGAATGGTGATGACTTTAAGGACCCTCTTGAATGTGAAAAAATAAATAAACCGTAATAAATCGGTAGGGAAACTTGAGGAGCGGTGGTCAGAGCGACCCCATTCTGGACCGACACTTGTAAAAATCTTTCATCCAATTCAAAGGTCATTTCCTCTTTTTTGATGAATCGTGATGACTTTTAGGATCCTCTGGTATGTGAAAAAATATATAAACCGAAATAAATCGGAAGGGAAACTTGAAGAGGGGTGGTCAGAGCGACCTCATTCTGGACGCACACTAGTAAAAATCTTTCGTTGAATTCAAAGGTTGTTTCCTCTTTTTTGATGAATCGTGATGACTTTTAGGATCCTCTAGTATGTGAAAAAAAATATAAACCGAAATAAATCTGAAGGGAAAGTTGAGGAGCGATGATCAGAGCGACCCCATTCTGGACCGACGCTGGTAAAAATCTTTCATCCAATTCAAAGGTCATTTCCTATTTTTTGACGAATCGTGATGACTTTAAGGACCCTCTAGTATGTGAAAAAAAATATAAACCGAAATAAATCGGTAGGGAGACTTGAGGAGCGGTGGTCAGAGCGATCCCATTTTGGACCGACACTTGTAAAAATCATTCATCCAATTCAAAAGTCATTTCCTCTTTTTTGATGAATCGTGATGACTTTTAGGATCCTCTAGTATGTGAAAAAAAATATAAACCGAAATAAATCGGAAGGGTAACTTGTGGAACGGTGGTCGGAGAGACCCCATTCCGGACCGACTGTGATAAAAATCTTTTGTCCAATTCGAAGGTCGTTTCCTTTGTTTGACGAATTGTGATGACTTTTAGGACTCTCTGGTATGTGAAAAAAAATATAAACCGAAATAAATCGGAAGGCAAATTTGAGGAGCAGTGGTCAGAGCGACCCCATTCTGGACGCACAGTAGTAAACATCTTTCGTTGAATTCAAAGGTCGTTTCCTCTTTTTTGATGAATCGTGATGACTTTTAGGATCCTCTATGTGAAAAAAAATATGAACCGAAATAAATTAGAAGGGAAACTTGAGGAGCGGTGGTCGGAGAGACCCCATTCGGGACCGACTCTGATAAAAATCTTTTGTCAAATTCGAAGGTCATTTCCTTTGTTTGACGAATCGTGATGACTTTTAGGACCCTCTGGTATGTGAAAAAAAATATAAACCGAAATATAGCGGAAGGGAAACTTGAGGTGCTGTGGTCATAGCGACCCCATTCTGGACTAACTCTGGTAAAAAATCTTTCGTCCAATTCGAAGGTCGTATCCTCTTTTTTGACGAATTTTAATGACTTTTACGACTCTTTTGTTGGTGCACAAAAATATAAGCCGAAATAAATCGAAAGGGAAACTTGAGGAGAGGTGGTCACAGCGACTCCATTCTGGACCGACTCTGGTAAAAATCTTTTGTCCAATTCGAAGGTCGTTTCCTCTATTTTGACGAATCTCGATGACTTTTAGGACTCTCTAGTATGTGAAAAAATACATAAACCGAGATATATCGGTAGGGAAACTTGAGGAGCGGTGGTCAGAGCTACCCAATTCTGGACCGACGCTGGTAAAAACCTTTCATCCAATTCAAAGGTCATTTCCTATTTTTTGATGAATCGTGATGTCTTTTAGGATTCACTAGTATGTGAAAAAAAATATAACCCGAAATAAATCGGAAGGGAAACTTGAGGAGCAGCGGTCGGAGAGACCCCATTCGGGACCGACTCTGATAAAAATCTTTCATCCAATTCGAAGTTCGTTTCCTCTTTTTTGACGAATCGTCATGACTTTAGGGATCCTCTAGTATGTGAAAAAATATATAAACCGAAATAAATCGGAAGGGAAACTTGAGGAGCAGTGGTCGGAGAGACCCCATTCTGGACCAACTCTGATAAAAATCTTTCATTCAATTCAAAGGTCATTTCCTCTTTTTTGACGAATCGTGATGACTTTAAGGACCCTTTAGGATGTGCAAAAAAATATAAACCGAAATAAATCGGTAGGGAAACTTGAGGAGCGGTTGTCAGAACGACCCCATTCTGGACCGACACTTGTAAAAATCTTTTATCCAATTCAAAGATTATTTCCTCTTTTTTAATGAATCCTGATGACTTTCAGGATCCTCTAGTATGTGAAAAAATATATAATCCGAAATAAATCGGAAGGGAAACTTGAGGAACGGCGGTCGGAGAGACCCCATTCGGGACCGACTCTGATAAAAATCTTTCATCCAATTCGAAGTTCGTTTCCTCTTTTTTTATAAATCCTGATGATGTTTAGAACTCTCTAGTATGTGAAAAAAAATATAAACCGTAATAAATCCGAAGGGTAACTTGAGGAGAGGTGGTCAGAGTGGCTCCATTCTGGACCGACACTGGTAAAAATCTTTCGTCCAATTCGAATGCCGTTTCTTCTTTTTTGACGAATCGTGATGACTTTGAGGACTCTCTTAAATGTAAAAAAAAACATAAACCGAGATATATCGGTTGGTAAACTTGAGGAGCGGTGGTCAGAGCGACCCCATTCTGGACCGACGCTGGTAAAAATCTTTCATCGAATTCAAAGGTCATTTCCTTTTTTTTGACGAATCGTCATGACTTTAAGGACCCTCTTGAATGTGAAAAAATAAATAAACCGTAATAAATCGGTAGGGAAACTTGAGGAGCGGTGGTCAGAGCGACCCCATTCTGGACCGACACTTGTAAAAATCTTTCATCCAATTCAAAGGTCATTTCCTCTTTTTTGATGAATCGTGATGACTTTTAGGATCCTCTAGTATGTGAAAAAATATATAAACCGAAATAAATCGGAAGGGAAACTTGAAGAGGGGTGGTCAGAGCGACCTCATTCTGGACGCACACTAGTAAAAATCTTTCGTTGAATTCAAAGGTTGTTTCCTCTTTTTTGATGAATCGTGATGACTTTTAGGATCCTCTAGTATGTGAAAAAAAATATAAACCGAAATAAATCTGAAGGGAAAGTTGAGGAGCGATGATCAGAGCGACCCCATTCTGGACCGACTATGATAAAAATCTTTCGCCCAATTCGAAGGTCGTATCCTCTTTTTTGACGAATCGTGATGACTTTTAGGACCCTCTAGTATGTGAAAAAATATATAAACCGAAATAAGTCGAAAGGGAAATTTGAGAAGCGGTGGTCAGAGCGACCCCATTCTGGACCGACTCTGGTAAAAACCTTTCGTCCAATTCGAAGGTCGTTTCCTCTTTTTTGACGAATCGTGATGACTTTTAGGACTCTCTAGTATGTGAAAAAATACATAAACCGAGATATATCGGTAGGGAAACTTGAGGAGCGGTGGTCAGAGCGACCCCATTCTGGACCGACGCTGGTAAAAATCTTTCATCCAATTCAAAGGTCATTTCCTATTTTTTGACGAATCGTGATGACTTTAAGGACCCTCTAGTATGTGAAAAAAAATATAAACCGAAATAAATCGGAAGGGAAACTTGAGGAGCGGCGGTCGGAGAGACCCCATTCGGGACTGACCCTGATAAAAATCTTTTATCCAATTCGAAGCTCGTTTCCTCTTTTTTGATGAATCCTGATGATGTTTAGAACTCTCTAGTATGTGAAAAAAAATATAAACCGTAATAAATCCGAAGGGTAACTTGAGGAGAGGTGGTCAGAGCGACTCCATTCTGGACCGACACTGGTAAAAATCTTTCGTCCAATTCGAAGGTCGTTTCCTCTTTTTTGACGAATCGTGATTACTTTTAGGACTCTCTAGTATGTGAAAAAATACATAAACCGAGATATATCGCTGGGAAAGGGAAAGGGAAACTTGAGGAGAGGTGGTCAGAGTGACTCCATTCTGGACCGACTCTGGTAAAAATCTTTCGTCCAATTCGAAGGTCGTTTCCTCTTTTTTGACGAATCGTGATGACTTTTAGGACTCTCTAGTATGTGAAAAAATACATAAACCGAGATATATCGGTAGGGAAACTTGAGGAGCGGTGGTCAGAGCGACCCCATTCTGAACCGACGCTGGTAAAAATCGTTCATTCAATTCAAAGGTCATTTCCTCTTTTTTGACGAATCGTGATGACTTTTAGGATCCTCTAGTATGTGAAAAAAAATATAAACCGAAATAAATCGGAAGGGAAACTTGAGGGACGGTGGTCGGAGAGACCCCATTCTGGACCGACTCTGATAAAAATCTCTCGTCCAATTCGAATGTCGTTTCCTCTTTTTTGACGAATCGTGATGACTTTGAGGACACTTTGTATGTGAAAAAACACATAAACCGAGATATATCGGTAGGGAAACTTGAGGAGCGGTGGTCTGAGCGACCCCATTCTGGAACGACGCTGGTAAAAATCTTTCAGCCAATTCTAAGGTCATTTCCTCTTTTTTGACGAATCGTGATGACTTTAAGGACCCTCTAGGATGTGCAAAAAAATATAAACCGAAATAAATCGGTAGGGAAACTTGAGGAGCGGTGGTCAGAGCGACCCCATTCTGGACCGGCGCCGGTAAAAATCGTTCATCCAATTCAAAGGTCATTTCCTCTTCTTTGACGAATCGTGATGACTTTAAGCACCCTCTAGGATGTGAAAAAAATATAAACAGAAATAAATCGGTACGGAAACTTGAGGAGCGGTGATCAGAGCGACCCCATTCTGGACCGACACTTGAAGAAATCTTTCATCCAATTCAAATGTCATTTCCTCTTTTTTGATGAATCGTGATGACTTTTAGGATCCTCTAGTATGTGAAAAAAAATATAAACCAAAATAAATCGGAAGGGAAACTTGAGGAGCAGTGGTCAGAGCGACCCCATTCTGGACGCACACTAGTAAAAATCTTTCGTTGAACTCAAAGGTCGTTTCCTCTTTTTCGATGAATCGTCATGACTTTTAGGACTCTATTGTAGGTGAAAAAATACATAAACCGAGATATATCTGTAGGGAAACTTGAGGAGCGGTGGTCAGAGCGACCCCATTCTGGACCGACGCTGGTAAAAATCTTTCATCCAATTCAAAGGTCATTTCCTCTTTTTTGATGAATCGTGATGTCTTTTAGGATCCTCTTGTATGTGAAAAAAAATATTACCCGAAATAAATCGGAAGGGAAACTTGAGGAGCGGCGGTCGGAGAGACCCCATTCGGGACCGACTCTGATAAAAATCTTTCGTCCAATTCGAAGGTCGTTTCCTCTATTTTGACGAATCGTGATGACTTTTAGGACTCTCTAGTATGTGAAAAAATACATAAACCGAGATATATCGGTAGGGAAACTTGAGGAGCGGTGGTCAGAGCGACCCCATTCTGGACCGACACTTGTAAAAATCTTTCTTCCAATTCAAAGGTCATTTCCTCTTTTTTGATAAATCGTGATGTCTTTGAGGATCCTCTAGTATGTGAAAAAAAATATAACCTGAAATAAATCGGAAGGGAAACTTGAGGAGCGGCGGTCGGAGAGACCCCATTCGGGACTGACCCTGATAAAAATCTTTTATCCAATTCGAAGCTCGTTTCCTCTTTTTTGATGAATCCTGATGATGTTTAGAACTCTCTAGTATGTGAAAAAAAATATAAACCGTAATAAATCCGAAGGGTAACTTGAGGAGAGGTGGTCAGAGCGACTCCATTCTGGACCGACACTGGTAAAAATCTTTCGTCCAATTCGAAGGTCGTTTCCTCTTTTTTGACGAATCGTGATTACTTTTAGGACTCTCTAGTATGTGAAAAAATACATAAACCGAGATATATCGGTAGGGAAACTTGAGGAGCGGTGGTCAGAGCGACCCCATTCTGAACCGACGCTGGTAAAAATCGTTCATTCAATTCAAAGGTCATTTCCTCTTTTTTGACGAATCGTGATGACTTTTAGGATCCTCTAGTATGTGAAAAAAAATATAAACCGAAATAAATCGGAAGGGAAACTTGAGGGACGGTGGTCGGAGAGACCCCATTCTGGACCGACTCTGATAAAAATCTCTCGTCCAATTCGAATGTCGTTTCCTCTGTTTGACGAATCGTGATGACTTTGAGGACACTTTGTATGTGAAAAAACACATAAACCGAGATATATCGGTAGGGAAACTTGAGGAGCGGTGGTCTGAGCGACCCCATTCTGGAACGACGCTGGTAAAAATCTTTCAGCCAATTCTAAGGTCATTTCCTCTTTTTTGACGAATCGTGATGACTTTAAGGACCCTCTAGGATGTGCAAAAAAATATAAACCGAAATGAATCGGAAGGGAATCTAGAGGAGCGGTGGTCAGAGCGACCCCATTCTGGACCGACACTTGAAGAAATCTTTCATCCAATTCAAAAGTCATTTCCTCTTGTTTAATGAACCGTGATGACTTTTAGGATCCTCTAGCATGTGAAAAAAAATATAAACCGAAATAAATCGGAAGGGAAACTTGAGGAGCAGTGGTCAGAGCGACCCCATTCTGGACGCACACTAGTAAAAATCTTTCGTTGAACTCAAAGGTCGTTTCCTCTTTTTTGGTGAATCGTCATGACTTTTAGGATTCTATTGTAGGTGAAAAAAAATATAAACCGAAATAAATCGGAAGGGAAATTTGAGGAGGGGTGGTCAGAGCGACCACATTCTGAACGCACACTAGTAAAAATCTTTCGTTGAATTCAAAAGTCGTTTCCCCTTTTTTGATGAATCGTGATGACTTTTAGGATCCTCTAGTATGTGAAAAAAAATATAAACCGAAATAAATCGGAAGGGAAACTTGTGGAACGGTGGTCGGAGAGACCCCATTCTGGACCGACTGTGATAAAAATCTTTTGTCCAATTCGAAGGTCGTTTCCTTTGTTTGACGAATTGTGATGACTTTTAGGACTCTCTGGTATGTGAAAAAAAATATAAACCGAAATAAATCGGAAGGCAAATTTGAGGAGCAGTGGTCAGAGCGACCCCATTCTGGACGCACAGTAGTAAACATCTTTCGTTGAATTCAAAGGTCGTTTCCTCTTTTTTGATGAATCGTGATGACTTTTAGGATCCTCTATGTGAAAAAAAATATGAACCGAAATAAATTAGAAGGGAAACTTGAGGAGCGGTGGTCGGAGAGACCCCATTCGGGACCGACTCTGATAAAAATCTTTTGTCAAATTCGAAGGTCATTTCCTTTGTTTGACGAATCGTGATGACTTTTAGGACCCTCTGGTATGTGAAAAAAAATATAAACCGAAATATAGCGGAAGGGAAACTTGAGGTGCTGTGGTCATAGCGACCCCATTCTGGACTAACTCTGGTAAAAAATCTTTCGTCCAATTCGAAGGTCGTATCCTCTTTTTTGACGAATTTTAATGACTTTTACGACTCTTTTGGTGGTGCACAAAAATATAAGCCGAAATAAATCGAAAGGGAAACTTGAGGAGAGGTGGTCACAGCGACTCCATTCTGGACCGACTCTGGTAAAAATCTTTCGTCCAATTCGAAGGTCGTTTCCTGTATTTTGACGAATCGTGATGACTTTTAGGACTCTCTAGTATGTGAAAAAATACATAAACCGAGATATATCGGTAGGGAAACTTGAGGAGCGGTGGTCAGAGCTACATAATTCTGGACCGACGCTGGTAAAAACCTTTCATCCAATTCAAAGGTCATTTCCTCTTTTTTGATGAATCGTGATGTCTTTTAGGATCCACTAGTATGTGAAAAAAAATATAACCCGAAATAAATCGGAAGGGAAACTTGAGGAGCAGCGGTCGGAGAGACCCCATTCGGGACCGACTCTGATAAAAATCTTTCATCCAATTCGAAGTTCGTTTCCTCTTTTTTGACGAATCGTCATGACTTTAGGGATCCTCTAGTATGTGAAAAAATATATAAACCGAAATAAATCGGAAGGGAAACTTGAGGAGCAGTGGTCGGAGAGACCCCATTCTGGACCAACTTTGATAAAAATCTTTCATCCAATTCAAAGGTCATTTCCTCTTTTTTGACGAATCGTGATGACTTTGAGGACACTTTGAATGTGAAAAAATACATAAACCGAGATATATCGGTAGGGAAACTTGAGGAGCGGTGGTCAGAGCGACCCCATTCTGGACCGACGCTGGTAAAAATCTTTCATCGAATTCAAAGGTCATATCCTCTTTTTTGACGAATCGTGATGACTTTAAGAACCATCCAGGATGTGCAAAAAATATAAACCGAAATGAATCGGAAGGGAAACTTGAGGATCGGTGGTCGGAGAAACCCCATTCGGGACCGACGCTGATAAAAATCTTTCGTCCAATTCAAAGATCGTTTCCTCTTTTTTGATGAATCTTGATGACGTTTAGGACTCTTTAGTATGTGAAAAAAAATATAAACAGTAAGAAATCGGAAGGGTAACTTGAGGAGCGGTGGTCAGAGCGACACCATTCTGGACCGACGCTGGTAAAAATCTTTCATCCAATTCAAAGGGCATTTCCTCTTTCCTGAAGAATCGTGATGACTTTAAGGACCCTCTAGGATGTGAAAAAAAATATAAACCCAAATAAATCGGTAGGGAAACTTGAGGAGAGGTGGTCAGAGTGACTCCATTGTGGACCGTCACTGGTAAAAATGTTTCATCCAATTCAAAGGTGATTTCCTATTTTTTTATTAATCGTGATGACTTTTAGGATCCTCTAGTATGTGAAAAAAAATATAAACCGAAATAAATCGGTAGGGAAACTTGAGGAGCGGTGGTCAGAGCGACCCCATTCTGGACCGACGCTGGTAAAAATCTTTCAGCCAATTCTAAGGTCATTTCCTCTTTTTTGACGAATCGTGATGACTTTAAGGACCCTCTAGGATGTGCAAAAAAATATAAACCGAAATAAATCGGTAGGGAGACTTGAGGAGCGGTGGTCAGAGCGATCCCATTTTGGACCGACACTTGTAAAAATCATTCATCCAATTCAAAAGTCATTTCCTCTTTTTTGATGAATCGTGATGACTTTTAGGATCCTCTAGTATGTGAAAAAAAATATAAACCGAAATAAATCGGAAGGGTAACTTGTGGAACGGTGGTCGGAGAGACCCCATTCCGGACCGACTGTGATAAAAATCTTTTGTCCAATTCGAAGGTCGTTTCCTTTGTTTGACGAATTGTGATGACTTTTAGGACTCTCTGGTATGTGAAAAAAAATATAAACCGAAATAAATCGGAAGGCAAATTTGAGGAGCAGTGGTCAGAGCGACCCCATTCTGGACGCACAGTAGTAAACATCTTTCGTTGAATTCAAAGGTCGTTTCCTCTTTTTTGATGAATCGTGATGACTTTTAGGATCCTCTATGTGAAAAAAAATATGAACCGAAATAAATTAGAAGGGAAACTTGAGGAGCGGTGGTCGGAGAGACCCCATTCGGGACCGACTCTGATAAAAATCTTTTGTCAAATTCGAAGGTCATTTCCTTTGTTTGACGAATCGTGATGACTTTTAGGACCCTCTGGTATGTGAAAAAAAATATAAACCGAAATATAGCGGAAGGGAAACTTGAGGTGCTGTGGTCATAGCGACCCCATTCTGGACTAACTCTGGTAAAAAATCTTTCGTCCAATTCGAAGGTCGTATCCTCTTTTTTGACGAATTTTAATGACTTTTACGACTCTTTTGTTGGTGCACAAAAATATAAGCCGAAATAAATCGAAAGGGAAACTTGAGGAGAGGTGGTCACAGCGACTCCATTCTGGACCGACTCTGGTAAAAATCTTTTGTCCAATTCGAAGGTCGTTTCCTCTATTTTGACGAATCGTGATGACTTTTAGGACTCTCTAGTATGTGAAAAAATACATAAACCGAGATATATCGGTAGGGAAACTTGAGGAGCGGTGGTCAGAGCTACCCAATTCTGGACCGACGCTGGTAAAAACCTTTCATCCAATTCAAAGGTCATTTCCTATTTTTTGATGAATCGTGATGTCTTTTAGGATTCACTAGTATGTGAAAAAAAATATAACCCGAAATAAATCGGAAGGGAAACTTGAGGAGCAGCGGTCGGAGAGACCCCATTCGGGACCGACTCTGATAAAAATCTTTCATCCAATTCGAAGTTCGTTTCCTCTTTTTTGACGAATCGTCATGACTTTAGGGATCCTCTAGTATGTGAAAAAATATATAAACCGAAATAAATCGGAAGGGAAACTTGAGGAGCAGTGGTCGGAGAGACCCCATTCTGGACCAACTCTGATAAAAATCTTTCATTCAATTCAAAGGTCATTTCCTCTTTTTTGACGAATCGTGATGACTTTAAGGACCCTTTAGGATGTGCAAAAAAATATAAACCGAAATAAATCGGTAGGGAAACTTGAGGAGCGGTTGTCAGAACGACCCCATTCTGGACCGACACTTGTAAAAATCTTTTATCCAATTCAAAGATTATTTCCTCTTTTTTAATGAATCCTGATGACTTTCAGGATCCTCTAGTATGTGAAAAAAAATATAATCCGAAATAAATCGGAAGGGAAACTTGAGGAACGGCGGTCGGAGAGACCCCATTCGGGACCGACTCTGATAAAAATCTTTCATCCAATTCGAAGTTCGTTTCCTCTTTTTTTATAAATCCTGATGATGTTTAGAACTCTCTAGTATGTGAAAAAAAATATAAACCGTAATAAATCCGAAGGGTAACTTGAGGAGAGGTGGTCAGAGTGGCTCCATTCTGGACCGACACTGGTAAAAATCTTTCGTCCAATTCGAATGCCGTTTCTTCTTTTTTGACGAATCGTGATGACTTTGAGGACTCTCTTAAATGTAAAAAAAAACATAAACCGAGATATATCGGTTGGTAAACTTGAGGAGCGGTGGTCAGAGCGACCCCATTCTGGACCGACGCTGGTAAAAATCTTTCATCGAATTCAAAGGTCATTTCCTTTTTTTTGACGAATCGTCATGACTTTAAGGACCCTCTAGTATGTGCAAAAAAATATAAACCGAAATAAATCGGTAGGGAAACTTGAGGAGCGGTGGTCAGAGTGACCCCATTCTGAACCGACAGTTGTAAAAATCTTGCATCCAATTCAAAGGTCATTTCCTCTTTTTTGATGAATCGTGATGACTTTTAGGATCCTGTAGTATGTGAAAAAAAATATGAACCGAAATAAATTGGAAGGGAAACTTGAGGAGCGGTGGTCGGAGAGACCCCATTCTGGACCGACTCTGATAAAAATCTTTTGTCAAATTCGAAGGTCATTTCCTTTGTTTGACGAATCGTGATGACTTTTAGGACCCTCTGGTATGTGAAAAAAAATATAAACCGAAATATAGCGGAATGGAAACTTGAGGAGCAGTAGGTCATAGCGACCCCATTCTGGACTAACTCTGGTAAAAAATCTTTCGTCCAATTCGAAGGTCGTATCCTCTTTTTTAACGAATTTTTATGACTTGTAGGACTCTTTTCTTGGTGCACAAAAATATAAACCGAAATAAATCGAAAGGGAAACTTGAGGAGAGGTGGTCAGAGCGACTCCATTCTGGACCGACTCTGGTAAAAATCTTTCGTCCAATTCGAAGGTCGTTTCCTCTATTTAGACGAATCGTGATGACTTTTAGGACTCTCTAGTATGTGAAAAAATACATAAACCGAGATATATCGGTAGGGAAACTTGAGGAGCGGTGGTCAGAGCGACCCCATTCTGGACCGACGCTGGTAAAAATCTTTCATCCAATTCAAAGGTCATTTCCTCTTTTTTGACGAATGGTGATGACTTTAAGGACCCTCTTGAATGTGAAAAAATAAATAAACCGAAATAAATCGGTAGGGAAACTTGAGGAGCGGTGGTCAGAGTGACCCCATTCTGGACCGACACTTGTAAAAATCTTTCATCCAATCCAACGGTCATTTCCTCTTTTTTGATGAATCGTGATGATTTCTAGGATCTTCTAGTATGTGAAAAAAAATATAATCCGAAATATAGCGGAAGGTAAACTTGAGGAGCAGTGGTCATAGCGACCCCATTCTGGACTAACTCTGGTAAAAAATCTTGCGTCCAATTCGAAGGTCGTATCCACTTTTTTGACGAATTTTTATGACTTTTAGGACTTCTTTGTTGGTGCACAAAAATATAACCCGAAATAAATCGAAAGGGAAACTTTAGGAGAGGTGGTCAGAGCGACTCCATTCTGGACCGACTCTGGTAAAAATCTTTCGTCCAATTCGAAGGTCGTTTCCTCTATTTAGACGAATCGTGATGACTTTTAGGACTCTCTAGTATGTGAAAAAATACATAAACCGAGATATATCGGTAGGGAAACTTGAGGAGCGGTGGTCAGAGCGACCCCATTCTGGACCGACGCTGGTAAAAATCTTTCATCCAATTCAAAGGTCATTTCCACTTTTTTGACGAATGGTGATGACTTTAAGGACCCTCTTGAATGTGAAAAAATAAATAAACCGTAATAAATCGGTAGGGAAACTTGAGGAGCGGTGGTCAGAGCGACCCCATTCTGGACCGACACTTGTAAAAATCTTTCATCCAATTCAAAGGTCATTTCCTCTTTTTTGATGAATCGTGATGACTTTTAGGATCCTCTAGTATGTGAAAAAATATATAAACCGAAATAAATCGGAAGGGAAACTTGAAGAGGGGTGGTCAGAGCGACCTCATTCTGGACGCACACTAGTAAAAATCTTTCGTTGAATTCAAAGGTTGTTTCCTCTTTTTTGATGAATCGTGATGACTTTTAGGATCCTCTAGTATGTGAAAAAAAATATAAACCGAAATAAATCTGAAGGGAAAGTTGAGGAGCGATGATCAGAGCGACCCCATTCTGGACCGACTATGATAAAAATCTTTCGCCCAATTCGAAGGTCGTATCCTCTTTTTTGACGAATCGTGATGACTTTTAGGACCCTCTAGTATGTGAAAAAATATATAAACCGAAATAAGTCGAAAGGGAAATTTGAGAAGCGGTGGTCAGAGCGACCCCATTCTGGACCGACTCTGGTAAAAACCTTTCGTCCAATTCGAAGGTCGTTTCCTCTTTTTTGACGAATCGTGATGACTTTTAGGACTCTCTAGTATGTGAAAAAATACATAAACCGAGATATATCGGTAGGGAAACTTGAGGAGCGGTGGTCAGAGCGACCCCATTCTGGACCGACGCTGGTAAAAATCTTTCATCCAATTCAAAGGTCATTTCCTATTTTTTGACGAATCGTGATGACTTTAAGGACCCTCTAGTATGTGAAAAAAAATATAAACCGAAATAAATCGGAAGGGAAACTTGAGGAGCGGCGGTCGGAGAGACCCCATTCGGGACTGACCCTGATAAAAATCTTTTATCCAATTCGAAGCTCGTTTCCTCTTTTTTGATGAATCCTGATGATGTTTAGAACTCTCTAGTATGTGAAAAAAAATATAAACCGTAATAAATCCGAAGGGTAACTTGAGGAGAGGTGGTCAGAGCGACTCCATTCTGGACCGACACTGGTAAAAATCTTTCGTCCAATTCGAAGGTCGTTTCCTCTTTTTTGACGAATCGTGATTACTTTTAGGACTCTCTAGTATGTGAAAAAATACATAAACCGAGATATATCGCTGGGAAAGGGAAAGGGAAACTTGAGGAGAGGTGGTCAGAGTGACTCCATTCTGGACCGACTCTGGTAAAAATCTTTCGTCCAATTCGAAGGTCGTTTCCTCTTTTTTGACGAATCGTGATGACTTTTAGGACTCTCTAGTATGTGAAAAAATACATAAACCGAGATATATCGGTAGGGAAACTTGAGGAGCGGTGGTCAGAGCGACCCCATTCTGAACCGACGCTGGTAAAAATCGTTCATTCAATTCAAAGGTCATTTCCTCTTTTTTGACGAATCGTGATGACTTTTAGGATCCTCTAGTATGTGAAAAAAAATATAAACCGAAATAAATCGGAAGGGAAACTTGAGGGACGGTGGTCGGAGAGACCCCATTCTGGACCGACTCTGATAAAAATCTCTCGTCCAATTCGAATGTCGTTTCCTCTTTTTTGACGAATCGTGATGACTTTGAGGACACTTTGTATGTGAAAAAACACATAAACCGAGATATATCGGTAGGGAAACTTGAGGAGCGGTGGTCTGAGCGACCCCATTCTGGAACGACGCTGGTAAAAATCTTTCAGCCAATTCTAAGGTCATTTCCTCTTTTTTGACGAATCGTGATGACTTTAAGGACCCTCTAGGATGTGCAAAAAAATATAAACCGAAATAAATCGGTAGGGAAACTTGAGGAGCGGTGGTCAGAGCGACCCCATTCTGGACCGGCGCCGGTAAAAATCGTTCATCCAATTCAAAGGTCATTTCCTCTTCTTTGACGAATCGTGATGACTTTAAGCACCCTCTAGGATGTGAAAAAAATATAAACAGAAATAAATCGGTACGGAAACTTGAGGAGCGGTGATCAGAGCGACCCCATTCTGGACCGACACTTGAAGAAATCTTTCATCCAATTCAAATGTCATTTCCTCTTTTTTGATGAATCGTGATGACTTTTAGGATCCTCTAGTATGTGAAAAAAAATATAAACCAAAATAAATCGGAAGGGAAACTTGAGGAGCAGTGGTCAGAGCGACCCCATTCTGGACGCACACTAGTAAAAATCTTTCGTTGAACTCAAAGGTCGTTTCCTGTTTTTCGATGAATCGTCATGACTTTTAGGACTCTATTGTAGGTGAAAAAATACATAAACCGAGATATATCTGTAGGGAAACTTGAGGAGCGGTGGTCAGAGCGACCCCATTCTGGACCGACGCTGGTAAAAATCTTTCATCCAATTCAAAGGTCATTTCCTCTTTTTTGATGAATCGTGATGTCTTTTAGGATCCTCTTGTATGTGAAAAAAAATATTACCCGAAATAAATCGGAAGGGAAACTTGAGGAGCGGCGGTCGGAGAGACCCCATTCGGGACCGACTCTGATAAAAATCTTTCGTCCAATTCGAAGGTCGTTTCCTCTATTTTGACGAATCGTGATGACTTTTAGGACTCTCTAGTATGTGAAAAAATACATAAACCGAGATATATCGGTAGGGAAACTTGAGGAGCGGTGGTCAGAGCGACCCCATTCTGGACCGACACTTGTAAAAATCTTTCTTCCAATTCAAAGGTCATTTCCTCTTTTTTGATAAATCGTGATGTCTTTGAGGATCCTCTAGTATGTGAAAAAAAATATAACCTGAAATAAATCGGAAGGGAAACTTGAGGAGCGGCGGTCGGAGAGACCCCATTCGGGACCGACTCTGATAAAAATCTTTCATCCAATTCGAAGTTCGTTTCCTCTTTTTTGATAAATCCTGATGATGTTTAGAACTCTCTAGTATGTGAAAAAAAATAAAAACCGTAATAAATCCGAAGGGTAACTTGAGGAGAGGTGGTCAGAGTGACTCCATTCTGGACCGACACTGGTAAAAATCTTTCGTCCAATTCGAATGCCGTTTCTTCTTTTTTGACGAATCGTGATGACTTTGAGGACTCTCTTAAATGTAAAAAAGAACATAAACCAAGATATATCGGTTGGTAAACTTGAGGAGCGGTGGTCAGAGCGACCCCATTCTGGACAGACGCTGGTAAAAATTTTTCATCGAATTCAAAGGTCATTTCCTTTTTTTAGACGAATCGTCATGACTTTAGGGATCCTCTAGTATGTGAAAAAATATATAAACCGAAATAAATCGGAAGGGAAACTTGAGGAGCAGTGGTCGGATAGACCCCATTCTGGACCAACACTGATAAAAATCTTTCATCCAATTCAAAGGTCATTTCCTCTTTTTTGACGAATCGTGATGACTTTAAGGACCCTCTAGGATGTGCAAAAAAATATAAACCGAAATAAATCGGTAGGGAAACTTGAGGAGCGGTGGTCAGAGTGACCCCATTCTGGACCGACACTTGTAAAAATCTTGCATCCAATTCAAAGGTCATTTCCTCTTTTTTGATGAATCGTGATGACTTTTAGGATCCCGTAGTATGTGAAAAAAAATATGAACATAAATAAATTGGAAGGGAGACTTGAGGAGCGGTGGTCGGAGAGACCCCATTCTGGACCGACTCCGATAAAAATCTTTTGTGAAATTCGAAAGTCGTTTCCTCTACTTTGACGAATCGTGATGACTTTTAGGACTCTCTAGTATGTGAAAAAATACATAAACCGAGATATATCGGTAGGGAAACTTGAGGAGCGGTGGTCAGAGCGACCCCATTCTGGACCGACACTTGTAAAAATCTTTCTTCCAATTCAAAGGTCATTTCCTCTTTTTTGATGAATCGTGATGTCTTTTAGGATCCCCTAGTATGTGAAAAAAAATATAACCCGAAATAAATCGGAAGGGAAACTTGAGGAGCGGCGGTCGGAAAGACCCCATTCGGGACCGACTCTGATAAAAATCTTTCATCCAATTCGAAGTTCGTTTCCTCTTTTTTGATAAATCCTGATGATGTTTAGAACTCTCTAGTATGTGAAAAAAAATATAAACCGTAATAAATCCGAAGGGTAACTTGAGGAGAGGTGGTCAGATTGACTCCATTCTGGACCGACACTGGTAAAAATCTTTCGTCCAATTCGAATGCCGTTTCTTCTTTTTTGACGAATCGTGATGACTTTGAGGACTCTCTTAAATGTAAAAAAAAACATAAACCGAGATATATCGGTTGGTAAACTTGAGGAGCGGTGGTCAGAGCGACCCCATTCTGGACCGACGCTGGTAAAAATCTTTCATCGAATTCAAAGGTCATTTCCTTTTTTTTGACGAATCGTCATGACTTTAGGGATCCTCTAGTATGTGAAAAAATATCTAAAGCGAAATAAATCGGAAGGGAAACTTGAGGAGCAGTGGTCGGATAGACCCTGCCCCTGGTGCGTGGCGGGACTTACAACTACGCCGAAGGACAGGTGACGTCGGCGCTGAGACCAGGACCGTCTCACTATATTACACCATATCAATATAAAAGTAACTTTTAATAAAACACGTTGACTGAGTACGAATGCTTCTAGAACGTTTCTATCGTTGTCCTGCGTCATTCATCACCAAGTGGCCATAAGGCTTTCCTTGTTCCTTCAACATAACGTCTGCCGTGAAAGAGCGATAGCCTATGAGAGTCGCGTCTTCAGGGGAAAGACGCAACTCTCATAGGCTATTTCGATTTAGCGTCGGACGCAATATCATAGCGTCCGACGCAAAACTGAAATAGTCAATTACAAGGAAGATTTCAGCGGAAAGGTCCGACTTCCATAGGCTATTTCGGTTTTGCGTCGGACGCTATGATATTGCGTTTGGTTTCTCTCTCTCCCTCTCTCTCGCACCGACTCTCTATCCTTATTCTCCCCGTATGTATCTTTCTATCCCCTCTACGCATGCGTCGACCAACTCGCTTTCCTCATTGGATGTACACGCTAGCATTGAATGTCACGCGTTAGCGGTCACGCATAACGCGTTAAACGACTATACTCGATTAAGAAGTTTAACTTAAAAAAAAAAAACAATACCCGCGAGAGTCGCCTAATTGGTCTTGAAAAAGACGAACTGCTGGTAAATCATGATCGAGGAGGCCGCTGGTCGTACGAAGTGGTCGTGGATTCCTGACGAAAGATTTTAAGAGTCGTCGGGATCGACGATGTGTTCACGCTCGGGCCGTTGATTGAACTGAAAATTTTTGAATATCTACCCCGAGAGTGTGTCGCCTTTTATACTTTTGGGGACAAACGGGTCTCCAGGATTTCGGAAAATCTAATTGGTTTTGGTTCCCTTGGGGGGGAGGCTGTGGTGATTGGTTGTCGGGTTTGGAGTGGGAATCGACTCGAGGTTTGTGTCGTTCGAGTTGTGCATGCGGGGTGCGAGGTGGTACGTTGAGCTGTCCGGTGTGTGTGGCTCGATTGTTGTTGTGTCCAGTTCTTTTCCATCAATTTATTTAGGACAATTCCGACGCTTTCGAGACCATGTTAATGTGACACCATTTATGATGGCAACGAGTGAGTTACGAAGATCTGATCGACGAGCTGTGACGCCATACCACTTATTATACTTGGCGATGAAAATTATGCGCTTGAGGGTTCGCGATGCTCTCACGGTTGCATTTAAGCACGTTGGTAAAAATACGGCCATCACTCGACAACAAATCGAAGATCAGGAATATGTCAATAATTGTATTGAAACAAATCTTGCTTTTCTACGAACAATTCCAAATTCAACTTGGTACTGGGCTAACCGAAAAAAAGACCTTTTTGCTATGATCCGACAATTGGGTAAACCGACGATCTTTCTGACAGTTAGTGCAAGTGAAATCGGATGGAACGATTTGCTAAAAACATTGTACAAACTGAAGCACAACGGCATGGAGATTTCTGATGAATTTGCTGAAAACATACACTACATAGAGCGAACAACATTAGTCAACGAAGATGCAGTAACATGTGCTATATACTTCAATAATCTAGTCAATACATTACTCACTATTCTGCAATCAAACAAATTTAGTCCATTTGGTCAATATTACGTGGTTTACTACTTTAAAAGAATTGAGTACCAGCATCGCGGCAGTTCACATGCTCATATTCTAATATGGTTGAATGATGCTCCACGTGATACCGTGGGTGCAGGCAAAAACAATGCTTTATCATTGATTGATCAACTTATATCGATTTCATCAATAGAATCATCGGGGAAGATAAATCTACAAACTCACAAACATACTTCTACGTGTTATAAAAAAATAGTTGCCAATAGACCCCAGCAATGCAGATTTGAGGCCCCGTTCATGCCTTGTCGAACCACCACTATATTGACACCAATGCATAATGAGGAACCAGGATTTGGTGATTATGCAAAGCAGCACAAGAGTATCAGGCTGAATCTTGAAAACAATGATTATACCGACATCGATCATTTTTATAGAGACAATAATATATTTTCCGATGACCATTACAATTCCGTACTTATCGATAACCGCTCGTCCTCGATCTCGCTCGTGTGGTAACGCTTCAACAAACTTCCATGGAATTTCCCGCGTTCCTTCTTATTATTTAAATCTTCTAAGAGATACGTAGCCAGGCCTACGCATTTCTTGATCCGGTAAGGACCCTCGTATCTCGGCAGGAATTTTGCTGTGAGTTGTTTCGCTGGATCTGAGACGTTCAGGGCCCTTACCAGGACGAGTTCCCCGATGTCGAAAGTTGTCGTTTTGTGCGTGGCGTCGAAGATCTCGGCACGTCGTAGTCCTTTTATCGTGATTCTTTCCTTTACGACTTGGATTTTCATCTCGTATGTGAGGCCGTCATCTCGCGTTTCTTGCAGTAATGGTATCCAGTCACGCCATACTCGATGAGGTTTTTTCCTTGTCTGTAATTCCTTGGGGGTGAATTCGGTGGTTTCATGATGTGCCTCATTAATGCACGTCTGAACGATCGGCACCCATTTGAACCACCCTGAATGCTTCTCCTTCAGGAACGTTCCGAAAAATCTTCCAAGCTCTCTATTCACTCGTTCAATGGAGGAGAAGACTCCGGTGATCCCTTCTTCTTCAAGCTTTTCTAGCCATGCCTTCGCTGTAAACTGCGTCCCATGGTCAAATTGTATCCTTTTCAGTTTGCCCTGTTTCGGTATATAGTCCTCGAAGATCTTTTTTTATCGTGGCTCCCGTACTCGCTTTTCTGAGAGGATATAGGACGACGTACTTGGTGAACGCGTCTATTGTTACCAGAATGTGTTTGACTCCCCCTACAGATGCCGGTAATGGCCCGTAGAAGTCGATGGACACTAGATCACGTGGTCCATCTGGGATGATCGTTTGCATTGCGGCATAGTTGGTCTGTGTCGCGACTTTGTTCCTTTGGTACGTGTCGCACGTTGCCAAGACCTGTCGTACCCTCTTTGCTAACCGTGGATAGGCAAAATCCTCGTCTAACATCCGGAAAACCTTTCTTGCTCCATGGTGTCCGTAGATCTCGTGGCTTTCCTGTATTAGTTTTGTGACGAGATTGTGTGGCATCATGATTTTCCATAGGCCGGTCCTTGTCACTTTCTGTAAGTGTCCCTTATACATACGGTACTTCTTGGTTGTCCTGGGATCCACTTGTTCGTCTCCAAGGAGTTCTTGTATGGCCGCTAGGTCCTCTTGTTCTCCTTGGAGCTTCGCGAGGTTTTTCATCGCCTTTGCCAGGTCCTTTGAGGGTTTCTGGGCAAGAATAGCCGCGATGACAATTTTTCCCGGTACCTTCGGCGTCTCGGGTTGGTCGTTGTTGCGGACGCGGCTCGGCGCGTCTGCGACCTTATTACGCTTCCCGGGGAGATGCTCTACCTGTATATCGTAGTCTTGAATGAGGAGAGCCCATCTCATTAACCGGTCCCCCACAAAATGGCACGTTTTCATGAAAGTGAGTGCTTTGTGGTCCGTAATAATTTTAATTTTGGCACCGAGCAGATACGTCCGGAATTTCTGAAGTGCCCAGACGATGGCGATGAGCTCTTTCTCCGTTGTGATATATCCCATTTCGGCTCCTTTTAGGGTACGACTCGCGAAGGCGACGACACCTATTTCCCCTTTTTCATCCTCCTGTGATAGTGTCGCTCCTAGCGCGTAGTCGCTAGCGTCCGTTGTCAGGATATAGGGTCTTCGTGTATCGCCGTGTCGAAGGATTACGCTCTCGCAGAATGGGTCTTTGATTCTCCCAAATGCTTGAGCACGTCGCCCATCCCAGTGCCATTGTGGCTCTTTTTGAGCAGTTCCAACAGCGGGATTGTTTCGTTGGCGTGCTTACTGGTGAATTTCGTGTAGAAGTTTATCAGTCCTAGAAAACCTCGAAGTTGACGAATGTTCATCGGCCGAGGGAATTCCTTAATCACTTGGATCTTTTCCGGTTGTGGTTTCAATCCATCTGTCTGACAGCGTGTGCCCTAGAAATGATACCTCCCTCCGGAAAAATGCTGACTTCTTGAAATTTAGCGTCATTTTGTTTGTTTCCATTCGCTGAAGTAGTGCCGCCAGATCTCCAAGATGGCCGAAATGACTTGTAGAGAGGCAGAGAAGGTCGTCCACGAAGTTTACCACCGAGTCCCCCAGACCCTGGAGTACGATATCAAGTCCTCTGATAAGGCTCGCCGTACTTGTTTTTAGTCCAAATGGGGTGACTGTGAATTGGTAACACTTCCCCTCGTGCTGAAATGCCGTATACTCTCGTGAGTCTTCGTGCAAAGGAATTTGCCAGAAACTACTGGTCACGTCTAGGCTCGACATAACCTGTTTCCCCCCACATCTCTGAAAAATTTCGTCTGTGGGCTGTGCCGTATCGTGGTCCTCGACAAGATATTTATTTAGCTGTCTGGCATCCAGGCACAGTCTTACGGTCCCATCTTTCTTTATTACCGTCACCAACGGATTAATAAAGCGACTCTTCGCGCGTTCGATAACCCCGTGTCCTAGCATCCTTTGGATTTCTGCTGATACCTTTTCACGGTACTGCATTGGTACCGGATATGATCGGCGCACGTACGGCTCGGGATCTTTTAGTGCCAGGCGGTGCTCGTAGGCCTCCATCCGTCCTGGTCTTTTGCTAAATATCCTCCGATACCTGTGGATCAGGGTCTTGAATACTGCCTGTACCTATGGTGGTAGTTCAAGACATTCTAGGAGCTTTTGATCGACGTCTGCTTCTGTTAATTCTTAATCCGGGCTTATGTCATCTTTTTGTATCGCAGCGGTTGTCACTTTCGTCGGTTCGTCCCTTTTCTGTAACATTCGAATCATTTTTGTCGCCGACTGTCGTTCTCGATACCCTTCGATTGGTCCGGGGACCTCCTGCCGCCAGTAACCTCCAATTAAGCGGGCAATAATTTTTTCGTTTACTCGGACCACTCCCAAACTCGTATCGACGTATATTTTTAATTTCATCATTTTGTCGAATCCTAGTATCATCGCCCGTCGAAGTCTCGGGACGATGAGCAACTGTATGGCGCCTTCTGACCCATATGCCTCCACTTCTGCCATAATTTGGCGTCTTATGCGGCCTGAATTTCCTCCAAATGCTCCGAAGATCTCCGTACCGGTTACAGGTAGCATCGGACAGTCCAAGAACGCTTCTTGGTACTGTTGGTAGAGGTCCTCCGAAATACATGATACCTCGCTCCCGCAGTCGACAAGCACCGGCACAATTACACCCTCGACACAGATCAGAATCTCTGGACTTCGTGGGTGTGCGTCGTCGTACCATACCCCCGCTTTTTCCTCGGTTTCCTCTACTAGGTACTCCCTTGGATCTTCGAAAATCGTATATGCTACTACTCGATTATTGACCATTTCCTCTTGCTCCTCCTCTCGCTCCTCATCCAACTCTCCCTTTATCTCCTCTGACTCTTTTTTTCATTCTCAATCATCGACTTTCCATAGGGTATTCCGTACGACTTGGTCACGCCGCTGCGTGCCATTGATTGGTCGACGTTTCCCCTTATGTTCCGCCCAGATGACGAGTTTCTCCTTTCTTCTTTTTCATCCTCCTTTTCCTCCTTCTCCTCCTGGTCCGTCCTTGAGAGTGCCGCAATTACTATTTTCTCTTCTCCTGGTACTTTTTTGTCTTGCCGTCGCTTCTTCCGCTCCTTTTTCTTCATGTTTTTCTTTTGTCTCTCTCTCTCGCCTCTTCCAGGGCCCATTTTGTCATTTCATCATCTTCCGTTGCGCCTCGGTGAATTTCCGTCGTTTCCGTTTCGGGAATTTTCCGGGCGCAACGTCCAGGCGTTTCCCGACTTCGTTATTGGAGTTGTTGACGTGGCCTGTGGTTTATGTTGTCCACAGTATGGTCCTTGTTGTTGCCATGCCGAACTACTAATGGCATTGGTTGAGACCCCGTTATTTTTCAGATCGTCTGACGCTACTTCTGGCGTCATTGGTGGCGACCACTGCGGCTGCTGTGGTATTGGCGTTCCGGGCGTCCATGGCGGTGTATTATCCTGCTTATTAGGCGTCCATTGTTGTCGTGGAGAAGAGTATTGCCGCGGCGGATATTGTTGCCGAGGTCCGCTATAATTTCCGTTGTTTCTCGGAGTATTATTTCCTCTCTCTTCCCCTCCTCCGCGGTTATTATCATTTCCACCATTATCCTGACGAGGTGTTCCTTGATAATTATTTCCCCTCGGCGGGGTCCTCTGAGAATTTAGAGGGCCCGCTCCATCTGTCCTTTCCAATAGCTCGAGCAAGTCGTCCACCGTTTTTATTCCGTTAGCAATCACTGCTGCTCGGACTTGATCGTCGAAGTGGTTCGGCAATTTTCGGATAATTTCGTCGTCCGTGAGAGTTTGTGTGAGGTCCCGAGGGTTTCCGAAGACCCTTGTTGCGTACTTGGCCCTTGTTGATTTTTGTCGATCTCGTACGTACGCGCCGAATTCGAGATCGGTACGGACCTTGTCTTGGATTTCTCGGTTCCAATATCGAGCTCAAAAACGTGTCGTAAACTCATCGATGGTACCGATTGATCCTTCCACTACGCGCCACCAATCTTTCGCTACGCCTTTTAATGATTGGCTTACTGCGTAGTGCAAATCCTCGCATTCTGTCACTCGATAATATTCTTCAAAATCCTTTAGGTATCTAACGGGCCTCTCTTGACCATCCCCGTATATGTTGGTGGTTTCTGATTCGCTGCATAAACTCGACTGAGATTGAGTCCCCTCACAGCGTTTCAATCGAGCCTCATGCTCGTTAACCGTGCTCGTTATCGCAGCGGTATTTTTCGCTATCGTCGAGAAATTTTCTGTCAAATCCGTGATCGCGACGCCGTGCGCTGCGAGTTTTCCCCGAGTAAAGTCTTCGAATACCTCTTGATTCTTCTGGATTATCTCTCTCAGATACGCCATTCTTCTTTCCAGACGAGCATCGGTTTCTTCTATTATCTGATTGGCCGTTTTCCGTGCCTCTTCACGAAGTACGACGTCCGTACGACACATGCATCGTTTTTCTCTATAATGGCTTTGCTGAGGTCCTCGTTTGCGCGTTGCTGGAATTCTCTGATTTTATTCAATGAGAGGATTACATTTTTTAGATCCTCCGGTATTTCAGTTGTCCGGGTGACGTTTAACCCTACATTATCAGTTGTTGTCTCCGCGAGTACCGAGTCTTGTTCTTCTGTACTTTCTTCTATTACTGGGGCAATCTCCGACAACCTTCCGATGGCTCTTCTTTCGCTCTGTCTCTGCTCTTCGAGCAGTCCATCGGCCGTAGTGGATTCCCACTGCAACGAATGCGCATTTTCCTCGTCACTCTTTTGTCGCGCTTCCCGATACCTATCCTCATACTCCTCCATTATTTGGAGTTCCCGTATCTCCCTCGTAATAGACTTGTCATTTGTTGACATTTTTCCTTAAATGAATTCCGATTTCCCAATAAGACTCTATCTTTTACTTTTTTCGAGTCCCTGTTCGGGCGCCAAAATGTAACGGTATCAATACGTTAACTATTTTTTTTATACGTTCGGTCTCGAAAGAAAATAAAGACGTTGTGTCAGGATAGGGTTATCAGTAATTACTATTTATTTTCATACAATTCCCGTAGCCTTTCGATATTAATAATTATGTTCTAATTGTTGTATATTGTGTGTATAGCCTTTTAATATTAATAATTGTTTTTTAATTGTTGTGTATTGCGTCTATATTTTCATTTAATAATCGATATGTCGTGGGTGTCAGTAATCCTCGTGATGAATTTGCTGTCCGTAAGGTGCTGCCCTCGAGTGTCCTCCCTCTAAGGCTTATCTGTGCATACCGCTGCTAGCGTACGGGCGAGCCTTAGCGCCATTCTCGCGAGGACGGTAGAGCCGCTCCTGCGTTGCCGTGGCCGCTCGGGGATCCTTGTCGTACGGTCGATGGTCCTCAGTGTAGCGATCAGCTCGCGGCTGATCAGCTGTGATCGTTCGCGTTTCGTTTTAATTTTTCTCGTAATTTGTCGTTTTTGCAACCGGGAATGGTGATGTCCGCGGTGCCCTTTGTGTTCTTTGTGGTTCTCCGGATGTGGTGTATGGTGAATTTCCGTTTACTTTTCCCCGGATACCCACAGGTGAGTGGTTTGTTTTCTATGTTCGTGAAGTATCTGTGTGTGTGTGTGGGTACACGGACGTTCACCCGTGTGACGCCACACCCTTCCTATAGGTATTTTTCTTTCTCTCTCGCTCTCCCTCTTATCAGTGTATTTTTCTCTGGCGAATTTTGTTTCTATTATCATTTAATTTTATAATTTCTTTTTCTTTCTCACTCTCGTTGGTGAATTTTGTTTCTATTTTTAATTGTTATTTAATTTTATAATTTCTTTTTCTTTCTCTCTCTCCCTCTCTTGTGGATGTCTTTACCCTGGTGAATTTTGTTTCTATTTTTAATTGTTATTTAATTTTATAATGTCTTTTTCTTCCTCTATCTTATTATATATATAAACTAGCTGACCCGACAGACGTTGTCCTGTCTGAGCTATGAATATTCAATTCGAACTGGAATAAATAATTTAAAACAAAATTATTTCAAAAACATAGTGTTTAATGTAACTGAAAATAAAAAATTGACTCCCTTAGTGTTTCTGTATAAGCATGTATACCACGTGTTAGTCTATCAAAACTTACCAATAATCGATATTAAATTAAACTTTTAATATAAGCCGTGATTGCGGTGAACTAATTGCGATGAACAAACACTTCTCAAAAAACTCACTCAACAAACTCAAAACTGGATAAACGTTCAGATCGAATGGACTGTGCACTAAGAAATGAATAAATGAATTTTTTGATCGATAGATGCCGACCGATGCATCTGTTAAATCACATTTGCTTCGCGGGAACTGTCAAACACGCGAAGGTTAAATAGTCGTTAAGTTTTCTGAAATTTTCCAATTTTCTGCGCAATTTTCTTAATTTTTCTTCCCGTAAGAACCTTCTACACAGTATTAGAAAACTTGAAAAAAACAGATGAATGAAATCGGTAAAGTCGTTCTGAAGTTATGGCGTGACCAAGGGAAATAGGGATTCTATTTATATATATATAGATTAGGGCGATTTTTTTTTTCGACTATTTTTTTTTTCTCAGTCCCCACCCGAAATTTCGTTGGATATATCGAAAAAGAAATTCCCTGTAGGTTACAGCCCTTAATATCAATTCTAAGTACTTTCCCAAAGCGTGAGAAGATTTTCCATCTAAAATACACGTAAATCGATTTTTTTCTTTTTTTTTTTTCAAATTTCTATAACTCAGCCGCATTTTATGCTACCATATTGTTCTTGGTTTCGATTTACTCAGAATAAAACAATCTAAAAAAGTGCCTCCTGCGACGAAAGTGTAAATTGTACTGATGAGTTGGTACGGGTCACTGAAGTTGATTTTTACCCAAAATCCTCGTGCTATCGACCCAATTGCTTAGATTAATATTTCTCGAGATATTGAACTTTTTTTATTTTTTATTTTTTTATTATTTAATATTTCATCTATATAAATAATAATAAATTGCCGCATGTATGACGGATTATCACTTCCGCATTGGACGTCCGACTGGTGGCATTTTTTTTCAAAAAATAAACCACGAAATGACACATCGCTTTCAATTAAATTCTTTTTCGCAAAATATCAACATTGATCGCGGAATTTGTTGTTGTTATGAAAACAGAACTTTCAAACTGAACGTCACATTTTTTTTCGTTATGAAACATGTGACAGCGGAACTTTGAAACTGAACGTCACATTTTTTTTATTGAGATTTTCATATATTATTTCCATATTTGTCATATTTTCATATTTTTCAAATTTCCGACTTTTCAGGTGGATTTTCCAAAAAATGTCTTCCATACAAACCTTGTTCTGAATATTACGAACACGACAAAAAAAAAATCAGCCAAATCGGTCGAGCCGTTCTCAAGTGATGATCCGTCATACATGCGGCAATTGATTTTTATTTATATAGATGATATAGTAAATTTATGTCCTGAGGGGTGTAGTATAAAAATGTTTGCTGATGACACGGTAATATATGTAACTGGATTGGGCAGCGCGGAAGTAGAGGATAGAATGAACATGTCATTAAGTATAGTGGAAAAGTGGATGAATAGAAATAAATTAAAAATGAATGCGGAGAAAACAAAATATATGATTGTTAGTAGTATAAGGAAATTGGTGAGTGGAAATATTGTACTCAAGTGTCTGGATGGAACGGAACTAGAGAGAGTGGAGTCGATGAAATACCTGGGTATAATTATTGATAATAAGCTACAATTTAAAGATCACTGCGAGTATTTATTGAAAAAGATAGGTAAAAAAACGAGTTTCTTAAACAGAATGGGGCATTATGTATCTGCATATACAAGATGCACCGTTTACAAGGCAATTATAGCGCCACATTTTGAGTACTGTGCAACACTGTTGCGCAATATGGGGCAGACAGAGTTGGATAAACTGCAGATCGCGCAAAACAGAGCGATGAGAGTCATATTGCAATGCAACCGATATACGAAGGTGGAGGATATGTTGAATGCGGTGCAATTCATGTCTGTGAGGCAAAGATTGCACTACAGTGTGTGTATATTTATATTTAAATCATTAAAGAATTTGCTGCCAAAAGAATTAAAAAATCGGTTACAAATAGTAGGAAGGAGGAGTGGTCGGGAAACACGGCAAGCCGAAAATATAGTGATACAATTTAGAAGAACGAAAAGTGCGCAAAAAAGTATGTACTATGAAGGCGTGAAAATGTATAATGCGTTGCCAACTGAAATAAAAGACTGTGAAAAAGTTGAGCAGTTTAAACGCATGCTGAAGGAGTATATTGTGTTAACAGTAAAATAATATATATAGATATATTTAGATATAAGAAAATATGTAATAATGTGTACAAAAATAGCTGAGAAAGCTAATAAATATCAATCAATCTCTCCTATGGGGATCCCGTGACTCTAGAGGACACGGATGACGTTATTCGCTTTCTAAACTCCACTCCGTGACCGCTCTCTTTCTTCGAATAACCTGAGGTAAGTTTCTCTTTCAAAATATGTCTCTCAAGTCCTCTTCCTCTCAGCGCCTCTCCCTCATCCCAATAATCATCAAACTTTTGGTTCTGGGCTGAGATTCAGTTTTCCCGATCCCCTCACACTTTCTTACGACAAAGGACAGTAGTCATGTGAGTTCCACAGTACTGGCCTTCCTTCTTCCTTTTGCCAAACCTCTTTTAACCCTTTTCCTCCTTTATTCGTCTCTTTCCCAAAATCTCCACTTTCCTTACGATAGAGGACAAGTAGTCATGGAGACCGGTAGTCAAGCTTCCTTTAGGACTCAAAAGGGCTCAAGAGTGCCGTTCCTGGGTAAAACCGGCCTTTTTATACCCTGGTTGCGGACCTTCCCTTCCTCGTTCCTTTACCCTTTCTCTTCTCCCTTTTTGTCGCATTGCGGTATTTCATGTCTTTTGTTTTCTTGATTTCTAATTGACTGATTTTTCTGTTGACAGGTTTGCAGTTGTTGCTCCTCTTCCGGAGTGGCGGTCCTCTTCATCGGCGTTCGGAGATTCGCCCAGAAGTTGGGACTAGTGGCGCCCCCTGTCCCTGGTGCGTGGCAGGAAGTGTCACTACCCCGAAGGACGTGTGACGTCAACGCGGAGACCGGGAACGTCTCAATATGAAAAAAAAAATTTTTTATTTTTAAAAATATTAACATTATATTTTACGGGTAAAAATGGACTACTAATGAAAACCATGGCGCCTCCTTGTCGACATCATAAATTCACCAAAAATTATCGAATCTGCAAAAGTAAAAAAAGAACCTTGTAAAATAATGTAGTAGAAATAGTCTGACGGAGGGAATTTTTTTTTCAAAAATAAATAAATTGTAGTATTCCAAACTTTAGTATGCAATTTAAAAAAAAATACTTTTTAATAATTTATAAAAAATAAAACGAATAAAAAGATCAGGATACATTTTTTAAGGTCTCACATAACCATTGCGCGCGCTGAAAACCGAGTAAATTGAAATAACTGTTATCAGGGTTATATGGTGAAAAAAAAATGAAATTGTTGATTTCAAATTTTGTATTACCCTTTCAACTATAAGAAATAAAAAAATTTTTGATATTTAAAAAAAATATTAACATTATATTTTACGGGTATAAATGGACTACTAATGAAAACCATGGCGCCTCCTTCGACATCATAAATTCACCAAAAATTTTCGAATCTGCAAAAGTAAAAAAAGAACCTTGTAAAATAATGTAGTAGAAATAATCTGACGGAGGGAATTTTTTTTAGAAAATAAATAAATTACAGTATTCCGAACTTTAGTATGCAATTTAAAAAAAAATACTTTTAAATAATTTATAAGAAATAAAAAAGAATAAAAAGATCAGGATACATTTTTTCAGGGCTCACATAACCACTGCGCGCGCTGAAAACCGAGTAAATTGGAATAACTGTTATCAGGGTTATATGGTGAAAAAAAAATTAAATTGTGGATTTCAAATTTTTTATTACCTTTTCAACCATTAGAAAAAAAAAAATTTTTATGTTTTTTAAAAATATTAACATTATATTTTACGGGTAAAAATGGACTACTAATGAAAACCATAGCGCCTCCTTGTCGACATCATAAATTCACCAAAAATTATCGAATCTGCAAAAGTGAAGCAAGAACCTTGGAAAATAATGAAGTAAAAATAGTCTGACGGAGAGATTTTTTTTTTTCGAAAATAAATAAATTACAGTATTCCAAACTTTAGTATACAATTAAAAAAAAAATACTTTTTAATAATTCATAAAAAATAAAAAAGAATAAAAAGATCAGGATACATTTTTTAAGGGCTCACATAACCACTGCGCGCGCTGAAAACCGAGTATATTGGAATAACTGTTATCAGGGTTATATGGTGAAAAAAAAATTAAATTGTTGATTTCAAATTTTTTATTACCTTTTCAACTATAAGAAAAAAAAAATTTTTAATATTTAAAAAAAATATTAACATTATATTTTACGGGTAAAAATGGACTACTAATGAAAACCATGGCGCCCCCTTGTCGACATCATAAATTCACCAAAAATTATCGAATCTGCAAAAGTAAAAAAAAACCTTGTAAAATAATGCAGTAGTAATAGTCTGACGGAAGGAATTTTTTTTTCCGCAAATAAATAAATTACAGTATTTCAAACTTTAGTTTGCAATTTAAAAAAAAAGACTTTTCAATAATTTATAAAAAGTTGTCTAACCGAAAAATTAAAAAACTCTCGTCAGACTCTTACTACTGCATTATTTTACTAGATTCTTCTTTATTTTTGCAGATTGGATACATTTTTGGTGAAGTTATGATGTAGACAAGGAGGCGCCATGGTTTTCATCAGTCGTCTATTTATACCCGTAAATATAATGTTAATATATAAAATTTAAAAAAATTTATTTTGCTTATAGTTGAAAGGTTAATAAAAAATGTGAAATCAACAATTTAATTTTTTTCCACCATATAACCTTTATAATAATTTTTTAAATTTACTCGGTTTTCAGCGCGCCGAACGGTATGCGAGCCCTTAAATTATTATTCCGTCGTTAATCGTGGTTATCACGAAATTTACAATACGCCAACGTACGTTGTAGAATTTCATGGTATACAATCATAATTAGTGGGTAGATAGAACTATGGAAATTCCTGAGAAAACAACAAAATCATTTTGACTATTCGGAGACAGCCTTGGTGCAGTAGTTGGAACGTTGATCAGTGCACGACTGTTAGCTATCAAACGATTGAGATTGATCATTGCAGTTAGCCGAGGCCCTTCATTTGCGAAATAGGTAAGAAATAATATGTACACCATGGTGATTACAAGATAAAGATATTTTTCTTTAAATTAGAAGACAGAATACTAAAATTGAGCCTCGTGGGAAATGTTGTACCGATGCATGAATGTTTAAATATTGAGAAAAAATCAATATTTTCGGGGAATATAAAATTTAGATATCGTAAAAGTCTTCAATGGAGTATTCATCGACACCGAAATCGACTTTTTTGTCCAGTCTGAGATGGGTGAATTTTTTTATCATCTAAATAAAAAAAAACATTTTTATCTTATATTAACCATGGTGTAAATATCATTTCTTGCGTATTTCGCAAATAAAGGGCCTCAGCTAACTGCAATGATCGATCACAATTGGTTTGATAGCTAAAAGTCGTGCACTGGTCGACACATTTCAACTACTGCACCCAGACTCTCTCCGAATAGTCAAAATCATTTTGTTGTTTCCAGCCAGTCAACGTTCGGGGCTGCAATTTTTCCCAAAAATTTTTCAGACTTTATGCAATAAGATGTGAGAATTGCGAACAAATCAAAATAATTGATAATTTACAACATTTCATTTTTTCCATCATTCGTACGACTTACCTACGACCATAAAAAAAATACAAAAATCCTTATTCATGTTTAGAGATCGAAGTTTCCCGACTAAAATATTAGTTTCCCAATGGGGGCGGTTTTTACCGCTTGAAATCTCGTTAAAGAAGAAAAAGTTGTGCGTTTCAGACTTTCCCACAATGAAAATCGAATTTTATTTTTGCGAATTTTATTATTCATTTAATAAATCCAGTACTTCGTGATATCGATTTTATTACCATCCCCTTCGATCCCATCTCTAGAAAGTCAGTTCGTAGAAAAAGAAGATGCTCATTGTCAGTATAAAAAATGAAAAACCATTTTCGGTTCGGGGAAGACTGAAATTGCAGCGATTTATCTTGTTTAAACAAAATTTCAAGGGGTAAAAATCGCCCCTATGGGGAAACTAATAATTTTTCGGAAAATTTCGGCCTCATTACATGGATGAGGATTTTGGTTTTTTTCTCTCCAGATTCTCGGTACGTTGTAGAAATAATGTAAAAAAGTAAATTTGTAAATTATCAAAATACTAAATAATTTATTGTTCGAAAGGCAGTCGACATTCGAGACTGCAATTTTTACAAAAGTTGCTCACACTATATGCACTCAGATGTTAGAATGGCAAACAAATCGAAATTGTGGTCCTGGAAAGAAGTGACTAAGTTAATACCCCGCTGTGCGTTAAGCGATAACTAGTCATTTATTGCGGGTTTATACCTATAATAAATCTTCAGACAGCCATACTGTTAACTGACTAATGCTCCACTTTCACATCATGTTCTCTCGTTCTATACCTTCTGAGAGTTGCGTGAGTATCCTTCGGGATTTACATCACGTTCTGTCGTTCTATACCTCCTAAGAGGTGCGTGAGTATCCTTCGGTATTGACATTACGTTCTCTTTAGTACTAATAGTTCTCTGTAGTACTAGTAGTACTAAAAAGTTCAGTATCAAATTTGTTTGCCAACTCTTTTAGTAACTTTTAGTAATGTTTGGATTTTGTACAGAATAAAAATTGTTTGCAGTTACTTTCGATGTTCGACAAAATTTTGTTTCGCAACAGCGGAAAAAAACCGTAATGGAGAGTTCGAACTCATTCACGGGCATGCCGAAGAATTTTGTTTTGAAGACAGGGACGCCCAGCTGAAAGCTAGTTTCCGCGAGGCTCTGCAGGCGGCCTTGAAACGTAATTTTTGGCGTTTGAAGGAGGTTTATGAAACGGTTGCCGCGATGTAAATATCCATTTAATGTCAGTTGTGAAAAAAAATTAAATTATAAAAATCGTACGTTCTCTTATTGTTATTATTATTATCATATTGATGGCAGGTATCCTAATGCGATCAAAGTAGCCATCCCTTTTAATAGTATCGTCGATACTCTGAAGCGATGGCGAAAACTGTATTATCCACCGTGCCCGGATAATTTTCAATCGATGGCTAACCTATTGGGTCAGCCGGAGAATTACCGGTTACTCGAATACGATGTGGGGCGATTGTCAACCAAGCAAATTCACGACACTGATGGGAACGTACACTTATTATTGTACGATCCCCAGTTCGTACGAAGCTTCTTTGACGATGTGTCCCACATCTTCATTGATGGAACCTTTCAAACCACGCCTCGGGTAACGGGCGATTACCAACTGCTGTCGATACTCGGCATACGACATGATCATGTAAGACAGGCAAATTAATTAATTCCTTCATCCTAAGTGGATGTATTCATGTTTATTTTGATAAACTTTTGTAGGCGATCCCATTCGCACATATACTTATGTCAAAAAAAGCAGCCTGTAGTTATACAGCGGTATTAACAGAAATCCGGACGATTGTCGGACATTCTGTAAAAGTGGTAATGACCGATTTCGAGACGGCATTGCGGAATGCCTGTAGAACCATTTTTGAGAATGCAGTTGTGGCCGGCTGCAGTGTTCACTACGATAGAGTACGCACATTTTTTCTCTAGGTTATAATATTACCATTGTAATAAATATTGTATTGATTATGTATTCCTCAAATTAAATTTCATTTTTCAAGCTCTGCTGAAAAAAATAAAATTGCAGAACCTAGCACGCATAATGAGAGAAAACTCAACGGCAAAATTATTTATAAAACATCTGATGGTCTTGGCGTATTTGCCCGCGGCACTCATACGCGATGAATATTCCAATTTGAAAAATCAGTTGCCGAATGATGTTAAGCGAGCATTAACACCTTTTTTATCATATTACGAGAGACAATGGCTAAGGGTAGTCCAGTCGGAGGGATTTAGTGAATTCAGATTATCGCGCCGAACCAATAACGTTATCGAATCGTATAATAGTGTGCTCGCCGCCAAAATGGGACGCCATCCATCGGCGTGGGCGTTCATCGGTAAATATAAATTGAAAAATATATCTCCTTCAAGAATTTATGACTCTTCATTGTTCATGTTGATATTTCGTTTTTATTCAATATCGTACCTATTATTAATGATATCGTTTATCTTACTAGGAGAACTGGGGAATCTAACGGGAAATGCCAGGAACGATATGGAGAGCCTCCGGCTGGGCAACCGAATAAGTCGTCACCCTCGATACGCAACAGCGTTCCGGAGAAATCAATTGATCGAAGGTTTGTTTGTTAAATTAATTTTATATCCTGACTGAAAGAGGTATAATGATACCGAATATATTCGGAGGAATAATTAAATATTTGTTATTAGCATGGCAAAAACTGGAAAGAGGTGCTGTGACACCCGCCGAATTCATCATGCAGGCGGCAGTGTTGAAGGGGCGGATATCGCAGCGGCTTCTTCATCTCCCAACAGAAAATAACATGGAAGAGGAGGAACAATCCGAGGAAGAGGCCGCGATTGTTCCATTTGGTAAGTACTAATTATAGTATATCTTAATAATAATAGTATTTCATGTAATGACATTACATAATATAAGTACAATGGGGACAGTTTGGAGAGACGCCGATGACGTCACGGGTGGTGCCGTGACGTCATCCCTTCCTTGCAGGCGGCGCGCTCTCCAAACGGTCCCCATGGTGGGGGTCGCGCATGCGCGAGTCTTGCCCTATGGTGGGGGTAACCATCCTGGGTTCTGATTGGTCGGACTCAGGAGCTAACGAGCGTAGATGTTGACTGCTCTGAGGTTGTGGGAGTACTGACTTTATGGCAGGGGTAGTTGGTGGGGTATGCTTTCAGGCCCTTCGAGAGTGGCGGTAGGGGTCTGTTCATTCTCTCTCTCTCTCACCCCCAGTGGTATAACACGCACACATTCATGCTCAATTGTATTTATATACATACCGTCTCCGGCCTTCTCCGCTTAGCTCTTGGTGCAGCGATTTCACCAGGGCCTATTGTCGCTACTTGAGCCAATATTTTATGAGACTCGGCGGGAGACTATCGAGGTCCTCCCCCGCTAGGTCAGCGGGATCCATCGATGTATCAAATGTAATGATAGCACCAGAGCGGACCATCGTATACGTTGTTTCCGCAGAGAGTATTGCTTCAGCAATTGAATTACACCTCCCCCGCGACTCGGATATATATATACGCTGCCGCGTGCGAGGCAGCTAGATAATATTAATAAGGTGGTGGTGGTAGTGGGAGAAAGATTAATCTAGGACAATTTGAGGGTTTTCTAATGTCTACAGAGCGGAGAAGTCGTAGTACGTCGGATAAAATTTTCACAAGCTATATTTCCCTAACACTCGTACAAAAAACACTGTATTTTTAAAAACTAGTAAATAAAGACAAAAGTAAACTAAAACTAAATGAATAATCTAGGTCATTTGAGGGTTTTCTAATGTCTACAGAGCGGAGAAGTCGTAGTACGTCGGATACTGGATGGTTAGATGTTTTCTCGGTAAATACTTACTCCCATTAAAAACTTAAAAAGTTAAAAATGGACGCCAAGTAATCAGAAAATGTGTCCAATCTAGAAACAAAAAACTTACGAGTTCAAAAATCGTTTTCTAATATCTACTAAAAAGTGAAAAGAAATCATTTCATAAATTAGCCAAGCAAACTACTACTCCTTCCGCCAATCAACCTGCCCCCTTTTGTACGGTATGCCACAAAAGTCTACTGAAAATGCTGTACAAAAACTTGGCGTGCATGGTTAAGACAAATAACCCCGGGAAGATCCAGGCGTGACGGGCGGCCCGGTGTTCTTTCCGGACAAACAACATACTCGTTTAGTGACAAACCGATTTTCTTAATGCTCCAACATATTTTTTTCTCGGATATGGTGATATAAACGTTCAGTTTATATCCCATTGGAACATCTAACCAAAATTTAACGCCTGGCAAATCGTACTATCACCAAAGAAATTAAAATATGATCACAATAACCGATTATCCACTTTGCCATATCTATCAAAAGATTTATTATGGGAGAACGGGATAATGGCGAATACCTAAGAGCAGTGTTGAATATTTCCGATACAATTGAACTATTCGGATGTTTTCAAGCAGATAATGACGATTTAATAACTTTTTCTTGTATAATGTTAGCCTAAGCAGTCGGAATAAACGAATAATCAAATTTTGTTATTAGAAAATAGAACGCAGTAGTCGCAATATTTTTGTTCGATATCATTATGTATAACGCTATTAAACCATAATATGAATAGAGTGAAAAATGTTTTAAAGTATTTAGAATGAAACATGAAACGTCTCGAAAAGAGTATTGAGTCTATGCCAACCTTCCATGTACAACGCCATACAATCCTTTCGTACCCAACTTCGATGATACCGCCGCGCCGATCCGACTCCCATTGCGTTCAACCGCCATGAAAGCTCGAATGACCCAGCTACACCATTTCACGCTCTCCCTCAGTGTACCGAGATCACTCACGACGGTATTTCTCTCGTACTCGTAGGAGCTGGACACGAGGTGGTTTCGATTGATGTTCACACAAATGACACGCGTTAGATGCGGTTCAATCTACTGCAGGAACAAAGAGGCGGCAGCCCCTTCGCCGAGCTTATTGTTCTTAAGCATGCACGTCAAGTTTTTGTACAGCATTTTCAGTAAACTTTTGTAGCATACCGTACAAAAGGGGGCAGGTTCATTGGCGGAATGAGTAGTAGTTTACTTGGCTAATTTATGAAATAATTCCTTTTCACTTTTTATTAGATATTGGGAAAACGATTTTTGGAGTCGTAAGTTTTTTGTTTCTAGATTGGACACATTTTCTGATTACTTGGCGTCCATTTTTAACTTTTTAAGTTTTTAATGGAGATTTCACTTTTTTTTGAAAGACCTGATAGAAGTTCAGCATTGAATCAACATTTTATCAAAATAGAAAACATATTATCCAAAGTGAAATTTAGAACCACTTTCAAATATCTCTGATAAAACGATGCGTGTGGAAGTTGTATACCTATTTTTTTCTTTTCACGTTTCATTAAATATTAGAAAGCGATTTTTAATGTCGGAAGTATTTTGTTTATAGACTGGATACATTTTTTGATTACTCGGCGACCCTTTTTAACTTTTCAAGTTTATAATGGGGATCATATCTACCATTGATATAATGAAATTGGGCCTGAGTGTAGGAATTTTTCAATTGAAATTAATGCGCAGAAGTTATACTCATTTACACAGTACCTCTTCTTTACGCAGTAATATTTACAGTTTATGAAGGCAAACATTATTCCATTTTGAACTTATCCTATAGTTGAACTTGCCCCGATCAACTGAATTGGCTGTGCAAAATCTCATTATCTTTTTAAGAAAATTCTTTCGGGTCCGAGTGTAGGAATTTTTATTGAAATTCATGCACAGAAGTTATATTCATTTACGCAGCACCTTATCTTTACGCAGTAATAATTTACAGCTTATTGTTAGTGTGTAAGCGAGCCGTATGAGAGGCGAGCGCTGCGTGCGTGAATAAAAAGACGAGGGAACGAATAGAAGCCAAGATGGCGTGCGAGCGACGAGTCGACAAAAACGTGCTCTCACCGTCATAATCAATATCTTTTCAAAATGTAATAATTTCATGTGTTTTCTGCGATTAAAGTGGTTTTTAGTGTTCATAAATCTAATTGCACTATGCGTAATTCCCCTCGCGTATCCTCTCCCACGAGTGCGTGAACATTTTGGTCCTTCGAGCCGGATTCGACGAGAACACGAAGTGCGTCGTACCGGCATGGTGCAACTTGTTGCGAGTGGCTTCTGCGCTGTCGACGAAAATCCAGTGTAGTACAGTCTCACGAGTGTTCAAGTTTGTAAAATTAGTAAAAAAAAGGTTAACCCTCTTCGAGTGGCGTACTACGCGGTGAGCTACGTATCGTGAATCGAGGTGTTAATATCGAAAATTTCAACGAAAACCGAGGGAAACGCCCAAGGCAAGCGTCCTCTCTCTCTCTCTCTCTCTCTATCGATTACATTCCGTGGAACGAAAATATAAAAGCCTACACACATTCTCACGCACGTCGGTGTACGAGAAGTAGCCGTCCGTTTCTCTCTCACGCAGTCGAGAGAGAAAGACGAAACACAGCGAAGAAAGCGAGGGAAGCGTTCAAGGCAAGCTTTCTCTCTCTCTCTCTCTCTCTCTCTCTCTCTCTCTATCGATCGTATCAAGTAAACAAAGCAATCGCACACTCACTCGCGCGCAACGCCGAGCCTGAGAATCATAACGACGGAATCCGTGTGGTGTACCATAGGCACACACTGATTCTCACGCACGTCGGTTCACGAGAACTCGACGTCCTCTCTCTCTCACGCAGTCGAGAAAGAGAGACAATTACACAACGCGCGTCTTCGGTCGCCACGTGCACACGAGCGAGCCGAGCCGGCAATACACAAGCAGAGACCATCGTACAACGTGGTCAACACTTCTCCGTCGCACCATCGTACAACGCGGTCAGCACGTCTTCATCGTCGCCGCATCGTACGACGTGGTCAACACTTCTTCAGTATCGAGATATCGTACAACGTGGACAATATTTATTAGTCGCAACCGAACACGGTGAGCGTATCGAAGTAAATATAAGCGAGCGAAATATCACGTAAGTTAATAATTTGTCAAAATTGTATTGAGTTCGAAATCGTATCGTTAACGAAATCGTATCGTTAACAAAATCGTATCGTTAACGAAATCGTATCGTTAACAAAATCGTATCGTTAACGAAATCGTATCGTTAACAAAATCGTATCGTTAACGAAATCGTATTGTTAACAAAATCGTATCATTAACAAAATCGTATCATTAACAAAATCGTATCGTTAAGGAAATCGTATCGTTAACAAAATTGCATTGTTAGCGAAATCGTATCGTTGCATCTTGGTCGTGTCAAGTAAACTTATCGCTTCACGATGGAACAAGAATTAGCAGGTCTGAGACGTACACGCGGGGTGTACAGATCGCGACTAACGCATTTAGAATTATTCATTGAGTCATTTCGAGCGTCCGAGGATCCACTGGAAGTACTCGAAACGAGAAACGAGTTCGTCCAGAATGTTTGGCGTACTTTCGACGACGTTCAAACCAAAATCGAAGAACTCGATGAAACGAACATCGAACGAGCCGATATCGAGGAACGATATTGCTTATTGATTGGCAGAGTACGGGCTCTCGCCAATACTAGACGACAGCGTATCCATCAGGGTAGACAGCAAATTGACCAGCATCACAATGTCGATAATGGCGTCGCCGTACCCGAACTCAGGGTCAAACTTCCGACAATGAATCTTCCGGTGTTCGACGGAAATCCCGAGCATTGGTTGCAATTTCGAGACAGCTTTAAAGGGCTCATCGATACGAATCCCGAGTTGCCCGACATCCAACGAATGTATTACCTTCGGTCGTCCCTCAAAGGTCGCGCGGCTGAGGTCATTCACGAACTCGAGTCTTCCGCAGCAAATTATCCAATTGTGTGGGAACTCCTGAAAAAACGATTTGACGCCAAAGGCGCAATTGCAGGTCGCCATCTTCAACTCTTACTCGACATTCCAACGATGAACAAGGAATCAGGTACAGTGTTAAGACAAACATTGGATTGTGTATTGCGACATCTTCGAGCTTTACGACAATTACAGGTGGACAGTTTCGATACGGTGATGATTCACATCCTGACGTCGAAATTGGATAACATGACGAAACGAGAGTGGAGAGCTCACATTAAAGGTAAGGAGAACGTTCTCCTCCACACGCTAAAGGACTTTCTCGAGGATCGTTGCCTAATTTTCGAGCCTGAAAACGCGAAATCAGACTTCGGAAAATCTCAATCGGTTGCTCGATCAGATAAAAAAACCTCATCACAACAAAAGAAAGGTGAGCAATCAAGCACGTTCACAACAAGCGAATCGAAGCAAGGAACTCGACGATGCGTCCTTTGTTAAGAAGAATCTCATGCGATTTATTCGTGCAACAAATTCCGAGAGTTGTCAGTTCCGCAACGACAGAAGGTAGTCAAGGAGCAAAAACTGTATCGTAATTGCCTGAGAGGTGGTCACATCGCAACGAATTGTTCATCATCCCATTGTCGAAAGTGTGAGGTCAAGCACAACACGCTTTTACATGCCGAGAATCAAAGCGAGATCGGAAAGGAAAAACAAAAATCGAGCTCTGAGAGCGCCGTCGCCTTAACGTCTACGATAAATTGCAGTAGCCTGTCATCTCCTTCTAGAGTAATTCTATCAACCGCGCGGGTTTGGATGCACGATAAGGATGGCACACGCATCGAATGTAGAGTATTGCTGGACTCGGGTTCTCAATTCAACTTCATAACGAGAGAGTTGGCAAAGCGTTTGCAACTAAACACTCAAAGACAAACGTGTTCGGTCAAGGGATTGGGTCAAGCGATAGATCTCACCGAGTCAACGGGAGCGGTCATACAATCTCAGCATACCGCTTTTCGCACGAAGGAGAGATTTTTAATCACCAAACAAATAATCGAACAACTACCGAGCTCGTTCGTCGAGATCAGTCATTTGAAAATTCCATTGAACATCAATCTCGCTGATGACAAATTTCACATTCCACGCAAGGTCGATGCAATCCTAGGGGCAGGCATCTTTTGGGATCTGCTGTGTATCGGTCAAATAAAACTCGGCAAAAATCAGCCGATTCTCCAAAAAACTCATCTCGGCTGGATAGCAGCTGGTGATATCACGCCGGACGGTCAACAAACTACATCACGTTGTTTTCTGTCGACTGACATCATTTTTCACGAACAACTCGAACGGTTCTGGAAAATCGAGGAGCTCGATACCGAACCATCACGATCAAAGAGCGACGACTTGTGCGAAAACGATTTTCTGCGCACGTATCAGCGAAATGCCACGGGACGATTCACGGTCAACCTTCCATTCCGAGACGATCCATACGAGCTAGGCGAATCACGAAACAACGCTGTCAAAAGACTGTACAAAATCGAACGAAAGCTAGAACAGCAACCAGAAATCAAGGCACAGTACATCAACTTCATGAAAGAATACGAAGATCTCGGTCACATGACTGCGGTGATCGACAACAAAGAAGAGTCGTCTCCAACGTACGTAATTCCTCATCATGCCGTCGTCACCACTGTCAACGATCGAACGAAGTTTCGAGTAGTTTTCGACGCATCTGCCAAGACTACTTCCGGAAAATCTCTCAACGATGTTCTTCGAGTAGGACCTACAATTCAACAGACTCTCTTCAACATCGTGTTACGTTTTCGACAACACCGATTTGTTATGACTGCGGACATTGTAAAAATGTATCGACAGGTCAACATTCAAGAAAATCAACGAGATTTGCAGCAGATTGTATGGAGATCCTCGGGCGATCAACCTATACAACTCTATCGATTGAACACCGTAACATATGGTCTCGCGTCGGCACCTTATTTGGCGATTCGAGCATTGCATCAAACAGCCCGCGACGCACAGTATTCTCACCCGGCGGCTAGTCAAGTCATCTCTCGTGACTTCTACGTCGACGATCTTCTCACCGGCAGTGACGATTTATGCGATCTGCGAAATCTCAAGAACGAAATCATCGAAGTATTAGGATCAGCCGGTTTCGAATTGGCAAGATGGAATTCCAATGAACCGTCGTTATTCACCCAAACCTCGGATGAAATCCCACGAGTTCTCACAATCGGAGAAGAGGTTAAAACCTGGGTCTCAATTGGACATCATTCAAGGACACACTGCAATATCGTGTAACTCTTTAAGGTACGGAAGGTCGAGTTACAAAACGACGAGTATTATCTATCGCATCTCAGATTTTCGACCCTCTCGGGCTCGTGGGGCCGTCAACAATCATGCTGAAATACTTCTTCAAAGGATGTGGCAGATGAATCTCGCATGGGACGAATCTCTTCCAATCAATCTACATACCGAATGGGTTGAATATCTCGAACAATTGACATCGATCATGGACATCACGATTCCTCGCGCTACAATCTGCATCAATCCGATTCGCATCGAGCTTCACGGTTTTTCCGACGCGTCTGAGAGTGCTTACGGAGCATGCGTGTATTTACGCTCAATCAACGACCAAGGGACGTCTACGATTCGACTGTTGTGTGCAAAGTCGAGAGTGGCGCCGTTGAAAACAATTTCCGTTCCTCGCCTCGAGTTATGCGGAGCTCTCTTACTGGCAAAACTCGTCCACCAAGTGATCGAAGCGCTCACGATACCGATTCACGAGTGTTTTTATTGGTGCGATTCAACAATCGTCCTAGCATGGATAGTCAGCGAGCCATACCTTCGAAAGACTTTCGTCGCAAATCGAGTCACCGAAATTCAACAACTTACATCAAGAAATACTTGGCGTCACGTCACGTCCGAAGAGAATCCAGCGGACATCATCTCGAGGGGCGTGAATCCCACCCAGTTGGGGGATCTGGCCCTCTGGTGGCATGGACTTGAGTGGTTATGCGACCCACACGACTACATTTCGAACGAGCCGCCGCAAGTCAGCGGGGAAATACCAGAAACGAAACAAAACTTCGTAACGTTCACGCAAACTCTCAACGATAACGACATTTTCGAACGATTTTCATCGTTTTCACGATTAAAGCGAGTCATCTCATATCGTTTGCGCTAGAAGGAAAATCACACGTCCACGACAAAACTAAACGGATCACTCACCGTCAAAGAGTTGAATCGATCGATGCTGGCAATCATCAAATCCGTTCAAACACACGCATTCTCAAGGGAAATCAACGACATGAAGACCACTCAACGTGTCAATCACGATAGCCCGTTGCTCAGTCTGCACTCTTTTCTCGACAACGATGAAATTCTGCGAGTAGGGGGGAGATTGAGTAACGCGGAAGTTGGGTACGCGCGTCAACATCCAATTGTTTTGCCGTGCAACCATCACGTCACTCAGCTGATCATTCGCGAAGCACACTACAAACATCTCCATCTGGGAGCTCAAGCGTTACTCTCGGTACTCCAAGAATCATTTTGGATTTTAGCCGCAAGATCAGCAATCCGCAAAATCTTACACAGATGTATCATCTGTTTCCGAGCACGGCCGCGATCAGCGCGTCAAATCATGGGTGAGTTGCCGGAGTGCCGTGTCACTCACGCCCGAGCGTTTGTGCGCGTTGGTGTCGATTATGGCGGACCGTTCAGTATTAAAGTAAGTCGTAATAAGTCTTGCAAGGCTTATGTTTGCGTATTCGTGTGTATGACCACGAAGGCCATCCATATCGAATTAGTTTCGGATTTGAGTACGGCAGCGTTTCTCAATGTGCTCAAACGTTTTATCGCGCGACGGGGAATGTGTGCCCATATATATTCCGACAATGGCACCAATTTCAAGGGTGCGAATAACGAGCTACGCGAGCTCTACGAATTCATCAATGATCCAGCTCACCAAGAAAACATCGAACGACACTGTGCCGATCACGCTATACAGTGGCACTTTTGTCCGCCGTATTCACCCCATATGGGTGGTTTGTGGGAAGCGGGAATAAAATCAGTAAAAACTCATCTGTGAAAATTACTCAGCGACGCTCTGTTGACATTTGAAGAAATGTACACGATCTTGACACAAATCGAGGCGGTCCTAAATTCGCGACCGTTGACCCCGATTTCGAACGATCCGACTGATCTCAACGCATTGACCTCTGGTCATTTTCTAGTCGGTGAGCCTCGCACAGCTCTGCCACAACGCGATCTCGAGCAAGTGCCGTCCAATCGTTTAACTCGATATCAATATCTCACAAAACTAGTCGAAGGATTCTGGTCACGATGGTCCAAGGAGTATCTCTCGACTCTCCAGCAACGATTTAAGTGGAATCGAGAGGATCAAGTGTCCCCGATTACGATAGGGACGTTAGTTCTGTTGCGCGACGATCAAACTCCTTCGATGCACTGGGCATTGGGGAGAATAGTCGAATGTAAAAGGGGAAAGGACGATCAAATTAGAGTAGTTAATGTTAAGACTGCGAAAGGAGTTGTCCAGCCCGCTGTGACAAAACTCTACATCTTACCAATCGATGTATAACGAATGTAAACCAAAGCAAATGTAAAAAAAAAAACGGTCAAGTTCCTAAACTTAAGGCTGTTGAAAGCGGTGCCTTTCAAGGCGGGCGCGATGTTAGTGTGTAAGCGAGCCGTACGAGAGGCGAGCGCTGCGTGCGTGAAGAAAAAGACGAGGGAACGAATAGAAGCCAAGATGGCGTGCGAGCGACGAGTCGACAAAAACGTGCTCTCACCGTAATAATCAATATCTTTTCAAAATGTAATAATTTCATGTGTTTTCTGCGATTAAAGTGGTTTTTAGTGTTCATAAATCTAATTGCACTATGCGTAATTCCCCTCACGTATTCTCTCCCACGAGTGCGTGAACACTTATAGATGCAAACATTATTCCATTTTGAACTTATCCTAACGTTCAAACTACCCCGATGAACTGAATTAGCTGTGCCAAATCGCATGATCTCTTTAAGAAAATTATTTCGGGTCTGAGTGTAGGAATTAAAAAATTTAAATTCATGCATAGAAGTTATACTTATTTACGCAGTACCTTATCTTTACGCAGCAATAATTTACAGTTTGTAGATGCAAACATTATTCCATTTTGAACTTATCCTAAAGTTGAAACTGCCTCGAGAAACTGAATTGGCTGTGCAAAATCTCATTATCTTTTTGAAAAAATTCTTTCGGGTCTGACAAGGAAAATACTCGAGGTGTCCCCCTCCGATTTTGTTGAAACTCAAGTATGTTATAGAGCATTGAAAACTAAGCGACACGTATTTTTTTTATCAGCGGAAAAACGGTTTCAAGGGGTGAAACCACCCCCTAAAGTTACATATGTCAAGGGGCGATTTTGCAGTTTCACATAGAAACAGTGCATTGATTTTGATGAAACAATGATTAAAATGTTTCTTGTGCGGAGAAATAAAGAACCCACCAGATAATGAAAAAAAAAATATTTTAAGGGGTCGAAACACCCTCGAACATCGACTTTTTGCCCCCTACATTGAAAACTTGCGAATCGATGGGAATGAAAATTACGCTATTGTGTAGCGGAAATAAAATTTTAAAATGTCAATGGTCGAGATTTCTAATAATGATTCATTATGTCTTCCGAGGGCTATAATCGTGGCTATGGCGAGTAATATCTATAAAAAAAAGTCCAAAAACACCTACAACGCGTAAATTATGGGCGGCGATACGCCACAAAGGCTCGAGAGACCAGCGTATTCAAGCGGAGAGACTGGTTTTAACGGCTGGTGTCGTTATACCCCCCGCGGGCTGCGATATACCTGAACTGCGCGCGTTGCAGGAGTACTATGCACCACAACGCGTTGCAAAAGTTGTTTTTGATTTCGCCGGATACGGGGGAGGCGAACCACCGATTTTTGACAGCCATGGTATGCTAGACGACGACCCTCGCGAAGTTATATACCTCACACATTTACAGCCAGAAAATCATTATGCGGTTATTACAAACTTATTGGACTCGAGTTCTAAATGACTCTCTGGACGAGGCGGGGCCTTTCTGCCAATGGTGTGGTGTGCGTACACACGTTTTTGACACAAACCCTGTTTCGGCTCTGGTGGATCTAGCGGTTCGTGTTACCACAAAATTCAAACAGATAGTCTGTATTGCCCAGAACGCAAAAGGCTTCGACGATCAATTCATATTACGCGACATCGTCGAGCGGCGCACGGATCAAATAAAACGCCCCGATGTCATACTTACAGGAAACGCGATTATGTCAACACGTTTGGGATGTACAATATTTATCGATAGCCTCAATTACTTTCATATGCGGCTTAGCGCGCTACCGAAAACATTTGGGTTCGCCGACGAGGTCAGTAAGGGCTATTTCCCTCATCTTTTCAATCGAATAAATACACAGAATTATATAGGGCCCCTCCCGCCAGCAACCGACTACTCGCCCGACACAATGTCGCCCGGTGAGCATACCACCTTTCTCGAGTGGTACGATGAGCAGGTAGCTGAGGGACGGGAATTCAATTTTAGGAAAGAGATTGTCGAGTATTGTATTAAAGATGTCGATATTTTACGCCGCGCGTGTCGTAGATTCCGCCAAATTTTTTTGGAAGTCGGTAATGTTTGTCCCTTCACAGAAGCTGTCACAATAGCCGCCACCTGTTCTAAAGTTTTCCGGCGTAATTTTCTTAAGGAGTGTACAATTGGTCTCATCCCGCCCGGTGGTTATAGACGCGGCGGTAATCATTCAACGGTAGCTCTCGAATGGTTGTTCTGGCTAGAGCATACAGAGTTTCACGAGCCTATAGAACACGCGGGTAACGGTCGCGAGTTCCGACTCCCCGAGGGAGACACTGTTGACGGCTACCTCGAACGGCAAAACGGTGAAAAATGCGTATTCCAATTTCATGGTTGTTATTGGCACGGGTGTCCCAGATGTTTCCGCAATAATCGTAATAAACAGGCGCATTATGGCGGCGACACACTAGAGAAACGTTATGAGCGAACACTCGCGTTAACTAAAAAAATCTGGTCATACGGTCATTATCGAGCTTATGAGATATGGGAGTGCGAATTTACGAGTATGAAAAAAAATGATCGAGTACTCCGCGAGTTTATACGAGTGCACCCGCGCATCTCGCTCGAAACTTTGAACGCCCGCGACGGCTTTTATGGTGGCCGTACGGGTAACACCGTAACGTCGTACGATGTAGCGCCCGGTGAAAAAATATCCTACATGGATATCTGCTCGCAGTATCCTTACATATGTAAGACAGGTCGCTTCCCCGTCGGGCACCCTACCGTATACACGGGCGATGAATGCGACAGACTCTTCGGGGGCTCACCGCCGGTTGATTTATTAGGGTCGAGTATCCACGGTTTAGTAAAATGCACGATCCTACCGCCAAGCAATCTTTTCCACCCCGTCCTTCCGACGCGCATGCACGGGAAACTCCTTTTTGCCCTATGTCGAACGTGTACGGAGCTCATGATACAGGGTAGGTGTACTCACGAGTGCGAGGGAGAGCGCGCATTCACAGGGACGTGGGTTGTCGATGAGGTACGCAAAGCCCTCGAGATGGGTTACAAACTGTTGAAGATCCATGTTATCTGGGAATACGAGGTAACGCAATATGACCGGGATACGCGTACAGGGGGGCTTGTTACCGATTATATGAATAAATTTTTAAAGATAAAACAAGAGTCCAGCGGTTGGCCTGCTCATTGTACCGATGCCGCATCTCGCGCCCAGTATATCGCCGATTATGAAATGGTCGAGGGTGTCGCTCTCGAGGCGGAGAATATAGTTAAAAACCCCGGGCTCCGCGGGACCGCGAAGTTAGCATTAAACACGTTGTGGGGCAAGATGGGGCAGCGTGACAACCTCCCACATACGGACATCATTACGTCGCGCGAATCAATGCTCAATCTCCTGACGGACGATGAAAAAACGGTGACACGTTTATTACCCGTAAATGATTCCCTCATATATGCAACGTGGTCGTACAAAGATGATGCGGTGAGCCCGAGCGCTCAGACTAGTGCTGTTATAGCAGCGTACACAACGGCCCAAGCTCGCCTCGAATTGTATAAATATCTCGAGCCGTTAGAACGTAGGGTTTTGTATTACGACACAGACTCTGTTATTTTCGTGAGTCGTGGGGTTGATGGTGAGTGGGTGCCCCCGCTGGGGAACTTACTTGGTAATATGACAAACGAGCTGGCGGGGTACGGAGAGAAGGCCTATATAAATTCTTTCGTTTCGGGCGGCCCGAAATTCTATGGATATACTATAGTGACAGAAGAAAATCTTACAGCCGTTGTGGCACATTGTTATAAAGTCAAGGGTTTGAGCCTCAATAACCAGGCATTGCCGGGGGAAACCCATTCTGAAATAAAATTACAATATGACGCAATACGACGCACAGCTTATCACGACGTAGTCACCATTACAGAGACGAAAACCTGCAGCGTAGTGTGTCGGAAGCGTCGCCACGTCACTCATAAATTATCCTATCCCTACGGTTTCACAGAATAGCAACCTCGACTGGGCCGTATCGGCCTCGTCGTCGTCGTCGTCTTCGTCAGACCCATTCGTTTCTTCGATTTACCTGTATATAACTGCAACTACATGTATATATGTATATAAATATAATAGACCAGAAACATGGAGGTGATATATAGACCCTACAAAAACGATGTATATACCGTAGAATAAGAAAATAGCATATAATGTACAAAAAGAACGAAAATTGATAAAACTATTTTGTCACAACCATGAAACACCAACCATTATAAAATAAAATTTTATGTTATTAATAAAAAAGAAAAATTATGAAAAATTTATGTTATTAATATAAAAGAAAAATGTATGTTATTAATAAAAAAGAAAAATTATGAAAAATTTATGTTATTAATAAAAAAGAAAAATTATGAAAAATTTATGTTATTAATAAGAAAGAAAAATTATAAAAAAGTTTTGTTATTAATAAAAAAGAAAAATTATGAAAAGTTTATGTGTACCTCATTTTGTGTGTGTGTGTGTGTGTGTGTGTGTGTGTGTGTGTGTGTGTGTGTGTGTGCGTGTTTTTATATTTTTAAGCAATGCATCAGCATTTGGTACTCGTAGCGGTGTGGGGGGGAGGGGCTAAATACGCTCGGTTATAGGCTTATCGCCCGAGCGTACTCCCGCGGTATCGCGGACGCACTTATGAGCTCATCCATTGTGCGTCCGCCTATGAGCGCGGTCATACAATCTGACCATCGGGTTACACGTCGCGCTATAAGCTTGTCGCGCCGTGTCGGGACCGCGCGCCGCCGCCGTGAAAAAAGCCTTTTATCGCTAATTACACAATTAGCGCAACGGACATGCGTTGGAAACACCCGTGAATCTCGCTAATCTGCGGCCCGACGGGATGTGGTAAGACGGTTTTTGTGAGTCGTTTTCTAAGCTATCTACCGATCGTCAGTGACGTCACATTCGATCGAATTCTTTTCTACTACGGGGATACCTTAGACGCTGACACCCAGATACTGCATAAAAACGCAGTAGGGCGCTCTAACCTACCAAAAATCGAGTTTCACGAGGGTTTGCCGCAACCCGAGGATTATTCACGCGATAATCGGCGTAAAAAATTGATAATAATCGATGATCTCATGCGCGAATCGTCAGGTAATGTGATAGTCGACCTCTTCACTAAGGGTAGCCACCATAAAAATATCAGCGTCATCTTCATAACGCAGAATATTTTCCATCAGGGTTCCGGCCAACGCGATATCTCTCTCAACGCTAATTATATTGTAATTTTTAAAAATCCGCGTGATCGTGCGCAAATCCAACATCTCGCCAGACCGGTTTTTCCGGACAATCCAAAATTCCTATCCGAAGCGTACCACGATGCAACCACACGACCTCATGGTTATCTACTCCTGGATCTTAAACAATCGAATTCTGATAATCTCCGATTACGAACTATGATATTTCCCGACGACGCGCGAATGGAGGTATACATACCGAAAAAAAAATCGCCGTAAATAGATACTCACGCATTTTACCGGGGCGCGCGTGTGTGGGTGTGTGTTTATACACGACGTGTAATCACTGGGTGCGTTAGTGAGGTCTATGCATAGCTAGAGTAAGCATCGATTATGAAGCATCGCGGCGACCCCACGAGCGATCAAGCAGGAAAAAAGAAAACGCCTCCATTCGCTAAACGGCACCTCGCACTTTTGAATGCTCTGTGTCACGCAAATAATCATCAGCGTAAAGCGGTACTACGTACTGCCGATAAGGCGTTAATTAAGTGTATCTGCGAGTATGCATTAAACGTTTTACGCGGCGTCGGAAGTTTAAAGACCGTCGTGAAGAAACGTTTGAAAAATACACAAATTTCCTTAGAACTCTCGCAGCGTCGCAGCGCGGTGGTGGTGGTGGTGGTGTTATAACAGGGTCTAACGGGCGTAGTAGAGCCAAAAATTGGAATACGAAAAAACGTATGATACTGCAAAAAGGGTCGGGTGTATTCCTTCCACTTCTGCTGGCCCCAGTCCTCGGTAGTCTACTAGGCCGAATTTTTGCTACCGATGATAAATCCAACTAATCATAATGGAGTACGCGAAAAAAAAGATTTTAGTGCCCGAGGAAGAGCAGCAGCAACAGCATGGCGGTGGGTGCATTATATCGTCGACCGCGCGTAGTAACGGGAATAGTGGTAACGGCGATATTATCTCGCGGACCGTGGAACCGCAAAATAATACCGTAGAGACGCCGGGGGATCCAGTATCGCGACTCGACTCTGAACTTTCAATTATTTTAAACCCAAATAAATTTCACGATGATCGCGAGAAATGGAAACAGTATCTACAGGTGCTCCAACGGTATTTATTCCGCACGGGTGCGCTGCATGATAATGTCATTGCGCCCGTAGCACCAAACCTAGAACCATCGCAAACTTCTCAAAAGCAGCTGGCCGATACCCATATTCTCAGCAGTGTACCAGCAACGTACAAGCGTAGGGCACAATCTCTGATGCAATACCTGCAGAACTCTGAAACAAACGCTCACAATATAACCTGGGACAAACAAGGGGTTGTTAGTATAGGAGGTACTGCCATAAGTGGTAGTAATATCGTCGACCTCGTGAATGACGCTATACGCTCGAGAAAATTTGTTCAAGCAGCGGGTAGGAAACAATTTATTAACGCTCTTCGGCTCGCATCTATACCTCGCGAGTTCATCGGGAACGATGAATTATGGAGATTGGGTAGTACACCCACACCACCACCACCACCAACACACCCGACTCGTAGTACGAGTGAGCAGGAGAGTGTACCAACACCGCGTGAGGAAGGGAGTAGCTCACGAAAGCGTCATATTAAAAAGAGTGCTGTAAAGAGAAAAAGAGTCAGCGGTGAAGACGATTTATTCAGGGGTGATCTGATACCTCGTAGCGCTAAACATTCGGAGGCCCAGTCATTGAAGCCAGTGTGGGCAAATTGGTTAACACTGTAACGCCCTCGAGCCAGGTTATAGCAAGTGCTTGGTCGAGAGAGGTCGGGGGGGGGGGAGGAGAGAGAGGGAGAGAGAGAGATGTCGTTCGGAAAGGTGTACTACGACCCCGAGCATCCTGCGGGTTATGCAGGTGCAAGACGTCTCATCAATAGAATAAAAAAACCTTCGGATATATATGCGTGGCTAACACAACAAGATGCATACACCATTCATAGACCGGTTCATCGTCGCTTCCAGCGCCTCCGCTATACAGTTGACAATATAGACGATGTGTGGGAGGCGGATCTTGTAGATCTACGGTCGTTACAGACTTTCAACGATGGTACAGCTTACCTGCTAGTGGTCATAGATGTATTGAGTAAATATGCATGGGTCGAGCCACTTGTCGATAAAAGTGTGCGTGAAGTCACAAAGGCTTTTCAACGAATTCTCTCGCGCAGCGGCGATCGCTCACCCGTGTATTTACAGACCGATCGAGGGCAAGAATTCATTGGTGATCATTTCCAAAAATTCCTAGCCAACAAAGATATCCGCTTTAGAGTTGCTCGAAACCCCGATATTAAAGCGTCCATTGTGTAGCGGTTGAATCGAACACTTAAGGAGCGCATGTGGCGATTCTTCACACATAGGAATACACACCGCTACATCGACGTATTACAACAATTCGTCTATGCGTACAATCATGCGACACATTCGGCAATTAAAATGCAACCCGCAACAGTTACATTATACAACGCGAATATAGCCCACGCAGATATGGTGAGCGCTGCTATGGCGCGGCGTAAAAAAAACGTGTAAGTGTGCATAAATACAAACGCAATGATTACGTGCGGATCAATAGAACTAAGGGGACGTTCGAGAAGGGTTATGAAAAAAATTGGAGTATCGAAACTTTCCGAATCATACGTGTTTTAAAACGCCAAAGTCTCCACATTTACGAGATACGCGATCTCAATGGTGAAATAATTGAAGGTTTCTTCTACCCCGAAGAATTGACGCGTGTGAGCGCTAAACGTATGGACGAGGACCAAGAGTTCAAAATCGAACACGTTATAAAGGCTCGTGGTCGGGGAGCGAGAAAAGAGCTCTTTGTCAGCTGGTTGGGGTACCCCGAAAAATTTAACTCTTGAATACCTGCGTCTAGCGCTCGCGATCTCGCTGCATAATAGCGAGGGTTAACAATGCACGGTGAAGACTTTTTCATCGTCCTCCCAAGTAACAGCAGCATAAAGTACTTTCCCGACAATACAACAACGAATTTCACAACGCAGCTCCCACGTGAGATATCTTTACATGGGTCTTGGGTTGTCGGCTTATCAGAAATCCACATACCATGTACTATAACACACCTACAAGAAGAGGATTGTAACGTATCGTGGTACTCGTGCGAGAGCGGTAACGCAACGGCCGAACTACCGAGGAGCTATCATAAAATTCCTCACGGTGTATATAAACACCATAACCAAATTATGGCGGAATTAAATAATACTCCCGGTTTAAAAAAGTCTGGGGTAAAATTCATAACATGCCCGACTGCCTATGGCTACACCGCTGTAACCACCCCGGTAACAACAAAGTGTGGGCGTGAAGTACCTGGTGATATGCTGCTTGTCGGTCGTAAGATACAGCGTATATTGGGTTTTTACCTGTCCACCAATACACCGCAGCAGTCACAAGAGGCGCCCGCGGCCATTCATATACAGCATGGTACGCACAGCGTTGCAGCGAGGCCTGCATGTATTAACAGGGCTCTCCCAGACCAACTCTTTGTATACAGCGATGTCTGTGTACCGTATACAATAGGGGACACACAAGCGAGCTTACTACGTATCGTTAATCTTGATACGACACAGTATACATACGGCTCGACCCAGGTTAAATACTTTTCACCGGGGAATTACATCCCACTTATCAACAATCGTTTTCGCGTAATCACCGTTGATATCAGAGACCACCTCGGAAAACCAATGGCATTCGAGTACGGAACGTTGACCGCTACACTTCATTTCAAACGGATAGCTTAGAATTCAGCGTATGTAATGACACCCCCCGTAGGCCATTATCTAACGTATTACGATGGTCAGGTGGGTGGGGGTGGTATTCGCGGTGTACGTGGCGTATTTGTCGGTGCACCATACCAGCGGGGTCACGGAATCGGGAGTTTTCTCGGCGGTCTCTTCAGAAGCGTACTACCTCTGCTGAAACGGGGCGCTCCTCTATGACATAAATGTCATAGAGGATGTGAGCGGGAATAAGAAACCCCTCGCAGAGTCTGTACGCCGTCGCATAGCAAAGTCTGGCGCAAATTTAAAACGTAAAGCCAGCGAGAAAATGGACCGTCTCATGAGCGGCTCTGGTTATAAGAGCTCGCGATCGGGTCGATCAATGGATTCGCTAATGGGACCTGTAAGCGTGCGTGTCAAACGTAAGAGAATTTCGCGTGGCAGGGTTGTGAAGAGAAAGAAAGCTCAAAAAGTTAGCACCGTACAGCGGGGGCGGCGGGGAAAGCAGACAGGTAGACGGCGTGCTGTTAAAACGAACCGTAAGAAGGTCGGTAGAAAGAGGAAGACGCGGAAAAGGACTTCGAGAGCTATTGATATTTTCGAGGCTATTTAAAAATGTCGTTTCTTCACTCGCACTCGTGTGAGTGTATGAAATCAGAGCTCGATCTATTTACCATACCGCCCACGCAGACATCCATAGAATCGTCGCAATGGGTTCATTACAAACCTGTATCATCGTTATCAGATGATGGGCCTCTCGAGTTTGTCGTACCCGGCCACGGCGAGGAATATCTCGACCTTGCTCATACTATGCAGGCTCTAAACGTGAAAATACAACCATCCTCTGCCGTAGACCTCGCGGCAGTAGCACCGATTAATAATTTCTTACACTCGATCTTCAACCAGGTCGATGTGTACTTTAATCAAAAACTCGTTGCCCCACCAAACAACGCATACCCCTACAGAGCCTATATAGAAACGTTATTGAATTACGGGCCGTGTGCAAAAAATTCTCACCTCACAACGGCGCTCTGGTATGCTGAAACCCCCGGAACCTTCGATACTCTACCTACTCCGGCAGGTGTATCACCGAACGCAGGACAGGAATCCCGGCGGAAATTCACCCACAACGGCAGGCACGTGGATATGCTCGGTCATCTACACTGCGACGTATTTAACCAGGATAAGTTTTTACTAAACCGTGTCGAGCTACGCGTACGACTCGTTCGCTCGAAAAATGCTTTCTGTATCATGGCTAATCACTCAAAAACACCTGTTACATACCGCGTACACATCAACGAGGCTAGTTTACTTGTACGACGGGCAAAAATCGCCCCGGGTGTGCTTATAGCTCATGCAAAAACTCTTGCTAAAACGACGGCGAAGTACCCTATAACTCGTGTTGAAGTCAAAGCCTTCACAATGCATAGCGGAATTATTGGTGACACACTGGATAATGTTATTCTGGGTCAGCTACCGAAAAGGATTATCCTTGGCTTCGTGCTCAATAAAGCCTTCAACGGTGACGCCTCTGAAAACCCCTTTAATTCCCACCACCATTCTATCAACTATCTCGCGTTGTATGTTGACGGTCAGCAGATACCCAGCAAACCCATTCAACCACGCTTTGACGCAGGTGGCGAGCTCTCTGTAGAGGGGTATCATACACTATCTATTATCACTAGGGGTATCATATATATCTATTATATAATAATGGTCCTAGTACTGACCCCTGTGGGACACCCAACTCTACCTTTACGGAGTCCGATAATATTCCATTAAATTTTACCCTCTGAGTTCTATTTTCTAAGTAACTTTTAAACCAACTTAATACTTTTCCGTTGATTCCATACCATTGTAGCTTCTTTATTAAAATTTTAGATCTACTATTTCAAAAGCTCTTCTTAAATCCAAAAATATTACACCAATCATCTTTCCTTCTCCTATAGTTTTCTTCCAACTAGATATAACCCACTGTAAGGCGGTTTCACACGAGTGTTTAGCCCGGAAACCCGATTGACATTCGACAAGCAACTTATTTTTTTCTAGGTATTCCACTAGCTGCCTCTGGACCACTATCTCTAGTACTTTTTCATAAATTGGCAACTTATTTACCGGCCTAAATTCCTCCATTTTAATCGTTCTCTGGACCTTCGGTATCGGGACCACTATCGCTTCTTTCCACTGACTAGGGAATATTCCTTCTTCTAATGACCTGTTCAATATATAACACATTTTTTCAGCTGCACTTTCTACTACCATTTTCATTATTTCTACTGTTATTCCCTCTTCAGTACCTGCTTTATTTTCTAATCGTTGTATTATGCGACATAAGTATTCTTTCTCAATTTTTTGGAAGGTTTCGATTTCTCCATCAGTTTTTTTTACATTATCTGAGCAGTCCAGTTCGAGACCTACATTTTTACTTAGGAGCCTTACACTATCTACAAAGTAACAATTGAACTTATTTACTATTTCCTCTTTGCTATTAATTATTTTGTTTCCAAGTTTTATTTCCTTATATTCCATACTATTGGGATTACCTTTTAACATCTCTTTTAACATCTTCCACATTTGCTTTGGATTTCTTTTATTTTTATCTAATTTTTCTTCGAAATAGTTTCTTTTCGTTTTGTTACATATATCCAAAGTTTTATTTCTTTGCTGTCGGAATATGTCCCAATCTTCACTTTTTTTACTTTACAAATTTACTCCTTGACTGATATGAGTCTCTACAAAAGCCATTATTTTCGGATTCATTTCTACTGCTATCTGTGCAACAATCTCTTCAAAGTTATGTAGTAATCCCTGCACATTCAGGCATACCATATCATTACTTAATTGCTATTCTCCTTCATAATCAGTTTTATTTTTCTTATTACCTATGGCTCTAATAAAGCACGGACATTTTCTATCATTCGCACGATGACTAACATCATAATTATTTAATTCCAAGTTTTTCGCAAAGTTTACACAATTGATACATTTCTTATCTGTCTCTTTACAGTTTTTACGATCGTGTTTGTCCGCACATATTGCACATACTGTGTCCCTTCTGCACTGTGCATCTATATGGTTCAGCCCCCAGCAATTATAACATTGGGTAATATGGGTATATTCTACTAGTTTACATCGTTTCCATCCTATGTTTATTGCTCCTCTCATTATAATCTCTCTGTATATAGCCGCATCTGTTTCCATCACCACCGAAACATCCTTATATTTCTCATTCTTGTGCTTATATATAATTCTCATTGAATCAGACTTTCCAAATTTTTTCAGATCACTCTGATTTACTATTAAGGTCATTAATTTATCATTACTTAACATACCTTCCTCTGAATCCACCCTTAACACTTTGAAAGTTGGCCGGCTCAACGCTAGTATATGCATACTAGCGACCTTCATACGAGGTACCTAAATTCTTATTTGAATTTTCTTTTAATATTTCTCTTTCTTGCAGATTATTGCAACCTATCACTACAGAGCCTTTCGAAGCATCTTTAATTCTTGTTACGCCAACAGATAACTCGCTTATTTTTATTTTATTCTTAATGTCACTTTTTGTAGTCACACTCTTCTGCTCTTGTACAGGCTTGACAATCAAGACATTTTATTTCATGTTTTCCTTCGTCATACTGCAGTAGCTCCTTTCGGTTGAACTTCCGGCTGTTCCTCCTAAGTTAGTGACTCGTCCTTGGATTTTTTGCTTTAGATCGTCTAACTCTTGCTTGAATTTACTCAACTCTCCTTGCACAACTTCCTCGATCATCAGTCAAATTTCAGATTTGTATGCAATCTCATCTCTCATTTCTTTGATTGACTTAACAATCCAGTCAATTTTTGAATCAAGTCCTGTCGACTTCCTACCATCTATAGAGTCTGATGCAGATCCTATTGAATACATTCTGTCTCTCTTGCCCTCTGACATACTCGGAGTCTTCTTAGTTTCCGTATCCTTTACAACGTCCACTTGGAATTTTTCATATGGGCCAGCGCACTGTACTAGTTCATTATATTTATTTTGCACTTTATGCTTGGGCGTACATCCCGGATGGAGAAATATCTTGCTACAGCTTTTACATCTGGCTACAATATTTTGAATGTCTTTTTTACATGCACAACATTTATACTCTGAGTATTCCTCCATTTCGCGATATTATCGGCAGCAGATAGGCTTATCAGTACTAACTCCAAGGTGTTTACCATACCACGGCACATGTGTCAACAGGTCTGTGTCCTCTAACTTATCGACATTAAATCTTTAACTTCCCACTTTTGACACCCATGTCGCTTCCAGTCTGCCCAAATTCGCTGATTCACACTATCATGTCCGAGAAATATACTATTTCCAGGAATCCCGAAAATCACGAAATAATGGCTTTACACTTGTCCCTCACAAAAGCCAACACTTCCACGAGTTCTTCTCTACTTCAGGAATTACTTCCTTTTCAATTGATTATCAGTCTCACTCTTATTTTCACAAACTCACGAATAGAAGAAAGCGACGATAGTACCTCGAGAGAGTGAGGGGGAGAGAGAGAGAGAGAGAGAGAGAGGGAGAGAGAGAGAGAGAGAGAGAGAGAGAGAGGGGGGCTACCCTCGAGGCATTGAGCGTGAGCGGGAAAGTCAGAGAGGTGACACGCCCCAACACCATTCAGACCCATTTACATAGATGCGTAACACACTGCAGCATCGCTTATAAAACGCATCATTCTCGCGGTCGGATCACCAGTCTATCATATACTACATCATGAACGTTATCCTCGATATTCAATCGTTGTACGATAAAAACACATAAAAACACAAACATAAAAGCCAAACCAGTTAGCGATTGTGAATTTACAAGGTGACTACAGCTCGAATTGGGTGATCGACCTACCGCACGACTTCTCCCAACTTCCACGAAATCTTGCCAGCAGTAATAACCGTTTGACATGCTCTTATCACGGTATCGAATCGGTCGACGGTGATATAACGTTGGGGCGTGTTTGGACAAACCTACGATCTCTGTCGCGCTACGTTATATGTACGGGGTAGCCAGAAAGCCGAGGTATTACGAGATGTTCTCGGACGCGACATTATCAACTTGCAGGATTTCGAGGGGCCGGCAATGAAGAATATGCCCGTCAGCCATAGATTCTGCATGTACCACTCTCTCTCTCTAAGGATCAGGCCGCGAAATGCGCCCTTAACAACGCTATGAAAATTAGAAGTTGGTTGCGGTTACAGCCGAAAGAGGTAACCACACCGATTTATAGTGAACCTGTTAGCACCTCGACATCACTGACGAAGAAACCTCCTAGTCAAATGCCCGAAGCGCCGAGGGAGAATCGAGTGTTAAAACGCCAACAAATTCTTTGAATATTTACTATTTAACTTTCATAGTAAAATGATAAAAGTATTTGCAGAGCCTCGTTCTCGATTCTTCATATCATCAATAAACACTTTTCTCCATGCCGCTACTCTGAGTATTAGAGTAGCAAAGATAAGAAAAATATTGGTTTCGAGAGTCGAGGGCCAAGGCGATGCAGATTCTTAACATCGATTGTCAAAAGTTCTCATGCACTATTTGTTGTAAAATAATTAGACCGTTACCTGGGTCCTTCTGCTCATATCTGCGTGCAGGATATGGCTGATGCCTTCCTGACGGATGTCTATGCTGCATAGCAACCCTTTCAGCTTCTGCAGGCAGATTGTCTGCAGGAACTTTGCCATCTGCACCGATAATTGACTGCTCGTTAGGATTCTCAGCCATTTTGTTGTTGTTCAAATCTAGAAAAAAACATTAAGAAAATTGAGAAAATATCAACTCACATTGCATTGCAAAAGCGAATGAAGAAACTCGTCTTCAGCTACTTCATTTCGGAAGTCTATACTTACCGACATTCAATTCGAGATCGTCGAGATTCAGCTGGAATGGAAAACTCTGAATTAGTTTTTGCTCGTCTGTATCGAAAATCGAAGAAATTTTTAGCTGATAAAATTAACTCACCTCGTTGTTGTTCGCCATTGTTTCCTTTGTTCTACTATACTTCTCTCGCGTGCTTTGTTGAAAAAACCGCACATACTCAGAGTTCACCCTTAGGGCCGGCTCAAGCGATGTCGCCACGGGCAACGCGTCCAATCTTATTGGCCATTGTAGAAAGTAAGGGGAACACATATTGCCTCAGTCGGTCCTGAATAAGAATTTCAGAATCCCGCGCTTGCTTACTTATACCCGTATTCATAGTCGTTCCTGGAGGAATAAGGATCCCTTATTCCCTAGATATTCCATTTAAGAAGAACGGAATAAGGGATTCTTATTCCTCAAGGAGCGACTATGTATACGGGTATTACACTCATCGCGATAAAACGGCAGCAATAACGCACGATAAATATCGGTAAAATGACAATTTCAATGTATTTAGGAATGATGAACCTGAATTTTGTCCACAATTGTATGGTGTTGTATCGGCTATCACGCAACAATTACAGTTTTGCTCCTAGGTTCATTACTCTCAAAAACATTGAAATTGTCACTGAAATTGTTGACATAGGGAAAAGTGGCAAATTTTACTGGACTACTGAACTATTCTGAAATGATGGGGATCGGAAAGAAAGTTGGAATACATATTTTTTTATTGTTAATTTGATTTTTTATTTGAAAACGTTTTGGAGGACACGCCAATAATTTCAAAAAGTTCAGGACCTGGCGCCGAGCTTCAGCATCTTGCCGGCGACGAACTTGCCTACCGGCACGTTTCCAGCGGGCGGGCCGTCCGGTCGTCGCTTTCCCTGAGAAAAAAAACTATTTTTATTATTGTATAAACAGATTTATTATAAGCTACAATCACTCTCAATAACCATAATTGAACATCATACAGAATTAGGCCATAATTAAGATTTTGTTGAGAAAGCAAACTGGATCGAACTCACCGGTCGAAAAGTTTAATAGGATTTAATCCAGAATGTAATGTCACAAAATGTATAGTTTCAAATCAAATTGACAATACAATAAGTAGCACGTAAAAATAGTAATAATAGTAATAATAACTATTATTATTATTAAAGCAGATAAATCCTATAAATTCTATTACGGCATTGCCCAGGCTTACTATTATTTTCCGACGGTTCGGCAGGTTGTGTCGCTATTTCCTTGGAGGATCCGCCGCATTCTTCGGGGCCCTTCGCACCAAGGTTTGGCGGGTTTATATCCCAGGTTCCTTGCTCAGCTGAATGAATGACTAAAAAATGCAAATCTTTGCATACAAAATATATATACAAAATATATTTGTTCTTAGACTTCGGCTTGAATAAACTGCTGCCCAATTCTCGAGTTTATCCTAATGGTTCTTGCATGCGGCTTCCCATTTATTTAACACAACATACAGTCTCGCATAGGAGACTTTACTTAATCTACTAACGCCAACGATAAAATGTGATACGTATGAATCACTCGCAGAAGTATGTAAACTCACTGACAAGCGATTTTCTCTGAACTGTTGTTCAGCTAAACTAGCACAGCCAATCGGAGACTGTTATTCTGCAGTGACGGTCGACCGATTGCCTGCGTTGGCTATGCTCAAAAACAGTTCAGTGAAAATTGTGTTTCGTCAAGTTTGCTCACTCTAGCGAGTATTTGATAGTATATTCAGCAGGATTGGCCGATTTTTGGAAACGGACGAAATTCGTCATAAGTTTCGTTTTTTTATACTCAACATACAGCAGTGCTTTCCTTTCAGAGTTTCCTCGACGATAAGGAAGATTTAACACAAAAAATAAGCAATAAATTTAGAACGGTTGCATTCGTAAACCGAGCCGGACATTTCCGATATAATCTTGTTAGTGAAAAAAAAAAAGTAAAGTTAACCATTTAGCAAGTCAGTGTTTAGCATTTCGCCGGTTTATGATAAGGAGACTTACTCATTGCTCGGCAATTTTCTTCGTTCTCGTTACACTATAAAGGAAAAATTTTCATTACTTGTTTGACGCGTTTGTAGCAGCCAAAATACTTTCAATTGTCTAGATGAGGGTCTAGACAATTATGTAAAATTCCTCGGTTGGTAAAACAGTTTATGGTCAAGCAACAATGAGTACGAGAGAGAGAGAGAAGATTACGTCCGCCTTGTTCTCACGTAACGGCCCTCAGTGGCATTTCTCACTCCTACGCTTGTTTTCTCGTAACACCTTAAGGTGACGTTAAATATCGTCTCCCTAGCTCTATCAAAACTTCTACGTCTATCAAAACTCCTACGGTTGAATCTCGCTCGTACTCTTACGGTTATTATCTGTGTTTAACCTCGCTTTGAAAAACTTACCTCATTCATCACGTGTGTTATCGTTGCCGTTTTGTCGCGACGTGGCAAAATAGGAAAATATGGGAATCTGATATTCTCATTCAGGGCCGACGGAAGCAATATTTGTGCCACTGCTTTCTACAATGGCCAATCAGATTGGAAACGCTGCCGATGGAGACATTATTTGAGTCGGCCCTGCGGGTGGGCTTTAAGTTGGACAGCGTGCTGAATTGCTGAACGTGCGGTTTTCTCTGTTTTTCAAAAATGCGGAAAGCGGCATTACAATGGTGAATAACACAGAGATAAGGTCGTTTCATCCATAACTAATTTAGGCTAGCAGGGAGGATAAATATATGATTCGGTAGCTTATGTGATGACTGAATTATTAATGGTTCGTTTTCATTTTTATTTCAGGAAGACAACAAGGATGAGCCCTAAGCCGTGCTATAGCTGTACGCGGGCAGTTTAACGCTCAAGTCCGAGTTGTTAATTAACCTATTATACCAACTGGCAAATCCATTTTGTCGTTGAGGCCAATCCAGGCGTTGAATACACATCCACCACCCATACCCATAAGTGCGAATAATAAATACTCGTGATATAAGAACCAAAATGCTAAAAAATAAAAAGTTCTTATTTGTTTTTCTAAGTTTATATTAATGTGAAAAAATGTATTCAAATAAAAAAATGTATCAAGATGTGTGAGTGAAGGTTTTGGCGGCCTTTTACTTACCGTCCCATGCACTTATGATGAAAATAATGTATACCTACCTAGAACATATGAAAAATTTTTAGGGACCTAAAAATTAAACAAACAAAAATTCATTCGTAATTCATATATAATTAATACATTGAGACAGTCCCGGTCACCGCGGTGACGTCACTCGTCCTCCAGTGCAGTGCCACGTTCGGCCACGCACCAGGGGAAGGGGGCGCCACGAGTCCCAACCCTCGGGCGAATCCCGTAACGCCGATGAAGAGGACCACCGAACCAGAAGAGGACCAACAACCGAGTATCTGTGAACAAAGAAAACAACCAATCAAAGAATCGGAATATGAAAGACATGAAATACCGCAATGCGTCAAAAAGGGAGGAGAGAAAGGGTCAAGAAACGAGGAAGGGAAGGTCCGCAACCAGGGTATAAAAAGGCCGGTTTCACCCAGGAGCGGCACTCTTGAGTCCTCTCGAGTCCGAAAGGAATCTTGACTACCGGTCTCCATGACTACTTGTCCTTTGCCGTAGGGAAGGTGGAGATTACGGGAAAGAGACGAATTAAGGAGAAAAAGGATTAAAAGGGGTCTGGCGAAAGGAAGAAGGAAGGCCAGTACCATGAAACTCACATGACTACTGTCCTTTGTCGTAGGAAAGTGTGAGGGGATAGGGAAAACTGAATCTCGGTCCATAGTCAAGGAGTTATATAAGTATTGGGATAAGAGAGAGGGGGGGAGAAAATTTGAAGAATAGAAATTCGAAACTTACCTCAGGGTACGTGGACAAAGAGGGCAGTCCCGGAACGGTGGTGGAGCCGCGGATGACATCGTCGATCCTCCTTTAAAATAACGGAACCCCTAAAGGAAGAGAAAATAAACAGAAAATTATAAATGTAAAATTTTGAATTAGAATAAAAACAAAATTGACAGTCAAAGGGGACGCACGAGAGAGAGGGAGAGAGAGAGAGAGAGAGAGAAGGGAGAGAATGAAGAAATTGGATAATAATTTGAAAGAAAGACAAAATTGACAGTTAACGGAGACACGCGAGAGAAAAAGAGATAGAGAGAGAGAGAGAGAAAGAAGGCAGAGGAAGTAGAATTATAAAATTAAATAATTAATACGAAGAAAAATCCTCGCGGTAAACAAGGCACTGACACGAAGGAAAGAGTGTGAGAGAGAGAGAGAAAGACATAGAGGAAAGGTGTGACGTCACACGAGCAAGCGTCCGTGTACGCACGCACACACACAGGGAGACGATACACAAAGGGAAAAATCACTTACCTGTGAGTACTCCAAGGGGGGAAACCACAAGAACCCACGTAACGTCACGACCAGAGAACTACGGGGAACAAAACGACACACGACAGACGTCACTATTCCCGTTGAAACACACAAAAAAAAGAATCAAAAAACTCCGGTATACAACACGAACGATCACAGCTGACCGGCTGCGAGCTGTCGCTACACTAAGGACCATCGACCGCGCGACGAGGATCCCCGAACGGTCACGGCGACGCACGAGCGGCTCTCTCGCTCTCGCGAGGCAGGCGCTAAGGCTTACACGTACGATCGAAGCGTGTGCATGGGATACCTTAGAGAGAGGACACTCGAGGGCAGCAGATTCGCTACGAGAAATACTGACACAGACAATATATAAATTATGAAATGAAAATTACACACGATATACAGCACAAAAAAAAATGCAATTATTAAATACACAACAACAAGAAAACAATCATTAATATTAAATCAAAAATATCCACACAATACACAACGATTAAAACACAAGTATCAATACAATAAGGATAAGGAAGATGTATATGAATAAATAGTAATTATCGATATTCCTATCCCGGCTCAGCGTCTTTATTTTTCTCGAGTCCGAACCTTTAAAAAATAGTTGACGCATTGATACCGTTATATTTTGGCGCCCGAACAGGGACTCGAAGAAATTAAAAGACAGAGCCTTATTAGGATATCGTAATTCATTTAAAGAAGGATGTCGACAAACGACAAATCCATTGCAAGAGAAATAAGAGAACTGCAAATAATGGAGGAATATGAGGACAGGTATCGGGAAGCGCGCCAAAAGAATGACGAAGAAAGTGCGCATACATTACAGTGGGAATCCACGACGGCCGATGGACTGCTCGAAGAGCAGAGACAAAGCGAAAGGAGAGCCATCGGGAGGTTGTCGGAAATTGCCCCAGTAGTAGAAGAAAGTACTGAAGAACAAGACTCGGTACTCGCAGAGACAACAACTGATAATGAAGGGTTAAACGTTACCCGGACAACTGAAATGCCGGAGGATCTGAAAAACGTAATTCTCTCGTTAAACAAAATCAGAGACGCGCAACAACGAGCAAATGATGAGCTTAGGAAGGCCATCACGGAGAAAGACGACACGTGCGTCTTACTCCGGGAGGAGGTAAAGAAAACTGCAGCCGAGATTTTGGAAGAGACCGACGCTCGCCTCGGAAGAAGAATGGCACATTTCCGTCAAGTTATGCAGAAACATCACGAGGTTTTCGAGGACTATGCACGGGAAAAATTGGCCGATCAAGGAACGATAATTTCAGGCCTAACCGAGGGTGTGACCGCAATAGCAACGAATACGGAGATGATAAAGGACACAGTGAAGGAGCACGAAAATCGGCTGAAACGCTGTGAGGAAGAGCTGCGGAGACGTCCTCGCTCAGATCCACAAAATACGACGATCTGCGGGGGACTCAATCTCAGTCGAGTCTATGCCGCGAACCAGAAACCACCGACATATAACGGGGATGGTCAAGAGAGGCCCGTTCGCTACCTGAAGGATTTTGTCGAATATTACCGAGTGACAAAATGCGAGGATTTGCACTACGCGGTAAGCCAAACGTTAAAAGGAGTGGCGAAAGATTGGTGGCGCGTAGTGGAAGGTTCAATCGGGACCATCGACGAGATTACGACACGCTTCCGAGCTCGATACTGGAACCGAGAAATCCAAGACAAAGTCCGGACCGATCTCGAATTCGGTGCGTACGTACGGGACCGACAAAAATCAACAAGGGCCGAATACGCAACAAGGGTCTTTGGAAACGCTCGGAACCTCACACAGACTCTCACAGACGAAGAAATTATTCGGAAGTTGGCAAATCACTTCGACGATCAAGTCCGTGCAGCGGTGATTGTCAACGGAATAAAAACGGTGGACAACTTACTCGAGCTATTGGAAAGGACAGACGGAGCAGGTCCCCTAAACTCTCAGAGGACCCCGCCGAGGGGAAACAATTATCAAAACACACCTCGTCAGGATAATGGAGGGAGTTATAATAACCGCGGCGGAGGGGAAGAGAGAGGGAATAGTACTCCGAGAAACAACGGAAATTACAGCGGACCTCGGCAACAATATCCGCCGCGGCAATACTCTTCTCCACGACAACAGTGGACGCCAGACAAACAGGAGTATACACCGCCATGGACGACCGGAACGCCAACGGCACATCAGCCACAATGGGGACCACAGCAGCCGCAGTGGTCGCCACCAATGACGCCGGAAGTACTGCCCGACGATCGGAAAAATAACGGAGTCTCAACCAATGCCATTAGTAGTTCGGTGTGGCAGCAACAAAGGCCGTATTGTGGGCAACCGAACCCGCAAGCAACATCAACGACTGCAACAACGAGGTCGGAAAACGCCTAGACGTTGCGCCCGGAAAAGTAATTCCCGAAACGGAAACGACGGAAATACACCGAGGTGCAACGGAAGATGACGAAATCACGAAATGGGCAATGGACGAGGCGAAAGAAAGGTATAAGAAAAATATGAAGAAAAAGGAGCGCAGGAAGCGACGGCAAAATGAAAAAGTACCCGAAGGAGATAAGATCATAATTGCAGTACTATCAAGAAAGAACCATGAGGGAGAGGATGAAAAAGAAGAAAGTAAAAACTCGTCATCTGGGCGGCACATAAGGGGAAACGTCGACGAATCAATGGTATGCAACGGCGTGACCAGGTCGCACGGAATACCCTATGGAAAGTCGATGATTGAGAATAAGAGTCAGATAGAGGAGATAAAGGAAGAATTGGACGAGGAGCGAGAAGAGCCTAAGGAGGAGATGGTCAATAATAGAGTAGCTGCATACACGATTTTCGAGGATCCGAGGGAGTACTTAGTAGAGGAAACCGAGGAGAAAGCGGGGGTCTGGTACGACGATGCACATCCACGATGTCCAGAGATTCCGATCTGTGTCGAGGGTGTCATCGTACCAGTGCTGGTCGACTGTGGGAGCGAGGTATCATGCATCTCGGAAGACCTCTATCAACAATACCAAGAGGCGTTTTCGGACTGGCCGATGCTACCTGTAACTGGAACGGAAATTTTCGGAGCATTTGGAGGAAATTCCGGCCGCATAAGACGCCAAATTATGGCAGAAGTAGAGGCATATGGGTCAGAGGGCGCCATACAATTGCTCATCGTCCCGAGACTCCTAAGGGCGATGATATTAGGATTCGACGGGATGATGAAATTAAAAATATACGTTGATACGAGTATAGGCGTAGTCCGCGTAAACGAAAAAATCGTTGCCCGCCTAATTGGAGGGTACTGGCGTCAGGAGGTACCCGGACCAATTGAAGGGTATCGAGAACGGCAGGCGACAACCAAAACTATCCAAATGCTACAGGAAAGGGACAAACCGACGAAAGTAACAACCTCTGCGATACAGAAAGATGATATAATTCCAGATGAGGAATTAACAGAAGCAGACGTCGATCAAAAGCTACTAGAATGTCCCGCACTACCACCACAGGTACAGGCAGCATTCAGGAGCCTGATTCACCGGTATCGGAGAATATTCAGCAAAAGACCAGGACGGATGGAGGCCTATGAGCACCGCCTGGCACTAACAGGTCCCGAGCCGTACGTACACCGATCATACCCAGTACCCATGCAGTACCGCGAAACGGTGTCAGCAGAAATTCAAAGGATGCTGGGACACGGGGTCATCGAACGCGCGAAGAGTCGTTTTATCAATCCATTGGTAACGGTGATAAAAAAAGATGGAACTGTATGACTGTGTCTTAATGCTAGACAACTCAACAAATATCTCGTCGAGGATCACGATACGGCTCAACCAACAGAGGAAATTTTCCAGAGATGTGGTGGAAAACAGGTTATGTCGAGTCTGGACATGACCAGCAGTTTCTGGCAAATTCCTCTGCACGAGGACTCACGCGAGTATACGGCATTCACGGTCACCCCCTTCGGGTTAAAAACAAGTACGGCGAGCCTTATTAGAGGACTAGATATCGTTCTCCAGGGTCTGGGGGACTCCGTCGTAAATTTCGTGGACGACCTACTCTGCCTCTCGACCAGTTATTTCGGCCATCTTGGAGATCTGGCGGCACTACTCCAGCGAATGGAAACAAACAAAATGACACTAAATTTCAAGGAGTCAGCGTTTTTCCGGAGGGAGGTGTCATTTTTAAGGCACACATTGTCAACCGACGGACTGAAACCACAACCTGAAAAGATTCAAGCGATTAAGGAATTCCCTCGACCGAAGTATGTCCGTCAACTCCGTGGCTTCCTGGGACTAATTAATTTCAACACGAAATTCACCAGTAAGCACGCCAACGAAACGATACCGCTGTTGGAACTGCTTAAAAAGGAGCAACAATGGCACTGGGACGAGCGACGTGCCCAGGCATTCGAAAGGATAAAGGATTTATTCTGTGAAAGCGTAATCCTCCGACACGCGGATACACGAAGGCCCTATACTCTCACCACAGACGCCAGCCACTACGCGCTCGGCGCGACCCTCTCACAAGAGGACGAAAAAGGGGAAATAGGCGTCGTCGCCTTCGCGAGCCGTACCCTAAAGGGAGCTGAAATGGGATATATCACCACGGAGAAGGAGCTCCTCGTCATCGTGTGGGCGCTTCAGAAATTCCGAACGTATTTACTGGGAGCCAAAATAAAAATTATTACGGACCACAAAGCACTCACCTTCATGAAAACGTGTCGCTTTGTGGGTGACCGGTTGATGAGATGGGCTCTCCTAATCCAAGACTACGATATGGAGGTAGAGCATCTCCCTGGGAAACGTAATAAGGTCGCAGACGCGCTGAGCCGCGTACGCAACACCGAACAACCCGAGACGCCGACGGTACCTGGAAAAATTGTCATTGCGGCACTCCTCGCCCAGAAACCCTCGAAGGACCTGGTGAAGGCAATGAAAAATCTCGCGAAGCTGCAAGGGGAACAAGAGGACTTAGCGGGCATACAAGGACTCCTCGGAGATGAAAAAGTGGATCCTAGAATAACAAAAAAATACCGTATGTACAAAGGATACTTACAGAAAGTAACAAGAAACGGCCTATGGAAAATCATATTACCGCACAACCTCGTAACAGACCTGATACAAGAAAGCCACGAAATCTACGGAAACCACGGAGCAAGAAAGGTTTTCCGGATGCTAGACGAGGATTTTGCCTATCCACGGCTAGCAAAGAAGGTACGGCAGGTTTTGGCAACGTGCGATACGTGCCAAAGGAATAAAGTTGCTACGCAGACCAACTATGCCGCGATGCAAACAATTATTCCGGAAGGACCACGTGACCTAGTGTCCATCGACTTTTACGGGCCATTACCGGCTTCTGTAGGGGGAGTAAAACACATCTTGGTAACAATAGACGCGTTCACCAAGTACGTCGTACTATACCCACTGAGAAAAGCGAGTACGGGGGCCACCATCAAGAAGATCTTCGAGGATTATATACCAAAACAGGGCAAACCGAAAAGGATCCAATTCGACCACGGGACGCAGTTCACGGCGAAAGCATGGCTCGAAAAATTGAAGGCAGAAGGTATCACGGGAGTATTCTCCTCCATACGACATCCACAGGGAAACATTGTCGAACGAGTGAAACGAGAGCTCGGAAGATTCTTCCGGACGTTCCTGAAGGAAAAGCATTCAGGGTGGTTCAAATGGGTGCCGATCGTTCAGACGTGCATTAACGAGGCGCACCATGAAACCACCGAATTCACCCCAAAGGAACTACAGACGAAAAAGAAACCACATCGAGTATGGCGCGACTGGACACATACGAGATGAAAATTCAAATAGGGAAGGAAAGAATCACCAAAAAAGGGCTACGACGTGCCGAGATCTTTGACGCCACACACAAAACAACGACTTTCGACATCGGCGAATTTGTCCTAGTAAGGGCCCTGAATGTCTCTGATCCAACGAAACAACTTACAGCAAAATTCCTGCCGAGGTACGAAGGCCCGTACCGAATCAAGAAATGCGTAGGACTAGCGACGTATCTCCTAGAGGATTTGAATAATAAGAAAGAACGCGGGAAATTCCATGGAAGCCTGCTGAAGCGTTACCACACGAGCCAGACCGAGGACGAGAAATAATCGATAACAGCTGATTGATAAGGAAGGACGACCACTTGATAAGTGATCACCAATAATCTATCCGTCCGAGATGGTGTTGAAGACGAAAGCTCAGCTCAAGTCGGGGGAACAGTGGGGAGAGGAATATGAAAGGACAATTTTCCCCGTACAAGGCCCTCTCCGTCCCGCACCATGGAACGATCCACCGAGACGCCCCACCAGAAGATCGATAGCGGACACGGAAAATCAATGGAGAAGTAGAAGCCCCGAGAGCTTACACTCATACCCACAAAATCGATGCGCAAAAAATGGCGCAGAATGATCAAACGCTATCGACAACGAACCTATCAAGTCCAAAGACGGGAACAACAACCAACCAAGGAATCACAAGAGACCCCAGAACACCAGGATTATGTCGTCACAGACAAGAACATCAAGGATTGGTACCCCGGAAAATCCCTCGGACTCTAAGGGGGAGGGGAAAATCGCCCTACGAGCCGGGAAACAAGGACCGAGAAGCCACGAGAACCAGTTGAAATCGCAAGACGTAAACGAAAACACCAGAGCTCCAAACACCACACAAACTATCCACGACACGGCATATACAAGGTAACGAGAACCACGGAAAACGACGACATGGCACACTACCAGAATTACCCCGCACGGTATCTGAACGGCACGTATAAGAACATCGAGCTTCTATCGGCAGCTTCCCCAGGTCGGTTTTACGTCCACCTAAAAGAAGGCGAAACAACACGCATCATGGCGCTCGAGGAGTACCAAAATACCCCAATGAACCACCCAGGCGTGCACGCTCTCCTGGAGGAAGAAGCGTTCCTCGGGGCGTCCATCTTGTGCAAGCAAGATGCGGCGATGTATCGTGGCATCATCACGCGAATCTACGGCCGAGGGATATACCAGGTATGGCTGGGCGACTGGGGCACGAAGACGGACGCGAGGCTGGAGAACTGTAACACTGCGCCAGCCTCCATGCGAACCGTTCCCCTTCAAGCGATAGCCTGCGGGTTAAGCGGGATACAACCCCACCAAGAAGGAAACTGGACACGCCAAGAGTGCCAAATGTTTGAACGACTGCTTGAAGGAAAAAGATGGGACCTCGTTATCGATGCACATGCAACCAACGGAGAGGCCATATGGGTAACCCTGAAACGACACGCCTCAGAATACCAGGTGCCCATACAAGAATCCCTACGGATGCGGCGATGCACGCGTCGAGGAGTAAACAACAGCCTCTACGAGTGGGGACAAGATGGCGAAGCCTGGTGCGATCGCACCAGGCAGAGAATCAAATACCATGCGCTCCAAGGTATCCACGTAGTCCCGTGGAAAATATACGACAGCGCGGACGAAACCGAGGACGAGGAGGAGACGAACCCCGAGCAACCGAGGGACCAGGACATCCTCGACCTCCTTGACGGTCTCTCTGAATACTCAGACACCGGAGACGACTTCGGAGAGAGGGAGGCCGACCGGGACCCCAACGAAGAATACAACTCGGAGGAGGACCGGCCGGGAAATTGGCCGGTCGAGGAAGAAAGGGGGGATAGCGAAGACGATAGGAGTAGTACCGACTCGTATCAATAAAAAGAAAGAAACAGAAAATCAAATAAAAACGAACAAAAATGAATAATAATCAAAACCTTTCTTTTCTTTTACACTCGCGCGAACCCTCCCTCGCGAATCCCATCCTTAAAAAGAACATCCCAACATAAACAGAAACTCGCGAAAGATATCCGGGCAACAGAACCCGCAAAGAGGTCGCTCAACGGGGACGGATAGATCGATGACGTCACCTCGAACCCAGACAAGCGAAATAGCCAAAAGAGATATCAGGAGTTGAGAGGACTGAAAGAGGTAAATGAACGAAAAATCGATAAAATAGGGACCCAAGGAATGCCCAGGAAAGACCCACCGGAAAACGGGCCACGATCGGTAAAGGAATCAGACGGTCGGTCAAAGAAAAAGAAAAAGGAAAACCACCAAGGATAACCACCCGAATGATAAGCAAGGATCAAAATCGATAACCAAACGGCAGTTGGTCAGCAAGAACTTCAAGAAACCCCGGAGCCAAGCAATTGACCATGGATCACCATCAAAGTAAATGATCGATAAGGATGACAGGGAGAAAAACAGACAGCCAGAGCGGTAAGGAAGGACGCAAGAAACACAGGACCGATAGGTTAAATAACTGGGACAACACCACCGCTCACCCGCAACATCCGACCTGCAACAGAAAGAGAAACTAACCTGCAGAGGCATCGAACCTCATCCACCGCCGAGAAATCCCGACAACACCAGACGACCTACAACAAACAAAAAGAAAAACGCAAAGGACAAGCAGGGAGAGGACAGAGAAAGTAACAAGCAATTCAGTTTCATCTTTTCTTTTACAAATATCTCAAAAGAAAGCCACAACGTGGCCACAACGGTGGTTCCGCAAGTATAGAATAAATGAAAACACCGCATAAGCATAAAAAGCAAAGTGCAAGCGCAATCAGCGAAGGTAAAGCATCAAATAGTCCAACGCGGCACAAGCCAAGTCAAGCGAGACGAAGCAGGTACGAAAGACGGTACCAACGGAACTAGCAGGATCTTCGTGCCTGGACTCCAGCCAAGGACTTTCGTCAGCCCCAAAGATCCGGGGGACATTGAGACAGTCCCGGTCACCGCGGTGACGTCACTTGTCCTCCAGTGCAGTGCCACGTTCGGCCACGCACCAGGGGAAGGGGGCGCCACGAGTCCCAACCCTCGGGCGAATCCCGTAACGCCGATGAAGAGGACCACCAATCCAGAAGAGGACCAACAACCGAGTATCTGTGAACAAAGAAAACAACCAATCAAAGAATCAGAATATGAAAGACATGAAATACCGCAATGCGTCAAAAAGGGAAGAGAGAAAGGGTCAAGAAACGAGGAAGGGAAGGTCCGCAACCAGGGTATAAAAAGGCCGGTTTCACCCAGGAGCGGCACTCTTGAGTCCTCTCGAGTCCGAAAGGAATCTTGACTACCGGTCTCCATGACTACTTGTCCTTTGCCGTAGGGAAAGTGGAGATTACGGGAAAGAGACGAATTAAGGAGAAAAAGGATCAAAAGAGGTCTGGCGAAAGAAAGAAGGAAGGCCAGTACCGTGAAACTCACATGACTACTGTCCTTTGTCGTAGGAAAGTGTGAGGGGATCGGGAAAACTGAATCTCGGTCCATAGTCAAGGAGTTATATAAGTATTGGGATAAGAGAGAGGGGGGGAGAAAATTTGAAGAATAGAAATTCGAAACTTACCTCAGGGTACGTGGACAAAGAGGGCAGTCCCGGAACGGTGGTGGAGCGGCGGATGACATCGTCGATCCTCCTTTAAAATAACGGAACCCCTAAAGGAAGAGAAAATAAAAATAAAATTATAAATGTAAAATTTCGAATTAGAATAAAAACCAAATTGACAGTCAAAGGGGACGCACGAGAGAGAGGGAGAGAGAAAGAAGGAAGAGATAGAGAGAGAGAGAGAGAGAAAGAAGGCAGAGGAAGTAGAATTATAAAATTAAATAATTAATACGAAGAAAAATCCTCGCGGTAAACAAGGCACTGACACAAAGGAAAGAGTGTGAGAGAGAGAGAGAAAGACATAGAGGAAAGGTGTGACGTCACACGAGCAAGCGTCCGTGTACGCAGGCACACACACAGGGAGACGATACACAAAGGGAAAAATCACTTACCTGTGAGTACTCCAAGGGGGGAAACCACAAGAACCCACGTAACGTCACGACCAGAGAACTACGGGGAACAAAACGACACACGACAGACGTCACTATTCCCGTTGAAACACACACAAAAAAGAATAAAAAAACTCCGGTATACAACACGAACGATCACAGCTGACCGGCTGCGAGCTGTCGCTACACTAAGAACCATCGACCGCGCGACGAGGATCCCCGAACGGTCACGGCGACGCACGAGCGGCTCTCTCGCTCTCGCGAGGCCGGCGCTAAGGCTTACACGTACGATCGAAGCGTGTGCATGGGATACCTTAGAGAGAGGACACACGAGGGCAGCACCTTACGGGCAGCAGATTCGCTACGAGAAATACTGACACAGACAATATATAAATTATGAAATGAAAATTACACACGATATACAGCACAAAAAAAAATGCAATTATTAAATACACAACAACAAGAAAACAATCATTAATATTAAATCAAAAATATCCACACAATACACAACGATTAAAACACAAGTATCAATACAATAAGGATAAGAAAGATGTATATGAATAAATAGTAATTATCGATATTCCTATCCCGGCTCAGCGTCTTTATTTTTCTCGAGTCCGAACCTTTAAAAAATAGTTAACGCATTGATACCGTTACGACATACAACATATACCTGGAAAGTGCAATGGAGAATTTTCGTGGAACCTTGAAAAGGAAAAAAAACATTGTAATTTATAGAACGTGTGTTACTAACCTGAAATGCATAATCGAGAGATTTCCGCGGGTCCTGAAAAAAATTTAATTTATGGGACGTACTTACCAGCAGTGAACAGTAAAGAAATTCCGGGGAACCTGGATATAAAAAAAATGCAAATTTACAATTTATAGAAGGTACTATTTATTGGTAACGCACATTTGAGGGATTATCAAGGAACCGAAAAAAAAATAAAATGAATACGCAATTCATACAACGCGGAATTCCGAGGAACCTGAAAAAATTGAATTTATAATTCATTGAACGTACGACTTACCTAAAATGCACATTGGAGATAACTTTAAGAACAGATATTGGACTTTAATTAACAATTTATTCTCATTCACGCCTGTTTTCTCCTCCGAAAATTCCGTAAATGTGCAATTCAGGTAGGTATTAATAATGTATGAATTACGTATTAACTTTTCTTTTATTCTTAGGTTCGCCGGAAATACATCGCATGTGAGTTTTTGGTGAGTAGAACGTTTTATAAATTATGAATTTTTTACTTTTCAGGTTTCTTGGAATTCCTCGACTCAAATACGTTGTATGAATTGCACATATCTTTTCCTTCTTTTCTGATTTCGCGGAATTTCACCGAATGTGCGTTTTTGGTAAGTAGAACGGTGTATGAATAATACATTTTTTTGATCAGAATCTCTTGACTGTCCGTTTCCGGCAAGTAATACGTTGTATTTTTTGCGAATTTGGTTTTCTTTTCTTCTCATGTTTGCCGGAAATCTTTCGAAGGTGCGTTTCAGGTAAGTAAACCGTTCTATAAAAAATTATACATTTATTTCAGCTTCTTCGAAATTCTTCAACTGTTCATTCTAGGAAGGTATATTACATTATTCTCGCCTTAATAAGGAATGGCAAGTAAAAATTGACACAACCTTTTACAACACTTTAAAATTTTCTTTATTACAATATTGATATATATACTAGGGGGGCTCCGCCCCCCTGCGCGCTGCGCGCGCCAACCCCCCCTCCCCGCCCCTTGGGCCATACCGTGGAGCGTACTGCTCCCCACCCCCTCTTGGGTTTGGCGGGGGGGGGGGGGGGGGTACGGTGAAGGGAATGACCGCCTCAACTCTTGTACACGGCGGCGGCGGCGGCGATATATTTATATAATATAGAGAGATAATATAACATTAAGTTTAATATTAGGTTTAATATTAATATAACACTCAGTTTATATATATATATATATAAACTTAATGTTATATTAATAAACAGAAAAAACAAAACTTTTACTTTTTATAATACTTTTTTATTTTTACTAATGTTCTTCTGGTGGATAAGCACATTTAAATTGGCCTCGACCGCGAAAAGGATTTGCCAACTGGTATAAAAGATTCACAACTCGAGCTTGGGCGTTCAATTGGCTGCGTGCAGCCTTTTCTCGGTTCCAACCTCGTCCTCGATCCCTTCCTGAAACCAATACGAAAACGAACAATCAATAATTCAGTTATCACATAAGTTACCGGATTACATATTTATCAATTATGTATCCTCTCTGCTAGCCTGAGTCAAACAGCCGAATGGAATAAAATATTCATGATCTGAGAAATCAATAACCAAGGCACTACAAATCTTTGAGAATTCACTATAAAACTTTTCTGCCCATAAAATTTGCCACATGCGTATGACATTTTCATAGGAAATGTTAAAAGAATTTGCAGACTCTACGTTCTTAATTCCCCAGATTATCAACACTTTCATCCTCTCCGTTAGGCTGAGTCAGATTAGCAGCGAAGAGGAAATGTTGATTTGTGGAATCGAGAACCAAGGTGTTTAAAGTTCTTTGCTGTGCCTTCGCTGTCTAGTCTGAGTTAGATGAGCGAGGGGAAAAATTATGAGATTGGAGAATCAAGAGCTAATGCGCTGCAAATTCTTTGAAACCTCCATAACAATTGTTCACAGAATCCGCAGAGCCTTGACTCTTCATTCCCCAAATTATCAAAATTTTCATCTTCGCTGCTAATCTGTCTCAGATTAACAACAAGGAAGACAAAATGTTGACATGTGGAATCGAGAGCCAAGGTGCTTTAAATTCTTTGCTATGCCTTCGCTGTCTAGTCTGAGTTAGACTAGCAAGGTGGAAAAATAATGAAATGGGAAAATCAAGAGCTAATGCGCTGCAAATTCTCTGAAACTTCCATAGCAAATTTTGACAAAATTTGCAGAACATTGGCTCTGGATTTTCCAGATCATCATTTTTCTCTTCCACGCATATCTCACTCAAACTTCACTCTGACTCCGACTTAGCGGAGAGGAAAAAAAAGCTGATTTGGAGAATCGAGTGTTAATACGCCAACAAATTCTTTGAATATTTACTATTTAACTTTCATAGTAAAATGTTAAAAGTATTTCCAGAGCCTCGTTCTCGATTCTCCAGATCATCAATGAATACTTTTCTCCATGCCGCTACTCTGAGTATTAGAGTAGCAAAGATAAGAAAAATATTGGTTTGGAGAGTCGAGGGCCAAGGCGATGCAGATTCTTAACATCGATTCTCAAAAGTTTTCATGCACTATTTGTTGTAAAATAATTAGACGATTACCTGGGTTCGTCTGGTCATATCTGCGTGCAGGATATGGCTGATGCCTTTCTGACGGATGTCTATGCTGCATGGCAACTCTTTCAGCTTGTGCAGGCACATTGTCTGCAGGGACATTGTCATCTGCAACGATAATTGACTGCTCGTTAAGATTCTCAGCCATTTCGTTGTTCAAATCTAGAAAAAAAACATTAAGAAAATTGAGAAAATATTAACTCACATTGCATTGCAAAAGCAAATGAAGAAACTCGTCTCCGGCTACTTCATTTCGGAAGTCTATACTTACCGAGATTCAATGCGAGATCGTCGAGATTCATCTGGAATGGAAAACTCTGAATCAGTTTTTGCTCGTATGTATCGAAAATCGAAGAAATTTTTAGCTGATAAAATTAACTCACGTCGTTGTTGTTCGCCAATGTTTCCTTTGTTCTACTATACTTCTCTCGCGTGCTTTGTTGAAAAAACCGCATGCAGTTAGAGTTCACCCTTAGGGCCGGCTCAAGTGATGTCGCTACGGGCTACGCGTCCAATCTGATTGGCCATTGTAGAAAGTAAGAGGAACACATATTGCTTCAGTCGGCCCTGAATAAGAATTTCATAATCCCGCGCTTGCTTACTTACACTCATCGCGATAAAACGGCAGCAATAGCGCACGATAAATATCGGTAAAATGACAATTTCAATCTATTGAGGAATGATGAACCTGATTGTCGTTCACAATCGTATGGTGTTATATGCGGCTATCACACAATAATTACGGGTCGGCTTCTAGGTTCAATACATTCAAAAATATTGAAATTGTCATTTTAACGATATTAAATTAAAAGTTCTATAATCATCGTTTTTGGATCAAATCAAGTCGGCAAAAGTTAGTGTTCATATGGACATAACAAATTACTATTTATTATCAGCACAATTTTAATGTAATGTGCTCGATTTATAACGATCGTGTGCTCGTACCGTTACAGTTAAAATGGTTTAGTGTTATGTTATGCCGCTTATCATTAATTATTGATCAATAATATTGTTGAGGGTTCGCAATAATGATGAGGTAAAGATACAATTCAACATTTTGTTTTAGTATTTCTGTAAAATTCCGCAGAAAATCTTTATAATATTATGATATTTTATATGGGATTTTCCAGGCTAGGTTTATAAGCCGGAGCTTTTAAACTTTCGCGGTCGAATATTTCCCTGTTTGGAGCGAGGCGTATATCGGACCGCAACACTGGTACCGAACATGAACCTCTGTTACGTAATCTGTGGATGTTTATTTGTACGCGTACCTTGCGAGTAAATATCGTAGTAACTCAGAACTGTAATAATAATTTTTTACGAGTCTCTGAGTGTAGGGAGCCAAGTAAATTAATACATTATTCATTCCAATACATCTAACATAATAACTGACACATTTCTAAGAAATGAAAGAAGCTTTAAAAAGTCAATTATCACAGTATTTCCGCCGTTTATGTTTTATACAATCATACAATTATGCCTGTCTGCCGATAACCAAATTGACTGAATGAACCTTGTCCGTTTCAAATAAAATAAGGGCTTTTGAGCGTTCGAATTATTCAATCATTTTTCTTAAAAAATGAATATTTCAAGGAATAATTTGCAATGCAACTGTGATTAAAGATTGTCGGTAACCGAAGCGGTTTTTATCGATGTGGTGGTCTCCTTCTGTCGAACGTAATGTCTTTAGAGTTTCCCATCTATGGCATATGTCCTACAAGGGAACGATAGTCGAAAGAGAGCGGAAGAAGAAGAGTTTCCCTTCTATCTGTTGCTGAGAAAGCCTGGACACACTCTCAAGAAAAACGACAGGGACCAACTTCAGACTGGTATGAATTTTGTAACTTTACGAGACATAATATTATGTTGCACAAGGATTGTCAAGGAACATAACCTCATCAGTGGGATCACTATTACTTTGACGTGGAAAAGGATTACAGAAATAACAGACTTTTTTTACGGGTATTCCAAGCCATCAAAAAGGTTTGTTACATATTTTACAATTTTGTTATCACCTAAAATAAATTGGAAACGAGAATAACAGATGCAATCGCACATCAAAAGCCTGAGAACTTTGTTTACATATATTATTTATATAATTTACGTGAAGAAAATAAATAATGGAATAGCTTCACAATTACAATGTTTGATTGTTCACCTATGCAAATTCTATTCGAACCTCTTGCATTAAAGTTACAGAGTAAGTTTTGTGAGGTGTCATAGCGTAAAGAGAAAAGTTAGTACAAAAGTAAGTGTAAATTGAATAAATAAATATCTTGTGCGATTGTGCTTGAAGTTGAAAATCGATACTTTCACCTGAGATAATCATTTAGGTTCAACAGTGCCGCTTGAACTATACGGCGAGGTGAAAATTAAATAATAATTGTACATATATAAACTATTGTGTAAAAAATATTATATTTATGGAAATATTCTATTGTTTTAATTTTTTTTAAATAGTTTTTTCTCACAAAGTTCCAAGGTTTCGGCTATACGGTCCATTACAGTTTTCTTTTCATGAATTTTAGGTGACTCGAATTCCCATCAACTCGCCATGTATCAATTGACCATGGAGACAAGTATCCACAAAAAATATGTCCCATAGAGTCAAGCATCTACGTGTGATTGGGTCATATGATTCAATCACGTGTACCGTGGTTTTTTTCCCCTTTAAAAACCAAACAACTTTTGTATGAAACATTTTTTTGAAAACGTCTTATTTGCGAGATATTCAGGTGTCTCAAAATAAATGTCGCGCCCTCGCGAATATCGATGTCTACATCGTATTATTTAAAATCACCTTCATTCATACGGTTTCAATTTTAACGACTTTTTCTATTTCCAGGTTAGCGTAACTTGTCTATATTAGAATAGCAAGGCCCCTGTGGACGACGAAGCGATTGTTAAGCTGCTGTGCGCTTTACAATTTCAATAAGCTGTTGTGCGCTTTATAATTTCAATAAGCTGCTGTGTGCTTACAAAATCAAATAAGCTGCTACGCGCTTATAATAATAAAGATTAGCTGCTGTGCGCGATACACTATCGACTGCTGTATGGCAAAGAATTTAACCACTCTACGTTTTATAATAGAATTATCGCTTACCGCTGTAAAATAAGAAATAGCTAGTATCAAGTCATTTTATGGATACTATCAATGTCAATAACAATATCAGTCTTATATAATGTGTTAAGTATAATTGAAGAAACACGACGTATGGATGTTGAGTAACTGTGAAAATTGAAGAAAATCAAAAGACGTGACAGCATCTTGGTGCCAAGTAGTTAAAAGAAAATTTTTCCAGAAAAGTTTTCCGCAATCTAGATACGCTAAGTTGGCAATAATAAACATAGTATTGTAATATATACATAATATTGAGAATAATATAAGAACGAAATTCAACCACCAAGCTACTGTATATCTAACAACATGTAAATAAAAAAGATGTATTATTTTTGTGTTTCACTTCTTATTTCGTCACTTTTTCTTGAGATATAATCAGCAGCTGTATCCAAAACTGCCATACGTCCCTATACGGCTACTAGCTTGCCTAATGACGAGTTCCGCTTGTCGTTCGAAGAAGTAATTATTCATGGGCGGTGGTTGCAGGATCAACACATCGATCGATTTGCGGAGTTGCTCAAGGTTGCAAACCCTAAGTTTAATATGCAAAATACATGGAAGGTACAATTTCCTCATTGGGTGCCAATGAGGATTTGGATTTCCAATTGGATTTCCAATCTTGTATGCTCCAAGTTAAGGATAGCAAAGAAAATATCCCTGAAATATAAACGAATTACAAAGACCCGTAACACAATGAAAGCGTTAGTACTTTCAAAAGAGCACTATAAGACTAACGTTACTAAAGCAATGGACGAAACGTCAATTGAGAGTCGACTGGAAGCCGAGTGGGTCATTAAATGGTGTTTTCATTTAAGAGAAAAATATGTATACGTGATAAGAAAGTGTCTTCATAGTATGAAAGATAAGGTCGAAGTTTGTTTGACGCAGATATCTCAATGTATCAATGTTGCACTAGAAGATAAGATAACTATTTTATGTGGCCTTATAAAAAAGCATACAGCATCATCTGAGGCTTATTTTGCAGAAACTGCATATGATCCGCTACGTTTTTCAGGAGCTATTGTTATAAACAAGGATGGTCAGACAACGAATCTTTCACCCCTAATTTATAAAAAAAATAGAAAGATATCTTGGGACTGCGGTTCTTTGTGTCGAACTATAGATGACAAGATTATAAACATGTCCTGTGTTTTTCTGCAGAAAATAAATAATTGTACATTAAGCAATATAAAAAAAATAAAAAGATATCTTGGGACTGCGGTTCTTTGTGTCGAACTATAGATGACAAGATTATAAACATGTCCTGTGTTTTTCTGCAGAAAATAAATAATTGTACATTAAGCAATATAAAAAAAATAAAAAGATATCTTGGGACTGCGGTTCTTTGTGTCGAACTATAGATGACAAGATTATAAACATGTCCTGTGTTTTTCTGCAGAAAATAAATAATTGTACATTAAGCAATATATGTTGCAAAAGTATTTTCCAGGATTCACAAATGCACCGTTCGACGTCATATCAACAACTTAGGACACACTCATGCCTGTTATATTGCCCCTACAATTTGTAAATCTCCATTTTTATCCGTTGAGTTTTTATCTCCACATTTCCCAAAAGTGCAAATGATGAAAAGACTATTTTATAAAGTACAATTGTCTCTGAAAAAATTATGTAACTTAGACGAAGCTTTGAGGACCACAAATATTGGAATATTACGCGAAATCGCAGTGCAAGCACATCAACATTCTAAGACGTTCGAAACTAACAATGAATTTGACTTAAATGCGGATCCCATAATAGGTACACATTTTGAGGCATTTAAATTATTAACCAAACGTTCGATGGATGCACCTTCTTTTGCTTGCATATCTTGTGAAAAACTGTGTTTTTAAAAAGATATTTCAAAAATTGAAAATCTAAAAAGTTGCATAATATCTCCATTTTGGAAAGACCTAATGAAGCACATCCGAAATGAAGGCATTGATTCGGAATATATTTGTCACTATTGTCTTACCAAGTTCCGTTCGGGAAAATTACCACCAACTTGCATTTTAAATAAACTTGTTGTTGGGGAAGTTCCTGAAGTAATTTCAAATTCAAATGATTACGAAAAACTGCTAATTCAAAGAGCTAAAGCATTCCAAATAGTTCAGAAAATGGGTACAGTTGGAAAGAAAAATATGCCACATAGAGACGCGAATAAGAAAGTTATCGGAAGAACGTTTCATTTGCCATTGTCAATTGAAGAAACTCTTAAAAAAGTTTGTACCCCAATAGAACCGCTTAATCGTCATCACGAACTGTACATATTAATACGCGGAATTCCCACAAAATCGAAAGTAGTATGGGAAAACTTGGTGAATATACAAAATGTATTTGACTCTCTTGTGTTTCTTAAAGAAAATAATCCCATATACTCAGAAATCCAGTTACCAATCGCCTCCAGCTTACTATTAGATGAACAGTTTCCAAATGCAGAATTTGAACTCAAGGGCAACCCACTTTGTGAAGGAAATGAGTGTGAAAACAGAATGGATAACTCAATTGATAGAGTAGTCACGGAGAACAAGAGTAGTGAGGATTTCGAAAAAGAGCGCAATGCATTGCTAACCCAAGATTCAGAATCTGAACTCCAGGATCTTCCAGTCCGTCTAGAAAAACAGCCTGAGGGTGGAATAAATAATTCCATTCAAAAAGAATCCATTGCTGATCATAAGAATACCCAAAGAATTACAAAAGAGCGTAAGGCAATGCTGACTCAAAAATCATAATCTGATGAGTACTATGAATAGTTTACTCATCCAATGTATTCTGACAAAGAAAATAGAACAGCAACAGAACTTTATCAAATGTTAAAGGTTCAAGACTTAGTTCTGGACTATCGTTATAAGGCTCTGGTCTTGAAATGTTATCCAGATTTATATCCATATGGTGTCAATGGGCAGCGCGAAGAGAGGGTAGTTCGACTTACCGAGTTTGAATTCGTCAAGTCGAGATTAATGTCAAAGCATCCGCAATTCAGACTGAATCAACAGTATTTATTTTTCTTGCTGAATGATAATAACATTCGTCAGTTAAATAGTGGTATATTTCACAAGATGAATGTAACTAACGCACAATGGCGGTATACTGCTGGCAGTTATTTGGAACAATTAACGAAAGGAGCTCGAAGGAAATTTAAATACCATATTTGGAAGACTGCGAAATACCGAACAATTCTGGCGTAAGCCTAGGTCGACTTTGAACTGTATGGTTCAACACTACGGTCCAGCCACGTGGTATCTTACATTAAGCCACAGGGAATATTTGTGGCCAGATTTAATACAATATCTTCAAGAAGTAAATCCTTCGATAGCACACATGTCGGCCAATTCGTTAATTGCCGCCGACCCAGTATCTGTGTCGAGATTTATGGATAACAAATTTCGGGCCATGTTGAATTTTACATGTTCTAAATCTAACCCTATTGGTGAAGTAAAACATTACTTTTGGAGGCGTGATTATCAAACTAGAGGCACTCAACATTTCCATTTATTAATATGGATAAAAGATGCACCGATTCTAGAGAAATCTTCAACAGAAGAGGTTGCCAATTTTATATCGAAATACGTTACTTGCAGAATGCCCAAGAAAAATATTTCTCCAACATTGCATCGTCGTGTTATGACGCACCAGAAGCATAACCATAATAGCTATTGTATGCGTAGCAGAAAGATTAAAAACCGTACAACTCGAGCATGCCGCTTTGGCTTTCCTCGTCCGGTTACTAATACATTGGTTATGAGAGATTTTGCCCATTCTTTAGCTAGTAGGAGGCAATTAAAATTCAAAAGCAGACTGTATGACCTTCCAAGATCCCGTGAAGAAACATGCATTAATGATTATAGTCCCGTAATACTTACCGCCTGGGAGGGAAATATGGATATACAATTTGTTGGAGAGAAATCGTCAATTTTAACATGGTATTGCACCAAATCTATTTCAAAAGGGGAAAAAAGTTACGCAACCGAATGCAGCGAGGCAGCTCTCATGTCTCTCAAATGATTTCAGAACTGAACGTTGAGCAAAAACGCATATTTGATAAGGTCACTAATACCATAAATTCTCATAATGAAATTCTTAGGTTCTATATCAGCGGAGAGGGTGGCACTGGTAGAAGTTTCTTGATCAAGACAATTAGGGCTTGGATTAAGCAAACCGGAAAAGATACAGCAGTAACAGCGCCTACAGGTATAGCCGCGTTCAACATTGATGGATTAACTGTACACAGATTGTTTCAATTGCCCGTCGAACACGGAAAAACACCAAACTACAAAGAACTCTCTGATGCAGTTTTAAAAACCATTCGTGATCAGTTAAAAAATATTTCTCTCATTATTATTGTCGAAGTATCGATGATATCCAATATAACTTTGGTGTACATACATCTCCGATTAACAGAAATTTTTAATACTTCTAACGTTGATCATGGTTGGTTTGGTAAAAAACATATTTTGCTATTTGGTGATCTACTGCAATTACCACCCGTGCGAGAAGAACCAGCATTTATTAAGCTTTCTACATCGAAGGCTGAACAATTATTGGACTCTTTGGGAAGCGCTGACATTTGGGAAAGTTTATTCAGTTATGATGAACTATCAATTAGTATGCGTCAAAGAAATAATTGTTCCTATCGAGAAATGCTTTCTAGAATTCGTTTGGGATTTGTAACTTCTACAAATGTCAATATGTTAGAATCAAGAAAAATAAAATTTACTGCCATGGAATTTTGTGATAGAATACAGGAGTTGTGTAATTATATTAACGAATTACCGTCCGATACTGTTTGTTTACTATCCACACGTCGTTTGTGTGATGTTCTCAATGAGTGTATGATTAATCGTATATCCTCGGAAGAAATAAAACTGATTGCTCATGATGCGCACCTAACAATAAAAAGAAAGCTTCAAAGCCATTAGACCGCGATGATGAAGACAGTTCTTGTACTACTGGCCTCGCAAGAAGTATAATCATCAAAATCGGAGCAAAAGTCATGCTTAGGCGAAATATTGACGTTACGCTAGGTCTTGTTAATGGTACAATTGGTAGGATTATTGCTATTTATCAAGCACTCGATAAAGATGATGTGCACAAAATAAAAATAGTTTTGACATCGGGTTTGGAGTATGAAATTGAACGTGTAAGTGTTAAATTTCAAATAATGGATGGCGTCTATGTTATCCGCAAACAATTTCCTGTATGTCTAAGCTATGGTATTACTATCCATAAGAGTCAAGGTTTAAGTTTGAATAATGCTGTGATAGATGCAAGAAATTCGATATTCAGTTGCGGGCAAGTTTATGTCGCCCTTTCACGGGTAACTAACCTCAAAGGACTACATTTGATCAATTGTGATCCGCATTCAGTCAAAGCAGATGAATTAGCCGTAATTGAATATAATCGCTAGAGGCAGCAATATCGCCCAGACCTTGTCCAATTACCATTTTCCAAGCAACGCGGACCAAAAGTTCCTGATTCAATTTGGGCGTGGCCTAACGATGTGACTCAAAATCAGCCACTACTAGTTGATGTCAAAGTAGGTGATATGAGCTGGCATATCAATGGGCTTGAAAATATGGATGGTGTGTCATGTTATACCAATGCCGCTGTCCAATGCATGTTTAACTGTCAAAGTATCAGAGAATAACTTATGAGTAGTACACACGACCAAGAAACTGGATTTTTAAGTCTTTTTCGTGCTTATATAGGACGAAATAAGAATTTAAATTCATTTGCAGTGAGGCAGTTTTTGAGTGAATCGTTTATTGAAAATAGGCAACAAGATGTATCAGAATTTGTTATGGGCATATGTAGTAGGTCCCATGTTGTTACATCTGTAGTTCAACATAAATCGACTACCCAAGTTCGATGTCAAACATGTCAATATACAGCTACGGAAGAGCAACCGAATAATATACTAATACTGACTTTACCACTGATTAATAAAGTGCTGACTTTGCGAGATATAATTGAATATAGTTTGTCTCGCTGGAACTCCATTGAAGGCCAGTGTGATCACTGCGGTGCCATGAATAGGCTGATCAAGACCAGTATGTCAACTGCTAACCGAGTTTTAATTTTGCAACTTGTGTTGATGACTTTAAGCAAAGATACTCTACAACTTTCTAAAATAAATTGCAGTATTAAAGCAGTTCCTACTACTACGATCACTATTTGTGGCGAAAATTATAAAGTTAACAGTGCTGTATTTCATCACGGCCAGAACATTTATGAAGGCCATTATACAAGTATGCTTAAATCTGGCAAATCGGCATGGACTCATGCAAATGATAACAAAATTCAGACAAAAAGCTGGCCGCGCAACGCTAAAGACAGTTACATGTTTTTTTTGGAAAAAACTAAAAAATGACTAAGACGGAATGCTGATAGAAATAAAGTATATTGTTTTACGACACTGCCCGAGCTCGAACGTTTGTCGCAAAATTTAAATCAATTTTTACGATAGCAATAGTCAAATCCAATGAGGTTTTGTTAGGAACTCCGCCATGCCGGTCTCAAGCCCGGATGAGAAAGGAGGAGGGCTAAATTCAGGCATCAAGAAAGCAGTAGTAGCTTTTCAACATCAAATCATTAAATTAGGAAAAAGTGAAACAATCGTCCGACTGGTTATATCGTCAATTTGTTTTATTGGTGAATACGTTTTTATGAGAGGATGAGGATGATGGGAAGTTGAAATGTTATGACGATTATCCCGACTTCGCTACAAGCGTCTCTTAGTACGTCGACGAATAAAATAATGGAATATAATAATAACATTATATTCATATTCAATGTAATGCATGTTCATCGCGGACTATGGTTTTTCCATTAATTAATTATGGTATGTGAACCCACACATATGGAGACACGTACCACCGAAAACGTAGAAACAAACGACGATGAACCGTCTCGACAAGTGTATATTTATTTAAATTTATGGGCCGACGGATATGATTGACATACCGACCCGAGCGTCTTGATGGGGACAATGTCAAAATCCCGACAGTCGATGAGAGAGATAGATGTTATACTCGACATATCTCATTATAACTGCGTTTTCTGCACTCCGAAAATTTGTTTTTCTGATATTTAATGAATATAGTTTTTTAAAGAATATTGAATCTGTGTATATATTTTTTATTATTGTGTGTTTCAACGTATATCTTTGCAGGTTTTACGTATGGGCCTTCCCAATTTCCCTCCTATCCCTCCCTAGCCCCACTATGCTAAGCTATCTTAGCTTCCGTAGCATCCACAGTTGCTTTTTAACTACACTGTATCGCATTCGTCGTGCGCGCGGGGAAGTTGCGGAAAACTCGTGCCGATACAGACGGCTTCTATTTTTTACTGAGCTTTAGTTATTTTACCATCAGAAACTTAGAAAAACTGCCTCCTGCTCTGTAGTCAGCGTGCACGCCAGTGCACCTCCAAGCGGTCACCTATCTCTGTACTAAACGCGGTCAATACTGCTTAATGTATATTTTTTCTCTGTCTTTCAATGAGGACAAAAATCGAAACTGCGGCTATAAGCATATTGAAGATGTGCCGTTTTATTTTATCCCCATGAAGGCACAAACCCTTCTTGGTGATTTCGTAAACATTCGTTTTCAAAAAACTTCAAACGACGATTTCGTCGGACTCTATAACTGGGTTGTTGGGCAATCGCAACACACTTTGAAAAAAACCGACAAATCCCTCCAAAAACACCAATAATGGTGTACAAAAATTGGAGACAAGTACATTTACAACACTTTATTAATACTACCTACCTTTTCAAAAAGTTGTGAAATAAATTGATAATATCCAAAGCACGTGTTGCCAAGTACGTACAGTTTCGTAATTAAAAATCGTGACTTTTTTATACAAACACTGATTATTTATTTAGGTTAGCAGTCGAAATTCAAAACCATGGAAACAAATTCGATGTATAAAATAGACGAAAATGAAAACAATAAAAAAATAAAAACAAATTTTTTTTTACGTTAACAAAATAAAAAATAAATAGCACTTGTCGAGTTTTGTTCTGTCGCTGCCCATGTAATTAAATTGAGTGTGGGTCCGCCTTTAGTTACATACTATAAAATGATTTGAATTTTATATAGATAGTCGGAAAAAGCAAACTCGAGAAGTACTCTTTATTTTTTATTTTGTTAACGTTAAAAAAAATTTGTTTATATTTTTTTATTGTTTTCATTTTTGTCTATTTTATACATCGAATTGTTTTCATAGTTTTGAATTTCGACTGCTAACCTGAATAAATAATCAGTGTTTGTATAAAAAAGTCACGATTTCAATTAAGAAACTGTACGTACTTGGCAACACGGGCTTTGGATATTATTAATTTATTTCACAGCTTTTTGAAAAGGTAGGTACAATTAATAGAGTGTTGTAAATGTACTTGTCTCCAATTTTTGTACACCATTATTGGTGTTTTTGGAGGGATTAAATAATACTGGAAATTTTCTGTACGTCACGGAATAGTGGCGTTGCTGGACTTTTTATTACAAACTAGCTGTGCCCGGTCACGCGTTGCTACGGCGTAGGTGACAGCTAGTAGGTATGTAAAAAGTCGCGCGTATTGGAATGCATCGAACACTATGAATAGTGATGCAAAATGATACACATTTCTTTTACTTTTTGGAACACATTCATTTTTGGAAACAGAACGCAGACAAGAAAACAATTTATCGAAAGGTCCGTAGCACTATTTGAAAAATTCCGAAAAACTGATGTATAGAGATCCCCAAAGTTGCGAAAATTATATTAAGGGGGGAAATACATTGTGACGTTGTGTCACAATTTCCCCAGCGCGCTCCCCGAAGTCTCCCCACAGCACCGCAATTTAGCACGTAAGTCTAGTATAAGAAAACGGTATGATTTTGTCGCAACCTCTTAAGTTTTTTCAAATAATATTTCGCGCGTGCGCCTCCGGTTCCCCCTTTTCTTTTTCCTTCCCCTCTTATTTCTTTTGTAGTATCTATCCCCTTTCGCTCCTCTCCATGATCCCTTTTTTATCGCCGTGCACGGCCCGCGTGCAAATAACTCACAAAAATCGAGAACCGCCACGACGGATTCATCCAGATCCATCAAACAACCTAAACGATCGACCCACGAGTGCCCGCGACCGCCGAGACGACCATCCCAGTCATCAGTCTCGCACAGTAAAGCCGAAGAGCGTCGTCAAAAGGACTCGAGGCCATCCGTAATCCTTCGTGTAATCAGCACGAATGTAATTGTGATAGTCACATCGGCGGGCCGGCCCACAGGCATGTACAGCATCGTTACGCACGGCAAATGACCAGCCGGCGACATCTCGCGTACGCCGACCCTCACTACCCCCCACCCTGATCCCTACTTACCGTCTCCCGATCCACCGTGTCGCTCACACGGACGCTCCTCGTTACCATAGTGCTGCCATCCTACGAGAACCGTGACCCATTGCCCTGATTCCAAACCTCCCCTCCCCGCCCCTGACCTATAGCCTTTGCCCCCGATCGATATCCCAATCAATAATGATCCCGGAAGGTACTGCGCCACGCGTGATTAAACCCGAAGCTCGTGGCGAGAAATCACGCCACGTACGACGGGCCAATGGGAAACGCCGCTTTCTCGAGGAGGAAAAACCACGAGGCAAGGACCTCACTTCGCGTCGAGCATAGGACCGGCGTGGTCGATTAATAGAATAATTAGATCGTAACATAGTTGATAAGGAAAAAAGGGTAACGATTAAACCCCAGACTCGTGCCGAAAATTGTAAAGACGTTTGTGTTATTGTGCGGAGTGAATGAGGCAAGTTGTTATTGTGAGAAGCAGTGTGCGAAAAGGAATAGAACGAGCGAGTGCCCTCGGTCATTACGATTCAGCAGGACTTCCGCGAGCTTGCAATCATTTCCCTAATTTTTTCTCAAAGCCGTAAGTACCGTTTATTTGAGTTTGCTCCCCCCCCTCTTCGACGACGGTGCAGTGCTGTGAGGATATATTTTTTTTCCCTTGCGAAAATTGCGCGTATTAGTGCTTTCTTCCCCCCCCCCCCCCCCCTTCAAGTTCCTCGAGTGTCGCATTGCGGATTTTCCCCCACGCGTTAGCATCTGGCCCCCGCTAGTCCCCTCACTCGGAGGAGACCATTGCTGAGACCCTTCCCCCTTGTAATTTTTTCCGAAAAGGATATCAAGTCCGCAACGCGTCACTGCTTCCCCCACCACCCGCACTCTCCATCTGTATCGCGGCGAGTCACGTGATTAATTCCCCTTTTTTCTTGTATTCCCGGAGTGAGCGAAGGTACAGTGTAAGAGGCCATAGCGGTCGGCGAACCTTCACCCTGAGCTACCCGCGAGATTTGTATTCCCCCGTGTAGTCAAAGGCAGCTATGCCAAAAGAATAGCTGGCGCCCAAAAATCGACTGGAAAGTTATTTTTCAAGAATTATTGTTGTTTTGCGATACCCCTTTTTTGCGAGTTTTTTGAGAATTACTGTTGTTTTGCGATCGCTCTTTTTTGCGAGTTTTGTCCGAGAATTATTATTGTTTTGCGATCCCCCTTTTGCGAGTTTCTCTGAGAATTATTATTGTTTTGCGACCACCCCTTTCTGCGAGTTTTCCCGAGAATTATTGTTGTTTTGCGACCCCCTTTTTTGCGAGTTTTTCCGAGAATTATTATTGTTTTGCGATTCCTCTTTTGGCGAGTTTTTTTGTGAAGTATTACTGTTTTGCGATCCCCCTTTTTGCGAGTTTTCCTGAGAGGTATTAGTGCTTTGCGATTCCCCCTTTTTGCGAGTTTTCCTGAGACTGATTATTGTTTTTGGCAATTCCCCTTTTTTGCGAGTTTTTTTGAGTTATTACTTCGTCCTTGCGACTTATTTAGTATTAGTTTTTTTTTTGGCGAATCAGCCTGTCCATTTTGCGACTTATCGACATTGTTTTTTTGCTTTAGTTTTTTTGCGACTTCGCTCCGAGAGCCCGATTCTCATACTGATAATAAACGCGTTTAACATAACTTTTCCCGCCGTGTCTTATTCTCCCTCCCCGAATCGTGCTTCTCCAAATTTGCGGTGATAACATATAGACCCGTGAATTTTAGTCGATTTTGATTAATTTTTTTTTTTCAGAATCTTTTTGAAACTTAGCGTATAGTTTATTTATATTTTTAACTATTACAAAAAAATGTTTTTCTTTTAAGAATTTAAAATGGCCGATTTACAGTCCAGTCTTCTGGGAAGGTCGCAGCGAGAGTTGTTGATTGGCATAACTTCTAGCCTCTGTTGTATTGATCTGAAATTAACAAAAAATTCCGAGCGTTTATTAATGTTATATTTTGTAGATGGACCTAACAATAAATGAAAAAAAAATGCGGATTGAAACACCACAAATAATATTCAAATATTAAACCAATTTTTTCATTTGTTCTTGCTTCGAAAAAATAATTTTTTCAACAAATTTTTCAACATAAGTAGGTTAATATAGAAATTTATATCATTGAAAAGGTGTGTGCAAAATTTCAACCAGATTGATAACAAAATTTTTGAGTTATCGCTCGCGCCGATTTGAAAAATATAGTTTTGAGAAAAATGCGTTTACAGTTTGGGCATATAAAAATTCAATGATTGTAATGACTTACCGATTAGTCAGCAATTCCAGCGCCATATAATAGTCCATCGGTATCCTCGGACAACTCATCTTTCCATGCATTGCGTGGTTTCAGGGGGTTTGTTGGGGAAGACAAATTATACATGTATTTCCCCACTTAACGAACAACACCCTATCGGAGAGTACTATCATAATGAGATTTATCGAAAATCACAGCCTTGACGATGAAGTATTCCGAAAAAATTAAGTTCGAAACCGTCAAGATTCCGAAAATTTCCAATTCCAGCATTTAAATGGCAGCAGGACTGGGGTACGTCTATGAACCTTTTTCACTAGCAAACGGGGTCCGATTCTTTCAAATTTTGCTCTGTCGGATTTATACACTACCAGGTCTTTAATCTTTCTGCACTTACAAATTCTAATATATTTCACTTCGATATTCTTTTTTTCTGAAGCTTTCCCCGTATAAAACTTCACCGTTCGGGAACTCGGTGTTCTAAAACCACAATTTTTTGGAACTCAACGCTTTCTAATTATGAAAATAAGGTTTTTTTATGTAGTTGAGTTTTGATGTTCAGTTTTTTTTCCAGTCGGTCGTAATCATTCTTGTCATTTAATCCTCCAAGAAGAATTACGGGACCGGCTGTAAAAATAATGAACATCGAAACCCAACTACATAAAAAAACATTATTTTCATAATTAGAAAGCGTAGAGTTCCAAAAAATTGTGGTTTTGGAAAACCGAGTTCCGAACGGTGAAGTTTGATACGGGAAAAGCTTCAGAAAAAAAGAATATCGAAGTGAAATATATTAGAATTTGTAAGTCCAGAAAGATTAAAGACATGGTAGTGTATAAATCTTACAGAGCACAACTTGAAAGAATTGCACCCCGTTCGCTCGTGAAAAAGATTCACAGGCATAACACCAGTGGTGCTGCCATCTAAACGCTGGAATTGAAAATTTTCGGAATCTTGACCTTTTCAAACTTCATTTTTCGGAATACTTCATCGTCAAGGCTGTGATTTTCGACAAATCTTATTATGATAGTACTCTCCGATAGGGTGTTGTTCGTTAAGTGGGGAAATACATGTATAATTTGTCTTCCCCAACAAACCCCCTGAAACCACGCAATACATGGAAAGATGAGTTGTCCGAGGATACCGATGGACTATTATATGGCGCTGGAATTGCTGACTAATCGGTAAGTCATTACATTCATTGAATTTTTATGTGCCCAAACTGTAAACATTTTTCTCAAAGCTATATTTTTCAAATCGGCGCGAGCGATAACTCAAAAATTTTGTTATCAATTGGGTTGAAATCTTGCACACACCTTTTCAATGATATTACTTTCTATATTAACCTACTTATGTTCAACAATTTGTTGAAAAAATAATTTTTTCGAAGCAAGAACAAATAAAAAAATTGGTTTAATATTTGAATATTTTTTGTAGTGTTTCAATCCGCATTTTTTTTTCATTCATTGTTAGGTCCATCTACAAAATATAACATTAATAAGCTCTCGGAATTTTTTTTTAATTTCAGATCAATACAACAGAAGCTAGAAGTTATGCCAATCAACAACTCTCGCCGCGACCTTCCCAGAAGACTGGACTGTAAATCGGCCATTTTGAATTGTTAAAAGAAAAACATTTTTTTGTAATAGTTAACAATATAAATAAACTATACACTAAACTTCAAAAACATCGAATGAATTATTCTTCAAAAAAAAATTAATCAAAATCGACTAAAATTCACGGATCTATATGTATCTCCCCCTCCTAATATAATTTTCGAAACTTTGGGGATCTCTAAGCATCAGTTTTTCGGAATTTTTAAAACAGTACTTCGGACCTTTCGATAAATTGTTTTCTCGTCTGCGTACTGCTTCCAAAATGTATTTGCTATATGATATGCATATCATTTCGTAGCGCTATCCATGCTGTTCGATGTTATTTATAGACAATTCTGTACATTTACGTCGGAACAAACTGTACGGAGTCTAAAACTATGATACTCGCTGAAGTTTTCTATCTTTTACAGTACCGAAATGTGTGGTATGCTTGGCGAATGTCATAACGCACGGATTCGTCCCTTGTGGCCACAATTGTTGCTGCGTGCGATGCGTGGCGGTGCTAAGGGGACAAGATAGGCAGCGTTGTCCGAAGTGCCGAGGCGAATTTACGCAGATTATCGCAATCTTTAACGAGCCGCCAAGCACGGAATAGAAATGGCGAAATTGTGTGAGCGTGAGAGGCAAGGGGACTCACGTAAATCAAGCACCCCAAACGTGAGAGGCAAGGGGACTCACAATAATCAAGCACCCCGAATGGAACAGAAACCTACTACGTCCACGTCGTTGTTCCTGGTTAATGCTAAAAGTAGGGTAGTGGAAAGAAATTTTGTCATCAATGTTATTATGCTTGAACTTTCCGATAATTTGTTATTCGTTAATCAAGCTTCTTGTACGGAAAAATTTATGAATGGAATAAAAAAAAATGAGGCAGTGGAGTTTAAATTGAACTTACTGGTTTTGAAAGCCAGATGAAAACATTGAATCTCACTGAAACCGCACTGTACGAATGAACTGTAAACTTTTGAATTTTATACATATTAATTTTCCAAACATGGAAAAGAAATTTCGTATACTGTATATAATAAAATTAATATGAGTATTAAGAGTCGCGGTAGCGACTCGAGACAAGTACATTTCCTCCTATACCGACCCTACCATACCGACACGACGACGAGGAGCACCCAAGACTCTATACTCGACACAACGAGCTTATACACAGGAATATATGTATATAAAAAAAATGATTTTTCTGATAATTAATGAATTATAACATCTTGGTGAATATTAGCTATTCCAGTATTTTTTTTTTTTTTTTCTCTTTCGATTGAGACCCCAGCGCATGCTGTAGCTATAGGCATAGCAGTGCTATCCCGTTTTTCTCATCATAAAATTCGTGAAAAAACATCGACGATTTCATCGGAATTTTTCGAACCCGCATTCTTCGTACCCATATTCTTCGTAACGCATTCTTCGCAACCGCTCTCAGCCAATGGCGATGCGTCGTACTTCACCCAAAATATATATATATATATATCTCTCTATATTATATAAATATTTCGCCGCCGCCGCCGTGTACAAGAGGTGAGGGGATCGAGCGGCGGGGGGAGGGCGAAGCGCGCAGGGGGGCAGAGCCCCCCTAGTATATATATATATAATATATATATCACATCACATCAGCTCAGCATAGCCATAGCCATATATATACATATACTAGGGGGGGTTCTGCCCCCCTGCGCGCTTCGCGCGCCACCCCCCCCCCCCCCCCGCTCGATCCGCTCACCCAGCCTACTCGATCCCACTCGCTCTCCTCAACTCTTGTACACGGCGGCGGCGGCGGCGAAATATTTATATAATATAGAGAGATAACGTCGTGACCACGGTCTTGTATATATTGTATTATTATATATATTTTATTAATAACGATAGTAACCACTAGGGGCGTTCCGATCTTTTTTGGAAAGTTATAATGTCAACAGGCATAACCTGAAAACCCCTCGATATTGCTATTCTTGCATATTACGTTTATATCACGACTATAATGTCAACAGGCATAACCTGAAAACCCCTCGATATTGCTATTCTTGCATATTACGTTTATATCACGACTATTAGTGATAATTATATTGAAAATCAGATATTAGTGTGTGGTCCCAAATTGCAAAACCAGCAGCAAAAGAGACGGATCGTGTATGTGAAGTATATGTGAAGAAGTATCCCAAATTGCAAAACCAGCAGCAAAAGAAACGGATCGTGTATGTTAAGTATGTGAACAGCATTTTTATCATAAAGACATATTTGCGAGTGGCTCAAGCTCGACGCAAAAGGCCAAGTAATTGCACGGGTAAGTTTATCATGTATTTTTCAATATGTGAGGTCATGTACAATAGAATGCGACTCGGCGAGTTTGCTGTGCCGGCCTCAATAAAAAAAGAAAATTGTGTGCCAGAGCATGGTTATGCGAAACGAGTTTCAAATTTTGAAATAAATTACCCAAACATTGTGCCGTCCTTTAGAGTCACGAAACCGTCAATTCAAGGATTCAGTACTTGTATCGGTGAGTTTCCTTAACAAATCACCGTTGGGAAATTGAGCAAAGCGTAAGCGTCGAATGGTTCAGAGCGAGAAGACTCGTCCGGCAGTTTGTTCCAATAGAATCCGAAGAAGCCACCGGGTAAGATATTTAAAAATTCAAATCTTCAGCAAATAAACATTTTTGAAATTCAATAACAAATTTATATTGAACCCATCTTTGATTCCATCAATGTTTTCAACGTTACTCCATGCGCTAAATATACTTGATTGATCAATCACGAATTTTCCCGCAGGTGCAGAGAACACTGTTAAATGCCATGAATACATCGCAGCGCTCACCGAGGAAACCATAAACGGCAAACGATACTCAGGCAACGATCGGCAGTGTCGCTCAGTACGAACAGTTTCAGGAACATTTGGAAAAGTGTGAAGAGTTACGTAGTTCTCTTTTACCCGAGCGTGTATTGAAGAATGCCCGAGGCAGGTCCAAGATGTGAACGCCAATCAAGACACCGATAAAGCCCTTGCGAAAACATATCGCCGAACCAACGACACCGAACAAAACACTGAAATCGAGTCACTTGCATGAACAATCGAATAGTCCCAGATTGGCATCGACTACTCGTCTCGCTGCAGCACCGAGCAAATTACCTTTTTTCTTCTAAATCACTTTATTATTTTATTCTACTTCGTTCGTGAAAAATTCGCTTTAAAGTTGGACGTTTTTTGCAATTGATTGTCTGCTGGACAATGAAAAACTTGGACAGAAAACGACGATGTCGTCAGATTCTGTAACTGGATCATTGAGCAAACGAAAAACACTTTGAGAAAAGCCGACAAATCCTTTAAAAAACACCAATAATGGTGTACAAAAATTGGAGACAAGTACATTTCTAACAGCATATTACTAGTACCTATCTTGTCAAAAAGTTGTGAAATAAATTAATAATATCCGAAGCGCGTGTTGCCAAGTACATACAGTTTCCTAATTAAACATCGTAACTTTTTTATACATACACTGATTATTTATTAAAACCATGAAAACATTTTCGATGTATAAAATGAAAAAAAAACAATAAAAAATATAAACAGATTTTTTTAACGTAAACAAAAAAAAAAAAGAGCACTTGTCGAGGTTTGTTCTCTCACTGCCCATGTAATTAAATTGAGTGTGTGTCCACCTTTAGTTGCATACTATAAAATGATCTGAATATTATATAGATAGTCGGAAAAAGTAAACTCGACAAGTGCTTTTTATTTTTATTTTTTTTCTTTACGTTAAAAAAATCTGTTTATATTTTTTATTGTTTTTTTTTCCATTTTATACATCGAATATGTTTTCATGGTTTTGAATTTCAACTGCTAACCTAAATAAATAATCAGTGTATGTATAAAAAAGTTACGATGTTTAATTAGGAAACTGTATGTACTTGGCAACACGCGCTTCGGATATTATTAATTTATTTCACAACTTTTTGACAAGATAGGTACTAGTAATATGCTGTTAGAAATGTACTTGTCTCCAATTTTTGTACACCATTATTCGTGTTTTTTGAGGGATATTAAATTCTCGATGATTTTCAAGATGGGCCCTGTGGCCGCCATTTTGGTATCAAAATGACAATACATTTTTTTTTTCATACTTCAATATGTGTTAAATAAATCCTCTGAAAAGAAATGCTATTCCTTTATTCGCACTCACAAGATAAATCGTCAAAGTTAGGCCTTTCTTCCTGTGGCTGAAGTGGTGTTACTGCTTAATTGTCGAAACTTGGAAAATAAGGTTTGTATACTGTATATGGAAAAATTAATACGAGTATATCAAATCTCCATTAAAAACTTAAAAAGTTAAAAATGGACGCCAAGTAATCAGAAAATGCGCCCAATCTAGAAAGAAAAAACTTACGACTTTAAAAATAGTTTTCTGATATCTAATAAAAAGTGAAAAGAAATCATTTCATAAATTAGCCAAGTATACTAGTACTCCTTCCGCGAATCAACCTGCCCCCTTTTGTGCGGTATGCCACAGAAGTCTACTGAACATGCTGTACAAAAACTTGGCGTGCATGGTTAAAACAAATAACCCCGGGAAGATCCAGGCGTGACGGACGGCTCGGTGTTCTTTCCAGACAAACAACATACTCGTTTAGTGAGAAACCAATTTATTTAATGTTCCAACTTATTTTTTTCTCGGATATAAGCGTTCAGTTTATGTCACATTGGAACATGTAACCAAAATTTAACGCCTTGGAAATCGTACTATCACCAAAGAAATTAAAATTTAATGACAATAACCGATTATTCACTTTGCCATATCGCTCAAAAGATTTAATATGGGAGAACGGGATAATGGCGAATACCTAAGAGCAGTGTTGAATTTTTTCGATACAATTCAACTATTCGGATGTTTTCAAGCAGATAATGACGATTTAATCCCTTTTTCTTGTATATTGTTGGCCCAAGCAGTCGGAATAAACGAATAATCAAATTTTGTTATTAGAAAAATAGAACACAGTGGTTTCAATATTTTTGTTCGGTATCATTATGTATAACACTATTACACCATAATGTGATTAGAGTGAAAAATGTTTTAAAGTATTCAGAATGAAACATAAAACGTCTCGAAAAGAGTATTGAGCCTATGCCAACCTTCCATGTACAACGCCATTCAATCCTTTCGTACCCAACTTCGATGATGCCGCCGCGCCGATCCGACTCCCTCAGTGTACCGAGATCACTTACGACGGTATTTCTCTCGTACTCGTAGGAGCTAGAAACGAGGTGGTTTCGATTGATATTCACACAAATGACACGCGTTAGATCCGGTTCAATCTACTGTGGGTACAACGAGGCGGGAGCCCCTTCGCCGAGCTTATTGTTCTTAACCATGCACGCCAAGTTTTTGTAGAGCATGTTCAGTAGACTTCTATGGCATAGCGCACAAAAGGGGGCAGGTTGATTCGCGGAAGGAGTACTAGTTTACTTGGCTAATTTATGAAATGATTTCCTTTCACTTTTTATTAGATATCAGAAAACGATTTTTAAAGTCGTAAGTTTTTTCTTTCTAGATTGAGCGCATTTTCTGATTACTTGGCGTCCATTTTTAACTTTTAAGTTTTTAATGGAGATTTCACTATTTTTTTTTAAACCTGATAGAAGTCCAGCATTGAATCAACACTTTTAATAATAAACGTTTATATTGTGATGTATCGATTTCCACAACTGTAATTAATTCAACTCCCTTCCTGTTATGAACTATAAATGTACTAAAAAATCTTGAATCGCTCTATCATATGCAACATTGCTGCGATGAAAAATTCAGCGACGATGCATTATGATACCGTTGCACATTTTACTGCGATGAAAAATTCTGAATCGCTGTATCATATCCACCATTGATATAATGAAGTTGGGCCTAACTGTAGGAATTTTTTATTCGAAAGTAATGCGCAGAAGTTATACTCATTTATGGTACACCTTATCTTTAAGCAGTAATAATTTACAGTTCATGGATGCAAATATTATTCAAGTTTCAATTTATCCTAAAGTTCAAACTGCTCCGATGAACTGAATTGACTTTGCAAAATCTCATTATCATTTTAAGATGATTCTTTTGGGTCTGAGTGTAGGAATTTTTCAATTGAAATACATGCGCAGAAGTTATACTCATTTACGCAGTACCTTATCTTTACGCAGTAATAATTTACACTTCATACATGCAAACATTATTCCATTTTGAACTTATCCTAAAGTTCAAACTGCCCCGATGAACTGAATTAGCTGTGCAAAATGGCATTAATTTTTTAAGAAAATTGTTTCGGGTTTGAGTGTAGGAATTTTTCAATTGAAATTCATGCACAGAAGTTACACTCATTTACGCAGTACCTTATCTTTACACAGTAATAAATTATAGTTTATAGATGCAAACATTATTCCATTTTGAACTTATCCTAAAGTTCAAACTGCCCCGATGAACTGAATTGGCTATACAAAATCTCATTACCCTTATTAGAAAATTCTTTCGGGTCTGAGTGTAGGAAATTTTTTAATGAAATTCATGCACAGAAGTTATACTCATTTACGCAGTACCTTATCTTTACGCATTCGATTTTCGCCCTTTATGTGGTTACATTCTTATACTGTGCTGGGATTCTGTACTTGACTACTGACGTTCCATCGGTGTCGTTAGCGAGCGACAGCCAATTGCAAGGAAGATTCCAACGGAAAGGCGTGACTCTCATAGGCTATCGTTCGCTGACGACACCGATAGTTGTCGGTAGCAACTACAGAATCCCAATGCTGATGTATAAGGCAAAGCCAAACACCGTCTCGTTTACTCCTACACATGATCCCTATGGTGCTATCCCTCTCACATCCTGGCGCCGTACGTTAACATAATGTGAAGTACATTGTGTGTGTATCTCTATTGCTTTGCCGTGAAAGCCATTAACGTTACCTTTGTCGCATTCATATCTGTGGTAGAATTTTGTTATTCGCTATCGATGATTTTCAATATCGTTAGCGAGCGATATCCTATGAGAGTTGTGTCGTTCCCCTGGACCTTCCTTGCAATTGGCTGTCGCTAGCCAGCAACAGCGACAATCGTCGCTAGAAAATTACAGAATCCGGGTACTGGTTCACAACTCCTTAAAGCCTTAAAGGAAGTGAATTTTAAACGAGCATAAAAATCGCTGATCCAACCAGGGCACAGTGTGACACAGTATACATATTTCTATTGTATTCCTTTGTTCGGATTGGCTGGTTACACCGGAAATGTGTACACTGTGTCGCACTGTGCCTGAGAGAGTCAGATAGAGACAGGCGCATCAGCATAGCATCTGACGCAAAACCGAAATAGCCTATCGGAGTCGCGCCTTTCCGCTAGAATCTTCCTTGCAATTGGCTGTCGCTCGCTAACGACACCGATAGTGTCGGTAGAAAAGTACACAGCTGACAACTCCACGTGCACTTTCTCTCTCTCTCTCTCTCTCTCACTCTCTTTCTCACTCTCTCTCTCTCTCTCGCACACTGCGACGGCCCCATTAACTCAACTGATGACATAGAGCACGTACGCGCAACGAGACCGCGCAGCGTCGTAGTGAAGAGAGCCACAAGCTCGCATCGAACATGTGATATATATATCGTTTTTCTGTGATTTGTATGAAAGGGCGTACAAGCTATATGCTATACTAGGCACATATGCCCCTTTGTCTAAAATACGGGAGAAGAACATTTGAGACGAGATTTGTATGAAAGGGCGGATAAGCTATTTGCTGTACTAGGCACATATGTCCCTTTGTCGAAAACACGGGAGAAGAACATTTGAGCTGAGAAAAGTGCGTGAAAAATCATGGCAATATTACGATATCTCAACAATGCGTGGATGGATCTAAATAAATCTAAATGCATTCGAAAGAAAAAAATAACATTACATCGAAAAAATGTCGTCAGATTTGTTATAACTTGACGCGTTTGCGCGTGAAGTCGATTTAGAGTTTGAATATAACGGTTTTCAGGCCACCTTACTGTATAGATACATCGGTACGTTTGAAAACTTCTTTTTAATACTTGGCGTCAAGACGCTGCCGCGTCTCTTGATAGTCGAATGAATAACTGGTCCTCAATTATTCAAAATTAATCATGGAAACTTCGTTCATACACTCAAAAAGACGATTTTCAAGATGGGCCCTGTGGCCGCCATTTTGGTATCAAAATGACAATACATTTTTTTTTCCATACTTCAATATGTATTAAATAAACCCTCTGAAAAGAAAGGCTATTTCTTTTTTTACACTCGCAAAATAAATCGTCAATGTTTAACTTCCTTTCTGTCACTGGAGTGGTGTTACTATATGAGAATATCGGTATAGGAGGAAATGTACTTGCCGCGACTGGTAATTCTCGTTTTACTCTCTTTCGAAATTTTGCCCCTGTCGGAGTTTTGCCCTGTCGGAATTTTGCACCGTCGAATTTATACACTGTCGTGTGTTTACCCTTTTCGACCTTTTTTTTTCTGAACCTTTGCAGGTATAAAACTTGACCGTTCGGGAACTCGGTTTTCTAACACCACAATTTTTCGGAACTTTACGTTTTCTAATCATTAAAATACGATTATTTACGTAGTAGGATTTTTGATTTTCGATACTTTTTCAGGTCGGTCCCGTAATTATTCTTGTCATTTGATCCTCGATGTATAACTATTCTTCGCAATGACATTTTTGTTTTAAAAAGGACGGATTTAAAAAATTTCGAAACGTTTTAACGGGTAATATCCACCAAATGCTCAAAAAAACAAGGCTTTTTTCATGATTTTTTTTAAAGGACATTTGAGATGTAAGGTATATAAATAATATATCATTGGATTAAGCAACTCTTGGAGAATAGAAAAAAAAATTTTATTGTTATTTTTTTTACAAAATGGCGGCTGTACAGCGATTGCCGTGAACCGCTTTTTTAAAAAGTTCTTTCGCGGCGAGCAGTAGAAGTCGTGCCCAACTCCACCTATAACAAAAAAATTTTTTTTTTCATTATCTACATGAGTGTCGCTAGTGAAGTACACATGATTATATTTTTAGAATTTTTTTCGCAAAATGGCGACGGTTTAAAAAAAAAAAAAATTTCGACAAAAAAAATCGACTTTAATTGTTTATAACTTTTGTTGTTGTTAATCAATCGCTAAAACCGTGTATACTTCACTAGATAATCTAATGAAGAAGCTACAGTTAAAATTTCAAGTCAATCGGATGTAAACTTTTTCAGTTCTACTGCTCGCCGATTTTGAAAACATGGTTTTGAGAAAAACGCGTTTAAAGTTTCAAAATGCTATAAATCTTAAGAATCGCAATAATATAGTCCTTAATAATTTTTTTACCTTCAGTCAGCTATCCCTGCGCCGTAAAGTTGTCCTTCCCGGGCCTTATTTTCCTCTTCTTCCTTTTTTTTTGTCTGATGTAAGGCTGCGCCTAGCCTCTTTCGCAATATCGGACATACGATGCTCAGCGACTTTGACGCGATTGGCGTCCGATCCCACGCAAAACTCGTACATGTTCGGTCCAACGGTTAACCCAAGAGCATCGTAAACGGCAAACAGACCCGACAAGCCTTCGTTAAAGGTAACATCAGTCGCAATATCAACTATAGTCTTACCGCTAGACATCGTTTTTGGAGCAATTGACCACACTACAGCATTGAAGGACTCGTTACTATTTTGAGAATACGCACCCAAGCAGCGTGACAGAAGGTTGTCGGAGCTGAGTTCTTTATAAATGGGTTGTATCGACTTGAAAACATCCTCATGCATTGGACTCTTGTGCTCGTATGTTGCAAGAGTACCAAGCGCTTTACTGCGCTGCCAAGAACACCAAGAGTCTACTCCGACGGGACACTTCTCGTGCTGTGGGTTCTCGTCCGTCGACATTTAATGATATAACGTTGACCAAATTTCATTCCGCATTTTTTCGACTGAATCGGAGTTTCTCCTAATTGAAAGTCCGTAGTAAATTGTAAGTTCATCTATTAATTTTCCGGTCAATTTTCCTCGTCCGCCAAGACCTTTCGTATTTATTTTCAAATTGCGCAGCCGCGTTCCCATACGCTTTTGCACGTGGCCGACGCATTCTTTTTTCTCAACGATGACATCTTCATACGGTTTTGAATCGACTATAGCTTTGTACGATTTTGAATCTCCATCGCCTATGTATTTCAAGTATTTGATACTATGAAGTTCTTCGGACCGTTTGAACATTTCTATGACGGCGTCGACTTCCATTTTCCCGGCACTACCTTCATGATTGGCATCACAACTCTCTTTGTGCGAAGGGTACACCTCCTCGTACCCAGCAGTACCTTCTTCTTTTTGTCAATATTCACACACTTTACAGTACTTTGATTTTACACACACATCTAATACCTTGCCAGTGTGCCAACCCCTTCCGCCAAGATCCATCGCCTGACACCGTAAGACCGCCTTCTTCACCTCGTTCAATAGATCGTTCTTTCTCTTCAATAGCTGATTTTTTCATAGAAATAATTTTAACAGATGAAGTAGCAGTGGCGATATTGGAAATGATCATACTTTAAGTTGTTTGAAAAACAGGCTTTGCGAGATCCATCATCGCACAGAACTTTTTTATACCGTTGGTGCCTATGCCAATGACGCGCATAGCAAAAATAATACGGCAATTGATCTCATAAGCACGATCATGTATTAGAGGACAGTTAAAAATATCGGCATCACCGCAGTTCGAACAAGACACAACAATCTTGAAGCCTAGTCCACGCTTGCTCGACTGTGAAAACCGCACATCACTTTTACATTTTTTACACACTAATAATTCAGAAAGAGCAGTAAATACAGCGAAACATGTATGAAACAGTAGCCGAAATCCCTATCAACATCGCGATCACGGTTTAAATCAGAAGTTTTTAATTTTTTCGCCGAGGTACTAACGTACTCCGAATCGCCTTCGGACGCATAGCGGTTAGGCGGGTGTCGGTTACTAATTTTACTCCGGGTTGTTCTGGTACTTCTTGTTTTACTGCCTTTGTGGCCACTGTACACCTTGTCACTCATAATTAAGTACTTTTAAATATAATTCACAGTTAAAAAGTATAGCAAAACTCAAACTAAGAACGTACACAACGAGAACGGCTGATCGACTAAACAAAGGGAAATTGTGAGTAAACACGTGCTGTACAGACGCTGTAACGGTCGAAATTTGATGCAGCGACCTCTATACTTCAAATTCAAAACACGATATCGATCATAGGTAACTTCTACTAATTTACAAAGCCGCGAAATTTAAAAAAAACGAGCATCGCTAAAATAAGCGAAAAATGTGATTTTGGAGCATAAAAGTTGTTCGGTAAAAATTGATTTAAACGAATTTTGAGTTTAGATCAGTACTTGGGCGTTGTAGATTTTAATTCTAGGATAGTTTTAGCATGATTTAAGCCAATAAAAAAAAATGACAAAAAAAAAAATTTGGTGGATATTACCCCTTAAGATCGTCCCACATAAATTCGGAGTTATAAACCGTCGAAGCTTTTACGGTTCGGAACTTCGACCCCGCCCCTACCCACAAACGCAAACACACAAACGCAAACTCACAAACGCAAGCACACAAACGCAAACACACAAACGCAAACACACAAACGCAAACACACAAACGCAATCACACAAACGCAAACACACACAAACGACGTACCGCTCATCCGTTAATGACACTACAGCCAGGGCAATATCGCTCGTTGCATACCACAAACACAAACACAAACACAAACGCAAACACAAACGCAAACGCAGACGCAAACGCAAACGCAAACGCAAACGCAAACGCAAACACAAACAGAAACACAAACACAAACACGCGAATGCACACGAATGCGCACAGGCCCCCACATACACACACGTTCGAGACGAGTATTGTCGATTTATCTAATCTTTGGATAACGAAAAATAAAAAATTAAAATTAAATTTAAGTTTTCACGCACGTTGTATATTCATTTACGTCTTTGCAGAAATCCATAAAATGTTACATAAGAATTCGAGCTTGATATTGCCTCTTCGGTTTTGTGCTCTCACTATTTGTTTTCTGATGTAAAGATGTTTTTAATATGAACCGTTCAATAGTTTAAACGTTTCGTATTGAGAACGTCTTTAATCAGAAAAGAAATAATGAGAAGACAAAAACACAAAACCACTAGTTCAATGTTTTTTGGATTCTCATTATGTCTTTTTTGATTTAAAGACGTTCAAACTAGAAAACGTTTCATATTAAGAACGTCTTAAATCAAAAAAGAAATAACGACACGACAAAAATAGGGGTACTTTAATCATACTGACATTCAAAACTTAATTTTTAATAAAACAACAGTTTGGCTGCCTGCACTTCTTTTGCGAAGCAAAATGATTCATTCATAAGAAATAGAACATCAACTACTTCTCCGATAATCGTTTCGCGATTATTCAGCGTTATCAGCTCGCGTAGTATTATCAACGCAGCTGAGTTTCATTAGCTTACGGAGTGCAGCGCGTGTTTCTCTCCCTTTTCCTACGGGCGTTCGTTCTCTGCCTCTCTCGCTGCCCTTCGCGTGCTCGCTCTCGCGCGCGCTCGGTCTTTCTCTCCTCTGATGCACACGCTCTCTCGAAATTTACTAAAGTTAGAGCAACTCACTGATTTAATAGTAAACTCCGATGACCCAATAGGAAACACCGTCTTATCAACCCGCGCGTCTATATAAGCTAATAAGACACGCGCGCGCGTGCGCGCCCGCGCACAGTGTCAAGACGGTGTTTCCTATTGGAATCGGAGTTTACTATTAAATCAGTGAGTTGCGCTAACTTTAGTAAATTTCGCCGAATGACGATAAGTATAATAAAACTTTGCAACTCTCGGTGGCTTACTATTGTAGAGTGCGTGACAGCGGGGCGTAACACGCGGGAGCGCTAGGAAGTGCGCTATAGCGAGAGAGCGTGTGCACGACAGGACAGAAAAACCGAGCGCGCGCGAGAGCGAGCACGCGAAAGGCAGCGAGAAAGGAAGAGAACGAACGACCGTGGGAAAAGGGAGAGGAACACGCGCTGCAATCCGTAAGCTAATGAAACTCAGCTGCGTTGATAATACTACGCGAGCTGATAACGCTGAATAATCGCGAAAAGATTGTCGGAGAAGTAGTTGATGTTCTATTTCTTATGAATGAATCATTTTGCTTCGCAAAAGAAGTGCAGGCAGCCAAACTGTTGTTTTATTAAAAATTAAGTTTTGAATGTCAGTATGCTTAAAGTACCCCTATTTTTGTCTTGTCGTTATTTCTTTTTTGATTTAAGACGTTCTTAATATGAAACGTTCACTAGTTTGAACGTCTTTAAATAAAAAAAGACATAATGAGAATACAAAAAACATTGAACTAGCGGTTTTGTGTTTTTGTCTTCTCATTATTTCTTTTCTGATTAAAGACGTTTTTAATACGAAACGTTTAAACTATTGAACGGTTCATATTAAAAACATCTTTACATCAGAAAAGAAATAGTGAGAGCACAAAACCGAAGAGACAATAGCATGCTCGAATTCTTATGTAACATTTTATGGATTTCTGCAAAGGCGTAAATGAATATACAAAGTGCGTGAAAATAACTTCCGTCATCCGGCAAAGCTGTGAAATCTCGGACGCGTGTATGTCGCATAAAAATATAAATAAAATATAAAATTTAAATTTAAATTAAATTTTTTATTTTTCGTTACCCAAAGATTAGATAAATCAACAATACTCGTCTCGAACGGGCGTGTATGTGGGGGCATGTGCGCCTGTGCGCATTCGTGTGTTTGTGTTTGTGTTTGCGTTTGTGTTTGTGGTATGCAACGAGCGATATTGCCATGGCTGTAGTGTCATTAACGGATGAGCGGTATTTCGTTTGTGTGTGTGTTTGTGTTTGTGTGGTAAAAGCGCGGTGACAAGACGGAGGTTCCTATTGGGTCATCGGTGTTTACTATTAAATCAGTGAGTTGCTTTAAATTTAGTAAATTTGGCCGAATAACGTTAAGCATAGTAAAACTTTGCAACTTTCGGCGGCTTACAATTGTAGAGAGCGCGACAGCGGGGCGTAGCGCGCGGGAGCGCTAAGAAGTGCGCTTTAACGAGAGCGCGTGTTGATGAGAGGAGAGAAAGACTGAGCGCGCTCGAGAGAAAGAGAGAGTGGCCGTGAGGGGGGGGGGGGAGAGCGGCAGAGGCCCGAAGGAAAAGGGAGAGAAACACACGATGCACTCCGTACGGTAACGAAACTCAGCTGCGACGATAAAACTACGCTAGCTGATAACGCTGAATAATCGCGAAAAGATTATCAGAGAAATAGTTGAAGTTCTATTTATTATAAATGAATCATTTTGCTTCGCAAAAAGTGCAGGCAGCCAATCTGTTGTTTTATTAAAAATAAATTTTTGAATGTCAGTATGCTTAAAATACCACTATTTTTGTGTTCTCATTATTTCTTTTCTGATTGAAGACGTTCTTAATATGAAACGTTCAATAGTTTGAAGCTCTTTAAATCTAAAAAGAAATAATGAGAATACAAAAACATTTTTGTCTTCTCATTATTTCTTTTCTGATTAAAGACGTTCTCAATACGAAACGTTTAAACTATTGAACGTTTCATATTAAGGACATCTTTACATCAGAAAAGAAATAGTGACAGAGCACAAAACCGAAAAGACAATAGCAAACTCGAATTCTTAGGTAAGATTTTATGGATTTCTGCAAAGACGTAAATCAATATACGACGAGCGTGAATAGAAAACATCTCCGTCATCCGGCAAAGTCGTGAAATCTCGGACACGTGTACGTCGCATAAAAATATAAAATAAAATATAAAATTTCAATTTAATTTTTATTTTTATGTTTCTTAACCCAAAGATTAGATAGATCAACAATACTCGTATCATACGTGCGCCCGCGCGCGCGCGTGCGTTAGTGCGCGAATGTGAGTGTGTGCGATTGTGTTTGTGTTTGTCTTTGAGTTTGCATTTGTGTTTAGAGAGGTGGGGTCAGAGGGCCTGTGGGAGGCAGCGAGGGAGGAAGAGAGAGAGAATGCTTACAGGGGATATTTCTTGTATTTTTAATTTTCAATATATGATTTGTTATAAACAATAGTAAACTTGTTAGCTGTTGTTAAATTTGTTAGATAGGATTTTGCAAAAATCAGTGAAATGGTTCAGATTTTCTTAAATTTGTATACGTTATTAGAAAGTGTACGCTTGTTTAACCGTCTTAAATTTTCAACTATCATGCCGATAATTGACATAAAACAGCAATATTCCAGGAAAAACACGTTCGATAACGGGCTTGAAATAAATTGGTTATTGCTTGAAGATAAATATTGACTGTGCGATGTTAGAGGAGGTAAGACAGAAATTGCCGACGACAAAGCGAATGAGAAAAAATGTTGCCAAGAAGATATATGACACTGCATGATTGCCCTGCGAATGATACGGCTGGAAGAGGTGTGGCGATTGCAGTATAATAATTTATATTCATTTTCGCACACAACACCTCTCGGTAAGTACAGCATCCGATGGTGAATTTCATTTATTAGATTTAGCGAAAATAAAAAAAATCCAATAGTTACTGTCGACGGTTCTGCGTATAGGGCACAACAACTCAAACTGCTTATGACCGTTATCATATTTCATATCCTTCTGCTTCAAATTTCTTCTACAATAATACGTAAAAGAACCCACGTGATGCTTTCAGATGTTTCGAAAATTGATATGCTCATCATAAATGCTGACCCGGTAATTTGATCATGTCCGCCGTTATCGATTCTGCTCATCGTTACCAAAAACCTTTCAACTAATTTTCGCCAAATTTAGTATGGAACGATTCTCAATAATACTCCATTCATATAAAAAATCACGTCGCGGAGCGCCGTGTGCCAAAAGCAAATACCAGTAGTAGGCCATGTTGTATAACAAAAATGAAAAAAATATTTTTTTCAGGTTGATATTCATACTAAATAGATGTGTAATTAATTTTATAAATAAATCACTGTTTCTATCTAATCGAAAAATGTTACATGTTCATTAAAAACAATGTATCTGCGAGAGATATCGTTAAATCGCGGCGAAACTTTGCAAGCGAGAGAGCACAGGGAAAACGAAAAAAGAGTGAAAGCTGTAAGACAGCGAGCATGATGGAGAAGGCGTGCACGAGCGAACGACGCATGAAGGGAAGAGAAAAAGAGTTACCATGCGATGGAAAGAGAGAGCTCGCGAGGGAGAGAGGCGTTAAGCGCTTATTGTCTCCACCAAACATATGTCGAGTGTTGCGCGGGTGCGTGTGAATCATGGGGAACAATTAAATTTGATATATCTCGAGAACGAAATGGACGATTTCTTGCAAACTTTGCACAGATTTTCCGCTCAAACTAAACTCTTTTAGTTTGAAAGAAAGACAGTGAGAAAGAAAGAGAGAGAGTGAAAGAGAGAGAGAGAGAGAGAGAGAGAGAGAGAGAGAGAGAGAGAGAGAGAGAGAGAGAGAGAGAGCGAGCGGTTACAAGCGGTAGAAAGAGAGACCACTCGCTCGAGAATCCGAAATGAAGAGAGCGAGTTCGTCTGCTAGTCGCGAGTTATTTGATATAATGCTGAGGTAAGCGCATGTTGTTATGTAACGATTCAGCTCTTAGGGAATTCCGAGCTAAACAAAGATACAGCGAGATCGCTGTGACTCACGGCAGGGGGAGGGGATTTTACCTAAATTGCGAAAATATTTCAACCGCTATATTTTACACGGATAATCGTCGCAACTTCAGTTGTATAGCAGTTCACGATCGGGAAGGGTCGACGAAATAGGAGAATAGCACCCGGCTATTCTCCTCCGGCAGAATGCAGCAGCGCCAAGTCAGCGTAAGTAGAAAATACCGCGAAAATTTATAACAATATTGATAACGAACAATTTAATTTAATTTAATTTCTATTTCAGGAGGCGCTAACGTCGGCAAGAAACTTAAATAAAAAAAATATATATATTATAAACAAGTTGTTTATTTCGCGATCCCTATTCCTTATCCTGCGGTTTATATTGGGGATTGTCGTGGTCGTCGTCGTCGTTGTTGTCGTCGTCGTTGTTGTCGTCGTCGTTGTCGTCGTCGTCGTCGTCGTCGTCGTCGTCATCGTCGTCGTGATGGTCGCCGATTCTCATCGACAAAATAATTTTAAAAAAAATTTTAAAATCAAAAATAAAAATAAATAAATGAAAATAAAAAAAATTTTTAATAAAAAAATCGAAAAATAAAAAAAAAAAAAAAAAAGGTACCCGTATGGTGCTTTCACTCATCCTCACTTCTTCCCCCACCACCCATCGTATCACTCTAATTTTCCCACTTCTGTGGAGGTGGGGGAAAATTGGAGTGGTGGGGATGGCCGCATGGTGGGGGAAGGAGTGGGGATGAGAGTGGGGGGCGCCATACGGGTACCAATACTACTACCGATCTAAAGCATTTAATAGATGCCTGACACGTAACAGAACAAGGTCTCCCACTGATAACGTTACTTTGGAAACATGCTTTTGACTCCGTTTTCGATTTTCAAAACTTTTAAGCATATTTTTCGGGCCAATGCAAGCAAATATTCATGCGTAGGCCTTGACGAGTCGGGAATTCGCACGAGTCTGTGGATCGCTTCCTGAACAGGTCTGCCAAAATGAAGTTCTTCAGGAGATAATCCAGTACTTTGATGGACCGTCATATTCAGCACTTTTTCGATATCAGGGACAAATTCGGCCCATTTTGTATGTTTGTTCGCAGGGAGCGTCCTAAATAACCGTCTGAATTCCCGCATTACGCGCTCTGTAGGATTCGATTGTGGATGTTTATCGAACTATATAAAACGTTAATGCCCTCGGCTTCTAATCGAGTCTTCCATAACGACGCTGTGAACTGCGTGCCATGATCCGATAAAATCTTTTTTGGTTTTCCGAATTTACGGATGAATTGACCAAAAATTTTCTTTAACGTCATTCGAACTGTTGCATTCTTCATGGGATGAAGACTAACATATTTTGAAAACGTGTCAAGCATAACAAATATATATTTCGTTCCTCCTCGAACCATTGGCAGAAGCCCATAAAAATCAACAGTTACGAGATCATTCGGCACATCTGACGAAACAAAATTATACTCCCCCTCCATTGATATTGACAAAAACTTTACTCTTTGACATTGATCGCAACACACCACATATCGCTTTACCTGACTAGACATTCCTTTCCAATAATAAAATGTTCCTAAATGTCCCAACGTCTTAAAAACTCCCGGATGTCCTAACTTTTCATGGATTGCCTCTATTATAGCAGTTTGTAATTTTTCGGGGATGACTATTTTCCACCCCTTAATCGTTCGATGTCGGTGAAATAATATATCGTTGTAGACCATAAAACACGAATCATCCGACTTCTTCGCGCACGCCTCCCAACCAACCTTCAATTTCAGATCGTCACGCTGCAATTCTGCTAAATTCTTGAATCTCTTTGCCAACCTACAATCGTATTCCCATAACGCAATTGTGACTAATGACGATTCCTCTGGCCCGTCACACTTCGGTAAAAAACATTGATGCGACTCCTCGGCAATATTCCACGGTAAATGAATATTGTTGTAACAATAGACCCCATCTCGTAATTCGCGCATTTTGAAAATTAGCCGACTTCAGATACGTTAAGCATTGATGATCCGTTACAATTGCAAAACACAATCCAATTAAGTATACTCCAAATTTAGTAACCGCATACACAATAGCTAAAAGTTTTTTTTCTGTAGTCGTATAATTAACCTCTGCTCGCGTGAGACAACGGCTAACGATACCTATCACGTTATGGCATCCCCTATCGTCTATCTGATACAAAATACTGCTGATGCCTCGATCGCTGGCATCAGTTTGTATCCGATTTTGCGCTCCCGGAATAATTTGTTTTAATACTATGACTAAAATCCTTTTTTAAAGTTTGAAATGGCCGCGCGTGCTTCGGCGTCCATTCCCAGGGTTTATTTTTCATCAACAGGTCACGAAGTTTATCCACCGATCGACTATGATTGACATTGAACTGTCGGTAACAATTACAAATTCCAAGAAATTGTTGTGAACGAGCTTTTTCTTTTGGCTCTTCAAAATTCCGAATAGCCGCAAGTTTTCCCGGTTCCGGCAATATTCCCTTTTCCGACATTTCGAATCCGTCAAAAGATATTCATATTTGGAAAAACACATATTTAGAAAATTTAATAGTAAAATTATATTCGAACCGTACCGTCCTCTTTTTTAACAATTCTCAACGGATTGCAGTACTGACTAATCGCTCTCTCTCTATCACACCGTCTTTGACCATCGTCTCTATTACTTTAGCCGTGGATTCCCTCAGATGATACGGGATAGGATATGTATGCCTAATACTGGGCTTCTCCGTCGTCAATTTTAAATGGTGTTCATAACCTTTCGTACATCCTAGCTTGTTTGAAAACAACAGCACATATTTCTCCAACATTTCTACGAAAATTCTTCTCTGTAATTCATTCAGTAAAGCTAGTTTGCACGCGACTGACCGCAGATCACCAAAGAAACTATCCTTGCTCTCAACAGGCGTGTTTTCCGCGGATACACTTTCTGCAGTATTATTGATTTCATTAATATCGTTACTCGTTCGCATTACTTGCTCAACCCCCGAAACTACTTTGCAAATAGCGACCTCATTCTCTTCATTTTTTCCCTCTCGAGCAACGGTTTTTGTTAGCTCTATCTCACTTCTTTTTCGAAATTCTATGAGAATTCCCCCCTATTTCCGGTCTAACCTCACATATCTCCTGCGATCCAATATCTTCCTTGACTATCGATGGAGTATCGAGAGAATTCGAATCTTGCTCTAATTTCGCTTCGTGCACATTAATAACGAATCCGACCGTCTTTTCGTCCTGCTGCGAGCAAATCAGCATCTCCGACGCACCCCGGTCAAAACTCACTGAGGAACTAGAGAGAAGCTTTCCCCCCCACCTCAATCGTACAGTCCTTATAATTTAAAATGACTTTATTTCTCGACATTCAGTCGGTACCCAAAATAACGGTCGATGTTAAATAGGGGATGTACAAAAACCAGTAGACTATCTTCCTTCCCTCTATTTCTATTTCTATGTAAAATTATGTTTAATGGTCGTGGTCTTTTTACCTATGGCTGTCGTGACAAACAAACTCGGCACTGGCATAATATTCAATTGTTTTTGGAACATTAATTCCCTGTAAAACTCTTCTGATATGGCCGACACTTGACTCCCAGAATCTAATAGAATCGTCTTAGTCTTACCGAAAATAGCGGCTTTTATATGTGGACATCTACTAAGCGATCTTGATACTTTCTCCTCACTGCGGATCCTTTTCCCTTCAATTTCACAAGATAAATCTTCTACGAAATCGAAGTCTTGGCGACACGCTGGCGGACCGCGGTATAACGCATCGCATTTTAGTTTAACGGCCGCGTGTTCCCACAGTTTGATAATCTTGATTTGGGCTATTCTGTCGATCATGCGACGCACGTGAAACTCCCGGAGGAGGGAAACGCGTATCAGGTAATTGAAATCGACGCGAATCAGTTTGGTACTGCCGGTTATAGTTCGAAAATCCATTGTTCGATCTCGGACAATTATAATTCCCCTCACGATGATAAGAATATTTATCATTATTAGGACAATTATTGTAATTTACAGACGAACGATATCTTCTGTAATTCTCGAATCGTGATATTCCTCGCTATTACTGGTTTCCTGAATTGCCATTTGCCTTACCCTTTGAGCTACATTTCGCGACGGACCGTTGTTATTAAAATGTCTATTATCCCGATCTCGTTCACGTTTTCTTTGAATTCCGTCCAGACTAGCCAATGTTTGCCTGATGATCGTTCCATCGTTATAATTCACCGTTACTAATGTTTCCTTTACCCAATCAGGATACTGTTGGACAATACTGTAATCGACTTCATACTCCGTTAACGCGGGTCTAAAATATCGCGCCTCTTTAACCTGGTGATGATAATATGTTTGAAGGGACTCTTTCTGTGCCTCATATCTACGCTCCATCCAAGTATTTTTAAATTGTACTTTAACCGGTATTGAATAAAATTCCACAAGAAAATCTTCCTTAAATAGTTCATAATTGTCATTATTCGGTTGCAAATCCATCCACAAACTCGCTCGACCCTCCAACGCGTGTTCGACTATCATCATTTTTCTGTCTTCTTTAATGTTCTTTACTTTAAAAAATCTATCCATTTCCTCGAGGAACTCTACAGGATTCTTTTCTATTTCGTCCCGAAATTTTGGCATTTTTATATCAATGTGAAAATTTTGAACACCGTTTACAATCGTTGTTATTTCGTCCATATTTACCGCACGTTGCTGATCATGATTATTTCCGACTCGAGGCTTGCCTTTGTTGTTGTAGAAAAACAGCTTGCTGAGCTTCAATGTCAGCGCGTAATTGTTCAAGCTCTCTTCGCTGCCTGTCCAGACTCTCTCTCTCTCCCGCTCTTCAGCGTGCCGTCGCTCGGCCGCGTTCTCTCTCTCGTCCGGTAACACGGGCATATTTTTTTCTTTCCTCTGCTTAGCCGCAAAACTATAGTTAGAAAATGTTTGTTTCGATCGACGACCAAATTGCGTTACATAAATTAATTTATCGTCATTTGCCATACGCTATACGACCAGCTGTATTTACACAAATATACTTTACCAAATTTTATTTTTGGTTTTATTTATTTTTTAACTTTTAATTATATTTTCAAAATGATAAAATTAAAAATTTTGGTTTCACGATAACAGCTACCAAATATATCATTTTGTAACTATCGTGCCTCATTATTGGGCGCCAATTGTAATATTATTTATTTATTTCAGGATAGAAACGTTTGCCAAAAATATTAATTTACGAATGCCGATGGAAGATGAGTCGACAGACGTTCGTATATCCTTTTCTTTTAAATTTGAAACGCACGAAAATTATAATAACAATGTCCGAAAATCACAATACCACACACATTCAAGATACACGAAAAATCCTAAGAACAATTTATATCATGAAAAAGCTCATATTAGCACACACATTCGAGATCCATTAAATCGTTCAACTTTTTGAATAATAATCGAAATCACCTAGTACGCGTGCCGACAATGTTCCTTAAATTTTCGTAAATTCCACGTCCTCTCGAATTATAGAGTGTTAGAAATAAAAGAAAGGTAACTACGTAACTTTTGTGTTGAGTTATCGCTTCTTCGATGGCTCTTTCGTCTTTGCTCCGGGGTGCTGAAATCTCTGAATATAGAGTATTCCTCCAGTAATAGACGATCCTCACCGAATGGCCAATTTGATTGAGAAGGTAAGATGAGGATGCTTTCGTCTCTATCTCTGTCTCGATTGTAGATTTGATGCCGTGGACAATCACGGGTACTCGGAATCCCGATAAGATGATATACTTGTAGACGTGTCGGCGTCCCCGGAGCGAAAGAGAAAGAGTCCGAGAAATTCGGAGAGAGGTGCCCCCCGTCCCCTCTTCGCACACATTACACTCTCTTTATTCTCACTACGTCACATATTATGTCCGATACGCACGATTGCGAGCGCCACATTTTTAAATAGCTTCGACATCTCACAAATTCTTTTACCTCCAAAAGAAACAGCACCATTCACATCCCAACTAATATTTTTCTCCGCCAAAGTATTTCAGTGCAAATTGTATAATAACAATTTTGCTTTTGCGCGAAATTTTTTCGGTACGCTATCGAGAATGAGCGTATCATTTAATCGTAATTTTACCTCATGCGTTAATATCGCATTATCTACTTCCAAATTTTGTACAGGTTCTTTCGACTCGGTATTATCGCTCAGCTGTTTATTAGGGTCATCGTGCTGTGAGCGTAGAGCGAGTAGAAGATATCTCTGAAGGACTTGAAGATAAGCAGACCACTTGTCTCTCTTACTCTCGTACGCCGCGGCGTTTAGTATTTCACTCATTTCGGCGTCCAAACGAGAGAGCGGTGTGCCTACGGTCTCTACAGAGTTGGCTGTTGCCGAGTCAGCTTTTTCTCGTTCGCTGAGACGATGTACACTATCATGTGGAATTAGAACCATTTTTCGGGCGTGCTCCATGGTTAATATAATGCAAAACGGTCATAAGAAGTAGTTTGAGGAAAGCGCCACTATTTTTAATAATTAGTCGCTTTTTATCCACCCAATTACTCCGTTTTTCAGCTAAACACCGAAGAAGCGAAGCATGCCTCTGTAATCGATGTCTTTCTCGCGTGCCGAGGCTCACGTTATCGCGTAACACATTGAACGCACACTCGCATATACCGCGTATCAATGACACGTCGGCTATACGTAAGACGACGCGCTGCTGTTTTTGTGTGAGATAACACAATGCTCGCAAAATTATTTTTTGCTTTTTACCGAGAGCTCCTCGCTCCCCCATTACAAGCGTATTACTGGTACGTCACGACTGGCGTCTCGGATTTTTATTTATTTTCGCGGCGTATAAACGTAATCATATTGATAATCGGGAAATACGCAGGCGCGAAATCGACAATTGTCGGGTGTTGATCGTTTTAGATCGAGTAAGAGATAACCGTGAGGTGCTGAAGTTGCGTCAAAATATATCTCTTGTAAAAAACGTGGATTTTCCGGGCATACCTGACGCGCGAGATGCTGTATTTGAGCGCGATCTTGCGGATTTTTAAAAACGACGATATAATTGGCGTTCTGGGAAATGTCGTGTTGCCCGTGCCCTTGATAAAATGAAATAAAATGATTTTAGAATTTTTTTTTAAGAGATATACTTAAGATACTTGTTGAGATGTATCGCGACCATCATTAAGCGCTTGAGAATGTTTTCCAAACGAAAGAAATTCATATACCACGATCGCGATACCCTAGTGGGCGAAATATTCTTGAAATTTACGAATTTCCCGTAATTCGCAACCTCTTGTTGGTAATTTTACTCGTGCCCTACACGCAAGTTCTAACGCCTCGGTACGTTGATAATCCCGACACCCGTCGCGAATTCGCTACCACTTTTTGTGTAATTCACCTCTTCGAAGCTCGCCGCGCTCGTCGTAAACGAGTGCAGTGACAAGGGAGCGTGGTAAACACAAATTATCGCTATTGTTTATAGACAAAATCGTGAGAGGAACACCCCCGTTACCCTGAACCTCGCGTACCACACAAGTTCTCATCTCACACATGCCCTTATCTATTCTAAATTCCCGAGCACTCTGCGCAATATTATTAATAAGAAACCAAATGTCACCTGGAGTATATTCACGTACGGGTCGAAAAGAGAGCCACGTAGGTCCGTTTGTGAAAGCCGGTGTCGTAAAAGTCATCCCAGCGTAATCGTGAGGCTTGCACGATTCGGTAAGATGTGTGAGAATATCCCGTATGGCTCCTTCAAGCCATGGCAAATGATCGGCGCTCGGTGGTGGCTGACGGATGTGAAAAACTGTTTCACGGCCGCGAGTTTTAAATCGAGGGAAATAGCACGTTCCCTCACGGACGATTTCGAAACGTCGACCGGGCGGTAAAATATCCCCTCCAGCACCGCCGCCGCCAGTTTGATTAACTGTAACAAAATTAGATATCAAATTTTTTTATTGGAAAAAGAACAAAATCGCTCGTGTAAATTACTAATTAGCGTACACTTTTACCAATCGAAACCCTCCGCAGCACCAGAGTAACGATTACGCAGCTCGTTTTCCAACTTGATATCTCTTTGTCCGGGCGGTTGCCGGTTTAAAAAGATATCCTCCCAAAATATCCGCGTTGTGTCCGAGAATAAGTCCTGTTTTTTTTTGGTATGTATTGACGAACTGTGTTTTCGCTACAATATTATTTAGATATATGATTCATTCACTATTCTGTTTCTTCTTCTTCCTTCGCGCTGCTTGTGTCGGCTGCTGCTATCGTTGATATTGGAGACGGTGGCTCGCTTGAATCCGATGCTGGTTTGCAGGCCCCTGACGACCCCGCTATTGCACCGTCAGGTTCATGAGACGGCCCCGCTATTGCAGCATCAGGTTCATGCGTTGGTCCTGTTATGCAAACTGATCCGAGACTGTAAAATGGCCGGCGCCTGGTATCGATCCATTTGTTTTTTTGCCGATTATCTTCGTCGCTAGACGAAGATAATCGGCAAATCCGAATCCGTCCGCCCCTCCTCGACGAAGTCATACGCGTCGGCATCATCAGAGCGCATGTCTTGACAACGCTAGACTGTATAATTACATCGGATTTTAGTAAAAGTTAACCGCTAAAGCGTGATAAAATACTTACTCCTTTTTGCGAATATTCCCTGTCATTCGGGGTCTTCGGTCCAACGGCGTCTTTGGATCACTCTAACTAGCGAATCAATCAAGGGAGCGCGTGAAACATTCCCGAATTATACGCGCAAACAATATCGCGTTTGGAACACTCGTACAGCCCAACACGAATTTTTCGAAGCACCACGCGAGCGGGAAGATGCCACAACATATTATATTGTTTAAGTTTGAGCCTTCGCGAACTAGCGGTACCACGGTTAATTAAAAACTTTATTAATCGTGCGAGAATATAACGAGGAATAATGCGCACCATGATGATGAAACGTTCGCGTCGTATGTCTCTAATTGACCAATGATTATGGATAGATGCGCTCGCATTTAAGTATGTAGAAGGTGCAAATCGTGCAATTTTGCGCCTCAAGAAACTAATGCTAAAAAGGAAAAGGATCGGTTTGAGGAGGGCGGGGTGTTACGATTCATAAGAGGGCCGGTATGCAAGAAATTAATCCTCCGCTTATTGGTTTCGATTCACGCTACTTTGAGACTACGCATGTTTCAAATCTCTATATATCGGAAGCGATTTCGTGCCTTATGTTCATAATTATGCCGAGCTTTGAATTTTTTATATGGCGGGTGGCGCGAAGTGAAACCGCCGAGTTGACGCGCGCCTGGCGCTATGAAATCTGATCCGGAGACGATTTTATTTTCATTGCGTGTGTAAGCAGAAGGTATGCGTGTGAATATCTGCAGTGGTATTTCAAAAGGAAACAGGGCGTCGATATTTCTAATTTTGCGATACCGCTCATTGGTTCAAAAATCGGTGTTCTGGTGGGGGGATAATGCTTAAATGACTGGAGTTACCGTTTTTCGCGTCATTCGAATTCGCGAACTCGAGACATAGACAAAATGGAGAGCAACGGGGTAATAAAAGTAGAGCGCCGCGTCAATTCACCGCACCTAGCGATGTGCGTTCTATACGGGATAAATAACTCTTTCGGAAAATTAATTTCCGCCGGGCTCGAATTGTCGTTGGATAGCGGGATTCTCACTCCCGTGGTGAAAATATTGTCAAATTCTTTTGCCGGTATAACGTTCAGCGTAGATGAGTGGAATCAGTTGAAAAGACGAGTACCATCGAATTCCGCATTACGTCGGTGCTTGGGGGAAGGAGGCTGAAAATATGTACGGAACTCGTACGGTGCATGGAAAGCATTACGTGCTTCTAACATCGTATTATCAACAGTCAGCAATCTGTTTCGGTAGCAACAAGGGGAGCACTGAGGGAAAATGTATGGTCGCCGGGATGACATCAAACCATAGTCAGCAAAAATACTCCTCGAATATCGTGCCTTCGAATATCGTGCCTCGAATATCGTGCCTCGAATATCGCACAGCCTTCAACCTTCAAAAGTCTCGTGGAAATAACTAGATGTGTTGATCTACAGATCCAACAACTGCTCCGCGACAGTTCGGCTGCTAACTTGTGTATGCGCGCTGTGATATCATATGTCCGAAAACACATAGGAGACAAAACGCATCGCGCAGCTACCGTGCAGTTTCTCGAATTGAGAGAGAATTGTGAAAAAATACTCGAGCAAATGCGTAGCGAGCTGTCAAATGCCTATCCAGAGTTTGTGAAAAACTCATTGGAATTACTTTTATCGTAAATAACCGCGCAGTATCGAGATAAAATTTCGGACTACGCAGCAACATCCGCGCCGGCCGCTGAATAATTTTATAACGCTAGTTCGGAAGTATGGAGGAATAATAATAATTATTATTATTATAATAACATTGATAATAATAACCGGATAAATAATTATTGAAAACGAATAATAAAATAATAATAAAATATAATAAAAGAGAAAGTAAAGTGGTCAAGAGATATCAATATCAGTCCTCGTGGAAGACATTCGCAGGATCATCATTCTGCAGAATCTGCAGATTCGCACTTGGACATACGGATGCTGAAGAGACGCTGCTCATCATTCTACGGATATTAAAGAAGAAGATAACTTCGTCTCGTTCTGGAAAATAAAAAAAAAGTTTATTAAAAAAAATGGCCGGACGCAGCAGCAGCCCGCGTAATCGTGTTTTTTTTGTGCTAAAATGTATAGCGTGTGTAGTGCGACGTGATTTTTTTTTATTTATCGTGTTTGAATTGTGTTTTAGCATTGCGGTACGAAGACTATGTATCGGCGACGAGCGGGTCGCCCGATGACAAATTTATGACGTACCGCGTGGAGGTGGACGCGAAGGGCGTCTGAAAAGGTTTCGCACAATTCGACGCTGACGCGTATATGGCCGCAGAGGAATAGGAGGAGGAGGATCGGCGCGCCATGGCTGCCGCGGCTAGAGCGGGCGCGGAGCGTCTCAGACGGAAGAGGGCTGTGGCCGCCGCGGAGCCCGAATGCAGCAGCGCAAAGTCAGCGTAAGTAGAAAATACCCCGAAAATTCATAATAATACTAATATTGATAACTAACAATTCAATATCTATTTCAGGAGGCGCTAACGTTGGTAAAAAACTGCGGGGTTAAATAAAAAAAATATACTATAACCAGTTTATTTATTTTGCGACCCCGTATCCCTTATGCCGCGTTTGGGGATTGTCGTGATCATTGTCGTCGTCGTAGCCGTCGACATCGTTGTTTTGGTTTGTTTGGTTTGGTTTGTTTGGCTTGGGTTTATTCGGTTTGGTTTGGTTGGGTTTGGTTTGTTGTCGTCATTGTGTCGTCGTCGTCGTTGTCGTCGTTGTCGTCGTCGTCGTCGTCATCGTCGTCGTCGTCATCGTCGTCATCGTCGTCGCCGTACTCGTTGTCATCGTCGTCGCCGTACTCGTCGTCGATTCACATCGACAAAGAAATATTAAAAAATAATAATAATAATAATAATAAAAAATTTTAAAAATAAAAAAAATTAAAAAAAAATGTACCCGTATGGCGCCCTCGCTCAACCACACTTCTTCCCCCTCCGCCCATCGCATCACTCTGATTTTCCCACTTCTGTTGAGGTGGGGGGAAAATTGGAGTGTTGGGAATGGCCGCATGGAGGGGGAAGGAGTGGGGATGAGAGTGGGGGGCGCCATACGGGTACCAATACACTTACATGGTTCAGCCCACCCCTTACAACTTTTCAAAACTTTTTAAAAACTTTTCAAAACTTTTTAAAACTTTTCAAAATTCTTCGAAAAACTTTAATAAACGGAATAACACCATAAAATCATCGCAGCCAATGGGTGATAGTGAAACCGACACCTGCTTGAACAATTTCAAGAGCAGAACAGTATTCCTATTCACCATCATGATGACAATTGTTGATATTTACATTTTCAATGTTACGAATTCAAAATGTTCCATATTAATTATTTTTTTTGAAATAACCAAAAATATTGGGAAGCCATTTTTTTTTCTTAGATCCCATAATGTAGATGGTATTTTTATCTTTAACAATAATATTGACAATGTCAGCAAGTTTTTCATACGATAATCGACGACATGTTGGGATAGGCCGGGCGGTATAATTAAGCGGGGTGTCATGTTTTCGCGAGAACGCACCGCGGTGTAATGTTTTTTTACACAACCAATAGGAGTCTCGCTGATATCGCGAGTGGGGGTGCTCTCAAATTTTTGATGAGGGGATGGAAGTATATAATCTCATGATGTAGACCTGAACTGCATCAGACACCTCCAGTAAATGCCTGCCAATCGTCTGGAGTTGAAAAAGCGTGTACAGCTATTTTTGAAACATATACAGGAAGTTAAAGTCCTCATTCAAACAAAAGCAGATCTGTGTTATATAACGAGCACACTGAAAAACACATCAATCAGCAAAAATGGATTTCGAAAGCATCAACAAAGTTGGCAAGGGGTCACCGTTCCGTCCAACGAAGAAGCTGTCCGATCTGGCTGTTCGGTTGGATTATCCAATCTCCGACATCAGAGCAGTACAAACAAAATTCGGAAGGAGATTCGTTGCTGACGTGTGCAACGAGTTCACCGTATTCCTGCCAGCTAGACTTGTCAAAATGTTTGATGAGGACACAGCAATGTTCGAGAAGTTGGTGGCAACTGCCAGTGCTGGCAATCTCAACATGAACTACTTTGGTGGAAAATACAACAGCGTTGAATTTAATAAAATCGTCAAATGATGTCTCCACGTATTAATAAATAAACACACACATTTTAATATTATAAAAAAGTTTTATTATTTCAAAAATTCGTGAGTTTACACCCGATCCTCATATACATTTAACCAATTCTTCAGAGATTTCACATTTACGTCGGTACAGTTGTGATTTAAATTATAAGAATGATGAGGACAGCTGAACGATATTTTAGATAATTTTCGTAATGAGGGGCATTCCACAGTTTTAAAATCGATGATATTCGTTGACTGATCCATGAATCGTGATAGCCACGACGACTTCTGCAGCCCCTTCACGTAGACCGCGTGAGCATCTTTTAAGATAGCTCGAATAATTGTTGTAGTTGCTTCGTAGGGGACATCGACAGAATCCCATCGCATGCCATGAAAGTTGCGTTCCAACCATACGTTCGTCGCCTTGTTCTTGGCCGGTAGAGAGTTCCATGCGGATGGTGGTTCGAAAATAAGTGTCAAAGGTTGGCTGTTCTTGTCGCTACTGGCTTCCACAATAGACATTTCGTTTAACACAAATTCATTAATGGGCGCCTTGAACCCTTGACGATCAACCAGAAAGTGCATCATGATGATGATGACTGAAAGCGGATGAGGCGGACAGATGCGATTTATACTAATTTTCTCACCCCACCACTGATTGGATTGTACTCAACGATGCGATCGTGTAAGATCATACAATAGGCGGAAGTGTTCTCATGGAATTCAGTACTAGAGTCAAATTCTCAACGAATATCCACTGGACCACTTTTCAACGATTCATTCTGTCTGGAACAATCGATGACAATATGAGGCGCTTGCGCCAAAAATGTAGTCTTTGACAAGAAAGGTTCAGGTTTTTTGTCATAGTATGATGCTTGAATGTTGGCATACATATCATAGAGAATAGCATATTGATTATTAGGAATATCGAGATTTTTATTTCCATACGGATATCACTGTGAGTTGAGAAAAAGTTTCACATCTCTGATCTTGTAGTGGTCAAATTCGCTAGCATTTTTCTCCGCTTGATTTCTCCGCCCAGTTTGGAATCCCAGTATGACATGTCTCGACTTCTCTAGTTGTCCCGATGTTTTGATAGCCCACGCATGTCTCGTTGTTTGCGGCAGCATCGCATATTCATACAATTCCCAAGCACGAAAACTCATAGATATGGCCGGATCCTTAGCAATGTAATTGAGTAGTTGGATTTTTGGTTTATCTGCTAGTTTGACATGTGGTAATAACCATTCAACTCTATCGATGTCAATTTTAATATTTTCCGCCATCGTTTGAATTATGGCATTCAGGTCGTTGTTGGATTGTGTTAGAATTGACTCATGTTTAGCATTAACCATTACTCGACGATAATCCTCAGCAACTCCGAGTAAAAAATTCAATGGTATGACAACGTCAAAAAATCCAGCATCATTGTTCAATTTATCATCGCCATTCAGCCAACCAATATTCTGCAGGTGATGCTGTTGTCCAGGAGTTAGCGTTAAGAAGGCCTCCATAACACTCGTAATACCCTGTTACGTCCTGACTTACGACTTTCTCATCTCGGTCAAGGAGAGCACGCTTCCCCTTTATACGTTTTCGAGATAAGCCGGTGACAGTCAGGGAGTTGCCCTGTTTCGAGCCTCACCTTGCGAAAAATTGCTTGGGGATGGGCGGAGAGTGCAAATTTGTAATTAGACAGGGGAAGATATAAATTTCTATGGTATTTTAACATTTCGCGTATTTCAAGAAACATAACAGGTCGTTAATCAAGATTATTAAGACAAATTTTGATGATGAGATTTTATAAACCTCCATTTATAAATCAGATTCTGTTATTCGCGCAGGAATGTATTTAGACAGTATTTCCTCCCTTAATAAGGGAGGAAATACACAGATGGACGATTTTCAGGGAGACTCTCCCGTCGATGCTCCATACACATTAATAAAGCCATTAAAACTATGGCAACCAATAGAACTATCACTATTACCATAAGGGCAATTCGAACTTGAAGTTCCTCCATATCGACTATAAACGGCTGTAGTAAGTCAATAATAAAAATAAAAGAAATAAAGAAATAATGGAAATTCAATTAATTCGCCCTTAAATCATCGCGGAAAACGAAATAATGAAATTAATCTCGAGCGTGAATAAGTTTAAACGCGCGGAGTACTTCTCGGACACCGTATACGAGGGTCGTTCAACAAGTACTTAGCCTCACCGCCCGAAGGCGCTGCTATTACAGATCAGTGTTACCATCGTGCAGTACATACTTTTAGTAGCCTACTGTGAAAGTTTCATTCAATTCCCTTCATTAGTTCTGTTTTGATAGCCTTTGGAAGCGAGCGTGTCAGTCAGTTTTACAAAAATGGAAAAAGAGCAGTACCGTTCGGTGATTCGATTCTTGTTTTTGGAAGGGAAAACGCGCAGCGAAATCAAAGATCGCTTGGATGCTGTCTACGATGACTCTTCTCCGTCGATGGCGACCGTGAAGAATTTGTTTAACGAGATTGCTCGTGGCCGCACGTCGGTTTTTGATGAACCACGCCCAGGTTCCCCGAAAACGGCTTCTACGGAGGAAAACGTAATAAAGATCCACGATCTCGTGTTGACAGATCTCAGATTAAGGGTTCGCGAGATAGCTGAGACTGTAGGCATTGCAGAACGAACGGTGCATAATATTCTACACGAAGAACAGGGCATGAGGAAGCTGTCAGCGCGATGGGTGCCGCGTTTGCTTACGCCGGACAACAAGCGCAACCGTGAGACCACTTCACAGCAATGTTTGAAGCTGTTTAAGCGCAATCCGGCGGAGTTCTTGCGTCGTTTCGTGACCGTCGACGAAACATGGGTTCATTGGCACACACCAGAGACCAAGGAACAGTCAAAACAGTGGACTTTACCCGGCGAACGTGCTCCGAAGAAGGCGAAGACTGTTGTTTCGGCCGGTAAGGTGATGGCCACCGTTTTCTGGGACTCACAAGGTGTGATCCACATCGATTACCTCCAGAAGGGTAAAACTATCACGGGGCTCTACTATGCCGACCTATTGGGCCGATTCGACGCCGAATTGAAGAAAAAACGGCCCCATTTGGCGAAGAAAAAAGTGCTGTTCCACCACGATAACGCGCCGGCTCACACCTCCGCCGTCGCCATGGCCAAATTGGTTGAACTGCGCTACGAATTGCTGCCCCATCCACCTTATTCACCAGATTTGGCCCCTTGTGACTTTTATTTGTTTCCAAACCTAAAAAAGTCACTCGCTGGGAATAGATTTGGGTCGAATGAGGAGGTCATCGCCGCCACAGAGGACTATTTTGCCGACCTCAACAAAAATAATTTTTTGGACGCGTTAAAAATGTTGGAGCATCGCTGGGCCAAGTGTATAGACCTAAAAGGAGACTATGTTGAAAAATAAATCGCCACTTCTCAAAAATTTTCGTTTTTCTTTTGTAGGCTAAGTACTTGTTGAACGACCCTGGTAGCTACGGGGTGCATGCTCGGCGCATGCGATCAACCAACGGGTGGCAAATGGGGAAAACACCTCGAAAATTCAAAAAGGATAAAACACGAACGGAACATTGGCAATTCACGAATTAAATTAACCACGAATATCACGCGCGAAAGAAAACCACTATATTGAAAAAGAACTTTGACTCTAAATTAGTTGACAATCATCTCAAAAGAGTCCGCAAGGAGCTTTTCATTACGAACAATAAATTTGCTCACGGATGAGGTTGTCATCCGGGAAACGAGACGATGCAGCATGGCGCACGTTGAGACAAATAAATTGCAAAAAACCATTTTGGTACTTACTCGTGCGACGAGATAAGAATGGAAACGAAAACGATGTGGATTGATGATAATTGATGGTGACTGGCCACAACCGGGAGCGATATTCAAATGAGAATTCCTTTCCGTCGGGCGATGAGATAATTCGAGACGAAACCATATGAATTGATGATGTCGATGATTTAAACACAATAGTTGTCTTTTTGTTCCACAATCTTTTATTTATTTTGTTCACCACACAAATTGACACGTTACAAACTTTAAAATAAAATAAATCCGCGTTGAATTTCTGAACAAACTGCAAGCACTATTGTCAAAACTCGAACCGGAACTCGGATCGACTGCCAAAAACGGAACGCAGCTTACAAAACTCAGATTACAAAAACGCAACTTACAAAACTCGGATTACAAAACGCAACTAATTCGACTAATTCGACTTTCAAGAACGGACTCCCAAAAGTAACTGTCCCTCGAAAAAAATGAACTCTCAAAAATATCTCTCAAAATGAACTGCAACGACTGAACTCCAAAGACTGTAGACTGTAGACACCCTAATCAACGAACTGCCTGATTTGGCCTATAACCCGTCATTATATAGACTTTGTTAGACTGCTTAGCTTCGGTGGTGGGACAGTGCGCCCTCCGGCTTCTAAGACGCGATGGGTCTGTCCCTCCACCTCCACCTCGCATTCATGACGACTGTGTGACTCTATATAATCAAAAAATCTTAAAATGTAACTTACATTTACCCTTAACTTTACTTCACATCATTCTTACATTGCTTACGATAATTAATTTGCAAGTTAAATTGCAATAAACCCCACACTCTTATATTACTCACAGTCTTTGAACAAAAATCATTCAATCTCTCTCATACTCACACATTTCCACATCCTCCCTTCTTATTCTAACATCCATAGTCTTAGCACAACTCTCGCTATCTCTCTCATACTCATGCTCCGGACCACTTCTCCTTCTCTCTCGTTCTACCCCTCATATCGAAGGCGCTGTGGGTCACTATGTCTTTACGCATAGCCTGACCCTGCAGTATTTTCCTACTCTCATAGCATACTCTCGTTCGCTCTACATATGATCTCTCTGTCTCACACTCATTCTCTGCATACATCCCTCTTCGTCACAATTTCCCCTTGGTTCTCGCGGTGTCGTTCGCTTTCTTTCTTATTTTACTTCTCTCTCTCTCTCTCTCTTAAAATACCTATGATGATTCTATTTAAAGGGAAAATTGAACGTAGTATTATTATTTTTACGCATTTTCTTTAAATTCATTCGCAATCATCATTCATCCCTTTTTCATGCAAAATGTAAATGCGATCCTTCCTTTCAACGCATACACACACACTGTCTATATTAATAGTTATAAACCAAAAAATGACCAAAAAATGTTTCAATGTTGTTGAAATCAAATAAACTAGTGCCGGTATTGGATATAAGAGATCAAAGGATAAATGAATTAAACACAATTGTAAGAGAAAAATATAAAAAGAAAATATATTTAAACTAATAACAGATTAATTAATAATAAACGATGATGTTACCTTGTGTTATTACTAGACGATTAGAACGGATTGGTGATGAGTTGTACAAGCAGTATGAGTGTTGCAACGTGGCGTCGGATGAACGGAAGCGAGGTGTATCTGATTTAAGCCACGTAATGATGGTTACGCTAGATTAAATGAACACGAGTTTGCGAATGTAAAATTACGCTGAGTACAAGTGAATTGTGCTAAATACAATTAGCCAAAGTTGTATATGAGTACAATCGAATTTCACAAGATGAACAATACCGATGTATGAATATAAAAATAGTGATCACAAACAATATGATCGACGAACGCACAATGGCGAACGCCACGTGTCGAATTTCACACCGTGATTAATTGCGACGCAATTAATCACTTGATCACACACAAGATGAGCTTAAAGTTCTTACAGATGAATTGTGCTAAATACAATTAGCCAAAGTTGTATATGAGTACAATCGAATTTCACAAGATGAACAATACCGATGTATGAATATAACAATAGTGATCACAAACAATATGATCGACGAACGCACAATGGCGAACGCCACGTGTCGAATATCACACCGTGATTAATTGCGACGCAATTAATCACTTGATCACACAGAAGATGAGCCTAAAAGTCCTTGAATGAGTCTATAATGAACCACACAAACACACTTGAGTATTGCACTGAGTTATCACAAACGATACGCTTGACGAATGCACAATGGCGAATGCCACGTGTCAAATTTCACACCGTGATTAATTGCGACGCAATTAATCACTTGATCACACACAAGATGAGCTTAAAGTTCTTTGAGCAAGCCTACAATGACTCACACAAACCATACTTAAGTACTACACTGAGTTTTCCACTGAATTTTCACTGAACGTTGCGCATTGAGTCGACAAAATGATTTAACGGTACGGGACGAGAGCACGTGCGCCTTGGACGATTGATACAATGAGAGTGAGAAAAAAGAGAGGGAGAAGGCGACCGCGTCGAGGCGAGTGCGTAGTCGACGGAAGTGACGTGTCGATGAGTCTCGACGTGTCGAATGATTATTGGTCGCGAGCGCGAGAAGCGTGTGTGCGCATGAGCAGACGGGCACAACAGTGTCCAGCGCGGTGGCCATGTGGCGGTCAGCGTACTACGTAAGTTTGCCGACCGTCCCGAGAACACGCATGAGTACTGCAGGCGTCAAACTGACCAGGGGGCCCGTAAGGTGCTGCCACCTCACGACCGCGAGGTCTAAACAACTACATTTATTACTTTATGAGTTTCCTGAAAATTCTCTCTAGCAACCATTGGTCATTCAATTTCTACAATTTAGTCTGTTCATTTCCCGGCTGCAAAAAAGAGCTCATTGTTAAGGGCACACTTGTTCGTTATATTGCCCCTCTCTCTCCATTCCTCTTTTTCTTTCTGTTTATTACGGGCTATGTATCCCTCGACGTTGGTGGGTCCTACAATGCTGTCTCCAGGCGTTACAGGCTGGCTATTGCCACACGCGGCGTAGGTGGGAAAGAGATCGTGTTATCCCGTGGTGACTCATGCGACGAAGACCGCCATGGGCTCGAGGGTAGTTATATTGCCGTTCCGATCCCAGAGACAAAGCTCCTCAGCCCGGGTGTCGTCACTCCATTCGAACTCTAAGCCTCGTAAATTTTTTTATGAATATTCCCACAGTCATGGTTTCGTGTGCCGTGTGTGGATAACGTCTTTTCTTTCAACGGATGTTTATAATCATTCGACAACAGTGATTTCACTACAGGTTCCTGGAAAGAATTGTTGAGTTTATACCAGCGTCGAAGGTTTCGGGTGACCACTTAGAATTCTTTCTCCAACGAGGGTCTTGTTCATTGTTCAACCACCACCCCAATTTATCGACCACGTCCGAGACTCATGCACGCCATCCTTATCTGCCATAATTTCCAACTCCGTCCCGAATGTTCCACTCTGAAGATCGTATTAACAAAACTGACCTCCCCTTAAACAACCAGCACATATGCAATCTTGAATAAACTAACGCTGAAGGCACGAGTAAATAAAACAAAATGTCAAAAGAAATATAATCTCAGAAGGAGTATATATATATATGTATATATATATATATTGAGACGTGACATTTTTTGCCCCGTCACCCGTATGGTGTTGTGTCGACCATGGGGTCGGATTTACGACCCTACTGCGTCGCGCGTCGGATCTTCGGGGTCCTGAATTTGCAGCTCACTTAAGTTAAGGTTTTTGTTTTACGTTAATTTTAATTTCGATTAATTGCCGACCGTATCGAATTCTCTAATTTCCTGTGATTTACCTTCTTGAATATTTTTCTATAAATTATCGTGCTCTTTCGAATAATTAATTTAGATTTAATTACGTAACTTTGCTATTTTCCGAGATAAAGTAACTAAATAGCTGCTAAGAAGCAATACCTCGAGTTACCTACTACCTGAGAATCTCGCACGAGGCGTTGTTAGCGATAAAAGGTAGTATTTATGACGGCGTGGTACCTAATTCGAGGCCTATCTGACGTACCAGTTACCTTTTTCATTACCTGTATTCAGCCCCTATTTCGGGATGAAATTATCTCTTCTGCCGTTTCTCGTATTATTATTTTTCAGTCTATTTAGAGCAGTAACGCTCAGGGAGTGGAATTCACGCGCTGCCTGCACTTCAACCCCAGGACGCGGGCACGCAACCCGCGTATCTCGCAGGACGCACGCCAAAGGATTTCTCCCCGGCCGGTCTCCGCCACGCGTAATTTTGGTCCTCGGGGATCGTCGCGGGCTTTTGCTCAATCGCGCAGGCGAGCACCTACCATCGGTGCTCGTGGAGAAGGATGCCAGGGGGGGACGCTGGATTATGACCAACATAACGCGTCGCCCGCCCTCCCTGACTTCGTAGCCTGGCGCTACACCTCCCCTGCTGCAACGCGGACGTCGTGGACCGCTAATCCCGGCGCCTCAATTTGTGGGATTACGGAGCGGAACCGGACAACGGGTGGTTTTGCCTGGTGGTACTTGTGGGCCCACCGTCGTCTCAAAGGACGTTTTGAGGCCGCGAGGGAGGCCTCCCCCGTGTCCGAATTCCGCCACCGGATCCTGGGCGGGAGACGTTCGCGGTGCAGCCATAAAAATCGCTGCGAGGGGAAGTCCGCGCGCGGAGAGTGGGGATTGGTGGGGGAAGCACCGGCAGCGTCGTCCATATACGAGAGAGACTCCGAGTTGCAAATCGGCATCTCTCGTTACGAAGAACCACGTGGGTGCTTGTCCCGTCCGAAAAGTGGTGGGGGGAGTAGGGAGCGCGAGGTAGCGAGAGCGAGCTCGCCCGTGAGGAGATTAGTTGCGGATTTGGGAGTCTTGGAGTTCGACGTGCGATTATAGAGCAGAGCAGTATTAGTGAGTCTTTTGTGCAAACCTTGACCTCCTCGGCTGAACTCGGCGAATGCGGTGAGCTCGTACCTCTGCACATTTCTGTATCGGTTAGAAGACTTTTATTTGTAGTATTGAGTTCATTTATAGAGATTTGAGTTTATTGGCGTTATTCATTTTTTGCGTTGAGTGCGGATAATGATCTTGCGATAATCTCGTTTTCATTATTGCGTTTCTTGAGAGGGATAATACTCTTTTACGATAGTCTCGTGTGTATTATCCCGTTATCTAATATTTCGTTAATTAATCAAAAGTCTTCTTACTCCTCTCTCGTCGTTGTGTAATTAACTTGAATTATCGTTGTGTAATTAACTTGAATTTTCGTTGTGTAATTAACTTGAATTATCGTTGCGTAATTAACTTGAATTATCGTGTGTAATTAACTTGAATTATCGTTGTGTAATTAACTTCAATTTTCGTTCTATTTTTGAATTATCGTTATGGTCGCAAATTATCTTACGTTAATCATTACGAATACTATCATTGTCGTTTTTGACTGTTAATTCTGTAAAGTCGCGATTTATTTCGGGCGAAATAATATTTCTCGTGTAATTCATTTTGCGTAATTCATATTTTCTCTCTCGATACTGGGTGTCCGAAAAGCACCACGTATCGGGTGTCCCTTTAGTTCAATTACTAGTTTCAGTTATCTCGTCAAAATTGCGACAGTATTGTTAGTTAACTCATTACCTTTTTCTTCTCGGTTTATCGCCTAATGACCTCATCAATATTCTCGACAGTATAATTGGCTAGCTGACTACCTTTTTCGGTTATCGTCTATTTATCTCATCAATACTTTCTACAGAATAATTAGCTACCTGATTACCTTTCTTTCGGTTTATCTTTTAGTTATCTCATCAACATTTTCTACAGAATAATTAGCTACCTGATTACATTTTTCGGTTTATCTTTTAGTTATCTCATCAATATTTTCTACAGAATAATTAGCTACCTGATTGTCTTTCTTTCGGTTTATCTTTTAGTTATCTCATCAACATTTTCTACAGAATAATTAGCTACCTGATTACCTTTTTCGGTTTATCTTTTAGTTATCTCATCAATATTTTCTACAGAATAATTAGCTACCTGATTGTCTTTCTTTCGGTTTATCTTTTAGTTATCTCATCAACATTTTCTACAGAATAATTAGCTACCTGATTACCTTTTTCGGTTTATCTTTTAGTTATCTCATCGATATTTTCTACAGAATAATTAGCTACCTGATTGCCTTTCTTTCGGTTTATCTTTTAGTTATCTGATCAATATTTTCTACAGAATAATCAGCTACCTGATTACCTTTTTCGGTTTATCTTTTAGTTATCTCAATAATATTTTCTACAGAATAATTAGCTACCTGATTACCTTTTTCGATTTATCTTTTAGTTATCTCGTCGATATTTTTCTACCAAACAGTTCGTTATATTACCGCCTTTTTCAGAAATCGAATCAATTATCACGTTATGTATTTTTCTCGTTCGTAACCGATAGCCGTTCCGTTGATTTTGTGTCGCGTTTCTATCTTAAGTTGTTCCACCCTTATTTTGTATAATTTCGGCGCTTCGCCGAAAATATTGCGGTCGTCTTTGTAATTTTTATGAACTATGTTAGTCTGGCAAATTCGTTAATGTTGTCGCGAGTAATCCTGTCTCGCTGTATCAGCGCTCGTATCGACGGACTTGTACAATAAATCTGGATGTTCACTACAATCGCCTTGAGTTCTAACTACAATTTTGTAACAAGGTCAAATAAATGATTTGAACCAGTTTCGACACCGTTTGCGTACATTATTTGGTCATTTGTCGTTTCATTGTGTTTTACCGGGGTTACTCGGAAATTCTCGTTTTATTAAATTCGAACCGTACCGGGAAGCGCTTGAGTGCAAGCCCCAATTTCCCGAAGCTTCGCGTTGTTATCATTCGCCTTCCACCCTGCCCCTATACCATATTCTCTCAGGTGAGCTGAGCTAGCCGAGTCTCCCTCAGTCCTCACCGTTTTGCCGCCGTTCAGTTGTTTTATTTCAGTATCGTGATTTCGAGGAATTAAATTAAATAAAGCCGGTCTATGGCCGGTGGTACTTTGTACCTGGCGCCCAACGTTTCTCGATTTACCCTTTTTCGTTTGGCGATTTCGCGCGGTTGGCAAAACCTTACAGCACCGAGAAGTGTGTAGGAAAAATCCGTCACAATATATATCTAGATGAGGTGAATAATGAATAAATAAATTGACCAATTGAAGCTCACGCGAATTCCCACATTAGGATCCAACAATTTCGCTCGCAAACATACAACGCAATATTTATCTCCATTACCTATGACGACCTGACCCAGGTATCATACTCATGCTTTGACTCTACATTATTGTTACAATACATTTTCACTCGCGCACTTTCGGAAAATATAGTCATACAGTTTCATTGTCCAGAAAAAGGAAACACTATTCTTTTCATTTGTAAAAAAATGCACCCCTTCTATCTCCGTCACACTCGGGTATATTAGTGTACACGCACCGTAGTGTCTGTGAGGGTATCAATAAGTCAGTGGCCTGGTAGTAGTGCCACGCGCGCATGAAGATTTCGACGCATGGGTCTCACGCTGTGGCACAAAGGCCCACCAACGTTTTAGAGTAACCCAATACTATCTCCAATGTTTTTTTTTCTCGCTAGCTCGATCGATGTTTTCTCTTGACGTTGATGATAAAGAAATTGTTATTTTTCACCATTGATATTGCTGGGGTCGTTGTCTCGTCGGCCAGAGGTTCACGTTGGTGTGTGACCGTGTTGGTGTGGGTGACCAACTCGACGTATACTCGCACTCTTATTCGGTGTCGAAAGGAGAGAAAATAAATTATCTTCCTCTCCCGTGATCGTTCCATTGAGTATCCGACAATTGCCTTATACTGACAATTTCGAATCGTTGCAAAATTCCCGAAAGCCGCAGGACGTAACAACCCATATTTTTATTCCGATCGATCTCAATACCATTCAACTCTTAACGCATCTCCCAAAACAAATGACAAACAGCCATATTAATAAAATTTGTAGTTGCGGCAATGGCGGTGCTATTGGATTTTGTAATTTTTCCATGAATGTGTAGCGAGCTTTTGCTAGGTATTACGAACAAATCTTGATGTTGAACAACAATACGAATTTCATCTTTGTTTTTGAAGGTAGTCGATGCATACAGCTGATGTGCATGCGTCTCATAGTGCGCAATCGATTCATCAAATGTTACGGGTTTTTGTATTTGCATTATTTCCTCCATGGTATTATGCAGAGAATACAACGGATATTTATTTTTCAAAATTTACGCGAAGTCGAAGACCTAGACTTCGAAGAAACTGCGCGTTCAGACGTGTCAACTCCGTAAGAGGTGCTCGACGACTGATGATCTTCGGCAATACTACCTCACTTTTATAAATACCACCAGATTTTTTCGTTTCAAATACAATCCCCATTATCTCAGGAGGAGGACTTTACATGTAATCGTATAGTGATTGTTTCCCCACGAAAATTGACCAATTCACCGTCTTGATCGATTATTCTCAATTGTATATGCTGTATTGATTGCACGATGGTTAGGTGGTAAATGACGTTGGCTGGCACTTCAACAATCTTATATCCTGGCGGAACGGTGGGGAAAAATTCATGAATTATTTGTACACGATGCTCGTTTATGTATGCACCCGTGGTTATATTGCACTCAACTCGCAAGGCATTGACTTTAAGTATGGCCACTGGTAATTCAAATTTGAGTGAGTTTTTTAAAAATAATATTCGGTTTAAATCCCAACAATGAACCTATGGAATCTGTAGGTGTGGAGTTCACTATTTGATTGCATGTAATTTCACTGAGCAGCTCATTATTATTTGCTTTCAGACTGACGGTGACATCCTTGGATAGCGTCTTTTTTAAATAACTCTCGATACCCTTAATTTCATAGCTCCCCGTAGGTATCGTAATAACTTTATCTTTGTACACGGGAAAGTCGTCAATTTTCCCCAGCAGCAATGTGTAATAAGATTTATTACAGCCCTCATCAATATTGGTAATTGAATTAAATATCAGCAGCTCAACGAGCCCGAGAACGTAGTTTTTTGATGGTGATAATTCAATAGGAGGAAAATGTTGCGCTTCCAGCACGGAGGATGTGCCCGATAGTGTAAACGTGAATGAATCACCCATGACTGAGGTTATATTCCCCAATCACATCCATTTATAGCTGATCACTGAGAAATTGAAGGCACAAGTGCCCACAAATCACAGTATTATATTCCTGGTACCTCTTATAATTGTATTTTACGCTATCAACACCAAGATGCCCGATTAGATCCTGCGGTGGTCGTAAATCACCAAAACTGTCGAAATAAGTGACATTGTTGTTATGTTTCTTGTATGGAACCCAATGCGTACCTGAACCATTTTTATCATCGAGATTAATAATTGCAGATTCACGCTTCCTGGGCCCCGAGTTGGGTAGTTCATTTCGCATAAAAACACCACGAAAGTATGAAATTTTTATAGCTTTAGCATATTTCAGCAAATCGACATTGGTGAGAGCTCGGTGCGGTAGGTTTATTAGTTTTTTGCACGCTTCAAATACAGGCCCACACCTTTCTTGTAGGGTTTCAAGTATAATCCTTTAGCCAACGCAATCGCCTCCATTGTCGTATTATGGCGTTTAGCCTCATGCAATTGATTCTTATTGGCACTAAATCATTAACTGCTTCCGCTATACTCGCAGCACCCCAGCTAAAGCTCCAGTGGCGCTAAGACAGGCCAAAATTGGTATGAGAAATGGTAAAATACCGCCAATTTTCATTGGTATAGGCAAAATGCGGGGAACTCGTACTTTCTTTTGACCCTCTCTGGCTGCTGCACGAGCACCCTTCAATGCTGACGCAATAGCATTAGAACCAGGATACATTGATTTTTTTGCCGCGTGAATGATGGATTTCAACGTTATTCTATGTTTGTTCTTCTTCCTTTTCGCGAGGTTCACACTACCGAGATTGGAATTTGTCAACTTTTTCCTTTTCAGACTCATTCCAACCCTACATTTGATCGATTGCCGTTTTACACACTTCGTCTTCTTTTCCCCATTTTTAGTTTTCACCAAACCCATACCAAGCTTAGATTTAGCTTTCATGACGTTGACAACTCCCCAAGCCACAGCTTTTTCCGATAGATTAGCGTCTATAGCGAGAAAGCGAGCCCAAACCTTCTGAGCAAGTCCTTTATCGGCCTTGTATCGCGCAGCAATATTTTCCCGATTCTTCGGGTACGCAATATCGAGTTCTTTACACCCGGCGTCCAGAGGCTTGATGCCTGGATCACCACGAGCTAACCTTTGCGCCAATTTTGTACCAGGCTCACAATACTGATACCCTGGCACATGTAATTCAACAGGGAGGTGATTGATAATTTTATTTATAAAGCCCTCACCTCGCTTCTTATACGTACGCACTACCATAATTGAGTAACAACCAACTTCAATCCTATAAAAGCACCTATTTATATGTAAAAAATATTAGATCTCTTTGGAGCGTTAGATAAGCATCATGAACCTTCAAAATCAAGCGATCCAGCTGCCTGTTGCAAATTTTGATAAATTGGTTGAGCGAAAAAATACGAGGAGGAAACGACAAAGGGGAATTGCTACCAAATAGCATACGAGCAGATTTCTGTGGACCATCTAATTGTGGTAAAACTAATGCCCTCCTCACCCTCATTACCTACGACAATGGGTTACGATTTGAAAATGTGTACGAGGGGGGACCCAAAAAAACGGGAATTTCGTCATAATTTCTTTATTGGAACGAAGTTCCTTAACGCAGCTTACGGGGGGAGCGATTCCGTAGAAATCGTCACGTAACGAAATGCGGTATGCTGTGTGCGTATCCGTGCGTGTATCGAGCACACTACAAACGAGCAGGCGCGTAGCGAAATGCGGTATGCTGTGTGTGTATGCGTGCGTGTATCGAGCAGGCTACGACGAGCATGCGAGCGCGCTGTGTGTGGCGTGCGAGTATCGAGATTCGAACACTATCAAACGAGCAGGCAAGTGCGCAGCCGGGTGCGCAACTCTCTCTCTGCTCTGTGTCTCTGCCTCTGTGTCTCTGTTCTGTGTCTCCGCTCTGTGCCTCTGTCTCTTTTTATTTTTATTTTAATTTTATTTATTACATAACCGCAATATTGAGTTGTACTGACGTGGAATTTTGTACAAACTCATTTGTCATCTGTGTTTTTTTGTTTTGTTTTAAATCATACGTAAGTTATATTGTTTTATTATTCCAATTAAGTTTTGAGAAATGGAAACGGCAGCAAACGTGTGAAATACAGATTTAGAAAAGTAAGTTAATAAAATTGTATAACTTGATACAAGTATTTGCTGTTTACATTTGTTTATTGTACATGTGATTCGAGCGTTAACTATTTACTATTTACATTATAGAGAGACAATTGTCAAATCATGTGTTCAAAGTCAAAAAGAGTATGAAAAGCCCACACTTCAGAGTGAAAATAAAATACCGAAAATACCGAAAACAAACGCTCAACGCCAACAACAATTCCGGCAGAATCGAAAAAAGATACAAGAAAGTGAAACGTTCAATTCGAATCTTGCCAGGTATGGTATATCTTTTGTATGAGAATAAGCAACAATTATCATATTTGTTATATTGTTTTTTTTTTATATTTCTGTTTTAACTAATAAAATATAAAAATTATAATTAATTTTTTAATTTCGTAATTTTTTCAGAAAAAAAAAATTGATGCTGAAGGCTCTAAAAGGTATAGAGATAAATTAAAATAAAAAAAGCAACGTGCTGAACTTGATTCGTTATTATCATTGAATGAACATTCATTCAAAAGCGTAAGGAACTTCGTTCCTGACGGCGGTCCCCCGACCGCACAAGTTTTTTTTTAAATATTTTTACACCAAATTTTGATCACCTTCAAAGTATTCTCCTTTGACCACAACGCACCTCTGCAAACGATCCTTCCAATATTCAAAACATTTTTTAAATTCACTTATCGGGATGTTCTTTAGGCCTTCCAGCGATTTTTGTTTTACCTCCTCCACAGTGGCGAAACGCTTTCCTCTCATGTCCTTTTTGAGTCTGGGGAACAAAAAAAAATCACAAGGGGCTAGATCCGGTGAGCAGGGGGGGTGGACAATTGGTGTCATGCAGTTTGTGGTCAAAAACTGCTTTACGGAGAGAGCGGCGTGGGCCGGCGCGTTGTCATGATGGAGGAACCAGTCACTTGTGCGTCAAAGATCTGCCATTTTCTTTCGGATACACTCCCTTAATCTTTTCAAAACCTCCAAGTAGAAATTCTGGTTGACAGTTTGACCGGGGGGAACGAACTCCACGTGCACAACACATCTGCAATCGAAGAAACAAATGAGCATTGTCTTGATGTTTGACTTCACTTGGCGAGCTTTTTTCGGACGAGGAGAGCGAGGTGTCTTCTACTGGCTTGATTGCTGCTTTGTTTCGGGGTCGTATCCATAGCACCACGATTCATCACCAGTAATCACCTTGGAAAAAGTTCAGGGTCCTCTTCGAGCTGATTTTGAAGTTCAAAACATGCCTGAAGTCGACGCTCCCTTTGCTCGTCTGTCAGAAGGCGAGGGATAAATTTGGCTGCAACTCTGCTCATGTGCAAATCTTTGGACAAAATCCTCTGAATTGAACTCCATGATATCCCAGACATCTCACAGAGTTAATCAATGGTTCGGCGACGGTCTTCATGAATGAGAGCATTGATTTTGTCGACGTTTTCGTCACTTCTTGACGTTGAAGGGCGTCCTGAACAGGGTTGGTCTTCAATTGACATTTCTCCATTTTAAAAACGTGAAAACCACTCGTAGACTCTGGTTTCACTTAGGGCAGCATCTCCATAAGCAGTCTTAAGCATTACAGTAGTTTCCGCGGCCGATTTCCCCAACAGGAAACAAAATTTCACAGCCGCTCGTTGCTCTCGACAATCGGCCATCACGTTTTCGCCGAAATGGAAAAAGTTGTTTGACTTCAAAAATTCCCACGGGCGAACCGATGCACTCACGACGACAGAACTTCGCACACTAACTCAGGAGACGTGTCCCCAATGGACACCTGGTCGAGCAGTGGGTTCCCCCACTCTCCCTCCTCGTCGCAGCGCAAATCCCGTTTTTATTGGGTCCCCCCTCGTATGTCTATTCAAAATCACTCATTCAGCCAAAGTATGAATTTTTGAAAAAGTTACTAGAGCCGGTGGAGGGTGTGCGTTATTTCCCATTTAGCGAAAATGAGGAAGTTGTAAAACCAGAAGATGCTCGCGCTAATTCAATTATAATTTTTGATGATGTGGCGTGTGAGAAGCAAGATAATATCAGAGCATACTTCTGCATGGGGCGACACAGAGATGTTGATAGCTTTTATCTCAGTCAGACGTATGCTCGTATTCCAAAACATCTTGTGCGTGATAACGCGAACTTATTGGTGCTTTTTCGTCAAGATGAAATGAATTAAAAACACATTCACAATGATCATATGAATACAGATATGACTTATGATAAATTTAAGAACCTATGCTCGGCATGCTGGAACGATAGGAAATACAGTTTTGTAGTCATCGACAAAGATAGTGAAATTAACAAGGGGAGATATAGGAAAGGTTTCGATTGTTTTGTAAGCATAGATTAGTGATAATTCGTCAAATTCGTACAGTCACGTAGTGACGATTGAAGTGGTAACCTGGAGTGCTCCAAGATTCGTGAACACAACCATGTTTTACATGAATTAGCGAAAGCTAGCGACGCAATAAGACAAAAGCATAGAATGATTAAGGTGAATAATGACGCCATGGAGCAGGTTACGAGTGAAATGGTCAAGCCTGTAGTAACACCATTGCAAGAATTGGTGAAAACTTCGAAAGGGCAGCAGATAAAACAAGAAATAAAAACGGAACCACGGGATATTTCGGTGAAAAAGGAGAACTATAGCGATGATGATGATGATGATGATGATGATGAGGATCACTTATATCGGATGGCATTCACGCTACAAGCACACCGATAAAGAAAAATGTAGATCTGGTAATGCGGTTTTTGCAGATCTTTGGTACGAAAGAACAGAAGAATTTAGACGTTATATATGGTGTTCGAAAGTTAACGCAAGGCCTGATGATTTGTGATACTCAAATCGACTTTGATATTGAGCAGATATATATCGGTAATGAAAGTTATGAAAAAGAGCCGGGATTACTTGAATTATTGTTTAAAAAGTCGCCTAACCCCGCTATTGTGAGTGACAACGAGAATGAAAATTATTTTTAAATTTTACTGATGACGAAGGCCCATCGAAAATATTACAAGGCCGATAAAAGTCTTCGTGAAAATAAAAATGTGAAATATAAAAGATTCATTGCGCCGCACGTTAGCTCGCCATAGAAAAGACGAAAATCTGATAAGGGCTTACCCGAGTATAAAATAGCGCGGAAGGAGAGGCAAACAATGGATTTTGTTTACTGGGATGATCCCAATGAAATTATCGATCTTCTTCGACTGCTTATGGCTTCGCAAGCAGCTGGCAACACTAGCAATTCCGACGAAATAGTCTCCATTATTGAAGAGTTACGCGAAGCTGGAATCATTTATTAGCGAGAGATTAACTATGAAACCATCATTCACCCATTGACCAACGAACAGTGAGCATAGACGTATTTGGACGACAGCTAGTGAGTCGTGGAGTTAAAAACGGTATTCGCGGGCCTCCGGGCTTAGGATTCAAAATTACCGCTGACAGTCAGTATGATATGGATAATAAACCATTGTGTAATATTGCTGATCCACTGCAACCAAATGATGCTGTTTCTCTGCAAATTGTTAACTCTATTGTGCAACAAGCACTTCATTCTCTTGAATCCAAATTCAATAATGATATAAAGAAGGTGCACGTCAATATTGAAGCCATTCGCAAACTTATGGTTGAGACATCAAACGCCATTGGAAATCATGGCGCCCGTATGTTCGGTTGTGAGCAAAACATCAAGGGCTTAAAACTTTGGCGCGATCAGCCTTCAAAAAAACCTCAAAGAACAGTGAATATAACAAAAAATCAATGAATGTATGTAGTATCGTTGAGAAAAAATATCTTGAAATGTGGCTGCGTACGCTTAAACATGAAGGCGACAATAGCAAACGAACTTCATCGGCCAGCTCGACGTAATTATCCTCGTCGACATGTGGACCGATCTTGTTGATATGTCTGCGTATAAGTCATACAACAAGAATTACGAGTATTTACTCACAGTAATCGATATATTTTCCAAGTTTGCTTGGGCACTGCCCAATCTTTGTTGATGCGAGGGCGCATACCAAAAAACTTGCATGTTGATCGAGGAAAATAATTTTATAACAGTGAATCCACAGCACTGATGAGATATTATAGTGTTACGTCCTGACTTACGACTTTCTCATCTCGGTCAAGTGATAGTCAGGGAGTTGCCCTGTTTCGAGCCTAACATTGCGGAAAATTGCTCGGGGATGGGCGGAGAGTGCAAATTTGTAATTAAGAAGGGAAAGATAAAAATTTCTATGGTATTTTAACATTTCGCGAATTTTAAGAACATAACAGGTCGGTAATCATGATTATTAAAACAGATTTTGATGATGAAATTTTAAAAACCTCCATTTGTAAATCAGATTTTATTATTCGCTCAGAGATGAATTCAGAGGACCTTAATAACTGAGAAAATACACCGATGGACGATTTCCAGGGAGACACTCCCGTCGATGCTCCATACACATTAATAAAGCCATTAAAACAATGGCAACCAATAGAATTATCATCATTACCATAAGGGCAATTCGAACTTGAAGTTCCTCCATATCGACTATAAACGGCTGCAGTAAGTCAATAATAAAAATAAAAGAAATAAGGAAATAATGGAATCTCAATTAATGCGCCCTTAAATCATCGCGGAAAACGAAATAACAAAATTAATCTTGAGCTTGAGTAAATTTAAATGCGCGGAGTACTTCCCGGACACCGTATAGCTACGAAGTACATGCTCGGCGCATGAAATCAACTAACGGATGGCGAATGGGGAAAACACCTCGAAAATTCCCAAAGTATAAAAGACGAACGGAACATTGGAAATTAAAGAATTAAATTAACCAAGAATATCACGCGTGAAAGAAAACACTATATGGAAAAAGAACGTCGACTCCAAATTAGTTGAAAACCATCTCAAAAGAGTCCGCAGGAGCTTTTCATTGCGAACAACAAATGCACTTACGGGTGAGGTTGTCATCAGGGAATCGAGACGATGCGGCATGACGCAAATTGAGACGAATAAATTGCGAAGGAAAACCATTTTGGGTACTTACTCGTGTGATGAAAAAAAAAGAAAACGGAAACGAAACGATGTGGATTGATGAGATTTGATGGTGACTGGCCACAACCGGGAGCGATGTTCGAAATGGGAATTCCTTTCCCTCGGGCGATGAGATAATTCGAGACGAAACGATATGGATGGATGATGTCGATGATTTAAACACAATAGTTGTCTTTTTATTCCCCAATCTTTTATTTATTTTGTTCACCACACAGATTGTCACGTTACAAACTTTAAAATAACATAAATCCGCGTTGAATTTCCGAACACACTACAATCACTTATTGTCAAAACTCGAACCGGACCTCGGATTACAAAACGCAACGTACAAAACTCGGATTACAAAAACGGAACTTACAAAACTCGACTAACTCGACTTTCAAGAACGGACTCCCAAAAATGCCATTGTTAAGCCCAGCAATTAATTATCAATTTCCCTGACCGCTATATGTAATATCACGTATTTCAGCCATTGTTAACCCCAGCAATTAATTACCATTTTCCCTGACCGCTATCTGTAAAATCACGTATTTCAGCCATTGTTAAGCCCAGCAATTAATTATCAATTTCCCTGACCGCTATCTGTAAAATCACGTATTTCAGCCATTGTTAAGCCCAGCAATTAATTATCAATTTCCCCGACCGCTATCTGTAAAATCACATATTTCAGCCATTGTTAACCCCAGCAATTAATTATCATTTTCCCCGACCGCTATCTGTAAAATCACGTATTTCAGCCGTTGTTAAGCCCAGCAATTAATTATCAATTTCCCTGACCGCTGTCTGTAAAATCTAGTATTTCGGCCATTATTAACCCCAGCAAAGAATTATTGATTCCCTTGACTGCTATCTTTAAAATCTAGTATTTCAGCCATTATCAACCCCAGCAAATAATTATTGATTCCCTTGACTGCTATCTTTAAAATCTAGTATTTCAGCCATTATTAACCCCAGCGAATAATTATTGATTCCCTTGACTGCTGTCTTTAAAATCTAGTATTTCAGCCATTATTAACCCCCAGCAAATAATTATTGATCCCCTTGATCGCTATCTTTAAAATCCTGTATTTCCGCCCTCGTTAACCCCAGCAATTAATTATTGATTCCCTTGACTGCTATCTTTAAAATCTAGTATTTCAGCCATTATTAACCCCAGCAATTAATTATTGAATTATTGATTTTTCCCTTGACCGCTATCTTTAAAATCTCGTATTTCAGCCATTGTTAACCCCGGCAATTAATTATTGAATTAATGATTTTTCCCCTGACCGCTATCTTTAAAATCTAATATTTCAGCCATTATTAACCCCAGCAATTAATTATTGAGTCCCTTGACCGCTATCTTTAAAATATTGATTCTTCCCCTGACCGCTATCTTTAAAATCTTGCATTTAAGTCACCGTTAACCCCAGTAATTAATTATTGAATTTCCCTTGATCGCTATCTTTAAAATCTTGTAGTTCAGTCACCGTTAACCTCAGTAATTAATTATTGAATTTCCCTTGAACGCTATCTTCAAAATCTTGTATTTCAGTAACCGTTAACCCCAGTAATTAATTATTGAATTCCCTGGCCGCTATCTTTAAAATATTGTAATTCCGCCATCGTTAACCCCAGTAATTATTTCTTGATCTCCGTGACCGCTATCTTTAAAATCTTGTATTTCCGTTATCGTTAACCCCAGTAAATATTTCATTATTTCTTTGACTGTTACCTTTGCCATTTAGTATTTCAGCCCTCGTTAACCCCAGTAAATATTTCATTATTTCTTTAACCGCTACCTCTGAAATTCCGTATCTTAGTCAACGTTAACCACAGTAATTATTTCAGTATTGCTTTGACCGCTACCTTGTGATTCCGTAACTCAGCTTTCGTCAACCCCTAACTATTATTTGCATCGCCCTCCTTGGCCGTTGCCCCGAGGTTCACGAATCTCCGTTATTTTCAATTCCCTTGGTGCGTTAAGCACGTAACCCGTTCAATTGTTCTGCAATAAGTTTAAGGTTAATCGTTTGTATTAGGTTTTCGCCTGCGTATCCGTACTCTTTATCCCTACCGGAAATCTATTAATTTCGCCGAATCCTCTCTGAGGCGAATTCTCAGGTTATATTATTCTGTTCTATATTTCGTTTAACTCTTTCTTAATTCTAGTCATTTATTTTGTTTATTTTGCTCCGTCTGTTAATTATTGTTTGCGAATTTATTGCGCGCGTTGCGGTCGACAATTACGCGACTGTTGGCGTAGATTGCGTTTGTTTATTAATTTTAAGTTTGTTTATTTTGTTTGATTCTCGCAAAAACGCTGGTTCCAGTCTTTATATTGTAAATCTTCCGAGTGCGTAGTAACCGTTCGTTTTCGTTGCCGTTGGCATTGTTGTCGCGCTACCTGCTACACGATTTTTGTACAACCGCGGATCTCCTTGTACAGCCCCCGCCGCATAAAGTGCGGGTGGTTTCCGGGATCCAATAAATAATTTGCCAAGTTTCCCGAGTCACCTAGTTTGCTTATTCGCCCAAAAATCCCGCCCCTCTACCATTCTCGGAAGTAAAACCTGAGTAGCCGAAGTCTTTTTGCCGAACGTTTTAACTGTGTTCATTGGGTATTGAACGGCGAGAGGAGAAAAATAAAATAAGCCGTTCTCTTCACGGGAGCGGTGGTGACGAACGAGTTTCGTTCGTTACCTGGCGCCTATCCCTCGTCCGTTTGGTCGGTACTTCCGACATTGAGAGAGTTGGTTACCTCTCCAACGGGATCTTTATCTTTTTTTGGGGTTTTGTTATCGTATATTAGGCCACGTTCGACGCTCACGTGACGAGTGTAAATAATTCGTTACAAGCTACATAGTCGTCATGAATGCGAGGTGGAGGTGGAGGGAGAGACCCATCGCGTCTTAGGAGACGGAGGGCGCACTGTCCCACCACCGAAGCTAAGCAGTCTAACGAAGTCTATATAATGACAGGTCATAGGCCAAATCAGGCAGTCGTTGTAGTCCGTTTTTGGGAGTCGTTGCAGTTCGTTTTTTGGCGAGTCAGTTACTTTTGGGAGTTACTTTTGGAGAGTCAGTTCGTTTTGGGAGTTCGAGTTTTTGTAAGTTGCGTTCCATTTTACAGTCCAAGTTCCAATTCGAGTTATGACAATAGAAATTCCAGTTTGTTCGGAAATTCAGCGCAGATTTATTTTGTTTTATTTTGGTTTATATTCGTATCTAGCCCTTATTGAGGCGAGAAGACTAAAGTTTGTATCGTGACAATTTTGTGTTGGTGAAAAAAATAAAAGATTGTGAAACGAAAAGAAAACTCTTGTGTTTATATCAACGCCATCACCAATCCACATCGTTTTCGTCTCGGATTTATCTCATCGCACGAGAGAAAGGAATTCTCATTTGAATATCGCTCCCGGTTGTGGCCACTCGGCATCAATAATCACCAATCCACATCGTTTTCGTTTCCATTTTTTATTTCATTGCACGAGTAAGTACCCAAAATGGTTTTCCTTTGCAATTTATTTATTTCAACTTGCGCCATGCCGCATCGTCTCGTTTCCCGGATGACAACCTCACCCATGAGCAAATTTATCGTTCGTAATGAAAAGCTCCTTGCCTACTCTTTTGAGATGTTTTACAACTAATTTAGAGTCGATGTTCTTTTTCCACATAGTGGTTTCTTTCGCGCGTGATATTCGTGGTTAATTTAATTCGTTAATTTCCAATGTTCCGTTCGTGTTTTATCCTTTGTGAATTTTCGAGGTGTTTTCCCCATTTGCCACCCGTTAGTTGGTCTCATGCGTCGAGCATGCACCCCGAAGCTATACGGTGTCCGGGAAGTACTCCGCGTGTTTAAATTTACTCAGGCTCGATATTAATTTCGCTATTTCGTTTTCCGCGATGATTTAAGGGCGAATTAATTGAATTTCCATTATTTTTTTATTTACTTATATTATTATTATTGACTTACTACAGGCGTTTATAGTCGATACGGAGGAAGTTCAAGTTCGAATTGCCCTTGTGGTAATAGTGATAATTCTATTGGTTGCCATTATTCTAATGGCTTTATTATAGTGATAATTCTATTGGTTGCCATTATTCAAATGGCTTTATTAATGTGTATGGAGCATCGACGGGACAGTCTCCCTGGAAATCATCCATCTGTGTATTTTCTCCCTTATTAAGGTCCTCTAAATTCATCCCTGCGCGAATAATAGAATCTGATTTATCAATGGAGGTTTATAAAATCTCATCATCAAAATTTGTCTTTATAATCTTGGTTAACGACCTGTTATGTTTCTTAAAATTCCCGAAATGTTAACATACCATAGAAAATTTTTATCTTCCCCTGCCTAATTACAAATTTGCACTCTCCGCCCATCCCTGAGCAATTTTCCGCAAGGTTAGGCTCGAAACAGGGCAACTCCCTGACTGTCACCGGCTTATCTCGAAAACGTGTAAAGGGGGAGCGTGCTCTTCTTGACAGAGATGAGAAAGTCGTAAGTCAGGACGTAACAGCTTTATATTTACCAAATGTTTTTTCTCGATTTTTGATTCTGCAAGTGCCTGCTGCAATTGTTTAATACCCGTGTCTCGATACTTTACTTCTTCCATTGCTCTGTCTTTCAGTGTAAGTCCCTCGTCCACGTACTTGTTTACTAAGAACGCGAGTTGAAAGTTGGTCTGTTTTGCGTCTTTGAGGTCGTTCAAAGTTTTGGAATTTTCGATGACTTGTTTTTTATGAGGTGGTTTAAGTTCTCTAATACTCGATGTCTCGGATTCTACTTCTCTGGAATTAAGAGTAGCAATTTGATTTTCTGTTAGCAGTGCTATTGCAAGGTTTTAATCGCTAAGTTCCTCGATGCTCTTTCTTCCGATGATTACTTCGATCTAATCCAGTGTATGAGGTGCTCCATGATAAGCTAATAAGTGTGCATGGTTGTTCGGATTTTTGTGAAATTCCCAATTTGCGTGTTTTATGTGCTCGGATTTTTTAAATGTCGCTAGGTCAATTCTAGGATCCCAATCAGGGTCACTTTTGTAATAGAAATAATAGCTGAATAGAATGTGCGAAAGTTGTTTCTCAAGCTCTTTCACGTGTTTGGGTATTTCCTCAATAACGATATTTCCTTCAGATATACTTTTTTCCGATGTTGACATTACTTTTTAATTCTCGTAGTGCCGATGGATATCCATCACTGATCAAGAGACGCGGCAGCGTCTTGACGCCAAGTATTAAAAAGAAGTTTTTAAACGTGCCGATGTATCTATACAGTGAGGTGGCCTGAAAACCGTTATATTCAAACTCTAAATCGAGTTCACGCGCAAACGCGTCAAGTTATAACAAATCTGACGACATTTTTCCGATGTAATGTTATTTTTTCCCTTCAAATGTATTTAGATTTATTTAGATCCATCCACGCATTGTTGAGATATCGTAATATTGCCATGATTTTTCACGCAACTTTTCTCATCTCAAATGTTCATCTCCCGTGTTTTCGACAAAGGGGCATATGTGCCTAGTACAGCATATAGCTTATACGCTCTTTCATACAAATCTCATCTCAAGAATGCTTCGCCCGTGTTTTAGACAAAGGGGCATATGTGCCTAGTACAGCATATAGCTTGTACGCCCGTTCATACGAATCACAGAAAAACTATATATATATCACATATGTTCGATGCGAGCTCGTGGTTCTCTTCACTACGATGCTGCGCGGTCTCGTTGCGCGTACGTGCTCTACGTCATCAGTTGAGTTGATGGGGCCGTCGCAGTGTGCGAGAGAAAGAGAGAGAGAGAGAGAGAGAGAGAAAGTGCACGTGGAGTTGTCAGCTGTGTACTTTTCTACCGACAACTATCGGTGTCGTTAGCGAACGACAGCCAATTGCAAGGAAGGTTCTAGCGGAAAGGCGCGACTCTGATAGGCTATTTCGGTTTGCGTCAGATGCTATGCTGATGCGCCTGTCTCTATCTCAACTCTCAGGCACAGTGCGACGCAGTGTACACATTTCTGGTGTAACCGGCCAATCCGACCACAGGAATACACCAGAAATATGTATACTGTGTCACACTGTGCCCTGGTTGGATCAGCGATGTTTATGCTCGTTTAAAATTCACTTCCTTTAAGGTTTTAAGGAGTTGTGAACCAGTATCCAGATTCTGTAATTTTCTAGCGACAGCCAATTGCAAGGAAGGTCCAGGGGAAAGACACAACTCTCATAGGATATCGCTCGCTAACGATATTGAAAATCATCGATAGCGAATAACAAAATTCTACCACAGATATGAATGCGACAAAGGTAACGTTAATGGCATTCACGGTGAAGCGACAGAGATATACACACACAATGTACTTCACATTATGTTAACGTACGGTCGCCGGGATGTGAGAGGGATAGCACTATAGGGATCATGTGTAGGAGTAAACGAGACGGTGTTTGGCTTTGCCGTATACATCAGCATTGGGATTCTGTAGTTGCTACCGACAACTATCGGTGTCGTTAGCGAGCGATAGCCTATGAGCCTAGCCTAAATCTATAGCCTAATCTTCCTTGCAATTGCCTGTTGCTCGCTAACGGCACCGATAGTTGTCGGTAGTCAAGTACAGAATCCCAGCACAGTATAAGAATGTAGCCAACATAAAAGGCGAGCATCGAATTGACGAATCACAATCGAGGAGTTTTGAATACTGGGTGGGGATTGGCCAATGCATGTGCAATTGGCTATTTTTTACTATTCCCCGTATACCAAACCAATCGATTCCCATGAAAAAAAATATAAGATACTGCGTAAATCAGTATAACTTCTGTGCATGAATATCAATTTAAAAATTCCTACACTCGGACCCGAAAGAACTTTCTTTAAAAGATAATGAGATTTTGCAAAGCCAATATTCAGTTCATCGGGGCAGTTCGAACTTTGAGATAAGTTGAAAATGGAATAATGTTTGCATTCATGGAGTGTAAATTATTACTGCGTAAAGATAAGGTACTGTGTAAATGAGTATAACCTCTGCGCATTAATTTCAATTGAAAAATTCCTACACTCAGGCCTAATTTCATTATATCAATGGTAGATATGATTCCCAGTATAAACTTGAAAAGTTAAAAATGGTCGCCGAGTAATCAAAAAATGTGTCCAGTCTATAAACAAAATACATCCGACTTTAAAAATCGCGTTCTAATATCTAATGAAAAGTGAAAAGAAAAAAATAGGTATACAACATCCACACGCATCGTTTTATCAGAGATATTTGAAAGTTGTTGAATTTCACTTTGGATAATATGTTTTTTATTTTGATAAAATGTTGATTGAATGCTGAACTTCTATCAGGTCTTTAAACAAAAAGTGAAATCTCCATTAAAAACATAAAAAGTTAAAAATGAACGCCAAGTAATCAGAAAATGTGTCCAATCTAGAAACAGAAACTTACGAATTCAAAAATCGTTTCCTAATATCTAATAAAAAGTGAAAAGAAATCATTTCATAAATTAGCCAAGTAAACTACTACTCCTTCCGCCAATCAACCTGCCCCCTTTTGTACGGTATGCCACGAAAGTCTACTGAAAATGCTGTACAAAAACTTGGCGTGCATGGTTAAGAACAATAAGCTCGGCGAAGGGGCCGTCGCCTCTTTGTGCCTGCAGTAGATTGAACCGGATCTAACGCGTGTCATTTGTGTGAACATCAGTCGAAACCACCTCGTGTCCAGCTCCTACGAGTACGAGAGAAATGCCGTCGTAAGTAATCTCGGTACACTGAGGGAGAGCGTGAAATGATGTCGCTGGGTCATTCGAGCTTTCGTGGCGATTGAACGCAATGGACGTCGGATCGGCGCGGCGGTATCATCGAGGTTGGGTACGAAAGGATAGAATGGCGTTGTACATGGAAGGTTAGGTTCAATACTCTTTTCGAGACGTTTTATGTTGCATTCTGAATAATTTACAACATTTTTCATTCTATTCATATTATGGTGTAATAGCGTTATACATAATGATATCCAACAAAAATATCGCGACCACTGCGTTCTATTTTTCTAATAACAAAATTTGATTATTCGTTTATTCCGACTGCTTGGGCTAAAATTATACAAGAAAGAGTTATTAAATCGTCATTATCTGCTTGAAAACATCCGAATAGTTGAATTGTATCGGAAATATTCAACACTGCTTTTAGGTATTCGCCAATATCCCGTTCTCCCATAATAAATCTTTTGATAGATATGGCAAAGTGAATAATCGGTTATTGTGATCAAATTTCAATTTCTTTGGTGATAGTACTTTGGTGATTTCCAAGGCGTTAAATTTTGGTTAGATGTTCCAATGTGACATAAACGGAACGTTTATATCACCATATCCGAGACAAAAATATGTTGGAACATTAAATAAATTGGTTTCTCACTAAACGAGTATGTCGTTTGTCCGGAAAGAACACCGGGCCGCCCGTCACGCCTGGATCTCCCCGGGGTTATTTGTCGTGACAATGCACGCCAAGTTTTTGTACAGCATTTTCAGTAGACTTTTGTGGCATACCGTACAAAAGGGGGCAGGTTAATTGGCGGAAGGAGTAGTAGTTTACTTGGCTAATTTATGAAATGATTTCTTTTCACTTTTTATTAGATATTAGAAATCGATTTTTGAAGTCGTAAGTTTTTTGTTTCTAGGTTGGACACATTTTCTGATTACTTGGCGTCCATTTTTAACTTTTTATGTTTTTAATGGGGTCGAATTTGGCTCTCAAAGTTTGCAAGTTTTTCAATTAACTGTATTAAATGTCGAGTAGTGTGTTTGTCTTGTCTGTGTTTTGTCAGTGACTATTTCTCGTCCGAAAAAATGCTTACAAATATATTGCTAATTACAATATTTTATATTACGATATTTGTTTAGATATATATATGTATATGCTAACGAGGAAAGTACTCGAGGTGTCCCCCTCCGATTTTGTTGAAACTCAAGTATGTTATAGAGCATTGAAAACTAAGCGACACGTTTTTTTTTTTCGGCGGAAAAACGGTTTCAAGCGGTGAAACCACCCCCTAAAGTTACACATGTCGAGGGGCGATTTTGCAGTTTCACATAGAAGCAGTGCATCGATTTTGATGAAACAAAGATTAAAATGTTTCTTGTGCGAACAAATGAAGAACCCACCAGAAAATTAAAAAAAATATATATTTTAAGCGGTTGAAACACCCTCGAACATCCACTTTTTGCTCCCTACAATGAAAACTTGCGAATCGATTGGAATGAAAATTATGCTATTGTGTAGCAGAAATAAAATTAAACTTGACGTGTTTTTGTATTCCTGCGAGAAAATTTTTTTAAGGGGGTACACTACCCGTATTTGAGTGTTTACATTCCAGGTGTCTCCTCGTCATTCCAAATGTGTTTGCCGATATGAACTCTTCTCATTAAGCTAAAATGAATGATTCAACGTTTTTTTAAATGAGTACGAATACTTAAGGGCTTAGACTACCCTTTGTAGCCGCTTTTTAATAGATATTCAAAAGTTTCCGAACCACTGCCAAGACATTTTATGATGTTACGATTTTCATATTTAGATCAACTTACGCATCTACGAGAAGCATAATTAGGAGGGATTATACTATACATCATTCGCTAACACATCCTTTTTTTATATAATTTTCCTCACATTTTCACATATCACTGTGGGAGTATTTTTTTATTATTAGCATAAACACGTCGTTTATATATTATTAAATTATATTACCCGTAATAAAGTGACAGGCTTTAATGGAGGAACTAATTTCTCTGGATAGATTTTCAGTTAGGTTTTACGTTTACCTAAAACAGATGTGCTAGATTCTTTGAAACGGGAACCTTAATAGTATATTTCAAGTGAATCGGTTGCTCCTTTCGAAAAGATCATATGTGTATGAGCGCTTTTGACGTACACACTTTATTTACATAGTAACTTTACTTTAACACACGCCATCATCATTATTTGTATACATGTTGTATCTACTGTCCGTTGTTATCAACTTTTAACCACAAGCATGGTTCATAGGCCGAACAAAAATGGTAGTCATTGAAAAAATGCTTCAAGCACAACGATTTCTGATAAGCATTGCCCGTGACATCCACGTAGTGTCCCCGAACAGCAAAGTGTTAGTAACGAATTTAGGTGGTAAAACGTAATAGTACTGAAGTTGTAACATCCTCAATTACGGATAATGATACGAAGGCACAATCAAAAGTGTATTTTGACGGTCAGGCATATAGCTATACTGCTAATATTGAAAATATGCTCTTGCAGCAACGTGTGAAAAGGCAAGGAAAATATTATAAAAAAGCGTTAGTGAATGAAGTATACTATAATCCCTCTTAATTATGCTTCTCGCAAATGCGTAAGTTTATCTGAATACGAAAATCATACCACCATAAAATTTCTTGGCCGTGGTTCGGAAACTTTTGAATAACTATTAAAAAAAAAGGGTTACCAAGGGTGGTCTGCCCCCTTACGTATACGTACTATTTTTAAAAAAAACGGTGAATCATTAATTTTAGCTTGATGAGGAGAGTTCTTATCGACAAACGCATTCGAAATGACAAGGAGACAACCTGAATGTAAAAACTCAAATAGAGGAAGTTTACACCCTTAAAAAAATTTTCTCGCACAAATACAAAAACACGTCAACTTCAATTTTATTTCCGCTATAAAACAGTATAATTTTCATTACAATCGATTAGCAAGTTTTCAATGTAGGGTGCAAGACGTAGATGTTCAAGGATGTTTCTACCCCTTAAAATAACAGAAAAATGATGAAACATGAATTTTAGCTCAGTAAGAAGAGTTCGTATCGGCAAGCACATTTGGAATGACAAGGAGACACCTGGAATGTAAAAACTCAAATGGGGGTAGTTTACCCCCTGAAAAAAAATTTCTCGCCCAAATCCAAAAACACGTCAACTATAATTTTATTTCCGCGGCACAATGGCATAATTTTCATTCCAATCGATTCGCAAGATTTCAATGTAGGGGGCAAAAAGTCGATGTTCGAGGTTGTTTCAACCCCTTAAAATATATATTTCTTTCATTATCTGGTGGGTTCTTCATTTCTTCGTACAAGAAACATTTTATTCTTTGTTTCATCAAAATCGATGCACTGCTTCTATGTTAAACTGCAAAATCGCCCCTTGACATGTGTAACTTTAGGGGGTGGTTTCACCCCTTGAAACCGTTTTTCCGCCGATAACAAAAATACGTGTCGCTTAGTTTTCAATGCTCTATAACATACTTGAGTTTCAACAAAACCGGAGGGGGACACCTCGAGTACTTTCCTTGTAAGTTGAGCGATGTTGTATGTCTCAAAGCTTTTTATGATTCGAGAACTTTAATGCAAATTTTATGCAGATTTTATGAAAATGGAAAAAATCTATTATTTTCCATATATAGTAACGAGACTCTATTATTTGTCGTGTCTCTTTTTGTTACTTTGAACTGGACATAGCATTCTATTCTAGTGGTTCTTTTGGAGTTAAACACACAGAATTACTCAATTGCGTTGTTTAAAGGATGAGGCAATTACAACTCCCTATTATTATTTATCATGCGCAGAATGATAACTGCGGAAAAGTCTTTTCGCAAACGAGTCGCCAATTCCTAAGAAATTTGGAACTTACTTCTATTGAAAGCCCGAATACAATACTGGTCGAATGATGTTGTTCTCGATGTTCTTGAAGCGGCGGGCGCTGTTACATCGATCGGTTGTAGACTGCTCGCGTTGGTTGATGACCCAGCATACCGTCGGCGTTGAAATTATTTTCTGAAGGCGTTTCTCCCCCAGTTTTAGTTCAATCCTTCCCGTGCTCGTGCTCTTACAGCGAAGTCATATAGATGCGCGGTACGTATAAGTACGTATAACTCAATACACAATCGTTCGTGGTTCGCTTCCGGAAAATTCAGCGTGACAATGTCTCTTTCGTCAACACAAAATTAACTAAGTTGAATGTCTGTTCAACGTTCACTCGTGCACAGGGTTTTCTTTTCTACTCGTATTTTTACACCCTCCGTCATGGAGTTTTGGTAACCGAGTTTTATTGTCACTTTTGGGTTTTACGATTTTTTGTATCCTGGCTGGATCGCCAATTTTATGTTACGCATATGGCACAGAAAATGACTCGAATCCAACTAGCGTTCGTTATCTACTCTGTCCCCCGTGCAAAATACACATCACAAGGGAACCCGTCATAATAAAAAACCTAAGGTTTTTGAATCGCCAGGTTAAGTTTTTGGTGAAGCCTTTCCAAGGCCGTATTACGTGATCGGATGGTAATAAGCGTAACAATAGGCCTGTAGCCCAACGGTGTATTTATCGACGGCGCAGTATTCCTTCGATTATCAGAGTCAGGACCAATATGAGAACCCAGTCGAACGTCGTGTGCATGAGTATACTTATCGAAATGTTGATCAAAGGTCTCGTTTCCTTGGACTTCCGTTATAGCAAACAGGCGATGTCTTCGGAGAGGGAGTAACGAACCTTGATGAGTACGATGCGAAACAGTCGAGGAATCAGAGCTTTTCAGGAATTAGGAAGATGTCCTCGGATTTCACGCAAAGGAGAAGGTCACCATTTATAAGCGGATGGTGATTTTTATTCACGTAGATTATCACTTTTTATCGAATACAAATAATAGTTTCTCGCGGTTAATACGTGTTGAACGTTGCAACAAACGTTCCGGATTTATTAGTTCGAGTTTGTATTATCCCGTTATTAATGAGTTGCCATTAGCGCGACAGTTACTACTGTAGAGAGGATCTCCGCACTCAACCACATTATAAGGGCTTCTGTCGATCATCGCTCAATTTGCGATGCATCTCGTTGCATCGGTAGGGATGCAGGAGGTAGGGGGAGCAAAAGTAGAGTGGCACCTCAGGAGAGATGACGATTCTCGACCCCCGCCCCCGCGAGGCATTGTCTAATCGCGAGCCGCTGAGATGGTTGCAGCATATATAATTCGCGAAAGACCGGATGCAGCTATCGCAACGCTGCAGAGAGGCTCCGTCCTATGAAACAAATCCCCGGCATCGGAATGCGAGACAGCCGCATTGGCAGACAAAACAATCTTCATTCTACGATAATATTTGGCGAATACGAAAGCAAAGTCTTCTCGCTAAACGCTAGGCTTAACACCTTCCTCTATATGTTTCAAAAATAGCTGTACACGCTTTTTCAACTCAAGACGATTGCCAGGCATTTACTGGAGTTGACCGATGTAGTTTAGGTCTACATCATGAGATTATATACTTCCATCCCCTCTTCAAAAATTTGAGAGCATCCCCACTCGCGATATCAGCGAGACTCCCGTTGGTTGTGTGAAAAACATGACACCGCGCCGCGTTCTCGCGGAAACATGACACCCCGCTTAATTATGCCGCCTAGCCGATGCCAACAAATCCTTTTTATTTTCCTAATAGTTGTGTCATTTCACACGTTTTTGGTGGAAATGTATTCCAAGAAAACTCTATGATAAATAGTTCAGTCATTTCACATCTTGAGGATACACGACACCGCGCCGCGTTCTTACGGAAACACGACGCCCCGCTTAATTATGCCGCCCGGCTTATCCCAACATGTCGTCGATTATCGTGGTGGATTATCGTATGAAAAACTTGATGACATTGTCAATATTATTGTTAAAGATAAAAATTCCATCTACATCATGGGGTCTAAGAAAAAAAAATGGCTTCACTATATTATTGGTTATTTGAAAACAATAATTAATATTGAACATTTTGAATGCGCAACATTGAAAATGTAAATATCAACAATTGTCATCATGATGGTGAAAAGGAATACTGTTCTGCTCTTGAAATTGTTCAAGCAGGTATCGGTTTCACTATCGCCCAATGGCTATTGGCTGCGATGATTTGATGGTGTTATTCCGTTTATTAAAGTTTTAAGAAAAGTTTGAAAAGTTTTGTAAAGTTTTGAAAAGATTTGAAAAGTTTTGAAAAGTTTTGAAGAGTTTTGAAAAGTTTTGAAAAGTTTTGAAAAGTTTTGAAAAGTTTTGAAAAGTTTTGAAAAGTTTTGAAAAGATTTGAAGAGTTTTAAAAAATTTTGAAAAGTTTCGAAAACTCTTCGAAAGTTTTGAAAAGTTGTGTGGCGTCCGCTGAACCATGTATTTCATTAATACTGGTTGAATAAGTTCGCGTAATTTTTCATTTTGAAATTTAAACCGCTCACGATCACGTGCAACTTCCTCCTATTGTCCACGGCGAGCGGCTCTGTACGCATAATTCCATGTGTACATGATATGAATTATGATCTTGCGTATTGAATCGAACATGTCTTTCCATGTTCTCGATCTACTTTAACGACTGCTGAAACTAGTCTACTGTACCGACTGCGCATAATCACCGATCTCCACAAATTTCCTGCGACCGATATGGCAGGAACTTGATCTGCTTCAACGGGGAGCATTTAAAAATCCCGACAGTTAAAACCCCGACAGCACGCATTACAAAACAGTATAGGTATACACGAGCATACCTATATGAAAAGAACCGATCTCCACAAATTATCTACAGTCGATATGGCAGGGATTTCAGCCCGGTAAAACAGATAGGTCGGTAAACGTCGGTAGTAGGGATCGTGTGCCAGAAGCCCCCTCTCGCCACTCCTTTCTCGCTTTTCCGAATTTCTCGTGAACGAGTTTCGCGCGTCTGTGCGCGCGTACGAATCGGCGCCTGCACTCAATCTCACTCGAATAGCGGTGCAAGGGACACGTGTAGCAATGATGAGTGACTCGCAGCAAACGACTCAAGAAACGGACGCGGAGGGTCAGCAGCACGGTCAGTCACCGTCGGCGGCTTCTAGCACACTGCAGGTGTCCGCAGCCATTGAGAATCAGGTGGTGGTAGTGGATGGCCGTCGTGGCCGCACAGGCGCGCCAAGGGCGCTTCCTACGGAGCGGCAACTCAAATATCGGGACTAAATCGGTCGAATCGCAACACTCAACGAAATAGAAGAACACAGTCGGGGGAGCCCATCTCCACAGAGTTGTGGCGAGTCTCACAAGCTCAGGTGGACGACGTCCACGCAGCATCCGAAAGGGAACATGCGTACACCACGTGGGCATGCCACCATGCAGCATGGCCTACAGCATGGATCGACAATGACTATTTTGACGAAGACTACCATCGACAAGAGGCACAATTGGCGTGGCACTTGCGGCGACGGCTCGCGGTGGTGCGAGGCGATCAGACGTCGGAGGGCGAGGCCGCCACTCATTCCGGTGCAAAGCTGGCGCTCATGACGATCCCGAGTTTTAATGGAGATTACACTCAATGGCCAACGTTTTCTGATGATGCCAAAATTTGCATCGTTGGAACGCAACGAAATCACGTTTTTTAATAATTAATTTTCGGTATTGCTTGAGATTTTCGGAAATATTTGGGGTCCAGGCCCCTAACGGCGAACCCCTAAAAAATGTGAACGATTATCTCCATCCGGAAAGCACCCATGGACCAGGGGGCGGGGGGGGGGGGTGAAAACTGAACAAATTGTACTGTAATGAGATACTCAGATTTTTATGATCGTTAAACGTTTTTCGGCCCTACAGGAGACCCTGAAAAAAATTTGCACGATTTTCTATGTTCGAAAAGCACCCTTATAGGAGGGTGAAAAACTGAAAAAATCGTACTTCGTACTGTAATAAGATACCCAGATTTTTTATGATCGTTAAACGTTTTTGGTCTCTACAGAAGACCCCTAAAAAAATTTGACCGATTTCTATGTCAGGAAAGAACCCTTACGGGGATGGTGAAAAACTGAAAAAATCGTACTTCATACTGTTATAGGATACCCAGATTTTGTATGGTCGTTAAACGTTCTTCGTCTTTACAGGAAACACTAAACAAAATTTGAACGATTTTCCATGTCCGGAAAGCACCATTTTGGGGGGGGGGGGGCGGAAAACTGAAAAATCGTACTTTGTACTGTAATAAGATACCCAGATTTTTTATGATCGTTAAACGTTTTTCGTCTCTACAGCAGACCCCTAAAAACATTTGACCGATTTTCTACATCTGGAAAGCACCCTTACGGAGAGGGTTAAAAACTGAAAAAATCGTACTTCGTACTGTAATAAGATACCCAGATTTTGTATGATCGTTAAAAGTTTTTCGTCTCTACAGGAGACCTTAAACAAATTTGAACGATTTTATATGTCCGGTAAGTACCCTTATGGGGGGGGGGGGGGGTGAAAAACTGAAAAAATCGTACTCCGTACTGCATTAATATACCTAGATTTTTTATGATCGTTAAACGTTTTTCGTCTCTATAGAAGACCCCTAAAAAAATTTAAACGATTTTCTATGTTCGGAAAGCACCCTTATGAGGGGAGTGAAAAACTGAAAAAATCAGAATCCGTGCTATAATGCAGAAGAAGTTTAAGGTATGCGGAAAAATGATAAGGAAACAACATGCAAGTTTCAATGTAGTTAGCGAAATGTTGAAAATACTGTAAGCACAAAATTGCTTTTTTATTGATTTTTTCTAAATTCAATTCCAAGTATACTCCTATGGTATACAATTCATATAGAAGTTTTGACCCGACAGCTTAGAAAATGCTGAAGCTAAAGGCTCAACACCACGTATACCGATCTTTTTTTAAATTCAAGATACGCTAAATTCAGAACGCCTTGATCGATTTTCTCTACGTTCAACAGTATTTAATGACCGTGAAGTCCATTTGTGTATACAAATTTAGACGGATAAATTGAAAATTGCACGAGTTTGGCTATTAACAGACGTATTTGAAAATTTTCTAAATCGTGTAGAATCGGAATGAGTAGTTGAAACTTCACAGCTTCACTTGCGTGTGAAATTTCGACCTAATATTATCGAATTTTCAATACTGGATACATTTCTGTGTGATCTACTTGTAAATTTAATTAATGATCTACTAATTGAGGTATCAAATGACAAATTTTTCACATGGTCCCAAACCCGAACTGGTCAGCTGGTTCCGAACTATATCAGAGTTGATCTGTCCCACGTCGCGCGTGTTTCAGAACAAAATGTCGAATGGCTTGCGCTCAGTGACGTCTCAATTTCTTGGTAACATCGTTATGCACCGCATGAACGCGCCACGTTTTTTTGTCCCTAAATCATAACCACCGGCCGATTTAGAAAATGTCAACGTGTACAGTTTAGATGACCGCAGCTCTTCAAATTTAAAGTTTAATCAAAATGTCCCACGTTTGAATGCTGCAGGATGTTGTTGAAAAGAAAATGAGACCTCACAGAGCGCAATCCTTCCCGTGGTTCGCTCTGGATCACACGTAGAATCTTGAGAAACTTTGGGGAAAAAAAAACTGTCGAGAAATGGCTCGCGAAGAAGCTGACTGACGGAAACTGTTATTCGCTACTCATTATCTTTCCCTGTAATTCCAACAATATTTTGATAGTTTAGTCAAATAAAAATAACCATTCGTGAGCATCCTTTTTAAGATTTTAGTTATTGACAATTTTTTTTCCGATACAGCAAATAGAATTGCCCATGGGGAAGCCAAAATTGAGACAGATATACCTCTTCTTAGAGGAAACTTTAAGCGTTGATATGCCACATCACGTAACGTTTGAAAATTTCTTGACCCCATCGTTGATTGGGCGTTTCGTTTCCTGCGTTCCAGGCTTTTTGCCATCAAGCAGAATGGGTGATTTATCGCCGCTTGTTCGTGTCTACAGATGTAATTAAACGGCAATGTTCAGTTTATCCATGATTTTATAATATTCGACCTGCTCTAAAAAGTCTTTCGGGGATTCTAAAATTCGTTTTCTTCAGATCAGAGGTAAAAATCTTGAAATTCAAAATGACGGATCCAATATGGTAGAGTGAAACGTATTCAATGATTTGGTTTTGAAAAAACTCGGATAAAATAGTAAGTAGAAAGAAAATATTGTAATCCATTTTTATCCGGAATTTCGAGCAAGCATAGATGCGATTCGGTGGATTGGTACTCACGACACGCTCGCTGCGTTATACGCTTCTGAAGGTTTGCATACCCGAGTCATGTTCCGTTTGAGATCCGTCACGAACAACTCGTGTGGTCGTAACGTATCATTGGGATCAGCGCAAGTCTGACCGTTTTTCCCCAACGTGAACACGTCGCCGCGCAGCTTCCCGCGTGCAAAGCAGAGACCGTCTCTGTTCTTTTGACAAACCAGGTATCTGTGTCCAATGTAAATAATGCGAATGTTTTGTAGAATGATTATTGTACATTATGATGTATGACAACATTTTTTATTTTTGTTTCTGCCACTATAAAAAAAAAGGTGCTGAGATCCAAAATTGGTCGAAATTCTAAATTTCTCTTGCTCGGAAATCAGAACTCAACGGCGCTTATTTATTATTAACTTAAACCCCCCCTGTATGAGCTTTTGATTGCAGATGCACCGCTTCACCTGAAGCGTGCATCGCCTAACGTCTCGCGAAATAGAACATCATGCGCCGGTGGCCATTTATTTTGCCGATAATTTTGAACAGATTTTTGTTTCCAAGGTTCTGAATAAATGTAACTTTCAATATCGGGGCCTCGATTGAAGTGTTAGCGAGAATTGAATCAGATCATTCACGGGTGGCTCTTAGTATAAGGGGAGGGGTAAAAACCAATAACGGGAAGGAGGCACGGGGAAAAGGGGGGATACGATAAGACTGACGTGGAAAATGAGACCGATAGAAAATGGACGAAATTGAAGGATGCAATATGGAAAGCAGTCCAAGGAACAGGAATACCGAGGAAAATAAAAACAGGGACAGGCAATACGGGATGGTTGGACAGTGAGTGCAAACTGCAAAGAAAGAGGGTATGCAGGAGCCTGAAAGCCTTTCTCGCGGGAAGGGGGAGGGATTGATGTGCATGGTATGCTAAGATATCTCCAAGCCATACGTTCCAAGCGAGGAAAATTCTTTGTATTTTTTTTCCACTACGCGAGTGAACATTCAGTAGGGAAAATTAAACCGCTGTGGACGTACGCATTCATTGCCTGTCCAACTTTTACGGCAATGTCGGCACGTCTAGCAGCGTCGAAATGGGAAGTTCGAAGAAAATTCCAAAAAGTCGATCGGTTAGACGTACTTGGCTCGATCGTTGACGAAATTCTATCTCTCTTCATCGGCAGGATAATCGGCATGGGGAATCGAGCATTAAGAGACTCGCTGATGTTTGTGGCATACGCTACAGCCAATGGATCTACTTGAGAAGACTCCACTTTATCCAACTATAGTATCGACTCGGAAGGATTGGTTCGATTCGACTCGGCTTGATTCGATTTAATCATTAATAATTTTTTTAACTGAACGTCTACCCCATGGAGTAGCGGAATCACCATTGATAATGTTGAGTACCTAGCACCACAAGCCATCTCAGTAGCGTTATTTATGGATTCCAATACGTTAATCGATTCTCCAAATATGTTCCAGTCCCGTCCAGTCTCGCATGGTCGAACTTTCTATTACGTGAGTTACTAGGTCTTTTAATTTTTCTAATCTACTCATCATTTGGAATTCAGAATTCCACCTCGTTCAACCATCCGTATCAGATCCAAGGACGCGGGTTCCATATTTTGTCCTTGAGCTTCATGTAACGCTCTCCCCGCTGATTCAGAATGATCGAAGTACGTAACGATCCGACAAGGTTATAACGCCAGATTTAATGTATGCGCTAAATAATATGCGTTCTTCCATTCGAGCGCATTTATCGCGGCGGTAACGTTGTCAAATACGCTATAGATCGGCAAATTCTGTGGCCCTCGTAAAGCAGCCCACTCTACCATCACTTCAGCCGGTTTGCCCCGTAGCGCTACGCCAGTATGCCGTCCTGTGCGTTGTTGCATCCCCAGAGAATGTAAAAACCCGAAAGGGTATACTGTAATGTGAAAATTAGATATACCGATTGGTGCGTGTGGGTTGACGCGTCGCTTTGGCGAAGAATGAGACAGCGAAACGGTTATCTATGAGCAGTTCGACCCGAAATCCCAATTAGATAGGACACGATATACCAGGGGTGTTAGTTGAAATTTGCCGGTTTTTTTTATAAAGAAAACACTTAATTTTCCGAGGAATCTCAAAACTTTTTTATTCAAAGTATTGACCATTGGTTTCTACACATTTCGCCCATCTCTCAGGCAAATTATGGATACCATCCCAAAAAAACTTTGTCTCTTTCGAGGTAAACCATTCGACGAGCCATTTTTCGACTTCTTCAAAATTAGCGAAGCACTGCTCTGCAAGGGAGTGTCCCATCGATGCGAAAAGGTGATAGTCGGACGGGGCGAGGTCTGGAGAGTACGGCGGGTGTGATAATATTTCCCAATTAAGTGTTTTTAATGTGTCTTTCAGCAGTTTAGCGGTATGAGACGGCGCGTTGTCATGTTGCAAGATAACTTTGCCATGTCTTCGGGCCCATTCCGGCCATTTTCGATCGACGCATAATTCAAATTGATTATTTGTTGTCGGTAGCGATCCTTGTTCACCGTTTCACCAGGTTTTAACAACTCGTAGTACACCACACCACACTGGTCCCACCAAACACAGAGCATTGTCTTACGGCCAAAGCGATTTGGCCTTGCAGTCGATGGGCCGGCTTCACCAGGTGAAAGTCATGATTTTGTTCGCTTCGGGTTCTCAAAATAAATCCACTTTTCGTCCCCCGTGACAATTCGATGCAGAAAAGATTTCCTTTCGAATCGTTGAAGCAGCATTTCACAAACGGTTTTTCGATTTTCCATTCGTCTATCCTTCAGCTGGTGTGGCACCCATTTTCCATAATTTCGGATCTTTCCCATGGCTTTTAAACGTTGGCAAATTGCTCCTCGAGTCACATTTAGTGTTTCTGCCAATTTTTGTTGCGATTGGGTTAGATCAACATCCAATAACGCCTGCATTCCTCGTCTTCGAACTTTTTCGCTGCACCAGGATGTTCATTGTCTGTCAAATCGAAATCTCCGCTTTTAAATTGACGAAACCATGTCTCACATGCTCTAATCACTGGAGCATGTTCACCATAAGTTTCTACCAGCAACCGGTGAGCTTCAGCTGCTTTTTTCTTTTGATGAAATAAGAAAAGCAACGAATGCCGCAAATACGATTTACTTGGAACGAAACTTGACATATTCACTGAGGTAAACAAATATGACGGTATTATTTTGGCGGAATGTGACTTGCGTATTTTTGTAGGTTAATGTCAATAGGAAAAAATGACATACATGCCAAATCATAGAAATGTATACATATTTGTACGAAATAAAACTCTTTTTTTCTATTAAATTGGCTTGCAGCCTGAAAGTTTATTCCTTTGCGATTATTGAGACAAAGTAAACATTTACGATACATGGATATGAACTACTACTACTACTACTACTACTACTATTGGCGTAAATGTTATGAAATTTAATTCTAGTATCATTCAAATTGAAAATCAGGGGTTTATTGAAATAATTCAAGATGGGCAAAGTAGTATTATTGGGGTAAAAAAGGTCGAACTTTTATTTTACATGAAAAATCTTTCAACAGGCTAAATGTTAAAGAATTTTGTTTTGTATGAAAATATTCATTTTCATTACAATTATTTAAATGAAATTCTCTACTTAAAACTTAAAACTGAAAATAATGTTTATAAACTACGAGAATTAATACAAATAAATACAAATATCCTATAATTTTTATTTATATTTAAATAATATAATATTTTAGGCATACAATACGTATACATGACTAAAGGTAAATTCACGTAATTTATTAATTTGTTCATATTTTATGCCTAAAATAATATATTATTTTAATATCAATTTAAATTATGAGATATTTTTAGTTGTTTGTATTAATTCTAGTAGTCCATAATTATTATTTTCAGTTTTTATTTTTAATTAGGAAATTTCATTTCCGCAATTGCAATTAAAATTAATATTTTCATACAGAATAAAATTCAACCGTGTTGCGAGCCTCTATGTGACTGTGTAGGCTCTTAAAAACTTCGATTAATATTTATTTCTGCTATTTTTATTTACGTGTTGCCCTTGTATTCGTTGTTATAAACGTACGAGTAACCGTCGAAAACTTTTTCTTTTAAGCGCGATACACGAGGGCCTTGACCCGCCGGATGGATCACGGCGTTAATATTTTCCCGCGACACTCCAGCCATACTTCACAGTTTTATTAACCAAACGTAATATTTTATATTATGAAAAACCGCTTTGGTACGAGGCGTTAGCCGATCATGGCGGTTGAAATGTCACTCTACGTTAAAAGAATACACAATCGACGACCAACCGAGATGCTTATTGATTATTTTAGGCATTCGTTTCATTACATATATGGGGGTTCTTCCACTCATCTTTTCATCGTTTTTCATCGTCGTGTGTCTTTTTAGTGCAATTGCTGCGTTCCTTAATTCAGCTTTTGGTCATTCTGTCTCTTTCATACATACTGTATTGTTAAAAAGAGACACGATGATGAACAGCTGAATTATTTTTAGAACTTAAATAATTGAGTACAAAAATTAATGAGACTATAAGTAAATATTATCAACCTTAATCAAAGAAGGATAGCTAATTATATAGAGATAATTAGATGCCTAGATCTTGCAAAAATATAGGGGAATAGTCCTATAAAATTGTTTGAGAAAGTGAATGTTAATATAAAGAGGTTGTAAAGAATAAAGAGGTTAAAAAAATTTAATTTGTTGTTTAAAATAATTTTTAATTCGTTTCATAATATTATTAAAATTATTGATAAAAATATTAAATCGTGATTTGATAAGTCAATAATTTTAAAGTATAATAAAGATACTTAAAACGCGAGAAATTCACTTTGATTTCTTATCATTTTAAATTAAATCTTCTATAGTTTTTTTGAGTCAGGGGTTAGAGTTAAGTTGGGGTGGGCGGGGGGGGGGGGGGGGGGGTGAATAATATAAATAAATGATATAAACAATTATTATAAAGGAAAATATTATGTTTAAATATAATCAATTATATGGGGCCATTTCAGGTTAATACCTCAAACAGGACGTTGGACGAAGTATTTAAACAATAAATACTGAATAATATAAATAATATAAATTAATAATGATATAAATAATTATTATGAAAGAAAATATATTCAAATGAAATCAATTATATGGGGCTATTTGAGGAATCAATCACAAATATTTGAGGTTAATATTTCAAATGGCCCCACATAATTGATTATATTTAAATATAAAAATTATTTATATCACTGATTTATATTATTCAGTATGTATTGTTTAAAACTATTTGGATTTTATTTTTCTTTGTTTCAACGTACACTTAGTCCAACATCCCGTTTAGCGTTTTGACGAATGGCCCTTTCCAATTCCAGTTTTTTTCATTTTTCCCCTTATCATTCGCTACCCGCACTTCGCTAAGCCTTACTTCTATTGGTGCCGCAGACGTCTTAGCTACACTGCATCGTATTCGCCATTGACACAAAGAAACTGCGGAAAACTTGGAACGATACTGATGGCCTTGTTTCCATTGAGGTTCAGTTGTATTTACAACATCACAAACTCAGCAAAATTGCCTCTCTATATAGTACTCTACCTGTATAAATATTTCATGGGAAAAAAATCATGTACTTGCAATTTACCGGCGGATATTAGCACAGAAAAAAAATGTTTTTTCCCAATTATTTCTCAGACTTTGTGAATTATAACCCTGCATGGGCGTACGGAATAACAATACAATTCTATCGCGATAAACATATGTAGGGAATATTCTTGAAGCATGTGTACTAGGACTGTATGAGAACTCAAGACCCACCTAATCCGCCATAAACCATGATGTTGAAGTTTGCATCGTTGGAATGCAACGAAAATGGATTTTATACACCATTAATTCCCCTTAAGATTGGATTATCGATGACGAAAATTGTTGAAATGTTTTATTGGGGTCTCCTTCAAGGACCTGGGCCTAAATAGGCACGGGAAAGAAGAGGAATACTGAAAATGAAAATTTAAAAACCTATTTGCGTTGCGTTCCAACGATGCAAACTTAAACATCATCATAAACCGAGCTGACCACGGCGGGCGATCGCCCGCACGCACACTCGAGAGGACCCTTATAAGGATCGGGGAAAGGTTTCGTAAAGAAGGAAAATATGGAAAATAGTAAAGAGGGACTTTTCGAGGGAATACAATCTGTGCTCGAGCCAGGCGGACATACTCATCACGTTGCTCTTGCACAGAAGGGTCTAAGGATGTTCTCGTTGTCCACGTACTACCGATATTCAACTACTGTCTATTATACATATGTGTGGCATTAACCTCACGTCTACTTTGAATTAATTGTTCATATAAGTGAATAAACAATATTGGCCATTGTAAAAGCGCTCGTGAAAAATCCTTTCCAACACATATAACACGACACATTACAATAACAATGGATCTACTCAGATTTCTTCCTTGAAGCTGTTCACCTGTGTAGAGATGAACCCTTGCCAAAATGCTAAAGCGACAAGAAGACAATGAGATAAAGTCCAAAGTGCGAGCGTTTCAAAGAATTTCGGAGCAAAGACCCGCTTCATTGCGCAGCCGAACGTTGATTGTGTCCTTTGATATCTTCGATTCTTGACAATCAATTTTTGTCGATTTTTCTCATCTCGATATTAATTCAACACTATACATTCACTTTATTCACTCGAATCTTTAAAATAATGGTACACGGTTTGCAAAAAAGAACTATTGAGAGAACTCGTGTTGCGGGCTACCATACTAACGTACTAACACAATACGGCATCAGTGCACGTACACTACGCAGTCTCGCAGCCAGGCGTAGAAGGCAGAGATGACGTCGGCAATAAGATACGCGCGCACTAACAGAAAAACTGCGCGGCGCAATTGTGGATTCCTGACAATCAATTCCTGCCAGTAGTATTGGTACCCGTATGGCGCCCCCAACTCTCATCCCCACTCCTTCCCCTACCATGCGGCCATCCCCACCACTCCAATTTCCCCCCCACCTCCACAAAAGTGGGAAAATTAGAGTGATACGATGGGTGGTGGGGGAAGAAGTGAGGATGAGTGAGAGCACCATACGGGTACCTTTTTTATTTTTTTATTTTTTTATTTTTCGTTTTTTTTTAAATTTTAGATTATTTAAAAATTTTTTAAATTTTTTATTTTTTTATTTCTTAATGTTTTAAATTTTTTCATTTTTTTTTGCCGATGAGTATCGATGACGAGAACGGCGACGACGACGACGACGAAATATCGAATTAAATAATTTTTTATTTTTTATTTTTTATTTTTTATGTGAGGATGAGGGGGACCAATCCGAAAAATTTTTCCACGAATTTGCGAAGGACGTCATCGCCTTCGCACATTACCTTAATTTTATTTTCATTCCTTCGCCCCACTCCTTCCCCCACCATGCGGCCATCCCCACCACTCCGATTTCCCCCCCACCTCCGCAGAAGTGGGAAAATCAGAGTGATACGATGGGTGGTGGGGGTAAAAGTGAGGATGAGCGAGGGCGCCATACGCGTACCTTTTTTAATTTTTTAATTTTTTTAATTTTTTAATCTCTTTAATTTTTTTATTTTTTTTATGTTTTAAATTTTTTCATTTTTTTTTGTCGATGAGTCTCGATGACGAGTACAACGACGACGACAACGACGATGAAATATCGAATTCAATAATTTTCTATTTTTCATTTTTTATGTGAAGATGAGGGGGACCAATCCGAAAAATTTTTCCACGAATATGCAAAGGACGTCATCGCCTTCGCACATTACCTTAATTTTATTTTTAATTCCTTCGATGTCTGTGTGAACGCGATTGTGGCGGCATCGAACGGGCGTTTTGTAAAAATAAAACATCGCACTATTAATGCCGTCTCAAGCAGGAACTCACATTTTCTTCGTTGCTGAAATTCTTTCTGATACTATCTTTTAATACAGACCTACTTACCAACTATGATCCGCTGCAATGACAGGCACCCCGTACCGGTTGCTTCGTTGGCTACGATTTCCTGCGAACTTTGCTGAATAAATGTTGTGCCACAAAATCTAATGTTTTCCTAAATTCACTTATTCACCGTTACAAAGATTTTCACCGTCATTGAACAAATCCACTTTTTTTCTTGCTCACAGCCCGTTTTAAAAGAATATAGCATGTAGCATGCACAAAACAATTGGATATGGTCTAGTTATAAGTTGCAAACCGATGATCTGGTGAAGGCCCCGCGCGATTGATTTGTCGACCCTTCCCGATCGTGCACTGCTATACGATTGAAGTTGCGACGATTATCCGTGTAAAATATAGGGGTTGAAATATTTTCGCAATTTAGGTAAAATCCCCTCCCCTCTGACGTGAGTCACAGCGATCTCGCTGTATCTTTGTTCAGCTCGGAATTCACTAAGAGCTCAATCGTCGCATAACAACATGCGCTTACCTCAGCAGTATATCAAATAACTCGCGACTAGCAGACGTACTCGCTCTCTTCAATTCGGATTCTCGAGCGAGTGCTCTCTCTCTTTCTACCGCTTGTAACCGCTCTCTCTCTCTCTCTCTCTCTCACTCTCTCTCTCTCTTTCTCTCATTCTCTTTTGGTTTGATCGGAAAATCTGTGCAAAGTTTGTAAGAAATCCTCCATTTCGTTCTCAAGATATATCAAATTTAATTGTACCCCATGATTCACACGCACCCGCGCAAAACTCTTCATATGTTTGGCGGAGACAATAAGCGCTTCTCTCCCTCGCGAGCTCTCTCTTTCTTTCCATCGCATGGTCACTCTCTTTCTCTTCCCTTCATGCGTCGTTCGCTCTTGCACGCCTTCTCCCTCATGCCCGCTGTATTACAGCTCTCACTCTTTTTTCGTTTTCCCTGTGCTCTCTCTTGCTTGCAAAGTTTCGCCGCGATTTAACGATATCTCTCGCAGACACATTGTTTTTAATGAATATGTAATATTTTTCGATTAGATAATAACAGTGACTTATTTATAAAATTAATTACACATCTATTTAGTATAAATATCAAGCTAATAAAAAATATTTTTTTCATTTTTGTTATACAAAATGCCCTACTACTGGTATTTGCTTTTGACACACGGCGCTCCGCGACGTGATTTTTTATATGAATGGAGTATTATTGAGAATCGTTCCATACTAAATTTGGCGATAATTAGTTGAAAGGTTTTTGGTAACTTTGAGCAGAATCGATAACGGCGGTCATGATCAAATTACCGGGTCAGCATTTATGACGAGCACATCCGTTTTCGAAAAATCTGAAAGCATCACGTGGGTTCTTTTACGTATTATTGTATAAGAAATTTGAAGCAGAAGGAAATAAAATGTGATAACGGTCACAAGCAGGTCGAGTTGCAGTGCCCCATATGCAGAACCGCGCTTACGATAGAACGGCAACACAGCATCCTTGTGGGTGTTGTGTGCTCTCTCTCTCTCTCTCTCTCTCTCTCTTGCTCTCTCGCTCTCACGCTCTCTTACTGTAGCTTTCCCTTGGACTTGCGCTCCCGCACATCGAGAAACCTATTTTATCAAAATAACGAAGCGAATTAAAAGATCCATAAGCGGGAAAAGGTCCGATGTGGGGTAATGAATAAATAATCTCCGTATGCCCTGATTTAACAAGAAATATATTCAAAATAAAAAATATGACAAATAATATAAGTAAGATAATAAAAAATATGACAAAAAAAAATTACGACCCCTACAGTAGTCGCATATGATGTGTAACATCTGACATCTCACCTTGGTAATAAGCAACACTAACAGTATATCCTGAAAAAAATGGCTCAGGTATTATTGGAAATGATTTTTCGTACCGAAGAATAATTCTTTTTAATGAAAATTGTATTTTATTTAATGAACACTAGGAGTAATGCAATTTTTTATTGATGACAGTTATTTTTATTCAATTTGCGGGAGAGCGGAGACAATAGATTTATGATAACTGAAATATGAGACATATACTTGTGATTTGAAAGTATTTAAAAATGGTTGAAAAACTACATCAATAACAGTACCATTGTTAGTTGTCGAAACATTTCGATCGGTGTTCATTTCAAGCTTGAGTTCATCATTTGAAAAAGCTATGAGCGGCTCAGCTTCAGGTGAACTGAAGTTTCCGTTAAAATCATCACTTAAAATCATAGGACGAGAGTGATAGTTTAAATGAAAAAGTCGCAATGACGAAGCTCGAGAGTAAATACAAAAATGCGAACACACCGTTCGAAAAGTCACGACTCGAGCACTCGCGAAGTCGAAAATAGAGAGAAAATGCAAAAAAGAATTGCAATTACAAAGTCCGACAAATGTTGAGATAAGGGTCACTGAGTACGAAACTCGGCGGCTCGTGACGTCACAGAACTCGAGCGAAAATTCAAACGCGAGACGGCACTGATTCGAAGTCGTTGAGTTCCACTGACGCGTGAGCGCGCTACGTTGAGATGAGCGCTACTGTCGATCACTGGAATAAATATTATTTCGGAAATATTATTTCCGGAATATAATTGCGGAAATATAATTTCGGAAATATAATTTCGGAAATATAATTTCGGAAATATAATTTCGGAAATATAATTTCGGAAATATAATTTCGGAAATATAATTTCGGAAATATAATTTCGGAAATATAATTTCGGAAATATAATTTCGGAAATATAATTTCGGAAATATAATTTCGGAAATATAATTTCGGAAATATAATTTCTGAAATATAATTTCTGAAATATAATTTCGAAATATAATTTCTGAAATATAATTTCTGAAATATAATTTTTGAAATATAATTTCTGAAATATAATTTCTGAAATATAATTTCTGAAATATAATTTCTGAAATATAATTTCTGAAATATAATTTCTGAAATATAATTTCTGAAATATAATTTCTGAAATATAATTTCTGAAATATAATTTCTGAAATATAATTTCTGAAATATAATTTCTGAAATATAATTTCTGAAATATAATTTCTGAAATATAATTTCTGAAATATAATTTCTGAAATATAATTTCTGAAATATAATTTCTGAAATATAATTTCTGAAATATAATTTCTGAAAAATAATTTCTGAAATATAATTTCTGAACTATAATTTCTGAAATATAATTTCTGAAATATAATTTCTGAAATATAATTTCTGAAATATAATTTCTGAAATATTATTTCGGAAATATTATTTCGGAAATATTATTTCCTATGCGAAACTTAAACGAGATAGTTACGAGCACTGTTGAGAAAAAACCGCGACGTAGCCGGCTCATAGTTTGTTTACTTCTCGCGTATGCGACCCGCGAAGGCCTTGATAGAGAGAGACAGCGATGATGCCGGCACGACGCGTGCACTCACACAAGAAAACTTGCTCGTAGCCGAAACTCGACACGCGCTCGACTTCGAGAACCCTTGTCCGTGAGATGCTCATTCACACCGTTACGCACTAAAACCTTAATTTGCGCGCACTTTTATTGATAGCTTTATTAACTGTTACGTCGTGACTTACGACTTTCTCATCTCGGTCAAGGAGAGCACGCTCCCCCTTTACACGTTTTCGAGATAAGTCGATGACAGTCAGGGAGTTGCCCTGTTTCGAGCCTAACCTCGCGGAAAATTGCTCGGGGATAGGCGGAGAGTGCAAACTTGTAATTACACAGGGGAAGATACAAATTTCTATGGTATTTTAACATTTCGCGAATTTTAAGAACATAACAGGTCGTTAATCATGGTTATTAAAACAGATTTTTATGATGATATTTTATAAAGCTCCATTGATAGATTTGATTTTATTATTCGCGCCGGGATGAATTCAAAGGACCCTAATAAAGGAGAAAATACACGGATGGACGATTTTCAGGGAGACTGTCCCGTCGATGCTCCATACACATTAATAAAGCCATTAAAACAATGGCAACCAATAAAATTATCACGATTACCATGAGGGCAATTCGAACTTGAAGTTCCTCCATATCGACTTTAAGCGGCTGTAGTAAGTCAAATAATAAAAATAAAAGAAGTAAAGAAATTATGGAAATTCTATTAATTCGCCCTTAAATCATCGCGGAAAACGAAATCACGAAATTAATCCTGAGCCTGAACAAATTTTAACGCGCGGAGTACTTCCCGGACACCGTATTGCTACGAGGTGCATGCTCGGCGCATGAGATCAACTAACGGGTGGCAAATGGGAAAAACACCTCGAGAATTCCCGAAGAATAAAACACGAACGGAACATTGGAATTTAAAGAGTTAAATTAACCCTGAATATCACGCGCGAAAGGAAACCACTATATGGAAAAAGAACGTCGACTCTAAATTAGTGGAAAACCATCTCAAAAGAGTCCGCAAGGAGCTTTTCATTGCGAACAATAAATTCGCTTACGGGTGAGGTTGTCATCCGGGAAACGAGACGATGCGGCATGACACAAATTGAAACGAATAAATTGCGAAGGAAAACCATTTTGGTACTTACTCGTGTGATGAAAAAAATGGAAACGAAAACGATGAGGAAACGATGAGAATTGATGGTGACTGGCCACAACCGGGAGCGCTGTTCAAATTAAAATTCGTTTCCCTCGGGTGATGAGATAATTCGAGACGAAACGATATGGCTTGGCAATGTCGTTGATTTAAACATAATAGTTGTCTTTTTGTTTCACAATCTTTTATTTATTTTGTTCACCACACAAATTGTCACGTTACGAACTTTAAAAATAAAATAAATCCGGGTTGAATTTGCGAACAAACTGCAATCACTATTGTTAAAACTCGAACCGGAACTCGGATTACATAAAACGCAACTTACAAAACTCGGATTACAAAAACACAACTTACAAAACTCGGATTACAAAAACGCAACTTACAAAACTCGGCTAATTCGACTAACTCGACTTTCAAACACGGACTACAATGATGAACTGTCCCTCGAACTGTCAAAAATAACTCTCAAACGAATTGCCACGACTGAACTCCGAAGACTGTAGACTCCCCAAACAACGAAGTCCAACTCTCAATACGAACTCGACGAACACTCTAATACTCCAACAACTACTCTCAAAACGAACTCGACGAAAAACTGCCTGATTTTGCCTATGACCCGTCATTATATAGACTTCGTTAGACTGCTTAGCTTCGGTGGTGGGACGGTGCGCCCTCCGGCCTCTAAGACGCGATAGGTCTCTCCCTCCACCTCCACCTCGCATTCATGACGACTATGTGACTCTATATAATCAAAATTATCTTAAAATTTAACTTACATTTACCCTTAACTTTAATTCGAATCATTCTTACATTGCTTACGATAATTAATTTGCAAGTTAAATTGCAATAAACCCCACTCTCATTTTGCTCATAGTCTTTTAACAAAAATCATTCCATCTCTTTCATACTCACACATTTCCACATCCACCTTTCTCATTCTAACATCCCTATTCTTAGCACAACTCTCGCTATCTCTCTCATACTCATGCTCCGGACCATCTCTCCGTCTCTCTCGTTCTACCCCTCATTTCGAAGGCACTGTGGGTCACTATATCTTTACGCATAGCCTGACTCCTCCTGCACTCTTTCCTACTCTCATACCATACTCTCGTTCGCTCTACATATGATCTCTCTGTCTCACACTCATTCTCTGCATACATCTCTCTTCGTCACAAGTTTCCCCTTTCTTGGTTCTCGCGGTGTCGTTCGCTTTCTTTCTTATTTCACTTCTCTCTCTCTCTCTCTCTCTCTCTCTCTCTCTCTCTCTCTCTCTATTCTTTTCTCATTCTATGCCTTGCAATTGCGCATTAAAGTTATTATTATTAATTGCAAATTTAAAGTTTCCAATGTAAAAGTGATTATCAAAATACATGCATTTTTTATTTAGCTGTCAACATTATTACTCTGTCCAAAATGTGGAATATTCTCGTTTTATCATGCGTAATTACTTTCAACTGAATTTAAAATATTTATGATAATTTTACTTGAAGGGAAAATTGAAAGTAGTGTTATAATTTTTACGCATTCTCTTCAAATTCATTCTCAATCGTTATTCATCCCTTTTTTAATGCAAAAATTAAAATGCAATCCTTCCTTTCAACGCACACACACATTCTGCCTACATTAATAATTATAAACTGTATTTACTACGTTATGGTTTTTCTAAAGATTCCCACGAGCAATAATCGGTCATTCAATTTCTGCAATTTAATTTGTTCATGTTTTGGTTGGTAAAGAAAGAGCTCATTGTTGAGAGGACATTCGTTCGTTATATCGTCCCTCTCTTTCCATCTTTATGACGAGTCTATGTCCATAACGTTGGTGGTCCTGGTATCGTTGTCTCTAGGCGTTGAAAGCTGGCCATTGCCACACACACAGCGTAGGTGGGAAAGAGATCGTGTTATCTCGTGGTTACTCATGCGACGAAGACCGCCATGGGCACGAGGGTAGTTGTATCGCCGTTCCGATCCCAGAGACAAAGCTCTCCAGGCCGTGTGTCGTCACTCCAAACGAACTCTATGCCATGTCAAACTTTTATAAATATTCTCATAGTCGTGGTTTCGTGTTCCGGATCTGGATAACGTCTCTTTCTTTCGGCGGATGTTTATAATCAATCGATATCATTGATTTCACCCGAAGTTCTCGGAAGAGTTTGTTAAATTTATGACAGCGTTGAAGGTTCGGATGACCATTTGAAGTCTTTCTCCAACGAACGTTCCTTGTTCATTGTCCAACCACCGCCCTGATTTATCGACCACGTGTAAGACTCCTGCTCGCCATCTTTAGGTGTCATGGTTTCCATCTCCGTCTTGAATGTTCCACTCTGATGATTGTACTAACAAACTGAGCCCCCCTTAGACAACTGTCACATATACAATCTTGAATAGCTTCGAATAAATAAGACAACATGTCAAAAGGAAATATAATTCTCAGAAGGAGAATATATATATATATATAACTCTAAATAAAACTGAGTATCGAATAAACAGATTGACCAATCGGAGCTCATTCGAATTCCTACATCAGGATCTAATAATTTCGCTCGCAAACATACAACGCAATATTTCTCTCTATTACCTATGACGACCTCACCTAGGTATCATACTCATGCTTTGACTCTACATTACTGTTACAATACATTTTCACTCGCGCACTTTCGGGAAATATAGTCATATAGTTTTATTGTCCAGAAAAAGAAAACACTGTTCTTTTCATTGGTAAAGAAATACACGCCTTCTATCTCCGTCACACTTGGGTATATTAGTGTACACGCACCGTAGTGTCTGTGAGGGTATCGATGAGTCAGTGGCCTGGTAGTAGTGCCACGCGCGCATGAAAATTTCGACGCATGGGTCTCACGCTGTGGCACAAAGGCCCACCAACGTTTTAGAGTAACCCAATACTATCTCCAATGTTTTTTCTCGCTAGCTCGATCGATGTTTCCTCTTGACGTTGATGATAAAGAAATTGTTATTTTTCACCATTGATATTGCTGGCGTTGTTGTGTCGCCGGCCAGAGGTTTACGTTGGTGCGTGACCGTGTTGGTGTGGGTGACTAACTCGACGCATACTCGCACTCTTATTCGGTGTCGAAAGGACAAAAAATAAATTATCTTCCTCTCTCGTGATCGTTCCATTGAGTATCCGAAAATTGCCTTATACTGACAATTTCGAATTGTTGCAAAATTTCCGAAAGCCGCAGGATGTAACATAACTTTTTGACTTTTTTAAATTTATTAAATTAACAACGCGATGATCGCGTTGCACCACAAGAGATTATCGAGTAAAGCTCCGGGGTCTTTTCCCTGGTGAGTTCAAATACACAGTTCACGAAAGTACGTGTGAATTGAGACTGATTAAGACGTTGTTCTTTGAGAACTAACAATGAGACGCGTGTTGCTGGGTAAGCACGCGGGAAGAAGCGAGGCACGAGAGAATGAGAGAGAGCCCGGTGTCCAGGAGGTGCTGCCCTCGAGCGTCGCCGGACTCTTTCACAAACATGCGTTCTTCTATGTTTCTCTTTCTCGCCACACATGCACACGCTGTTGGCTGACAGTACCAACCTCTCGAAAAATGGGTTGGTACCATCTGACGGCCAACGCTACCACCGCGCGCGCTCATTGATCAAATCAAATATCGCGCGCTTCTCGGGCTTCCTGTTACGCATTACCGTCCCTTTTCGCGAGATCAGTGCCATAGAAACCGAGAGTAAAGATGTTACACATCAATAATATATGTAAGATAAAATAACAGCCTTATTCCGCAAATCTGCAACAGAAAATTATACCAGGTTGTGCATCATTAAAACTAACCGAATTATGCTTTCACACACTCACACATTTACGTTTACTCAGCGGGTAACAGCGCTATGGCCGCCAGCCACGCCCGAACCATTTCGACGGCCGCCTCATCGGCTCCGTCCAGTTCTGACCCATTACGACGGGGATATTCTGCTCCTCCTTTCTCTTCATTCGTCTTAGTTCCCGTAATATCGGTTCATACCGCTCAACAGTAACTATTGGATTATTTTTATTTTCGCTAAATCTAATAAATGTAATTCACCATCGGATGCTGTACTTACCGAGAGGTGTTGTGTGCGGAAATGAATATAAATTATTATACTGCAATCTCCACAGCCCACCTGTTCCAGCCCTATCATTCGCAGGGTGATCGAGCAGTGTCATATATCTTCTCGACAACATTTTTTCTCATTCGCTTTGTCGTCAAGAATTTCTTTCTTATCTCCTCTAACCGCTCACAGTCAATATTTATCTTCAAGCAATAACCAATTTATTTCAAGCCCGTTATCGAACGTGTTTTTCCTGAAATACTGCTGTTTTATGTCAATTATCGGCATGATAGTTGAAAATTTAAGACGGTTAAACAAGCGAACACTTTCTACAAACGTATAAAAATTTGAGAAAATCTGAACCCTTTCGCTGATTTTTGCAAAATCCGATCTAACAAATTTAACAACAGCTAACAAGTTTACTATTGTTAGTAACAAATCATATATTGAAAATTAAAAATACAAGAAATATCCCTTATAAGCATTCTCTCTCTCCCTCCCTCGCTGTCTCCCACAGGCCCTCTGACCCCGCCTCTCTAAACACAAACGCAAACTCAAACACAAACACAAACACAAACGCAAACGCAAACGCAAACACAAACACAAACACAAACGCAAACGCAAACACAAACACAAACACAATTGCACACACTCTCACCCACACACACACACACGCACACTTGCGCACTGACACACGCGCGCGCACGTTAGATACGAGTATTGTCGATTTATCTAATCTTTGGGTAAAGAAAAATAAAACTATAAATTAAATTGAAAGTTTATATTTTATTTTATATTTTTATAGGACATACACATGTCCGAGATTTCACGACTTCGCCGGATGACGGAGGTGTTTTTGATGAGCAATAATGCAAGACCAGTGCCGAGCAGAACAGCTGGTCTTGAATGTTGAATGATTTGTTGAGTTGAACTGGCATGAGTTGAGCTATGATGAGTGTGCCTATGCATGGCTTGATTGTCTCAATGAGCATTCGATGAGCTTTGTTGAGTAGACGTTTGAGTTGACTCTTTCGGCAGGTGCAGCATCGTATGATGTTTCCCGCCGCACGTCCTGCATGTCTTCGTTGATGAGCAGTTGATCAGACTGTGATGGCCAAGGCAAATGGAGCACAGCCTATTTGTGACTGCACCCTTATGGCGTTGCTTTGGTGTGAGTGTCAAAGGCTTCGGGCACGCGACCATGCCCGAAGTTCACTCTTGCACACGTCACACGGATATTGATATTTGAGCGGGGCCTTTGACGATGACGTGGATGCAGTGTGAACCGCACTTGATTTCTGTGGGCGTTGACTAGTTGAATGAGCCTTGTTTTGCTGAGTTTCTAAATGTCCTTGAGTTCTTGCCTTTGCCATGAGGAACGTAGTGAGTTGTTCAAGAGTAGGCAATTCAGATGAGGAACCCAATTTGTTTTCCCATGACTCGATGAGCGGACGACTTAGACGTTGAGTAATGAGATGAACCAAGATTACGTCCCATTGATGGACATTTCCTTCAAGTGATCGCAATGCGTTGATTGATTCGGTCAATGTTCTGAGTAATGGATTCAGATCCTTTGAGGTACACTTCACCGATGAGTTGTCGTTTGTTATGCGTGAGAGATGAGCAGCAACTAATAACCTTTCGTTCTCGAACCGTTTCGATAAGATTTCCCACGCTGAATTGAATGAATCGCCCTCCAGTGGCATTGAGGCAATCAATTGAGCCGCACTATACTTTAAAGCTGACCTTAGATAGTGCATCCGTCGAACATCCGTGATTGTTGAGTTATCGATCACCAAGGACTTGAACAGGTCACGGAATGATGGCGAATCCACATACTTTCCTGCAAACGATGATAGGATGATGTCAGGCAATTTATTTACCTGGTGAGTCGATGAGTGAGCTGATGATCGTGCTGAATTGGCTTGGTCCATGGCGATTTTGTTGAGTCGTGCAAGATGTTTGCTTGAGAGCGTCATTGCTACCCAGAAGAGGTTGAATGCTTGACCGAAGTAGTCTTCAGTGATGTACGAATGAGTGACCAGTGATCGACGGGCAGTCGCACCAATCTTATCGTGTTCGTCGTTGAATTTGTCCCACTCTCGCTCGAGTGTTTGAATATGGAGTTGTACCTCGTCGACTGATGAGTCGAGAGCCTCGAACTGCGATGACCGAAGGTTGAGTTGAGCTAGCATTCTCAACCTTGACTGCTGGCTCGCTATCATGAACTCTGCCGCGATGGTGATCGATGCCTGCGGTGATGGTGCTCGGGATGATGCTTTGGATCGTACTGCCTGTACGCGTATCGATGAGTCTTCGGCTTAAGGTTGATCTGCTACACTTGCCGCCGCATCACTTGTCTCGCCAACCAACTCTCTGTGGTCGGACATGATTCGACTGATGAACCGCGTGCGCACGTGCTCTGGATGAACTACCGCCCGCGGACTTGAACTTGAACATTTGGATTATCGTTAGTTGATTTGATTCACACCGTTAACTGTTTCACTAGATTCTCAATTTGAGCTGAATGATGATTGTTACTGATGACTGCGTACTTTCTCAAATTGAAACCAACACAGGTTCTTATAGTAAGGCGCAATGAGTATCGCAATAGCGTTAACAATGTTTGAACAATCGAGCCTTACGATGAACTAGTACTATGAGTGCGTACAGCGAGTAATACAATGAGGTAGCGCAACGACAGCTTTCACAATGAATGTACTAATGAGCTTTGCAATTAATTTGAATTTACCAATGAATTGTTAAACAACAAGAAAAAATTTCTTTTGAGTTAATCCTATGACCAATTATATCCGGCTCGAAGGACCAAAAAATGTTTCGGTGTTGTTGACATCAAATAAACTACTGCCGGTATTGGATATAACAGGTCAAAGGATAAGTGAATTAAACACAGTTGTAAAGGAAAAATATAAAAAGAAAATATATTTAAATTAGTAAAAGATTAATTAATAATGAACGATGATGTTACCTTGTTTTATTACTAGGCATTTAGAACGGATCGGTGATGAGTTGTACAAGCGGTATGAGTGTTGCAACGTGGCGTCGGATGAACGGAAGCGAGGTGTATCTAATTTAAGCAACGTGATGATGGTTACGCTAGATTAAATGAACACGAGTTTGCGAATGTAAAATGGCGCTGATTACAAGTGAATTGTGCTAAATACAATTAGCCAAAGTTGTATATGAGTACAATCGAGTTTCACAAGATGAACAATACCGATGGATGAATATAACAATAGTGATCACAGACAATATGATCGACGAACGCACAATGGCGAACGCCATGTGTCGAATTTCACACCGTGATTAATTGCGACGCAATTAATCACTTGATCACACACAAGATGAGCTTAAAGTTCTTACAGATGAATTGTGCTAAATACAATTAGCCAAGATTGTAGATGAGTACAATTGAGTTTTACAATGTGAAGAATACCGATGAATGAGTACAACAATGATGATCACACACAATAAGATCGATGAACGCACAATGGCGAATGCCACGTGTCAAATTCCACACCGTGATTAATCGCAACGCAATTAATCACTTGATCATACACAAAATGAGCTTAACAGTCCTTGAATGAGTCTATAACGATTCACACAAACACACTTGAGTATTTCCACTGAATTTTCACTGATCAATGATTTAACAGAACGGGACGAGAGCACGTGCGCCTTGGACGATTGAGATAACGAGAGTGAAGAAGAAGGGAGGGAGAAGGCGACCACGTCGAGGCGAGTGCGTAGTCGACGGAAATGACGTGTCGATGAGCCTCCACGTGTCGATTGATTATTGGTCATGAGCGTGAGACGTGTGTGAGCGCATGAGCAGACGGGCACAATAGTGTCCAGCGTGGTGGCCACGTGGCGGTCAGCGTACTACGTGAGTTTGCCGACCGTCCTGAGAACCACGCATGAGTACTTCAGGCGTCAAGCTGACCCGGGGGCCCGTAAGGTGCTGTCACCTCACGACCGCGAGGTCGAAACAGAACGTCTTCAATCAGAAAAGAAATAATGAGAACACAAAAATAGTGGTATTTTAAGCATACTGACATTCAAAAATTCATTTTTAATAAAACAACAGATTGGCTGCCTGCACTTTTTTCGAAGCAAAATGATTCATTTATAAGAAATAGAACTTCAACTATTTCGCTGATAATCGTTTCGCGATTATTCAGCGTTATCAGCTAGCGTAGTATTATCGTCGCAGTTGAGTTTCATTAGCTTACGGAGTGCATCGTGTGTTTCTCTCCCTTTTACTTCGGGCGCTCGGTCTCTGCCTCTCTCGCCTCCCCGCGCGGCTCATTCTTTCTCTCGCCTCCCCACGCGGCTCACTCTCTCTCTCTCTCTCTCGAGCGCGCTTGGCCTTTCTCTCCTCTCATCTACACGCTCTCTCGCTATACTCGTCATTATACTCGTTATACTCTCTCGTTATATCTCGCGTCTTGTCACCGCGCTTTTACAAGCTCATATCGCGCGCGGTGACAAGACGGAGGTTCCTATTGGGTCATCGGTGTTTACTATTAAATCAGTGAGTTACTTTAAATTTAGTAAATTTGACCGAATAACGATAAGCATAGTAAAACTTTGCAACTTTCGGCGGCTTACAATTGTAGAGAGCACGACAGTGGGGCGTAGCGCGCGGGAGCGCTAGGAAGTACGTTATAACGAGAGAGCGTGTCGATGAGAGGAGAGAAAGACCACGCCCGCTCGAGAGAAAGAGAGAGAGAGAGAGTGAGCCGCGAGGGGTGGCGAGAGAGGCAGAGACCGAGCGCCCGAAGGAAAAGGGAGAGAAACACACGATGCACTCCGTAAGCTAATGAAACTCAGCTGCGACGATAATACTACGCTAGCTGATAACGCTGAATATTCGAGCACCGATTATCAGAGAAATAGTTGAAGTTCTATTTCTTATAAATGAATCATTTTGCTTCGAAAAAAGTGCAGGCAGCTAGTCTGTTGTTTTATTAAAAATGAATTTTTGAATGTCAGTATGCTTAAAATACCACTATTTTGGTGTTCTCATTATTTCTTTTCTGATTGAAGACGTTCTTAATATGAAACGTTCAATAGTTTGAACCTCTTTAAATCAAACAGAAATAATGAGAATACAAAAACATTTTTGTGTTCTCATTATTTCTTTTCTGATTAAAGACGTTCTCAATACGAAACGTTTAAACTATTGACCGTTTCATATTAAGAACATCTTTACATCAGAAAAGAAATAGTGAGAGAACACAACCGAAGAGACAATAACAAGCTCGAATTCTTATGTAACATTTTATGGATTTCTGCAAAGATGTAAATGAATATACAACAATCGTGAAAATAACCTCCGTCATCCGGCAAAGTCGTGAAATCTCGGACACGTGTACGTCGCATAAAAATATAAAATAAAATAGAAAATGTCAATTTAATTTATATATTTTATTTTTCTTTACCCAAAGATTCGATAAATCGACAATACTTGTCTCGAACGTGTGTGAGTGTGCGTGTATGCGTGTCCGCGCGTGGGTGTGTGTGTTAGTGCGTGTGAGTGTTTGTGGGTGTGTGCATGTGTGCGCGCGTGTGTGTGACTGTGTGCGTTTGTGTGTTGTGTTTAATTGAACGTTAATTGAACATCAGAAAATAAATAGTGAGAGCACAAAAACCGAAGAGACAATAGCAAGCTCGAGTTCTTATGTAACATTTTATGGATTTCTGCAAAGACGTAAATGAATATACAACGAGCGTGAAAAAAAACACCTCCGTCATCCGGCGAAGTCGTGAAATCTCAGACACGTGTACGTCTCATAAAAATATAAAATAAAATATAAACTTTCAATTTAACTTAAATTTTTATTTTCTTTACCCAAAGATTAGATAAGTCGACAATACTCGTATCTAACGTGCGCGCGCGCGCGGTTGTCAGTGCGCAAGTGTGTGTGTGTGTGTGTGTGGGTGAGAGTGTGTGCGATTGTGTTTGTGTTTGCGTTTGTGTTTGTGTTCATGTTTGTGTTTGTGTTTGTGTTTGTGTTTGTGTTTGTGTTTGTGTTTGTGTTTGTGTTTGTGTTTGCGTTTGTGTTTGTGTTTGTGTTTGTGTTTGTGTTTGTGTTTGTGTTTGTGTTTGTGTTTGAGTTTGCGTTTGTGTATAGAGAGGCGGGGTCAGAAGACCTGTTCGAGACAGCTAGGGAGGAAAAGAGAGAATGCTTACAAGGGATATTTCTTGTATTTTTAATTTTCAATATATGATTTGTTATTAACAAATCATATTTTTAATGTTCAATATATGATTTGTTATTGACAATAGTAAACTTGTTAGCTGTTGTTAAATTTGTTAGATAGGATTTTGCAAAAATCAGTGAAAGGGTTCAGATTTTCTTAAATTTTTATACGTTATTAGAAAGTGTACGCTTGTTTAACCGTCTTAAATTTTCAACTATCATGCCGATAATTGACATAAAACAGCAATATTCCAGGAAAAACACGTTCGATAACGGGCTTGAAATAAATTCGTTATTGCTTGAAGATAAATATTGACTGTGAGCGGTTAGAGGAGGTAAGAAAAAAATTGCTGACGACAAAGCGAATGAGAAAAAATGTTGTCAAGAAGATATATGACACTGCTCGATCGCCCTGCGATTGATAAGGCTGGAACAGGTGGGCTGTGGAGATTGCAGTATAATAATTTATATTCATTTCCGCACACAACACCTCTCGGTAAGTACAGCATCCGATGGTGAATTTTATTTATTAGATTTAGCGAAAATAAAAATCATCCAATAGTTACTGTTGAGCGGTATGAACCGATATTAAGGGAACTAAGACGAATGACGAGAGAGGAGGTGTAGAATATCCCCGTCGTAAGGGGGGCACAGCTGGACGGAGCCGATGAGGCGGCCGTCGAAATGGTTCGGGCATGGCTGGCGGCCGTAGCGCTGTTACCCGCTGAGTAAACGTAAATCTATACAGGGTGTAAAATAACATATAAGTCAACGGCAGTGAGATTGTGAGGCATGGCAAGCCAAGCAGAATGCTTTTTTAAAAAAATTTTGCGATCAAAATTGGCCCAGTAATCGACGGTCAAAGTTTTTAAATTTTGACAATATAAATTGTATCGGTCGAGTGATGAATGTACCGTGCATCGTTTCACAACCACGGCAAAATCGACGGATAACAAGGGACGGTGAAAGTGGTCGGAGATCCTCGGCTCGAAGCTAGCTGCGAACCGCGGAGAGTAGAATGCGGCGTATTTGATTGTGGATTGTTTTTCCGATCAGATTTAGTTCTTTTCTCTCTTTCTTTATTCGGCCAAATATCAAATATTTAGAAAACAAAGACGTGTAATAATTTCATTATCGAAAAAGAAATTATAAAAAAATGTGTTTAAACATTACATTAAAATCTTATTTCGGAATTTGTATAATAAATGTGATGGGGTATGTGCTTCCGCCCTTATAATAATGTCATCAAAATAAACGGAATATATTTTCAGGCTGAGAAAAAAATAAATTCTATTTAGTCGTATTAACATGTCGCTTTTGATGCGATGAATTAATAAGGTGGAATAGATTTAAGGTGGAATAGACTTTGATGTCAGAAAACAGCCAGCGGGTGTAGTTGCTCGAACCGAGCGGCAAACAAATGAATACGCGACTGTCATAATTTTTGGCCGTGTAATGCGGGTCAATTGAACTTTTTAATTATTTTGAATCAAGCTGCTCGAGTGTCGAGATCTCGATGGCATTCATGAATTCATACATGAGTCTTCATCGTGAGAGATTATTTAAATATCTTTCATTTCGATCTCGTCGAGGCCTCGTACATGAAAAGATTAAAATGCACGCTAATATTAATTTCTTGCCAGCGTAATGAGATCATTTATTTACTGTAAAGAAAAAGACTCTATTCTCTTTCATCGCAGTGCCCAGAAATGTTTGATAAGGTATCGGTCAACACGGTGAAAGGGAATACATTTTTTTTACAAATACAAAGCAACTGACAAACATGACTGCATTTGTCATTCGCATTTGTAATAGCGATTGATGATCCAATGGATCAAACGTCGGATTCGCAATGTGGCAATCCTGGGTTCGATTCCGGGTCAGATACTTTTTTTTCCAATGAGCTTTACCACGTACTTCATTGGTACGAAGGAGTGAGATAATTGTTTTCCTATTGAACTGATATTATTTTCAATAATCTGAAAAAAAAGAACTTTACAAAGGCGACGTGAGAAAATTTATTGTAACTTATTTATTTCGATCTCGTTAAGGTGTCTGATGTGCCAGAGAGCTAGGGCCTGAAGGCATGAAATGGTTGAAAGGAATGGGAATATTTTCTTCTCGGACTGATCATGCATTCATTTTCGAGAAAAAATGCGTTAAGCAAATTGGTTGACATTTTAAGACTGATCCTTTTTGATGTTGAAACGATAAATAACATCTGGGTAGTCTGCTGCATTTTTAGCCATACTTTGCGAAAGTTGGAATTTCTCGTTGGCTGCGAGTTTACAGGACATCTCTAAATTTGGAAATTTTCCCATACGTTGCAAAGTATGGGAATATTTCAAAGAATTCCCATACTTTGCGAAAGTATGGGAAAAGTTCTGACTTCCCATACTCTGCAAAGTATGGTAAAAATTCTGATTTTCCATACTTTGCAAAGTATGGTAAAAATTCTGATTTTCCATACTTTGCAAAGTATGGGAATATTTTGCGAAATTCCCATACTTGCGAAACTATAGGAATTTGTCGTTGACTTGCTAAAAAATCTTTCGTCCAATTCGAAGGTCGTGTCCTCTTTTTTGGCAAATCGTGGTGACTTTTAGGATTCTCTAGTATGTGAAAAAAAAATACACGGAACGATATCGGAAGGGAAACTTGAGGAGCGGTGGTCGGAGCGACCCCATTCTGGACCGACTCTAGTAAAAATCTTTCGTTCAATTCGAAGGTCGTATCCTCTTTTTTAACGAATCGTAATGACTTTTAGGACTCTCAAGTATGTAAAAAAAATATAAACCGAAAGATATCGGAAGGGAAACTTGAGGAGCGCGGATCAGAGCGACCCCATTCTGGACCGACTTTGCTAAAAAATCATTCGTCCAATTCGAAGCTCGTATCCTCTTTTTTGGCGAATCGTGGTGACTTTTGGAACTATCCAGTATGTGAAAAAAATATATAAACCGAAAGATATCGGGATGGACACTTGAAGAGCGGTGCTCGGATCGACCCCATTCTGGACCGACGCTGTTAAAAATCTTTCGTCCTATTCGAAGTTCGTGTCCGCTTTTTGGCAAATCATGATTACTTTTGGGACTTTCTAGTATGTAAAAAAAAAATATAAACCGAAAGATGTCGGAAGGGAAACTTGAGGAGCGCGGGTCAGAGCGACCCCATTCTGGACCGACTTTGCTAAAAAATCATTCGTCCAATTCGAAGCTCGTATCCTCTTTTTTGAGGAATCGTGATGACTTTTAGGACTCTTTAGTATCCAAACAAAAATATAAACCGAAAGATATCGGAAGGGAAACTTGAAGAGCGGTGTTCGGAGCGACCCCATTCTGGACCGACTCTAGTAAAAATCTTTCGTTTAATTCGAAGGTCGTATCCTCTTTTTTAACGAATCGTAATGACTTTTAGGCCTCTCTAGTATGTAAAAAAATAGGAACCGAAAGATATCGGAAGGGAAACTTGAGGAGCGATGGCCGGAGCGAACCCATTCTAGACCGACTCTGGTAAAAATCTTTCGTCCAATTCGAAGGTCGTATCCTCTTTTTGGCTAATCGTGATTACTTTTGGGACTTTTGTAGTATGTGAAAAAAAAATTAAACCGAAAGATATCGGGAGGGAAACTTGAGAAGCAGTCGTCGGAGCGACCCCATTCTGAATCGACTCTGGTAAAAATCTTTCGTCCAATTCGAAGGTCGTATCCTCTTTTTTGACGAATCGTGATGACTTGTAGGACTCTCTAGTATGTAAAAAAAAATATAAACCGAAAGATATCGGAAGGCAAACTTGAGGAGCGGTGGTCAGAGCGACCCCATTCTGGACCGACTGTGGTAAAAATCTTTCGTCCAATTCGAAGGTCGTATCCTCTTTTTTGACGAATCGTGATGACTTTCAGGACTCTCTAGTATGCAAAAATAATATAAACCGAAAGATATCGGAAGGGAAATTTGAGGAGCGGTGGTCAGAGCGACCCCATTCAGCACCGACTCTGATTGACGAATGTCCCCCAGAATTGGGTCGTTCTGAGCACCGTTCCTCAAGTTTCACTTCCGATATTTTTCCGTAACCTACCCAATTTTAGAGCTCTCAATAAATATCAATCATTAAACTATTATTTTGACAGAAATCCCTGAAAATCGGCGAAGTATGTTCTCAACATATTTATCGCAGCAAAAATCTTGAAATCCATTCTTTTCCCTCATTTGCTCTTGGTTATATTTACACGTGGCATAAAAAGAATAAACCAGATATTACGTTTATTTATTTATTTATGTGTATCGCTATTTTCGAGCAATTTTGGACCAAAGCGAGCGAACGGAGTGAAGACTTTTTACAGTAAACGTTTTGTTATAAATATTGCTCAATGGGACCACCGCCATGGTCAATGCACAATTGTGCCCTTTTCAGGATACTTTTCTGACACCTGGCGAGCATCTCGCGAGTGATCGAAAGAACAGCCGTTCTTGGGAGGGGGCGGGGGTTAAAGGCGAAAAAAAGCATATTTTTATGATTTTATTGCGGCGACATGAGTAATATAATTATATTGAATAGAATTACATATTATTGTACAACTATTGAAGTATCTCAGAAAAAATGTTCAATGAAAAATATTGATAAATAAGCCGGTGACGTTGAATCTCCAGAGGCACCTTGAAAAATGGTCGTTTTGCGGTGAACATTATAACTCGTTACCAGATCATCTGAAACAAAAAAATTGATATGCATTTTAAAGGTCATGTATTTCTCGTGGTAATCAGGAAGAGTTTTTTTTTTTTTTTCTATTTTTTGCAGCACTTGTAAGTGCAAAACGCAATTTTAGCTAAAAAAATCGCGCCTAATTTGTTATTAAAAAATTGAAAAAATTGAAAAAAAAAAAAAAACTCCTGATTACCTGTTGATTTATGTGAAGACGTAATGTTTAAATTTTCAAAATGATCGGTTCAGTAGATTTTGAGTTCTAATGTTCACAAACTTCAAAAATGACGTTTTCGGGAAAATCGATTTAAAGTTTTTTATACGTGAAAATTCGAAATAAACCATCAATAAAAGAACATGAATTTTTATACTTACATGGAGTCATGAATGCCAGCACCATACAGTGAAACACTGTCATTCAGCATATCCAATGCATCTTTTTGCTCTTGTCTACGTTGAATTCTACCCTGTTTTGTTGTACGCGCAGATTCTTCGTTCGCTCGGGTTATTCGTAGTTCATCAGTTTGGCGCGCCCACTGGTGAGCACTTAGGCCTGTAGAGATGCCCATTTCATCCAAAAAGGATAAAAGAGCAAAACATCCTTCATTGAAAATGCATGCTGCTACATTTGCTGCAATTTTAACAACGATTGCAGTACCGCTTACTGATTTTGGAGAGATTTTCCAAATAAGTTGATTGAGACTCTCGTTGTTATTTTGCGTGAAACCTCCAAGACACCGCTGCAAAAGTGCGTCTTTGCTCAAATCTTCATAGATTGGCTTTATGGCTGTTGTAAAATCTGTAGGAAGAGCATTGTAGCTGTGTCTGAACGAATGCAGAATATTTGTAGCTGCCGCTTTTTGCCATTCACACCAAGAGTCATTACCGCTCGGGCATTTGTCGTGCTGTGGTTCCTCGTCTGTCGAGCAGTAGTGATAGTATGTCGTCCAAATCGCATTTTTCATTTTCGTTACACAATCGGAGTTGCGTCGAATGGCCAGTCCATAATATACGGTCAATTTCTCTATCATTTTTGCAGTGAGTTTACCTTTTCCAGAGAGACTTTTCCTCTTTATTTTTTTGCCTGTTTAGTTTCACTATCGACCACAGTTGTTTTTATTAGTTCGCGTAAACGTGTACCCATTCTTTTCTGGACGTGCCCTGTGCACTCTTTCTTATTTATTGTGAAATCTTCACCATACGGTTTTGAATTTACCACACCACTGTAGGTTTTCGAGTCCCCATCTCCTATATAATTTTTAAACATCACTCCGTAATATTCTGTGGACCGTTTGAACATCTGTATGATGGCGTTTACTTCCATGTTACCTGATTGACCATCATGATTTGCTTTACAGTCTCCGCTGTTGACGTGTTCTTCGTACCATTCTTTGAATTCGACAGTATCTAACTTATTTTCCCAAGTTTTACATTGGTGGCAATAAGAACTCTTGACAAACACATCAACAACCTTTCCCGTGTAGTAACCGATCATAGAAGCGACACCGAATAGCGAAGTGAACCCACGTTTCTTCCACGTTCCGTCACCTGATATTGTTAATTCGTTAGTATCTTGTACGTTATTCGTTTTGCATGTTTCCTCTTTTTCTTCTTTTACAACAGAAGCCAGAAATCTTTTCGTAACATCATTTACAGTCGTATGTATTGTAACGAAGTATTTAACTCTCGTCACGTGGGTGTCGAACGTGGCCTCATGAACATTAATAAAACCCCAAAAAATGAATATTACGCTGGAGAGGTAACCAACTATCACAAGATGTCGGAAGTACCGACCAAACGAACGAGAGATAGGCGCCAGGCAACGAGCGAGATTCGCGCGTCACCACCGCTCCCGTAAAGAGAACGGCTTATTTAATTTTTCCCTCTCGCCGTTTAATACCAAAGGAACACAGTTGAAATGTTCGGCAAAAGACTCCGGCTACTCAGTTAATACTCCCGAGAATGGTAGAGGGGCGGGATTTTTTGGCGAATAAGCGAACTCGGTGACTCGGGAAAACTGTGGAAATTATTTATTTTATCCCGGAAACCACCCGCACGGTATGCGGCGGGGGCTGTACAACGAGATCGTCGGTCGTACAAAAAACGTGTAACAAGAGGACGTGGCAACACTGCCAACGATAACGAAAACGAACGGTTACGACGCACTCGGAAGATTCGTACCGAACATAAAATGATCAGCGTTCTGCGATAATACAAAGAATTGCAATACTTAAAATTAACAAAACAAATAACTTAACGCAATTTAAGCCAGCAGTCACGTAGTTCGACCGCAACAACGCAATAAATTCCGATACAATAGATAACAAAATGACGGCAATAATCGCAATGAATAACTAGAATTAACAAAATATTTTACACACAATATTACAACCTGAAGATTCGCCTCAGGGAGGATTCGACGTAATTTAACAAATATCCGGCGGAAGCAAAATAACGCGAAACGTAACCAAAAACACAATACGAACAAAATTAGCCCGAAATTAATAACGAACCAAAGTCACGGGTTACCGGCTTACGCACAAGAGAACAAAATTGACCAGGGGTAACGGTGACGATAGCGGGAATTTCAAATAGCCTCTCGTCGAGGAAAATTAGCCGGAATTCCAAGATAGCCTCCCGTAAGAGGGAAATTAGCCGGGATCTCAAGATAGCCTCTCGTAAGAGTCAAATTAGCCAGATTTGAAGATGGTAACGGTGGTAACGGCGAGGACGTTGAGCGAATCCGAAGGTTCCTCACGACACTCACACCAAGATAGCCCAAATCCAAGATAGCCTCTCGTAAGAGTCAAATTAGCCGGGATTTCGAGATAGTCTCTCGTAAGAGTCAAATTTGCCGGGAATTCGAGATGTTCTCTCGTAAGGGTCGAATTAGCCGGAATTTCCAAGTAGCCTCTCGTAAGAGTCAAATTAGCCGGAATTTCCAAGTAGCCTCTCGTACGAAGGAAGTTAGCCGGATTTGACGATTGCAAAAGCAGTAGCGACGAGGACGTTAAGCAAATCCGTAGATTTCTCACGGCACTCACACCAAGATAGCCCAAATCCGAGATAGCCTCTCGTAAGAGTCAAATTAGCCGGAATTTCCAAGTAGCCTCTCGTAAGAGTCAAATTAGCCGGGATTTCCAAGTAGCCTCTCGTAAGGGTCAAATTAGCCGGGTTTTACGGTAGCCAGAGGGGTAACGGGCAAGGGAAAAACGCGATTAACAATCACGGGCAAAATATTATGAACGGGTGCGAAGATACGGACAAAGATGACGGAGATTCGAAATCTCGCATGTAATGGCGCAAGGGAATGGCGAATAATAACCAAAAGCAAATGGTCCAAAAGGGTTCGAAGATAAGGGCCGAAATAAGCAAAAGGAAACAGTGCGGTAAGCGATAGCACCCAGACGTGAATTGAATAACGAAAGGACCGCGAAAACCGAAATAACGAATAAATTGGTAACAAACTCGAACGCGATAACACAAATTCACTTAACAAAATAAATCCCGAAATGCGATTTCAATCGCGAATAAAGAACGTAACAAAATCGAAAATGCGAAAAATATAACACGTGGCGATAATGGGCCAGTAACTTCGTCACGCGGTCCGAGGACCGGCTCGTATTTCCACTAACAAACTCGAACGGGACTAAATCCCAATAATTAACCAAAATACCAAAATCCTCAAAATAACCAAAACTAACGGCCACACGGCCAATTGAGAAAGACGAAGTTACTAACCCTACAAAGGAAAAAGGAGGAAGTACCTCACCGAATAATCTCTGCCGCAACGCAAGGAACTCGTACGGGCGGATCGCAGGATGGCGGAAGATCGTCGATGCCGTTGTTGAATGATGTTGAAGATGGATGGTGAAGACAAAGGTAGCGTTATGATCAATGGCGACACTCGAGAGAACACTAGACAAAACGCGTCACGCGAGGTAGCAGTCCGAACAGTAAGTGAAAATCGATGTGCGATCCTTGCTCTCCGTGGGTCGATGGTCACCACTCTTGACCCTTGGTCTAGTCCTGCGCATACTCGTACGTTTCCGGGGTCACTCGCTGTCACTCGGGTTACGGGGTTACGCCGGTCCTCCTTCTTACGCCGGCACCTCTCGTGTCGACTCGAGGGGTGCGCGAGGAGAGGGGTCCTTTTTGACGAAAGCTAAAGAGAGAGAGAGAACGAGCGATGGCAGGGCTCTCGGCGAATATCGCGACAAAGACGGAGCGAGTCGGTGTCCGCCCGGCAGTTTTTTATATGCCGTGTCTCGGCCGTCTTTCCCCAGGACCCGGTCTCCGACGAGGGTAAGGTCGGGATCCCGCCCGTGGATGGTGGTGGCCGCCAACTCTGTCCACGCGGATCCCAGAACCGGCACATTGCCACCTCACAAACCCCCATCGGTCCCATAGTCCCTCTACGAATGAGGCGCCGGAGGGCATCCGGACCGCGACGGTCGAGACAACGGCAGGCTGGTCCAGCACGAGGCTGGGAAGCCGTACGGGAGGAGGGTGGCTCAGTAAATTTCGGCCGTTTCTCCAGCTCGCTCCCTGGCGACCATGACCACGGGTGCAGTTGTTCGGCACCCGCCTGCCCCCTTAAGGACGAACTCCCGACTCTCAAAGTCCCTAAAATCCTAACCTCGGGAGATGATCGGTCTCCCGAGTACAAAAAAATAATGTCAATGCCGAGATAAACGCCGATCACCCGCCGGGAAACGCAGAGAGCCTTAATTCATTGTTGAAATACAGAGAGCCCCAAATAAGAGAGCCAAACGATAGCCGGCAGAGAGAACCCAAACAAAAAAATAAAGAGACGCAAATATTAGTAGAATTTAACCATACCAGAATAATTTCTCGAATTTAATATGAAGCACTTGCTTATAATATAATTTAATGATTTGGAATGTTTACTTGAACGGGACGCTAAGAGAGCTGAACGGAACGGGCTAGAAAAACAGACGCGACAGTATAGTAAACAGAAAAACTCTCGTTCGCGCTCGAAGCGAGCGAACCATAGGGTCATAAACACAGAGAGCCTAACAAAGTCGCTGAACGACAAATAGCCACAGCGTTGCCAAATGGTCAACTCTCGAGGTAACCGGAGATTCTTAATTTTTATCGTTTCGGACTTGCGACGAAGCAAGCGCGCGTCGTCCCAGGGTCGTAAATCCGACCCCCTGAACGAATGCACTCCGTACGAGTGACGAGACGCCAAATGTTTCGTCACAGTATCTTCTGTATATGCGTGTTATAACATGATTTTGACAAGAAAGATTCCGCTAAATCCATCAAACCACAAAACTGATTACATCCAGCTAAACCTAGGCCTAACAGACGCATGACGAAAGCAAAACGATGATTCACTTCATAATATGATTGCCTTGACTCTTTTTTCACTCTTTCACTAGACGGAACATTCCGAGGCGCTTTGCATTTTTCACATGACACTTTGATGGTGAAAGCTATACCTTCGGATTTGCATGTGCGAAAACTCGATTTTCAATCACATTCAACGCACTTCACTAGTGTACTTATCGTTGAAAATACTAACAGGAAGTCTATAATCTTGTAATGTTTCTCCAAATCTTGCTCTACATGTTCGGATGTACTAAGTTTTATTTTCTTATGCGACGCGTTGGACGCTCATTTCCACGTTTTGGGAAAGATTTTTTTCTCGGTCGACCCACAATATTGCCACTTTCCTGGCGATCTTGCCGGATTACTTTTTTTGGCATTTTGCAAATAAATAAATAAATTACAAAACAACACTAAACGAGTGAAAATATAACTGTAAAAGAACGAACAGAAACAATAATTTAAGAATAATTCCGAGAAAATTTTAGCTCTGTTATAGTACACAACCGTTCAGCAGAGAGTGTGCCAGTAAACTATTTTATATTCGATATACCGAAAAATATACAATATATTCAAGGTCAGTTTACATTGTTTGATAGAAACACAGACTGAAAAAGGGATTTGGGGAAACAAAAGAAATTGCAACTGCTTTCTACTAGGGGTACCCCGAGCGGCTACCGAGCAGATATAAAAATCAGGTATCACGGCCGGTCGTTTGAAACGCTGTAACTCCGTTAGTTTTACTCCGATTAACTTAAAATTTACACATAATATTCTCGACATATTGTTCATTCAGAAAAAAAATTTAAAAAAAATGCAAAAAAAATCATTTTAAAACCCTACCCCCCCCCTTTATACGATCTCGAAGGGCGTCCTGATCGACCCGTTCAGCTCTAGATCACCCGATTTCATCCCACTAGATTTTTTTCTGTGGGGTCATATCAAGAGCCACGTTTATGATCGACAGGAACCGTGCGATCAGAAACGTGACTTTTAATATGACCCCACAGAAAAAAATCAAGTGGGGTGAAATCGGGTGATCTAGGAGGCCAGATTCGATTTCCACCAAGGCCAATCCACCTGTCTGGAAAATTTTCGTCTAGGTACTCTATCACCACCCGTGCACGATGTGGACCAGCGCCGTCCTGCTGAAACCACATTTCGCGTCGAGTTTCCTCGGGTACGATATTGAGATATGGAGGAAGCTCATCGCGGAGGAGTCGTAGATAGCTATCGGCTGTCACCCGATTTTCTATCTCAATTGGCCCAATCTGTGAAAGGGATTATTTTAGCAGAAGCAATTACGACTGAACACTGTAATAATATATCAGAAATCATGTTTAAAAGATCCAATCTGACACTAATGGTATTTGATTTAGGGTTGAACAGAATTGCCATAATACATTTTTATATTATTCATGTTTGAGATATTTCCTAACATAAGCAGCACGATGCTGATCCTGATTTTTCGAAGAAAATTTTATTTTCCGACGAGTGCAAGTTCACCCGATCGGACGTTCGTAATACACGGAACGAACACGTGTGCGCGGACGAAGATGAGAACCCTCACGCGATAAGGTATCGGGGCCACCAGGAGCGCTATAATATCCATTTATGGGCAGTAATGATCGGTAATCAGCTCGGAAGTATTCCTATATGTCCCTCTTTATTTCCATAAATTTGCGAGTAGTAGTGAACGTTTGTTGTTTTATAAAATTATCGATACAGAGGGTTTAGTACTGACTAAATGGTTTCGGCTGTCTGTCCGCTACAGGTCTCTAATTCCTAAACGGTTTAACCTATTGAATTAAAATTTGGCATGCAACTATAGTGAGATAGTCTAAAGATATTGCTACTCATTTAAAAAAAAAATGATTTTGCCAGAATGTAGAGTGGGCAAAATGTATGATGGAAAAAAAAGTGTCCTGGCGAGTGGGTTATCGTTTGGAAGAAATAAAAATATCCAAAAATAATTTTATCGATGATTATTTTCAATAATGTCCATCAAATGTTGGTTTTTTACTATACCCGTCCCCTTAAATGCGAATCTACTGCATCGAAAATTCTAAAATAACTCCGATGTCTGACAAATTTTTTATACACGTTAAATGTTATGAAATATCTCAAATATCAATAAAATAAAAATATATTTTGGCAATTCTGTCCAACTCTAAATTAAATACCATTAATGTCAGATTGAATCTTTTAAACATGATTTCCGACATATTTTTACAATGTTCAGTCGTAATTGCTTCTGCTAAAATAATCTCATTTACAGGTTGGGCCAATTAAGATAGAAAATCGGGTGACAGCCGATAGCTATCTACGACTCCTCCGCGATGAGCTTCCTCCGTATCTCAATATCGTAGCCGAGGAAACTCGGCGCGAAATGTGGTTTCAGTAGGACGGCGCCAATCCACATCATGCACGAGTGGTGATAGAGTACCTAGACGAAAATTTTCCAGACAGGTGGATTGGCCTTGGTGGAAATCAAATCTGGCCTCCTAGAACACCCGATTTCAACCCACTTGATTTTTTTCTGTGGGGTCATATTAAGAGCCACGTTTCTGATCGCACGGTACCTGTCGATCATAAACGTGGCTCTTGATATGACCCCACAGAAAAAAATCTAGTGGGATGAAATCGGGTGATCTAGAGCCGAACGGGTCGATCAGGACGCCCTTCGAGATCGTATAAAGGGGGGGGGGGTAGGGTTTTTAAATGATTTTTTTTGCATTTTTTTTTAATTTTCCTGACAGGTGGATTGGCCTAGGTGGAAATCGAATCTGGCCTCCTAGATCAACCGATTTCACCCCACTAGATTTTTTTCTGTGGGGTCATATCAAGAGCCACGTTTATCGTCGCACGGTGCCTGTCGATGAGGATGACCTTCGAGACCGTATAAGAACAGCTGTTCTTTCGATCACTCGCGAGATGCTCGCCAGGTGTCAGGAAAGTATCTTGAAAAGGGCACAATTGTGCATTGACCATGGCGGTGGTCCCATTGAGCAATATTTATAATAAAACCTTTACTGTAAAAAGTCTTCACTCGGTTCGTTCGCTTTGGTCTAAAATTGCTCGAAAATTGCGATACACAGATATAAATAAATAAACGTAATATCTGGTTTATTCTTTTTATGCCACGTGTAAATATAACCAAGAGCAAATGAAGGAAAAAAAATGGATTTCAAGATTTTTGCTGCGATAAATATGTTGAAAACATACTTCGCCGGTTTTCAGGGATTTCTGTCAAAATAATAGTTTGTTGTTTGATATTTATTGAGAGCTCTAAAATTGGGTAAGTTACCGAAATATATCGGAAGTAAAACTTGAGGAGCGGTGCTTAGAGCGACCCAATTCTGGAGGACATCCGTCAATCACAGTCGGTGCAGAATGGGGTTGCTCTGACCACCGCTCCTCAAGTTTCCTTTCCGATATCTTTCGGTTTATATTTTTTTGCATACTACAGAGTCCTAAAAGTCATCACCATTCGTCAAAAAAAAGGATACGACCTTCGAAATGGACGAAAGATTTTTACCAGAGTCGGTCTTGAATGGGGTCGCTCTGACCACCGCTCCTCAAGTTTCCCTTCCGATATCTTTCGGTTTATATTTTTTTTACATACTAGAGTGTCCTAAAAGTCATCACGATTCGTTAAAAAAGAGGATACGACCTTCGAATTGGTCGAAAGCTTTTTACCAAAGTCGGTCCAGAATGGGGTCGCTCTGACCACCGCTCCTCAAGTTTCCCTTCCGATATCTTTCGGTTTTTATTTTTTTTCACATACTAGAGAGTCCTAAAAGTCACTACGATTCGTTAAAAAAGAGGATACGACCTTCGAATTGAACGAAAGATTTTTACTAGTGTCGTTCCAGAATGGGGTCGCACCGACCACCGCTCCTCAAGTTTCCCTTCCGATATCTTTCGGTTTATATTTTTCTCCACATACTAGATAGTCCCAAAGTCATCACGATTCGTCAATAAAGACGACACGATCTTCGAATTGGACGGAGTCGTCGTTCCAGAATGGGGTCGCACCGACCACCGCTCCTCAAGTTTCCCTTCCGATATCTTTCGGTTTATATTTTTTTTACAAACTAGAGAGTTCTAAAAGTCACCACGATTCGCCAAATAGAGGATACGACCTTTGAATTGGACGAATAATTTTTTAGCAAAGTCGATCCAGAATGGGGTCGCACCGACCACCGCTCCTCAAGTTTCCCTTCCGATATCTTTCGGTTTATATTTTTCTTCACATACTAGATATTCCCAAAAGTTATCACGATTCGTCAATAAAGACGACACGACCTTCGAATTGCACGGAGTCGTCGTTCCAGAATAGGGTCGCACCGACCACCGCTCCTCAAGTTTCCCTTCCGATATCTTTCGGTTTATATATTTTTTTATATACTAAAGAGTTCCAAAAGTCACCACGATTCGCCAAAAAAGAGGATACGACCTTTGAATTGGACGAATGATTTTTTAACAAAGTCGGTCCAGAATGGGGTCGCTCCGACCACCGCTCTTCAAGTTTCTCTTCCGATATCTTTCGGTTTCTATTTCATTTCACGTACTAGAGAGTCCTAAAAGTCATTACGATTCGTCAATAAAGACGACACGACCTTCGAATTGGACGAATGATTTTTAAGCAAGCCAACGACAAATTACTATAGTTTCGCAAGTATGGGAATTTTGCAAAATATTCCCATACTTTGCAAAGTATGGGAAATCAGAATTTTTCCCATACCTTGCAAAGTATGGGAAGTCAGAACTTTTCCCATACTTTCGCAAAGTATGGGAAAATTTGTAAGTTTAGAGATGTCCAGTAAACTCGCAGTCATGGAGAAATCGTATCAGCCTAATTTTCCCACTTCTGTGGCGGTGGGGGGAAAATTGGAGTGGTGGGGATGGTCGCATGGTGAGGGAAGGAGTGGGGATAAGAGTGGGGGCGCCATACGGGTACCAATAAAATTCCTGCCGATTTTCCTCTTTTCGACAATAATTTCAGCACCTGTGACACTATACATATATTTTATTAACTCAATTTACTTTATTAACTCAATAACGATCTACGGATTACGCGAAGGAACTATTGAGAGAAGACTTGTTGCGCGCTACCATCAGCTACCATAATCACTGATACTCACGTATAACTTTACTTTATAATAAAGATACTTTAGTATATTTATTATACTTAAAAATTATTAACTTATTAAATCACGATTTAATACAATTTTATCAATAATTTTTATAATATCATGAAACGAATTAAACATCATTTTAAACAACAAATTAAATTTTTTTAACCTCTTTATTCTTTACAACCTCTTTATATTAACATTCACTTTCTCAAACAATTTTATAGAACTATTCCCCTATATTTTTGCAAGATCTAGGCATCTAATTATTTCTATATGTTTACCTATCTTTCTTTGATTAAGATTGATAATATTTACTTATAATCTCAATAATTTTTGCACTCAATTATTTAAGTTCTAAAAATAATTCAGCTTTTCATCATCGTGTCTCTTTTTAACAATACAGTGTGTGCGAAAGGGACAGAATGACCAAAAGCTGAATTAAGGAACGCAGCAATTGAACTAAAAAGAGACACGACGATGAAAAACGATGAAAAGATGAGTGGAAGAACCCCCATATATGTAATGAAATAAATGCCTGAGATAATCGATAAGCATCTCGGTTTGTCGTCGATTGTGTATTCTTTTAACGTAGAGTGACATCTCAACCGCCATTATCGGCTTACGCCTCGTACCAAAGCTGTTTTTCATAATATAAAATATTACGTTGGGTTAATAAAACTGTGAAGTATGGCTGGAGTGTCGCGGGAAAATATTACCGACGTGATCCATCCGGCGCGTCACTGCCCTCGTGTATCACGCTTAAAAGAAAAAGTTTTCGACGGTTACTCGTACGTTTATAACAACGAATACAAGGGCAACACGTAAGTAAAAAGAGCAGAAATAAATATTAATCGAAGTTTTTAAGAGCCTACACAGCCACCTAGAGGCTCGCAACACGGTCGAATTTTATTTTGTATGAAAATATTCATTTTAATTGCAATTGATTAGATGAAATTCCTTAATTAAAAATAAAAACTGAAAATAATATTTATAAACTACTAGAATTAATACAAATAACTAAAAATATCCCATAATTTAAATTTATATTAAAATAATATATTATTTTAGGCACACAATATGAACAAATTAATAAATTACGTGAATTTACCTTTAGTCATGTATACGTATTGTATGCCTAAAATATTATATTATTTTAATATAAATAAAAATTATAGGATATTGGTATTTATTTGTATTAATTCTCGTGGTTTATAAGCATTATGTTCAGTTTCAAGTTTTAATTAGAGAATTTCATTCAAATAATTGTAATTAAAATGAATATTTTCATACAAAACAAAATTCTTTAACAATTAGCCTGTTGAAAGAGTTTTCATGTAAAATAAAAATTCGACCTTTTTTACCCCAATGATACTACTTTGCCCATTTTGAATTATTTCAATAAACCCCTGTTTTTCAATTTGAATGATACTAGAATTAATTTTCATAACATTTACGCCATTAGTAGTAGTAGTAGTAGTTGTTCATATCCATATATCGTAAGTGTTTACTTTGTCTCAATAATCACAAAGGAATAAACTTTCAGGCTACAACTCAATTTAACAGAAAAAAAGATTTTTAGTTCCTACAATGCCCTGTATCTCTATCGTGTCTTATCTATTTGGGATTTCGGGTCGAACTGCTCATAGATAATTGTTTCGCTGTCTCATTCTTCGCCAAAGCGACGCGTCAACCCACACACACCAATCGGCATATCTAATTTTCACATTACAGTATACCCTTTCGGGTTTTTACATTCCGCTCGGGAAAATACTCAATGGATTCGGTGTCGGTTGGGCGCGGTATTTGGAGAAAATAATACAATGAAAATTAGAGAATGTACGGTACGCTAACGATAGGCTCTTTTGGTGTTCGTTCGGGAGTGACACGTTACGAGAAGAGACGCTGCTCTCGCGTGGCGTGTCTAAAGTATGCTAGAATTTGGTATAGTTTGTGACGGTAGCGACAATTCGCCGTCACAATATATATAACACCAATGTGATTTATATTGAACGAAATTTAACTGAAAATAGTTTATAACATTGTTTATTATAATTTGGGAAGTTTGCGATACTCCCTGGTTTTCTGACCTTTCGTATCGTTGTTGGCATTATAGGCTTTAGATATGAAATGTTCTCTCATAACCAGTAATTTGCCATAATTCCTAATATTATCCACTGTTCTTTTAATTTTTTGAATAAATCTTTATTTGAAACCTATTTGGAGTCGATCAATTAATATAAAGAGTACAGATGATGAGCATGTAGTAAACAATGATGTCAACGATATTGTGTACATTATCTTATTGTATTATTTTTTTTTAAGGGTTGGTGAAAAAAATCTTCAAAAAGACACCCAGGATAGAACTGATGGGTAGAGTAGGATTTTCACCCGGTAAAAAAACACCCCTCTTCATCACGACCAGCCTGAAAGAGGCCGACGAGCGATTTTTATTTCTTTCATTAAAGTCACGTGAGCGGCGTACTTATAAAAAATACGCCTCCTGCAAGGTTTAAGCCATTAGTTCGTAAGGTTTAGCTCTCATGAGCCGTCGAGGGTTGTTTTCTGTATTATTATTTGAAAATGTTACGTATTCAGAAAAGTTTATTACATTCTTTATTATAATTTCACAAGTTTGCGATGCTCCCTGGTTTTCTGACGCTTCGCATCGTTGTTGGCATTATAAGCTTTACTTATGAAATGTCCTCTCATGACCAGGCAAAAATCTATGAACTTGCGAGTGGTGATGTTTTTATGCTCGTCACGCCCAAACATCGGCAACTGTTTAATTTTCAGAACCTTGTCCAGAATCATGTTCATCGTATTTGTTTCAATGTTGTTGAAATCAAATAAACTAGTGCCGGTATTGGATATAAGAGGTCAAAGGATAAATGAATTAAACACAGTTGTAATAGAAAAATATAAAAAGAAAATATATTTAAATTAATAACGGATTAATTAAGGATGAATGATGATTTTACCTTGTCTTATTACTAGACGATTGGAACGGATTAGTGATGAGTTGTACAAACGGTATGAGTGTTTCAACGTGGCGTCGGATGAACGGAAGCGAGGTGTATCTGATTTTTAGCCACGTGATGATGGTTACGCTAGAGTCGATGAACACGATTTCGCAAATGCAAAATTACGATGAATACAAATGAACTTTGCTAAATACAATTAGCCAAGGTTGTAGATGAGCACAAATGAGTTTTACAATGAAAGAATATCGATGAACGAGTATAACAATAGCGATCTCACACAACGAGATCGATGAACGCACAATGGCGAATGCCACGTGTTGAATTCCACACCGTGATTAATTGTTACGCAATTAATCACTTAATCATTCACAAAATGAGCATAACGGTCCTTGAATAAGTCTATAACGAATCGCACAAACACATTTGAGTATTGCACTGAGTTATCACAAACGATACTCTCGACGAATGCACAATGGCGAATGCCACGTGTCAAATTTCACACCGTGATTAATTGTGACGCAATTAATCACTTGATCACACACAAGATGAGCTTAAAGTTCTTTGAGCAAGCCTACAATGAGTCACACAAACCATACTTGAGTACTGCACTGAGTTTTCCACTGAATTTTCACTGAACGTTGCGCATTGAGTCGACAAAATGATTTAACGGTACGGGACGAGAGCACGTGCGCCTTGTACGATTGATACAATGAGAGTGAGAGAAAAGGGAGGGAGAAGGCGAGCACGTCGAGGCGAGTGCGTAGTCGACGGAGGTGACGTGTCGATGAGTCTCAACGTGTCGCGTGATTATTGGTCGAGAGCGCGAGAAGCGTGTGTGCGCATGAGCAGACGGGCACAACGGTGTCCAGCGCGTCGCCCACGTGGCGGTCAGCGTACTGCGTGAGTTTGCTGACCGTCCCGAGAGCACGCATGAGTACTGCGAGCGTCAAGCTGACCAGGGGGCCCGTAAGGTGCTGCCACCTCATGACCGCGAGGTCGAAACATTCCGCCCGCCATCAGGAACAGCGTTGCTGATTATGAGTTGTTGAGTGTTGCGATTGGCAGGATTGCCAGCTTGGTGATTGGTCGCTTCAGGGTTGTGGTCGCGGTTTTGAGCGTCACAACTCTGACGAGTCCGTCTGATCCAGGATGAACAGCAATGACTCGAGCAAGTGGCCACTTTGATGGTGGGAATCTTTCATCGGTGATTAGTACCAATGATCCGATGTTGATTGCGTTTGTTGGATGATGCCACTTGGTTCGAGCGAGTTGAGTCTGGAGATATTGAGTTGACCATTTGTTCCAGAAATATTGAACACGTTGTTGAATGAGTTGCCAACGGTTGAGTCGAGACTGTTGAATGAGTTCTAGCGATGGTTCTGGAACAGTGTTTAATGTATCTCCGATCAAGAAATGAGCTGGCGTCAGAGCTGATACATCTTCTGGATCGTTGCTGAGTGGTTCTAATGGTCTCGAGTTGAGTACTGCTTCTATTTGAATGAACAGAGTGTTGAGTTCTTCTAACGTGAGAACAGTTTCACCAATTGTTCTGGTTAAGTGATACTTAGCTGATTTCACGGCAGCTTCCCTCTTTCCGCCCATATGTGGAGCTGATGGTGGGTTGAATTTCCATGTAGTCCCAGTATTGGTGAATGAGCAGAACAACTGTTGATTTTCCTGAGTACATTGGGTGAACATTTGTCTGAGCCTAGGATCTGCGCCCTCGAAGTTCTTGTCGCAGTCACTATAGAGGGTGTGGCAGATGCCTCGCCGCCCAGTGAATCGTCTGAATGCAGCTATGAATGAGTCTTCATGCAGCTATGGTTGAGTATTCTGTTACTACCTCCAGATGCACAGCTGAAGTAGTAAAGCAGACGAACACACAGAGCCATCCTTTTGTAAGTTTCGCGCCTCTGCCACGCCATGTTGTATTTGTCAGTGGACCAGCGTTGTCCACTCCAGTTGCATAGAAGGGTCGTGATGGGGTGACCTTTGATGATGGTAGTTGGCCCATGAGTTGTTGTGCTCGTTCGCCACGTTAACGAGCGCATTTAATGCAGCGTAGAATGAATGATCGAACTGGACTTCTACCACCGAGAATCCAGTACGATGTTCTCAGGTGAGCCAGAGTTGATTGAGTGTCACCGTGTAGAGTTGACCAATGTGCATGTTGAATTGCCAATGTTGTGAAATGTGATTCTTTCGGAATGATTGCCGGATGAGTGGCTTCAGGATCCAAGATTGAGTTGTTGAGTCGACCTCCCACGCGAATGATGCCTTGAGTGTCGATGTAGGCAGTCAGTCGATGGGATGGATGATTGTGTGGTAGCGGTGAACCTGATCTGAGCAACTTGATTTCTGTACTAAAGTACGCTGCTTGAGTTGATTGTATCCAAAATGAGCGAGATTCGTTGAGTTCTTGTGGCGATAGAGGATACATCATCGATGAGTTTGATATCTTCTTCATTCGTCGCCCTACTCGAAAGCAGATTGACGTCACTCTGAGCAATCTCGTAAGGGACGAATACCTCTTCGAGGAAATGCTCTTCGAGTTGTGCTTGATGAGTTGTCGCAAACGTATTTGCTGGCCATGAGTCTTGCGATTTGATGAGCCATGGTGGGCCTGTCCACCATAGATGATGCTTCTCGAGCTGGGAGATGTTTAGCCCGCGTGAAGCACAGTCGGCTGGATTTTCTTTGCCAGGAACGAACTTCCATACGCTGTTTGGAACTAGATCTTGAATTTTCGACACTCTGTTCCTGACAAATTCTGTCCACCGTGATGAGTGTGAGTTGATCCAAGTGAGTGAAACGGATGAGTCTGTCCATAAGTAAATTGGAGTGTTTGGTTTCTCCAATGTTGATTGAACATACCTGACCAATTTTGATAATATCCAAGAGGCTGTGAGTTCGAGTCGAGGTATAGTGAGCCTTTTGAGTGGAGCAACTTTCGTTTTTGAGCACACGAGCGAAATGTGAGCGTGATTGTTTGGATCAACAATTTTGATGTAGACGACAGCAGCCATTGCTAATTGTGATGCGTCAGAGAATCCATGAATTTCGATGTTTGATGAGCGGTTCGTATGATACCATCTTGGTATTGATATTGAAGACACGTTGAGTAGATCAGTCTTAAGTTGAATCCACTTTGATGCGGTGTGAGATGGCACTGGTTCGTCCCAGGTGATCTTCTCCAGCCATAACTCTTGCATCAACATTTTTGATTTGACAGTGAATGGTGACAAGAGTCCGAGTGGATCGAATAGTTGAGCAATCTCTGACAATATCATTCGTTTTGTGAGTTTGGATCCTGAATGTGGTGACTTCGGTTTGAATTTGAATACATCCGATTTCGGATGCCAATACAGGCCGAGAATTTTCATGCTGTTGTCGTCGATGATGATTTCTTCTGATTTGTTTGAATTTGACGAAAATTGATTACTGAATTCTGGGTGATTGCTTTGCCATTTCGCCAGTGGAAAGCCGCCCGCCATGCATAGGTGATTGACCTGATGAGCAATAATGCGAAACCAGTGCCGAGCAGAACAGCTGGTCTTGAATGTTGAATGATTTGTTGAGTTGGCAATTGTTGAGTTGAACTGGCATGAGTTGAGCTATGATGAGTGAGTCTATGCATGGCTTGATTATCTCAATGAGTATCCGATGAGCTTTGTTGAGTAGACGTTTGAGCTGACTTTGTCGGCAGGTACAGCATCGTATGATGTTTCCCACCGCACGTCTTGCACGTCTTCGTTGATGAGCAGTTGAGCAGACTGTGATGGCCAAGGCAAATGGAGCACAGCCTATTTGTGACTGCACCCTGATGGTGTTGCTTTGGTATGAGTGTCAAAGGCTTCGGGCACGCGACCATGCCCGAAATTCACTCTTGCACACGTCACACGGATATTGATGTTTGAGCGGGGCCTCTGACGATGACGTGGATGCAGTGTGACCGCACTTGATTTATGTGGGCGTTGACTAGATGAATGAGCTATGCCCTTGTTTTGCTGAGTGTTCGTATCGTTGCTCGGATGAGTTGTTTCTAAATGCCCTTGAGTTCTTGCCTTTACCATGAGGAACGTAGTGAGTTGTTCAAGAGTAGGCAATTCTGATGAGGAACCCAATTTGTGTTTCCATGACTCGATGAGCGGACGACTTAGACGTTGAGTAATGAGATGAACCAAGATTATGTCCCATTGATGGACATTCACTTCAAGTGATCGCAACGCGTTGATTGATTCGGTCAATGTGCTGAGTAGTTGATTCAAATCCTTTGAAGTACACTTCAACGATGAGTTGTCGTTTGTTATACGTGAGAGATGAGCAGCAACTAATAACCTTTTGTTCTCGAATCGTTTCGACAAGATTTCCCACGCTGAGTTGAACGAATCACCCTCCAATGGCATTGAGGCAATTAATTGAGCAGCACTATCCTTTAAGGATGACCTCAGATAGTGCATCCGTTGAACATCCGTAATTGTTGAGTTGTCAATCACCAAGGACTTGAATAGATTACGGAATGATGGCCAATCCACATACTCTCCTGCAAACGAAGGTAGCACGATGTCAGGCAATTTATTTACCTGGTGAGCCGATGAGTGAACCGATGATCGTGTTGAGGTTGCTTGTTCCAAGGCGATTTTGTTGAGTCGTGCAAGATATTTGCCTGAGAGCGTCATTGCTTCCCAGAAGAGGTTGAATGCTTCACCGAAGTAGTCTTCGGTAATGTACGGATGAGTGAGCAATGATCGACGGGTTGTAGCACCAATCTTCTCGTGTTCGTCATTGAATTTATTCCACTCTCGCTCGAGTGTTTGAATGTGGCTTCGTACTTCGTCAATTGATGAGTCAAGTGCTTCGAACTGCGATGATCGTAGGTTGAGTTGATCCAGCATTCTCAGCCTTGACTTCTGGCTCGCTATCATGTACTCCGCTGCGATGATGATTGATGCCGTCAGTGATGGTGCTCGAGATGATGCGTTGGAACGTACTTCCTGTACGCGTAGCGATGAGTCGTCGGCTTGATGTTGATCTGCGACACTTGCCGCAGCATCACTTGTCTCGCCAACCAACTCTCCATGGTCGGACATGATTTGACTGATGAACCGCGTGCGCACGTGCTCTGGATGAACTTCCGACCGCGGACTTTAACTTGAACATTTGGATTGTCTTTAGTTGATTTGATTCGATTTGATTTACACCGTTAACTGTTTCACTAGATTGTCAATTTGAGCTGAATGATGATTGCGTAATTTCTCAAATTGAAACCAACACAGGTTCTTAAAGTAAGGCACAATGAGTATCGCAATAGCGTTAACAATATTTGAACAATCGAGCCTTACGGTGAACTAGTATTATGAGTGCGTACGGTGAGTAATAGAATGAGGTAGCGCAACGACAGCTTTCACAATGAATGTACTAATGAGCTTGCAATTAATTTGAATTGACCAATGAATTGTTAAACAACAAGAAAAATTCCTTTTGAGTTAATCCTATGACCAATTATATCGGGCTCGAAGGACCAAAAAATGTTTCGATGTTGTTGAAATCAAATAAACTAGTGCCGGTATTGGATATAAGAGGTCAAAGGATAAATGAATTAAACACAGTTGTAATAGACAAATATAAAAAGAAAATATATTTAAATTAATAACGGATTAATTAAGGATGAATGATGATTTTACCTTGTCTTATTACTAGACGATTGGAACGGATTAGTGATGAGTTGTACAAACGGCATGAGTGTTTCAACGTGGCGTCGGATGAACGGGAGCGAGGTGTATCTGATTTTTAGCCACGTGATGATGGTTACGATAGAGTCGATGAACACGATTTCGCAAATGCAAAATTACGATGAATACAAATGAACTTTGCTAAATACAATTAGCCAAGGTTGTAGATGAGCACAAATGAGTTTTACAATGAAAGAATATCAATGAACGAGTATAACAATAGCGATCTCACACAACGAGATCGATGAACGCACAATGGCGAATGCCACGTGTTGAATTCCACACCGTGATTAATTATTACGCAATTAATCACTTGATCACACACAAGATGAGCTTAAAGTTCTTTGAGCAAGCCTACAATGATTCACACAAACCATACTTGCGTACTGCACTGAGTTTTCCACTGAATTTTCACTGAACGTTGCGCATTGAGTCGACAAAATGATTTAACGGTACGGGACGAGAGCACGTACGCCTTGGACGATTGATACAATGAGAGTGAGAGAAAAGGGAGGGAGAAGGCGAGCACGTCGAGGCGAGTGCGTAGTCGACGGAAGTGACGTGTCGATGAGTCTCAACGTGTCGCGTGATTATTGGTCGAGAGCGCGAGAAGCGTGTGTGCGCATGAGCAGACGGGCACAACGGTGTCCAGCGCGTCGGCCACGTTGCGGTCAGTATACTGCGTGAGTTTGCTGACCGTCCCGAGAGCACGCATGAGTACTGCGAGCGTCAAGCTGACCAGGGGGCCCGTAAGGTGCTGCCACCTCACGACCGCGAAGTCGAAACAGTATTCATTTTGACCTCAAACTTTCCAACTACGTCAAAAACGGTTTGCTTGATGATTTTTGTTAAGGAGAATAAATCGTCACTCGGATACAGAGGCCCCTTATGCTTGTCCATCAACTTGATCATCGCGTGGCGGGAATTTCCAGGGTCAGGATTACGTGATTGCAAGAATTTGATGCAATTGGTGCAAGTCAGACGTCGCATCATCGCTCGCACGATATACCCCGATATGTACGATTGAACCTCGTCGCTTGTACGGGTCACGTCATAACAATTATCATCGCGAGGATCCTGTAAAGGGGTCTGACGAATCGCTAATGATGCCGCCATCGCTAATGATGGAGGATCACCAGTATGGTGATCCTCTGAGCACTCGACAGCTGGCAGATTCTTATCACAATCACCATTTTCGAGAAGTCTATCCATTCCATTCAACCACTGCTTTCTAGGCTCTTTCTCAGCAGCCATGGAGTCCTTCGTCAGCCACAGAGTTTCCAAAAGTTTTGTGCCTTCTACATTACTGTCTTTTATTGTCTTGATCAGTGAATAGCAGCATAACAGACGAAATATCGCAATGAAGGTCTCGGGATTAGGATGATCGTTAGAACCACAGGTCGCCCGCATGATTCCGAACCATCTCTAGAATATTCGATACAATGATTTTCTTACTGCCTTGCAAAGAAGAGAAAGAAATTAGCACTATGACTAGCAAATACCTCCAACGCATCCTCATTTGATCGAGCTGTCATGAGGTATTCTAAATTGGCCTCCTTCTTAAGAACGAGGCCAATGAAAAAAACTATGAAAAA